>JBBGZY010000265.1:9332500-10050000 GCA_037952925.1 Lithobates clamitans
AGAAGAAGGGAAGAAGATGCCGGCGCCGCGGAGGAAGATGCCGGATGAGAACACCGGAGGAAGAACCAGAAGAACCAGAAGAACCAGAAGAAGAAGTAGATGGAGGAGGAAACCGAAGGAAGATAGAAGAAAGAAGATAGAAGATAGAAGAAAGAAGAAGCATTTAAATAAAGGAATTGTCAAAAACTGTCTCTTGTCATTTTTAACATTTTTGACAGTTTTTTTGTGAAATGGTAGGGGTAATTTTGTACCCCCTTACCATTTCACACAGGGGGGAGGGCCGGGTTTTGGGGGTCCCCTTGTTAAAGGGGGCTTCCACATTCCGATAAGCCCCCCGCCTGCAGACCCCCACAACCACTGGCCAGGGTTGTGGGGATGAGGCCCTTGTCCCCATCAACATGGAGACAAGGTGTTTTGGGGGGCTACCCCAAAGCACCCTCCCAATGCTGAGGGCATGTGGCCTGGTACGGTTCAGGAGGGGGGGCGCTCTCTCAACCCCCCTCTTTTCCTGCGGCCTGCCAGGTTGCGTGCTCGGATAAGGGTTTGGTATGGATTTTTTGGGGTAACCCAACGCCATTTTTTTTTACATTTTGGCGCGGGGTTCCCCTTAAAATCCATACCAGACTTGAAGGGTCTGGTATAGATTCTGAGGGGGACCCCACGCCATTTTTTTTTTAATTTGGCCCGGGGTTCCCCTTAATATCCATACCAGACCTAAAGGGCCTGGTATGGAATTTAGGGGGAGCCTCCACGTCATTTTTTTTTTAATTTTGGATCGGGGTTCCCCTGTGGGGAATTCCCATGCCGTTTTTATCAATGAACTTTTATGTGTATTGTCGGACCGGCAATTCATTAATAGCCGCGAGTAGTTTTAAATGACTTTTTTCCTTTGAAATGTCATTTTGCTGTCAGACTGTTCTAAACACGGGAAACATGCGCCCCTTTACAGGCATACTATAGAGACCCCCAGGTACGAAATTTAAAGGAATATTACACTTTTATTGTTTTACTTTAGACATTATTAAAATCACTGCGCCCGAAAAAAACACGTTTTTTAAAACTTTTTTTTGCATTGATCCATGTCCCCTGGGGCAGGACCCCGGTCCCCAAACACTTTTTATGACAACAACTTGCATATAAGCCTTTAAAATTAGCACTTTTGATTATTCATGTTCGTATCCCATAGACTTTAACGGTGTTCGCGTGTTCGAACAAATTTTTTGCCTGTTCGCAAGTTCTGGTGGGAACCGAACAGGGGGGTGTTCGGCTCATCCCTACTGGTGAAGCAATTGCGTCGTCTGAGTCAGCATGGAGCATGAATCCTGGAAATCGTCAGCGGGAGGGGACAACAACCAGCATGGACCGCAAACAGAAAATATGTCATCAAAATGGGACGCGTTTCAGAACTACTGATTGGTTCCTTCTTTAAGCCAATGACAACAGGTTTGTAGAAGCTGAGCTTCTTATAGTCTATTGGTGGAGCTGTGGGCGGGGCTATGGGCAGTGGTAGGGGAAGAAAAACAATGCTGCAGCATCCCAGGAAGTAGTGTGATCCATGGGCATAGAACTGCACAGTAAACATAAAGAGCGGGATGCAGCTCCCACACGAAAAACGGCAAGACAAATACAGCAAGTATATATAAGGAAAGGAACTTAAAATCAATGAAAAAATATGTATAGAAAAATTATGAAATAATATTTATAGAATGGAACAAAACGGTCAAACCGTACGTTGCTCCTCGGTAGCAGATGCCACTAAAAATTATTCATTTAAAAGATGATCAATATATGGGGATCACAAACAGAATAAAGTACATAGGTATACAGGCACAAGAAACAACCACAGACGCAAAAAAAAGAAAAACACGCTCTGATGCAAAAAAACGCATAGATGCAAAAAACGCAGCAAAAGATTGAGAGCATTGAGAGCATGGGAGCATGTTCTCAATTTTTTGGTCGGGAAAAGTTCCTATCCGAAAATGCGATCATCTGTATGCAATTCTGAGGCGCAAAAAAATCATGCATGCTCAGAATCAAGTACGAGACGGAAGCGCTCGCTATAGTAAAACTATCGTTCGTAATGGAGTTGGCACATTCGTCACGCTGAAATGTTTTAAATAGTTTAATGCAGCGTATTCTCTTCTTCTTTAGAATGCTAGAAGAATGAAGTTGTTTTGCTGCTCATATTCACACAGAGTTCTCACAGACTGATTTCTTTATTTTTTCTCATGATCTCATGAATAATCTTTTTTGTTTTTAAAGCCAGATCTCCATAATAATGTTAATAATTGTTTTATAGTCATTTTTATTTCCACAACAACATTATTATCTTGTATTTGTAAACCTGCAGGAGGTCGCTTGGTGTCCCTTGGTAATTTGACATTGTATTTTTTAAATGTACCTGCCTACTCACAAAAAAACTGTCCTATTTGAAGAAAAACACATAGGCAAGTATTTTCATATAAAAAAATCTCCATTTATTCTGGCTCATAATAACAAAATAAAGAGGAATGCAACGCTGGAGAAACTGCTGGAATCTGTGAAACCTTTGTACCCCAGGGCAGACATCAACTCTTTGTCAATTAAAATTGGTAGCCTGAGAAGTCCATATAATAGGGAGCACAATCTGGTCCAGGACTCCCAGAGATCACGAACAGCAGCACATGACATATATGTCCCCAGGTTGTGGTACTACACCAGGGCATCACTTTCTTGTCTTCCTTGCAGCCTTCCCTCCACGCTGCCCTGCAGCCTTCCCTGCAGCCTTTCCTGCAGGCTGTGGCTCTGGAGGTGGAATTGTGGCAGGAGGAAGAGGAGGAGGAGGAGGATGGGCAAGCGCACATAAGTGGACATCATTGGTCATTTGCCCCCTCAACCTCTTGCAAATGGCTTCAAAAATATTTTTTCCACAGTTGAGGCATTGGCCCTCCTCCATTTTGTGAAAATTTTAGGCTATATAGTAGCCATAGGACTCTTCAGCTTCGAGGGGGGCTTTCAGGGCCTCATTAGCCTCCTTAATGAGGACAAGTACTGCCTCCTCCACGTTCCTCCCCTTCCTGGGCCTTTTGAGTGGAAGGCGGAGGGGAGGGACCTGGGATTGGGTGAGGCTGTGCCCGGCCACCTCCTGACTGACACTTCCCTCCGCCTCCTCCGCCACATTCCAGAGCTTCCTCCTGGCTGAGGTCTTCCTGTTTATGAAAAAGGGACAGTTTTAGTTATTGGTTCATCAATCACACACAATTTTCAGCTCATTACTGTTGCAAATTGAATGTTAATAAATAGAAAAGACTATCATTCTGAGCCCAGCATTTTTCATTCTTGTCCCAATCATTTTTGGCCCCTACTGTCTATTGATACGTCAAACACTTTTTGTTAAATCATTCATTTCTTAGCAATAATAACATCTAGTTAACAACAATATTTTCCCACAAAAAATATGTTTAAAAATACTATACCTGGCTCCAGCTGGGCTCCTCAATTTCTTCCAGGATGGAATGCCCAGGTTGGTCCTCGGAAGCCTCAGCTGGGGTTGAAGGAAGGGTTGAGGGAAGGCTGGATGGAAGGGGGGCCGGAAGAGTCGAAAGTGATTCCCTGACTTCCATCTGGTCTTCCAGAAACCGCATCTTGTTGTAGTACCACAGACTGGGGACATACACATCCTCTGCTGCTGCTCCTGACCTCATGGACTTATGGACCTTCTGAAGCTCCTTCCTATACGTGCTTCCCAAGCTACCAATTTTCCTCTCCACAAAGTCAATGTCTGCGTTCGGGACCTGCGTCTTCACAAATTCCAGCAGCTTCTCCAGCGATGTCTTCCTAACTGGTTTATTTCTGTATAAGGGGTTTTTAACCTCCCACAAATTGTGCATATCCCTGTATTTATCAATGAACTGGCCCATGAATTCCGGGTCTTTAAATTGTTTCATTTTTGCTGCAAGACCAAACAAAAGAGAAAAACACTAATATCAGGCTAAACTCTCCTAATCTTATCCCAATATGGGCCTCAATCTAGAATCAGTATAGGCTACTCATGTCCCAAGTTAAAATGTTACCATCATTATTGCGTTCGTCGCTTCCGTTCTTCCTTCTTCCGCACACAGAACGTAGGTATGACACACGCGAGTTAGCTTTATATACACTGTGCATGCGTGAAACTCCGCCCGCGTCGCCCACCCTTGACGTTCTTTATAGAATATTCCCCGTCCCTTCTCTTTCAGTGAGCAGTGGGAGACGACATGGAGGAGACACAGCAGGTTGCGTGATAATAGTAGTAACGAGGAGGAAAGCCCAGAGCAAGAAACGTCCCGATCCAGGAGGAGGAAGTTTAAGGCCTCAAATATGGCCTTTGTAGAGATGGTGGAGATGGTCGACATGTTGAAGAGGGCTGACTACGATGGGAAGTATGGACCATACAGCAACCCTAATGAGAGAAAGGCCAAGATCATGACTAAAGCTGTGAAGAGTCTGCACAGGAATTTTGGGGTACGACGATCCAAGGAGCAATTGAGGAAACACTGGTCAGACCTGAAACTGAGGGAGCAGGATCAGTACAGAAGGATCAAGAGAGTGCTTCTAAAAAGTAAGTATTTGTCATGTGTTTCGATTATTATTATTACTTGCATGCTGCTCCATGTGCTTTTCCTTACTATTGGATGGTTTAAAATGGCGACTTTCATGTTCATGGGCATAGTAATCGGCCATAGTAAACATTGTTCGCTTGCAAACTAAATACAATTTTTTTGCCAAAAACAGGGTAACTACATTTGGTCATGAAAATTTGTATTAAAATAAGTTTAGGACATTGTTGTCTAGATGTGTTTGAAACTAGAAGGAATTGCAAACTTAATTCAGTGTAATGTAAGGAGAAGACACTCAGTAGCTGTTTACACATCTGGACTCAGGAACACTAGTGTGGGACACAAGAACTTTTTAAGGTGTCACACATAGGTGCTCCAGTGGATACTTGGGGTGTCTCCAGGTGTGAAACTTGTCCAAAAAAGGTAAGTATTCCAGCTTGGTTAAGGGAATAAGTCATGTCTTCGGCTTTGAATTCTGCCCAAACAGACAATTGTACCCCACTTCCAAGCAATGTTTCATATTACTATTTCTGGCCTCAATTATCTGTGTGTTAAGTATATCTTTTGTTACATTCTCATAGGGGAGAAAAGACTCAGGACGTCTGAGGACTCCAGGAACACCCCCCCCCCCACATTTCCTGAAGAAGGGGACCAGGGAACACCACAAGCTGAGGATGTGGAGGAAGGAGAGGTGGTGGAAATTGTCACCACAACAGGTGAGTGTCTGACACCACAGATTCAGGTAATAGATGTATGCCTGCATATTTAGAATACATGGTGTGTATTTTTTCTTTTAGGTGATGTGCATGTTGTTGAAGAACAAGCTCCTCATTTCACCAGTGACAATGCCCAAAGGCTTATCCAGGACATCATGTATTGTAGTCAGGATTTAGACTTTATAAAGCAAAAAACAAATGAGATTGAACAAAAACTGAAGAACATGATTGATGTACTAGGAAGAATATAAATACCCAAAAAATGCCACCATTTTTTTTATCACCAATTTTTTATGCATTTTAAAAGCCAAATTTTGAAGATGCACATAGTGTGTCAACATGTGCTATCTGCCATCAGGGGATATCAATGTACGTGTTTTGTGGCTGCAACCCCTTCCTCGCAACTCAAGTAGGTGTGAGGATTGGTTGCACTCCCAAAACACGTCCATTGATCCCCCATGATGGTAGATAGCACATTTTGACATTAGGTATGGGATCAGGAGTAAAATCCCCAGTTTGACTCCCAATTTGTGCGCATCTTCAAAATTTGGCTTTTACAGGGGTAACATCACCCCATCTGATGAAGGCAATATCAACATATTTTGGACACTATAATGTCTGATATTGCCTTCAGTTTTTCAGTGTTGAACTTTGTAAGTTCCTGAGTTGTGTATGTTATGTTTTGAAACATGCTTGTTAATGTGCCCTAAAAAAAATTCAAGGTAAAACTTTAAAAAACCCATATTTTTTTTTTTTTAAGTTTTACAACGCACATGTGCATGTGCACGGAGTAAAAGGTTTTATACTCAACAATGTGTGTCTTCTTCTTTCAATGATCAATACCAGTTTTTGTATTAAGTTTGTGTTTACAGTGTGTGGGAAGATTAGCTCATGGGGATCACCTTTTCTGAAGGACAGTCAGCAAACGGGCACTTTCTTAAAAATCTGGTGGATGCCAGATTTATTTACAAGGAGGTTTGCGTTAAGTCTAGGGTTGTTATGTAGCGAGCCTGTCCCAACCTGTCCATGAGTTTGTCGACCCGAGGCATCGAATTTAGACACACTGTTGAGTTTCCTAAAGTCATTACAAAACCTGATAGTGCCATTAGGTTTTGGGACCAGCAAAATAAAAATAAACAAAACAGTAAAGCAAATCCTTGCCGTCCGGCGCTAAGTAATACCCCATAATGCTTGGAAGGCCCGAACTTGTTTCTTGTTTACTGGATGGGGCCACTTTTGAATTGCCTCAATCTTATTGGTCTGAGGCTTGACAAGTCCCTGGCCAATAACATACCCAAGGTACTTGGCTTCCTCCAGGCCTATGGCACACTTTTTTGGGTTGGCTGTGAAACCCGCTTCTCTAAGGGAATCTACCACTGCTTGTACCCGGGGCAGGTGTGATTCCCAATCTGGGCTGTGGATGACCACATCATCCAAATAAGCAGCCGCGTACAGGTGATGTAGTCTCAAAGTTTTGTCCATCATTCGCTGGAACGATGCAGGGGCCTCGTGCAGACTAAAAGGCATCCGCTTGTACTGAAATGAGCCCTCAGGAGTGGAAAAGGCAGTCTTCTCCTTGGCCGATTCAGTTAGCAGCATTTGCCAATAGCCTTTCGTTAGGTCTAAGGTTGTTATGTAGCGAGCCTGTCCCAACCTGTCCACGAGTTTGTCGACCCAAGGCATCGGGTATGCACCAAACTTAGACACACTGTTGAGTTTCCTAAAGCCATTACAAAACCGTGCCATCAGGTTTTGGGACCAGCACTATAGGGCTCGACCACTCACTGTGGGACTCTTCAATCACGTCCAGCTCTAACATATTTTTGATTTCTTTTGTGACTGCCTCTCGCCTGGCCTCTGGGATTCTATATGGCTTTACATTTACCCGAACCCCTGGTTCTGTCACTATGTCATGCTGGATCACCTTGGTCAATCCGGGTAAGGGAGAGAAAAAGTGTCTGTTTTTGTGCAAAAATGCCCTAACGTCACTTTGTTGTGCCACGGACAGGGAATCCGTTATGGGGATGTCAGGTGTCACTGGTACCCGGTCCATTGAAGACAGGGAAGTGGCCAGTAAAATCTCTCTGTCCTTCCAGGGCTTTAAGAGATTCACATGATAAATTTGGTGTGGTTTCCTTTTCCCTAGCTGGTAGACTTTGTAGTTTACCTCCCCACTTTTTTGACAACCTCAAAGGGACCCTGCCACTTGGCTAGGAACTTACTTTCCACTGTTGGAACCAGTACCAACATTCTGTCCCTGGGGCTGAAAGTACGGACCTTGGCATCCCGATCATAGACCCTCTTCTGGGCCTCCTGGGCTCGCTCCATATGTTCTCGCACCAGGGGCAGGACAGCTGCGATTCGATCCTGCATCAAGGAGACATGCTCTATGATGCTTCTATATGGGGTGGCCTCTCCTTCCCATGTTTTTTTGGTGACATCTGGCAACCCCCTGGGATGTCTACCATACAAAAGCTCAAAGAGGGAATAGCCTTTGGATGCCTGCAGAACCTCATGTATGGCAAACATGACATATGGTAGCAATAAATGCCAGTTTCTCCCATCTTTGTTGACCACCTTTTTCAGCATACTTTTCAAAGTTTTATGAAATCTTTCGACCAGACCATCCGTTTGGGGGTGGTAGACAGAGGTACGGAGATGGGAGATTTTGTATAATCTATACAGTTCCCTGGTAACCCTGGACATAAATGGGGTACCCTGATCGGTTAGGACCACTTTTAGGATCCCCACTCAATTAAACACCTGGACCAACTCCTTGGTGATAGCCTTGACGGAGGTGTTGCGCAAGGGTATGGCCTCGGGATAGCATGTCGCATAATCCAGGATCACCAGAATATGCTGGTGACCCCAGGCAGATTTCACAACCGGCCCCACGAGGTCCATGCCAATCCTCTCAAGGGGGACCTCGATTATTGGTAGAGGGACAAGGGGGCTGCAAAAATGGGGTGACGGCACTGACATTTCGCACTCTGGGCATGATTCGCAGAACTCCTTGACATCTGCATACACCCCAGGCCAGAAAAATCTCTGGGCGATTCTGTCCCTGTTTTTTTCAATACCGAGATGTCCCCCCATTACATGACCATAGTCCAGGTCTAGTACTACCCTGCAGAAGGGTTTGGGAACCAGTAGCTGGTCTATCTCGTCCTCTCCATGTTTTACCACTTGATACAATAAATTGTTTTTAATGGTCATGTAGGGGAAAGAATGTATAGAAACCAAGCGCTGATGTGGATAGATATGTGTGATATAAATAAATTGTGCTTAAAAATATATATATACCAATATAGTTAGTGCTATGAAAAAATCAGTAAATTAAAGCTGCTATCAATATAGGGTGATCAGATAACCAAACATATAGTACTAAGTATAAAATTGATGCGCTTTAAATAAATAGTGCACAATATGCTGCTGCGACTAAGCTTAAATCCAGGAATAAAAAATGCATACATGTGAATAAAATAAATTAATAATTATGGTGCTAATACATGTGTTAAAATTGCCAAAATAAATTTTCAAATTGGTGATGTGACGGTGAGTATAAATAAAATAATAATGACACTCTGAGTACAATGTCCAGGCAGAGATAAATAGTGGGAGAAAGTAAAAATAATTAAACAGTTCCTTCCCTTAATCCAGATTGATTGACTCACTGGGTTAGATCGTTTGTACCAGGATATTTAGTTTTTCTTGCATCCCACTTCAGCAATTACACTGCTGGTGATTCGGCTCTCAGGATAAAGGTTTTATGCAAAGCAAGCAAAGAAAAAATAGATCATTGTGCAGTGAACTTACTAGATAGTACATAAGCAAAACAGGGACAAGAGATACACTCACAAACTCCCAGTCTATTAGAAGCATTCAAATAAGCAGATTGCAGTCAGCCGCTGTGGACGAGGTTTCCCATAGAGAAACAGCTGCTGTTAACCTTCAGGTGTATTGCAGCACTGAACGCCCTAAGCTCCTCCCATGCGTTACATCACTGACACGTGACTTTTTCATCCTGCAACCACTTCCTGGTGAGGTGGACCAGGTCAAACACTTGTGAATGGGGTGGCTTGTTGCTGGAGTAGGACCACTGATGCACGCGCTGGGCCTGGACAGCCATGGTGGCACCCAAGCGTGTGAGTATCTCTGTTTTTAGAGTCTCATAGTCCTGGGCCTTATCTGGTTCTAGATCAAAATAGGCCTTTTGGGGTTCTCCTGTTAGAAATGGGGCCAACAGATCCGCCCACTGCTCTTTTGGCCATCCCTCATCTCCTGCTGGGCTGTTGTGCTGTAGCGGCCTCTGTGAGTTGGCCGTGCATCTCCTGCTGAACTGCCTGTTGTACTACATGTTGTGCTGCAGCGGCCTCTGCAAGTTGGTGGTGCAACTCCTGCTGGGCCACATGTTGTGCTGCATGTTGTGCTGCAGCAGCCTCTGCAGCTTGGTGGTTGGTTTCCTGTTGAGCTGCATTGGCCTGTAGCAGGGTCTTTATCATTTCTTCCATCTTCATAAATTGCCTGCTGAATCCACCACATGTGGGAAGATTAGCTCGTGGGGATCACCTTTTCTGAAGGACAGTCAGCAAACGGGCACTTTCTTAAAAATCTGGTGGATGCCAGGTTTATTTACAAGGAGGTTTGCATAATAAAAATAAACAAAACAGTAAAGTAAATCCTTGTCCTCCGGCGCTAACTAAACAAACAGTCTCCTCTCTAGGGCTGGTCCCCGTCACCCACAAAACATGCGGTAAAGCAAACCTTATAGTCCAATAGCCAGAGCTCCTCTCACTCAGGTTCCTTCCTGAGTCTGAAAACTAGAGCCCTATTGAGCTCTCTTCCTGGTTATTTAAAGTGGAGGGCCACCCTGGAAAAAGAAATGCCACCAAAAATCCTAAAAAATTTTTTAAAAAAATTAAAAAAAAAAAAATTTTTTTATACTTACCTAAACCTTGCTAGGCAGTCTTCCTAATCTGCCTCTTCCTATTCCACGGCATGTTCTTCGGTGAGCAGCCCCATTGTCTTCTGGGAACTGTGTGCATTCCCAGAACACCACGGGGCCATTCACAGATTGCCGCGCCACTCGTGCGTGTGCAGTGGGAAACTGGCAGTGAAGCCGCAAGGTTCCACTGCCTGTTTCCCTTACCTAGGATGGCGGTGCTGGGACCTGAGAGCTGAGGGACAGGTCGGCCTCGGGCGGCCGACATTGCATGAACCCAGGACAGGTAAGTCTACTTATTTAAACTCAGCAGCTACAATGTTTGTAGCTGCTGACTTTAAAATATTTTTTTAGCTTTAAAGTCCACCTGAGTGTGGGCTCAAGTGGACCAGAACATCCAGGCTGGAACCTAGCCTGCCACAGAGGCTGGAAAAACCCGGGCCGGATTCCGGTTCAATCCCTTACAACAGAACGAATGCGAGGTGAAATGTAGCGATTATCCACTATATTACCTTGCATACCGTCACAATATATATATATTAAATACACTGAAGCTAACTGAATAACCTGCCTGCCTGAAGTATATAGGAAAAAGTACACCAGGAATGGCCTGCAGTTAGATATAGCTAAACTGGATACAGTGGATATATATATATAGATCTATCTATCTATCTATCTATCTATCTATCTATCTATCTATCTATCTATCTATCTATCTATCTATCTATCTATCTATCTATCTATCTATCTATCTATCTATCTGAGATTATCTGTATATATATATATATATATATATATATATATATATATATGGTGTGGGGCATGGACTTAGTCCCCCTGAGCCATGATTGGCAAAAGGCACCCTGCCTTTGGCTAATTATGGCTCTCTTAGCTGAGGGTGCTGGGACTGGCCAAAGCATGCAGGTCATGGTGCATGCATTGGCCAATCATCATACAGCAATGCACTGAGCTCCCGCAGTGCATTATGGCCCGTTATTCGCCACTCGAACTTGGCGCTAATGGCCCATAATGTTCGGTTTTCGACAAACGGGTGAACAACCAATGGTCGACCCGAACAGAAAGCTCATCCCTACTCGGCGATACTCAGCCAAACTCAGCCGCATCCAGCCATGCTCAGCCATATACGGCGATACTCAGCCGTACCCAGCCATACTCAGCCATACCCAGCCATACCCAGCCATGCTCAGCCATACCCAGCCATGCTCAGCCATACTCGGCCGTACTCGGCCTCTGTATGTGTCCAGGCTGTGGAAAAGTCTCCCACATGTGGTATCGCCATACTCAGGAGGAGTAGGAGAATCTATTTTGGAGTGTCATTTTTGCTATGTACATGCTATGTGTTAGAAACACTGTATAAATGGACAACTTTATGTTAAAAAAAAGCGTTTTTATTTTCTTTCCACATTTTCCAAAAATTTGTAGAAAAAAATAACATGTTCAAAAGACTCATTATGCCTCATAGATTATACGTTGGGGTGTTTTCTTTCCAAAATGGGGTCATTTTTGGGGTGTTTCCATTGCTCTGGTGCTCCAGGGCCTTCAAATGTGCAAGAGGTAGTCAGGAATTTTGCTCCAGAACGCCTGAAGGTGCTCCCTGCATGTCGGGCCTCTGTACTTGGCCACGCTGTGTAAAAGTCTCACACATGTGGTATCGCCATACTCGGGAGGAATAGCAGAATGTGTTTTGGGGTGTAATTTGTGGTATGCATATGCTGTGTGTGGGAAATAACCTGCTAATATGACAATTTTGTGAAAAAAAAAGAAAAACAATCTTGATTTTGCGGGGAATTGTGGGAAAAAATTACAACTTCAAAAAACTCACCATGCCTCTTTTTAAATACCTTGGAATGTCTACGTTCCAAAAAGGGGTCATTTGGGGGGGTATTTGTACTGTCCTGGCATGTCAGGGTCACAAGAAATGAGGCCATCAGTACTTCAGGTGTGATCAATTTTCAGAGATTGGCACCATAGCTTGTGGACTCTATAACTTTCACACAGACCAAATAATATACACTGCTTTGGGTTATTTTTACCAAAGATATGTAGCAGTATAAATTTTGGCCAAAAGTTATGAAGAAAAATTACTAATTTGCAAAATTTTATAACAGAAACAAACAAAAATGCATTTTTTTACAGAATTTTCAGTCCTTTTTTCTTTTATAGCGCAAAAAATAAAGAAACTCAGCGGTAATTAAATACCACCAAAAGAAAGCTCTATTTGTGGGGAAAAAATGACAAAAATTTCATATAGGTACAGTGTTGCATGACTGAGTAATTGTCATTCAAAATGTGAGAGCACCGAAAGCTGAAAATTGGTCTGGTTAGGAAGTGCCCAGTGGTCAAGTGGTTAATTAAATCTAAAATCTACAATCCTTGCTCAGATTTCTTTCCTTTTGGAAATATTAAAGATAGTTTAAGAAGTGAACTTTTTTCTATTTCTATTCTATTATTTTCAGCTCATGTGAGCAGCGATGGGTTCTAATGTGGCACCCCCATATGCCAATGCATTCATGGATATGCTAGAACAGGCATTCATTTACAATTGCAAATTATTCAATGATAACTGTACAGTTTGGTACAGGTTTATTGATGATGCCTTTGCTATATGGACCGGTGATTCACTGTAATTATTTAATTAATATTTAAATGTGTTAATTCCTGGTTTAAAATTGAACATGTCTATTAATTTTGAAGCAACTCCATTTTTGGATACATTGTTATCTATACAGGATGGACACATTGTCAGTGACCTATACAGAAAAACTACTGACCGTAAACAATTGTTACAATTTTCTAGCTTTCACCCTCCAGGGGTTTTTAGCTCTATCCCCCAGAGTCAATTTAAAAAGGTAACAAGGATCACAAGTAATGCAGACACTTGTAAAATTAGATTAAACTAAATGGAAGACAGACTGTGACAGCGAAGATATCCTAAAGATTTGGTTCACACGGAACGTATCAATTTATATAATAATAACAAAATCAGGAGTTCAAGTTGCAGAATGCCTTTCATTTCTCGATTTCATCCATTTCCTAATAAAATAAATAACATCATAAAAAACACTGGTCAATCTTGAATAGCAGTTATCCTTCGGTTCCTGAATTTTATAATACTCCCCTATCCTCATATCGTCGTGGGAGGACTATTCATGATAAATTATAAAAATCTGACCAATACTCCACTCCCACTCCACGTGTGATGTTTTTAGGCCCTAAAAATAAGGGTGTATACAGTGCACAAGTATCATTAAAGGCAAACTTTTTTCTCATCACCAAAAGGGTTATGATATATTCATAAAAGACTACACCTGCCAATCTTCCTATGTCATTTATATCATCAAGTGCCCTTGTGACCTCTTTTATGTAGGAGAGACTACACAGAAAATAAAAGATCACATAGCGAGACACAAATATTCCATTAGAGATAAGTTGGAGAAGCTTCCATTAGCTAGATACGTTATGGAAAAAGGACACACAGTATCACAACTTAGATTCATGGTAATAGATGGTGTATCTAAAAATAGACTGGGAGGCAACAGGGAATCGGAATTAAGAAAATAAGAGGTGAATTGGATACATCGACTTTACACCCTCCAACCGAAGGGGTTAAATTCAGATTTTTTTATTTTTATTTATTTATGCGAGTTGATATAATTTTGGTTGTTTAGGATTATATATGATTTCTCATTGGCTTTAGTAGATATGTATCACATGTCGCTATATATCATCAGGTGGATTTATACACCAATAATTGTGATACAGTACTAGTAATTTTTATTATGTTTTTATTATTATATTTTTTATAAAATATATATAATATTTTGATTCATTTTATTTTTAGGATTCCAGATTGATATATCCTGTATGGTGTGAGAACACTGACATTACGGTTGACCTTTTGTTCCATGATTGTATTATATCATGTATTTAAACAGAGTTTCATGCAATGATTTACTAGTTAATTAATTGATTCCAGATTGTTTGACTTTCTAAATTAATTGACAATGAGCTATATATTCCACCATGCATGTGGTCATTAGGCATGAGGTTTTGAAGAAGGGCGTGATCTGTATTAGCCTGAAACTGTCACCATTACTGCCTTATCTTGTTGATGTCTTTCTGATGTCTTTTTTGACAATTTTTCATTAAAAATATTTTTGTGCAGCAATCCCACTTGATTTCTTCTATATTTAAGCCCTTGGGAAGGCTTGATTGCTTTGGCACATACTGCTGTGACCGACGTGCACCTGACCCCATGGACTTTTACATATATATATATATATATATATATATATATATATACACACAGAAGACATGTGGAAGCTTTTTATTTGTATCTCTTATTAAAGTGGATATAAACCCACTACTCACAAAGGAAAAACTAATGGTACAATATTAATCTGTGCATATATGCATGACTCCTGCATGTACCTTTACCTTTCCTCTGTAACCCCCTTCAGCTGTAGGAGCCCCGCAAAACTCTGGAAATGGTGGGTGGGTCTCTTTGCCGGAGCTTGGTGGGTGGAGTCATGAAGTTACAAGACTTCCCTCCCACCTCTTCACTCTCCAACTCTTTTTGCTGGCATCCTGGGAGCTGACCGCACCAGGAATATCCTCCTCAGTCACGCCGGTCTTCTGCTGATCTCATGGATCACGCCCCATGATAAGTAACATCCTCTCACATACCTGGTGGTAGAGCCCAGAATGCAGGGAGTGGCCTTTCGTATACCTCTGACTCAGGAACCCCTGGTAGAGCAGACAGGGGCTCGGAAGTACAAAGGGGCACAAGTTCCTGAATGGTTAGCTGATGTAGAGGGCTGGATACTGTAGGCAGCAGGGTGGTGTACTGGAGTCCAGGAGAAGGCAGAAAGCTGGATATGGCAGACAGCAGGGAGGTGTTCTGTAGTCCAGCAACAGGATGCAAGCAGAAGGCTGGATGCAGCAGACAGCAGGGAGGTGTTCTGTAGTCCAGTAACAGGATGCAAGCAGAAGGCTGGATGCAGCAGACAGCAGGGAGGTGTTCTGTAGTCCAGCAACAGGATGCAAGCAGAAGGCTGGATAGTGAAGACAGGCCGGGTCAAACACAGGCGGGCAGATCAGGTACAGGAACGATATTCAAAAGAGCAGTCAAAGTCCAAACAGGGATCAAAGGTGGGCAGCAAGCAGGGAGATCAGGAACAAGCCAAATCAGACAAGGATCAGGTAAATAGAGTAATGGGTAGCAGGGGTCTTCAAGAACGGTGTGGACTGGACAGCAAGGCAGCAAGGCATCAGGCCCCTTTAAATAGCGCATCTGGTGCCAAGCGCCGTCACAAGGTGTGCGCGTGCGTCCCCGCGCTCACCTGTGCGCTGCTATTCTTGCTATTGCGCATGCATGTGTGCCTTTCAGCCCTTCTGTACACAGAAATTCTCCTGACATCCAGATTGCTGGTTGCTGGAATGCCTTTCCTGACATTGCCCCTCTCCAATGGGCAGCCTCAGGATGCCCAACTGGGCCATCTTACTTGGGTGAGATCTCTTAAAGGCCAGGATCAGTCTTTTAGCTTGGATATTAGTCTCTGGTTCCCAAGAGTTTTCCTCTGGGCCATATCCCTTCCAGTTTACCAGGTATTGAACTTGATTATGTCGTTCCTACAGTCCAGGATGGATTCAACTTCGAATTCCTCCTCATCATTGATGAGCACAGGTTCAGGAGGACCGGTATTCCGGATGGTGATGGGGTCCAGAACTGTAGGTTTAAGTAGAGCCACGTGAAAAACTGGGTGTATTCGAAATGATTCTGGTAGTTTCAATTCGTAGGCCACGTTATTGATTTTTCTTGTCACTGGGAGTTCTTGCCATTGTCTCTTGAAGTAATTTATTATTTGTGCAAAAGTAAATCACTTAAATAACTACAGATAGTGCACCCATATGTAATGAACAAACAGTGAAAAAAGAATTACATTTGAAATTAAAATATTGAAAAAAATTCCAATATAACTCCCATAAATTAAACATAAAAATTGAGCATAAGAGGTCAGATTCGAAACTGGATGAAGTAAGCAAAGTCCATAAAAAGAGTTCCTTGATGGAAAAGTCTTTCAAAAAAGGAATACACCAGTCATCCAAACGATGTGAGACATGCAATATTGTCACCCTGAGGAGCGTGATGACAGGAAAGTTCCTCCACCTCAAAGCCAACTGCCCCTTACCAGATCAATTGATCTCTTGTTAGGGAGATCGTATGAGCATGTGGCTGTGTCCCCCAGCCACAGGGTCTCTGCTGGGAACGAATCTCAAAGGGTCACCTCTCAGGGGGTCCTCTAGAAGGTGCATGAACGCTCAGTCCCCATGGCTGTTCATTTATAGGCACGTGTTACTCCTTGCTTACTGGAACAAGCAGTCCATCAGCATAAAATTCTCCCTTAACAGGGTTTAATGTCCTCGCCTTCTCAAGGAGGCCAAAGAAACTGTCTGTACAGCTCAGCAGTGTCTCAGTAACCAAACAACACATAATTTATGGGAGTTATGTTGGAATTTTTTTCAATATTTTAATTTTAATTTCAAATGTAATTCTTTTTTCATTGTTTATTCATTACATATGGGTGCACTAGCTGTAGTTATTTAAGTGATTTACTTTTGCACTCACTCACTAGTGGCAGCGCAGCCTTTTTTGTATACAGTGTGCAATAAGTGGATGTTTCTCACATTTATGGTTGCAGTAGCACTAATCAACTTTTTTCACAATATGCACATTTATCTTTATTGATCAGATCTAGGGATAGCGCAGTATTTTTTTGGTTTGAATTTATTATTTGTGCTAAAAAAAAATCAAGGTTTCCTGGGCAGCTGGTACTGCGCATTCTGGGATGTTGTTGGACATGAATAAGGGGTGAAAACCGTAGTTTGTGGTGACTGCTTGGGGGCAGAGTGGACAGAGTTATTGTAAGCAAATTCGGCAAGAGGTAATAGGGGTGCCCAATCATCCTGACAGAAACATGAAAAACATCACAAATACTGCTCTAGGATTTGATTCGTTCATTCAGTCTGACCGTTAGTCAGGGGATAGTAAGCAGAAGAGAAGGAAAGGTCAATTTTCAGGGATTCACATAATGCTCTCCAGAATTTGGATGTAAACTGTACCCCCAATCAGATACGATATTTGCAGGTATACCGTGGAGCCTTACTATGTCTTTAATGAAGATCCTTGCGGTTTCGGAGGCAGAGGGTGTACATCTCATAGGCAGGAAGTGAGCCATCTTGGAAAATCTGTCGACTACCACGAAGATGGTAGTGCAATCTTCTGATGGTGTCAATTCAACAAAAAAATCCATGGAGATCATCCTCCATGGCCTTTCCGGAATGGGGGGAGGCTTCAGCAACCCCCAAGCTTTGGTTTTGCTGCCCTTGTTCTGAATGCAGGTAATGCATAATTCCACATACCTTCTGCAATCCTTCAGTAGCTGAGGCCACCAGAAAGTGCACTGAAGGAGTTCAGAAGTTTTGTGTACACCAAAGTGACCGGCCATTTCGTGGTCATGACAAGATTTAAGGACGGCAACCCATGACTGCTAAGGTACAAAACTTTTGTCCTTATACCATAATAGGTCATCTCTAGACTGTAGAATGACATCTATCGGATAAGGAGCCCTTGAAGAAGCCTGCTTAATTTGGGACAGTAGGTCTCCTTGCAGCATGAGGAAGTTTCCTGGAGCTAGGATGGTTTATGGAGATGAAGAGGCCTCAGATTCGCCGAACATCCGAGAAAGTGCATCCGGCTTGGTATTCTTCGACCCTGGCCTGTAGATAATGTGGAATGAGCACCTAGTAAAAAAGAGTGCCCATCTGGCCTGACGTGGTTTTAACCTCTTGGCAATTTTCAAGTATTCAAGATTCTTGTGGTCAGTGTAGACAAGAATTGGGTGAGCCGCTCCCTCCAAGAGGTAGCGCCACTCCCTCCAAGAGGTAGCGCCACTCCTCAAATGCGGCCTTAATTGCTAGTAGCTCCCTGTCCCCGACATCATCATTTTTCTCAGCTTCGAATAACTTGTGAGAGAAGAACGCAAACAGATGCAACAGAGCCTTGGGTCCTTGTCTCTGAGAAAGCACAGAACCAAATGCTATCTCAGAGGCATCCACCTAGAGGATGTAAGGTAATGCTGGGTCAGGGTGCTTTAGGATAGAGGCCGAAACGAACTGGTCTTTTAGCTTTTAGGGTGACAAAGGCAGCTTGAGCCTCAGGGGACCAATGGAACCTGGTGCCTTGCCTAGTTAGTCTTGTGATGGGGAAATGATGGTAAAAAATCCCCTGATAAATTTGCGATAAAAATTAGCAAACCTCACAAAACACTGAATTCCTTTTTTGTCTGTGGGAGCTGGCCAGTCCAAGATGACGGAGACCTTCTGAGGATCCATCTTGACACCTTCTACAAAGATGATCAATCCGAGAAATTGAACGCTTTGATGTTCAAACTCGCACTTTTCAGGTTTTGCGTACAAGCCGTGTTGACGAAGTCGAGTTAGCACCCTTCTGGCGTGTTCCCGATAAGTAGGCAGAGAAGAGGAGAAGATCAAGATAAATTATGACGAACAGGTCAAGGTAGTCACTAAAACTGTAATTTACAAAATGCTGGAAAGTGGCAGGAGCATTGCATAGACCGAAGGGCATTACAAGATATTTAAAGTGCCCGAAGCGGGTGCGGAAGGCAGTCTTCCATTCATACACGCTTCGAATACGGGCTAAATTATAAGCTCCACAAAGATCCAGTTTGGTTAACACAACTGCAGCTCCGAGTCTCTGAAATAGTTCAGGTACCAAAGGAAGAGGGTACCGGTTTTTAATTGTGATCTTATTCAGATCCCGATAGTCTACGCAGGGGCGTAGCGAGTGATCTTTTTTTCCAATTAAGAAAATTCCTGCTCCCACTGGGGAGGTGGAAGGGCGTATAAACCCCTTCTCCAGATTATCATCAATGTAGGTTTTAAGACTTCCTAGTTTCAGTTCTGTTAACGGAAAGATTCTTCCAAAAGGGATCTCTGCCTCGGGCAGGAGTTTGATGGGGCAATCATAGGCCCTGTGTGGAGGAAATGTCTCTGCCCCCTTTTTGCTGAACACATCCAGAAAACTGTGATATAATTCTGGGACAGACTGGCGGGTTTCAACATCAGTTTCCAGACACAGCAATGAGGATGGGACATCGGTAGCTCCCTGTAAGGAATGCTGGCGGCAATACGGGGAGTGGAAACTGATTCTTCCAGTGGTCCAGTCAATTTGTGGGTTGTGAGCCCTTAACCAAGGCATGCCTAGTATGATGGGAAACAAAGGGGATTCAATAATGTCTAAACAGAGTAGTTCCTGATGGTTGCTGGCAATGGTGGTGTGCAAGGGAACCGTTTCTTGTGCTACAGGCCGGGATTTAATAGCTGATCCGTCGGCTAGGTGTATGGACAGTCCCTTCGCTCTGGGTCATAGGGGGACTTGGAGTTTGCAAGAGAAGTCCATAAAACCGCTGCAAGCTCCGGAGTCAATTATGGCGGTGGCTCGAGTATTCCCTCCTGGAAGCTATAGAGAAATGGAGATAGCCAAATGAGTTGCATTGTCAAACACAGCAGGTAAGAAAGCAGAAGAGAGGGTGGTGTGCTTATGGAGCTTTGCAGGGCAAGTCCTCACATAAAGTCCAGGTTCCCCGCAATAGAGGTAAAGATTGTTGACCCGCCAGCATTGACGTTCTTCAGGGGTAAGAGAAGGATGGAGCAAGCCCAATTGCATCGGTTCAGAAGTATCGGTGGAGGAGTGAATGGGAGGCTTGGGTACACATGGTAACATCCATACTGGACGAGAGGGACCAGCTTTTTGCTCTGCTACTCGTTCCCTCAGATGTCTCTCTATTTGGATAGACAGATTAATGAGAGCTTAAAGTGTTGCCGGAAGGCCAACCTGGGCCAACTCATCCTTTAATGGTTTAGAAAGACCCATGTGGAACTGGTAATGCAGGGCAGCATTGTTCCAGTTCGTGTTGGCACTCCAACGCCTGAACTCAGATGCATAGTCCTCTGCCGCCCTTTGGCCCTGCTGAAGTGAATACAGTGCTGCTTCTACGGTAGCTGCTTGTTGCGGGGCGTCGTAGAGGAGGGCCATGGCTTGGAAGAAGGTACTCAGGTGGTTAAGACAGACATCCTTCTGCTCCAAGAGGCGATGGGCCCATGACAGGGGTTCGCCTTGTAGTAAGGAAACGACAAAGCCCACCTTGGTGGATTCAAGGGAACAAATTCTGGGTTGCAGAGTGAAAAAAGTTCACAGGCATTACGGAAGGCCCTGCAGTTGCTGCAATCCCCAGAGAACCTCTCTGGTGCGGGCACCTTGGGTTCAGATGGAATCATAACCTCCGAGGGTGCAGTGGACATTCCAGATGATACAGGAGCCATGGCAGATAAAGCTTGAACACGTCCCTCCAGTCGGGTGTAGCTCTCTTGCAAGTCCTTGACGGCCTGAGTGAGCCCAGCTAGATGATTGCATAAGTCCTCCATAGGAGAGGCTCTGACATGGCTGTTGGGTACTGTCACGTACCTGGTGGTAGAGCCCAGAACCCCTGGTAGAGCAGACAGGGGCTCAGAAGTACAAAGGGGCATACGTGCCTGACTGGTTAGCTGATGTAGAGGGCTGGGTACTGTAGGCAGCAGGGTGGTGTACTGGAGTCCAGGAGCATGCAGAAAACTGAATACGGCAGACAGCAGGGAGGTTTTCTGTAGTCCAGCAATAGGATGCAAGCAGAAAGCTGGATGCAGCAGATAGCAGGAAGGTGTTCTATAGTCCAGCAACAGGATGCAAGCAGAAGGCTGGATGCAGCAGACAACAGGGAGGTGTTCTGTAGTCCAGCAACAGGATGCAAGCAGAAGGCTGGATGCAGCAGACAGCAGGGAGGTGTTCTGTAGTCTAGTAACAGGATGCAAGCAGAAGGCTGGATAGTGAAGACAGGCCAGGTCAAACACAGGCGGCAGATCCGATACAGGAATGATATTCAAAAGAGTAGTCAAAGTCCAAACCGGGATCGGAGGCAGGCAGCAAGCAGGGAGACCAGGAACAAGCCAAGTCAGACAAGGATCAGGTAAATAGAGTAACGGGTAGCAGGGGTTTTCACGAACGCTGTAGACCGGACAGCAAGGCAGCAAGGCATCAGCCCCCTTTAAATAGCGCATTTGGTGCCAAGCACTGTCACAAGGTGCCCTTGCTATTGCGCGTGCGCCTATTGGCCCTTCTGTGCACAGGTATTCTCCTGATACCCAGATTGCTGGGATGGTTGCTGGAATGCCTTTACTGACACATCCAGTCAAAACACAGGAAAGGCACCACATGACTTCAGCATGCCCAATCATGCTGGGGTGTAGAGCAGCCAATCCTGGGAAAGCTTGAGAAGAAAGGAGGAGGAATGTGAAGCTGGAATCATAGACATGCTCTCTGCTCTCATGCTTGTGCACGAGCTAAATAAATCAGATCAGTCAGAGCAGTGGGGAATGTGGCGACACAAAATTATCTGTGTGTCGTTTTTTATCTTAGTAAAAAAAAGACAAGAGGATTGCTCAGAGCTGGATTAGCTCTTTGTGCAAGACTGGGCACAGATGACTTTACATCCTCTACTGTACCAGTTAGAAGTCTTCATTAAAAAAAATTCAGGTTTTCATGCACTTTAATGTCTAAAGGAAATCCTTCTCTAATTTTCACCTCCACTCAAACAACTGAAGAAATAAATGGCCTGTGCAGTGAGGATTTGCATTTAAAGGTGTCTTTAGACATTAATATATATAACTTTTTTTATATGTCTACCTGTACTTTGTACCACTTTTTTAAAAATCTTTATCAACAACAAAAAGATGCAAGATTTTATTTAATATTAATCTGTATGGCATTACTCAACTAAAGTCCCATGGGCAACATTTCGTTTTTGTGTTATCCACTCAAATAAATATTTGATCCAAGTCATCAGTTGCAGATTATTTAATCACTTAATGACAAGTGTAGGCGCAATAACTCAGGATTCTCATGAGATGAAATCTATGTTTGCTGGTACATAAATATCTAAATAAATAAATGGAAGACTCGGAGATTAATAGTCCATATGGCAAACAAAAGCTGATAAGTCTGTGATGATGCTGATGGGGAAATATAAACGTCTAAAGGAAGCACGTAGGGCTGCCGTCATAATAGGAAAGAAACCATGTTCCTGCGGCTGAAAAACAACGATTCGAGAGGCGCCTCTGGGTGCAGTCGTTTTTATATATAAAATAACACTTTATTAAAAATGAGGTAAACTCACATTTTAGCAAACAAAAACAAGCATGGTATCAGAAGTCATGGATGGCACTCCCGGACCTGTGCCATATGCAGTCTATACTGTAGCTGTAATCAGTATTCTTCCGGGTTTTGTGAAAGCCGGCTTCGGAAGGCGGCCTCAGAATGAGGCTTGAGACACAGGAGACGGCTGGCTGCAGGGGGATGACGTCATCTACAGTGGACGCGTTTCCTGGGCATGCGCACTTGGATGTACTGCAAGTCGCGCCCCTTTCTCAACAGACTTAGTCTGATTACCAAAAGGGCAGGTTAAATAGGGAATGGAGGAGGAGACAAAAGGCGGAGGGGACAGGGGCGGAATTGAGCATGACTGTGAGGAAAAATATGCACTGCTATAGATGCTAATAAAAAGTAGACAGTGAAATTTACTATACGGAAAGAGAGCATGTAGAAGACGGGGGGGAAAAGAAATAGAGAGAAGTTATATACATCAATCTCATAACATGATGTATACTATGTATGGCAGAAGAATATATAAATAAGTTATGGCAATTAAAAAAGGGGGAGGGGGGGCATACTTACAGGCCACCATTGCGCATGTCTGGAAAATTAATTAAAATAATGACATCTAAAAGCTGACTGGACTAGTCTAGGAAAATAAAAAATATATATAAAAAAACAACATACAGGGATTTCAGAGCAATATGGCTACTGAAACCGATAACTATGCAGAACATAATAGTTATTAATTGAACAATAAAGAATATATAGAATAATAAATGAAATTGGCTGGCATATTAGATATTGAAATAGATATCATAAATAATGAGTCCATAATAAATATATGGATATATGCACAGGTTAGAGGTCTGAACAAAAGATGGCATATACAACGCCTGGCAAAATTACCTGGGGGGTCCCCCTAAATTCCATACCAGGCCCTTCAGGTCTGGTATGGATATTAAGGGGAACCCCGGCCAAAATTTAAAAAAAAAATGGCGTGGGGTCCCCCTCAAAATCTATACCAGACCCTTTAGGTCTGGTATGGATTTTAAGGGCAACCCCGCGCCAAAATTTAAAAAAAAACAGCGTGGGGTCCCCCTAAAAATCCATACCAGACCCTTATCTGAGCACGCAACCTGGCAGGCCGCAGGAAAAAGAGGGGGGGACGAGAGAGCGCCCCCCCGAACCGTACCAGGCCACATGCCCTCAACATTGGGAGGGTGCTTTGGGGTAGCCCCCAAAACACCTTGTCCCCATGTTGATGAGGACAAGGGCCTCATCTCCACAACCCTGGCCGGTGGTTGTGGGGGTCTGCGGGCGGGGGGCTTATCGGAATCTGTAATCCCCCTTAAACAAGGGGACCCCAGATCCTGCCCCCCCCCGTGTGAAATGGTAAGGGGATACAAAAGTACCTCTACCATTTCACTAAAAAACTGTCAAAAATGTTAAAAATGACAAGAGACAGTTTTTGATAATTCCTTTATTTAAATGCTTCTTCTTTCTTCTATCTTCTATCTTCCTTTGGTTTCTTCCTCCATCTTCTTCTTCTTCTGGTTCTCAAAGCACTCAAACTCCTGATGGAAGCAGACAATTTGGTCATCAAATCGGCAGATAAGGGTGGTGGAATTGTCCTACAGAATAAGAGTGATTATATCAAAGAGGCCAGGAGGTTGCTTTCTGACACTTCCACGTACCAAAAAATGAATAAAGATCCGACTCCCGATTTTGCCAAGGAGGTCAATACTTTGGTCTCCATGGCTTTTCAAAATAATATTCTTAATAAATTTGAGAAGTCTTTTCTCCTCAAAGACTACCAAATCCCCTACTTCTATCATCTCCCCAAAGTTCATAAGAGTTTAGACAACCCCCCCGGTAGACCTATAGTGGCTGCCATGGGCAGCGTCACTGCAGGTCTTAGTTTGTACATTGATCATTTCCTCCAGCCCATTGTTCATCAGCTGCAGTCCTATATCAGAGACGGGACCCACCTGTTAGAGCTTCTCTCTGCATACAAGTGGGAGCCGACTTACGTATGGCTCTCACTTGATGTAAACTCTTTGTATACATCTATCGCTCATGCCTTAGGCCTAATGGCACTGGAGTATTTTTTGGCTAAAGATCCTCTCATTAACCCTTGTCAGGCATGATTCATTTTTGGCAGCCACTTCTTATTGTTTAACACATAATTACTTTCAGTTTGATGGAGATTTTTATGATCAAATACAGGGAATGGCTATGGGGGCCAACTTTGCGCCCTCCTATGCCAACCTTGCTATGGGTTCCTGGGAGAATTTGCATATTCTCTATAGTAACCCATATGCATGCAATATTGTGTTTTTTGGTCGTTACATCGACGACATCATTATCATTTGGGACGGTCCTGTCGATGTGATTAATGGTTTTGTCGACTACTGTAATGACAACCAGTATGGTTTATCTTTCACCTTCTTCACTAGCCCCGACACGTTACCTTTCCTTGACCTGGAGTTGGGTACAGATGCAGCCACTTCCACCATTGTCTCCAAAAATTATGTAAAACTGACCGCGGGGAATTCGTATCTGCACTATAACAGTTACAATCTCCCTCAATGGATTAATAATATCCCCAAGGGACAGTTCTGGTGACTTAGACAGAACTGTACAAGAGAATGTGACTATGTTGACCAAAGTATCTTTCTTAAAAATAAGTTTAGGGACAAAGATTATCCCCCAGCGCTTACCGATCAAGCTTTCAAGCATTATCTAAAAGGAAATCCCGTGAACCGGACCATCATACTGTCCGTTTCACTACTACCTTTCGCTACCAATTCAGAAAAATGGAAAAAATCCTGGCAGATCATTAGAGAATACTACTACAGGATCCATTGCTGAAACCCTATATTCCTGAAAGACCAAAGGTCACATATCGCAGAGCTCCCAACCTTAAAACGAAAATAGCTTCCAGTAAAATTAGATCAAGATGTACATCTCCTGATAAGCCTGTACTCGTCCCACTAGTTGGGATGTTCCAGTGTTGGAAATCGTTATGTAAAACATGTAAATTTGTTCGACACGGCCAAAAGTCATTCACCACTAAGGGGGTCACTCACATGTTGAAGGACTTTTATAACTGCTCCTCAGATTTCGTGATCTATGGACTAACATGCCCCTGCGGATTACTGTATGTGGGCCGCACGATACGAGCTCTAAGGACAAGGTTCGGCAAACATCGGAGATCCATTGAGGGTGGGATTGATCCTTTGAAAGTGGCACACAGTGTACCAAAACACTTCACCCAAGCTCACCAACAATCCACGGAAGGGTTGCAAGTTTGGGCTATCGAACAAATTTCTAAATCCTTACCAGCCGCAGAACGTTTCAAAAAACTTTGTGCCAGAGAAACGTTCTGGGTTTACAATTTAGATGTTCTTTCACCTGGCGGTATGAACGAAGGAATAGAGATCTCAGCCATATTGTGATCCAGTCCTTTTTTCCTTCATATATATATATATATATATATATATATATATATATATATATATATATATATATATATATATATATATATATATCCACGGTATATATACGGTATGCTTTTATATATATTCTTTATATGGTATCTATTATAATATATATATATATATATATATATATATATATATATATTCCTCTTCTTTCACTTTTACCCATATATTTTTCATTGATTTGACGTTGTTTTTTATATATTTGATATTATTGCTCTTAGGCTTACTATATGCCATCTTTTGTTCAGACCTCTAACCTGTGCATTTATCCATATATTTATTATGGACTCATTATTTATGATATCTATTTCTATATCTAATATGCCAGCCAATTTCATTTATTATTATATATATTCTTCATTGTTCAATCAATAACTATTATGTTCTGCACAGTTATCAGTGTCAATAGCCATATTGCTCTGAAATCCCTGTCTGTTGTTTTTTTATATATATTTTTTTATTTTCCTAGACTAGTCCAGTCAGCTTTTAGATGTCATTATTTTAATGAGGGTTTCCAGACATGCGCAATGGTGGCCTGTAGGTATGGCCCCCCTCTTCCCCCTTTTTTAATTGCCATAACTTATTTATATTCTTCTGCCATACATAGTATACATCATGTTATGAGATTGATGTATATAGCTTCTCTCTATTTCTTTTCCCCCACGTCTTCTACATGCTCTCCTTCCGTATAGTAAATTTCACTATCTACTTTTTATTAGCATCTATAGCAGTGCATATTTTCCCTCACAGTCATGCTCGATTCGCCCCTGTCCTCTCTGCCTTTTGTCTCTTCCTCCATTCCCTATTTAACCTGCCATTATGGTAATCAGACTATGTCTGTTGAGAAAGGGGCGCGACTTGCAGTACATCCAAGAGCGCATGCCCAGGAAATGCGTCCACTGTAAATGACGTCATCCCCCTGCAGCCAGCCGTCTCCTGTGTCTCAAGCATCGTTTTGAGGCCGCCTTCGGAAGCCAGCTATCACAACACCCGGAAGAGTACTTTCACGCCCTTCCTGCCCAGGCCAATTTTCAGCTTTCAGCGCTCTTACAATTTGAATGACAATTGCGCGGTCATGCAACACTATACCCAAATGAATTTTTTTCACACAAATAGAGTTTCCTTTGGTGGTATTTAATCACTGCTGTTTTTTTATTTTTTACTAAAAAAAAGAAAAAAGACTGAATATTTTGAAAAAAAAAGTTTTTCTTAGTTTCAGTCAGGTAAATTTTGTAAATAAGTAATTTTTCTCCTTCACTGATGTGCGCTGATGAGGCTGCACTGATGAGCACTGATGAAGCGGCACTGATTAGATGGCACTGATGAGGAGGCACTGATGTGCACTGATAGGCAGCACTGATGGGCAGCACTGATGGGCAGCACTGATGAGCAGGCACTGGTGGGCACTGAAAGGCAACACTGACTGGCATCACTAATGGGCACTGATTGGTGTCACTGATGGGCACTGATTGGTGTCACTGATGAGAACTGCTGGGGCTTTACTGTAATCAGGGCAATGATAAACAATACCCTGATTACCTGTCCTGGTCTCCCCTGTGAGGAGATGCCGCTGGTCGGCTCTCCTTGCCACACACACTGTCAGTGTGAGGCAAGGAGAGCTGATAAGCGGCACTTCCACATTTACATGTGACTGGCTGTGATTGGACACTACTAATCACATGGTTAAAGAACCGCATCATTGGCTCTTTGCTGAGATCAGGGTCGCGCTGTGTCCTAGGAATATGGCGCTGCTTCAATTGCCGCGCTGCATGCCGCCGTGGTCATGTGAAAGTGGCCGTTTTGGGGCGCCATCATATGACATTGTTCCAGAACGAGAGCCGCACTGCTCCTCCATCATTTAACAGTGAGCGGGCGGCAAATGATTCAATTGTGTAAGTTGAAAAGTGGGGCCTCCATGGATGGGACTTACAGCACATCCCACAGATACTCTTTTGGAGGTCAAATAATACTTCAAACTTGTGTTCCTCAAACCATTCTTGAGTTCATCAACCAGACCACATTCTTCCATTGCTCAGTGGTCCAGTTCTGATGCACACATGCCCATTGTAGGCATTTGTGGCTATGGATATGAGTCAGCATGGGCACCCTGATCGGTCTGTGGCTACACAGCCCCATATGCAACAAACTGCAATTCAATGTTTTTTTTGTCACCGTTCTGTCACAACCAGCATTAACGTTTTCAGTGATCTGAGCTACAGTTGCTCTTTTAATGGATCATACTACACAGGTCAGGTTTTTCTTTCTACTTGCATAAGTGAGCCTTGCCCCCACATGACCCTTTTGCTGGATCACCAAGATTCCTTCCTTGGACTGCTTTTGGTTGGTCCTGACCACTGCAGACAGGAAACATCCCACACGAGCTGTAGTTTTGAAATTGTTCTGACCTAGTCATCTTGCCATTACAATTTGGCCCTTGTCAAAGTTGCTCAAATCCTTATGCTTGCCAATTTTCTCTGTTTTCAACACATTAACTTCAGGAACAACATGTTCATGTACTGCCTAATATATCCAACCCATTTTCAGATGCCATTGTTACAAAATATTCAATGTTACTCACTTTACCTGTCAGTGGTCATAAAATTATCAATGTATATTGTTTTAACAGACCTGATAATTGGAGAAATGCTGAATATAGGAAGAGGAGAAATAGGAAATGAAGAAGAGGATATATATGAGAGAATCAATATTTTCTTTGCTAATTTCAAAAGGAAAGCAAGAATTTGTTTTGGATGTGGCAATATGATGACTATATATTTTTGAATATTTATTTTCCAATTTGCTTTTTCAACTGCTCTCCCAAAATGAATCTTGCCAGTAATATAATATCCTTTTCTCTAAAAGACCTCCTCCCCTCCTATGAATATTCTGTTGTTTATAAAGGAGCAATATAAATTTTTCTGAGGAATCGCCATACATTTGCTGACATATCATTTGCATGACTGAGAACACATGTTGTTTGTTATTATTTGTCCTAACTTACACCCCTTTAACAGATGCTCGAACATCTAGATCAACTGTTTTGTTTTTACATTAAAAACTGAGATTTGTTTCTAGTAATTGCATTTTTTTAAGCTTCCTATATTTTTATATCCTATAGGATCACATTGATTGCACATCTGGACATATTCACCCACCTTTTTTTGTATTTACCCTATGTCATCTGACTTTATAAATACCACTTAATGTTAAAAAGTGATTATTAGTGGATGTGGCCAATTTGTAATGCACATACCCAGTTGCTAAAAGTAGATTCCCCTCATTGTATAGGTCTCTATAAACTGTGCCACTTTTCAATGTTATACTTTTTTTAAGCCATAATTTTATTGCTTTGTCTATTGCCTCATAGCTGCAGCTATGTTGAGCTTAAGTATAAAGAGAGTGTATGATTAAAACCACTGTCTGTTTTTTTCTTTTTGTGACTGATGCCCATTCAAGATTGCCCTTCAGTTCCAGCCTGTAGACACAATAGGAAGTGAAAGGTAATCTTTCTTGACTGAGGAAAATCCCATCTTAAACAGTTGTCACCTAATCAAGTGTCCACATTGAAATATTTCCCTATATTTCCATTCTGGGGACAACTCAAAATTTTTGATTTTCCCTCACTTTCATTCCCAGTGACCAATGGTCACCAGAGCAAGCAGAAAGGGTGCATCACTTTCAATGGGGACAGAGATAGTAATAAAAATGGTGTTAACCCCACACAGTCCAAAAGTAAGAATATGGGCATATTATATGGGCATATTATATCCACAATAAAAAACATACACATTTAGGGGCATAACTTCAAAAAAGTCAATGTATCATTTTTATTTTTCTTACATTTACATGCTGTAATTATTATATTCCCAAGATTTGGACAGACAAACTTCCTCAGAAATTCAAGTGTGTCCCTGGTCCTTATCTGCCAGCCTCCCATGCACCAAGTTTTCCTATTAGTTATTTTATGTGACAATGTCACTGACCTATAGGTAATAGGGAAGGACCAAGCCAACCTTTTATATAAAAAATACAAATGTTCTGTATTCTGGATAATCCACCTCTGATATTAAATTATATTTTTATGGTTATAATAATATTACAAGAAGGAGTTCACAATTGGTGGGACCCCTAAAATGTACATATGTGTCACCCTTGTGCTTAAGAATAAAAACTAATAGTGATTACCTTAATTTTCCTCAGCAAGAAATCACTTCTAAGGGCATTACCAAACACAATATACAGCACTCAATTATTACAATAAAATGTACTTAAGGATAAATCATCATTCATAAACTTTTATATATTACTTCAATAGCAAATAATTCTAAAAGTAGCACTTATTTCAGGTTTAAAAAAAATGAGCAAGGGTGGTTGAAGTCATATCTTTGTAAATATCTTTGTACATCTTATCTCTTATGTAACTGTTTACAAGAAACATTTAACATGTTTACTCCTGAAACTACAATCAAGAGAATACATTATTCCCAGCTAGACTTTGTAAGCTGTACACAAGAAAGAATATATGGGCTGTCATAATGAAGTGAAGACATTTTCCAACTCACTTCACACTTGAAAATGCAATCATTTGGGGGGGATGAGGGAGAGGGAATAATCATATTCTCTTATGAAATCATGAATAAATCAGTGGGTTGCGCTAAACCTAGACTCTGATTTTTATCAACATGATGGCTGCATGAATATGGCAAATGTCAGGGAAAATTAGTTGAAATAATCATTTTGTTCTTGTGATTTCCAGAAACGTTTTAATAAATCTGTGAATTAGTTGTTGATCACTAAAAGTAAAAGAATAAAAAAAACACAGCTGCCCGATTCATTCTGGAAAGGTTCAGGTATTGTTGTTCATACTTTTTAATTAATTATACCGTCTTCATCTTTCCAATTATTTTCAGTGCTTTTGTTATTTTTGATTTGCAGCAAATCTTCAATCATCCCTCACATTATCTGAAAAGAGAAGAAAGACCTTGTTCTTCTAAGAATAACAAAACTTAAGTATGAATGTTTTAAAGATGAAGGTATAACAATTCAAGACTCAAGGGCAAGCATCATTTTTCCATATTATATTTTTGGAAAAATTGTGTATTAGTACTAATTTTGCCTGAATGTCCAATTGTACTAGTTATAATGAAATAATAGCCAATCAAAGATGATTTTTTTTCATCTGTAGCAATTTTTACTCATTGAAATAACTGTATCATATTGATTCTGTAAAAAAAAAACATTTGTATATAAGCTTGATGGATTATATAAAGCAAATATCATTTGCTGAGTGCAACAGGAAAGTATTAGAAAAGAGTATATTTAGAGATGTGTTAGAAAAAGGACTGTATGTATTATGAAACAGGAAGAATATCACCCACCCTATTAGATTGTAAGCTCTTATAAGGAGGGCCCTCCTAACCCTCTTGTATTGTACTGTAACTGTACTGTCTCCTTTTATATTTTAAAGCAGTATGTGAATTGTTGGCTCTATATAACTACTAAGTATTATTATTATTATTGATATGGAAATTGCACCTTTGTAGAAGTAAGAAAAGGGTTAAGGAATGATAGAAGGAGAAAATAAGAAAATATAAATGAAATAGTCATCATCACTGGGCCTCCATGAGAACGTCATATAAAAAACACCAGGCAGAGCATGAGGCAACACAGAAGTCTGATAAGCTTTATAAACTTTCACCTGTCATGTTTTTAAATAGGAAATAAGCTATATGCCTTTTCAAGATATTGTTTACTCACCCATACTGCTGTCACTGGATGTTAAGGCATATTCTGAAAGAAAGGTCTACTATGCTGAACTCCGAGATGAAGAGAAGGCAGCTTGCATAAGTGGAGGGAGTTGATTGGGGAGCAGAAAGCATAAGAACACAGAATGATCTACATATTATGGTCATCTTTTGGTTAGTAAGTGTTCATAGTGTCAGGTTTACTGATGGAGGTAAATTATAACTTTATTTAAAAATGGAGACACACATAGAAATATAGAAATGCTGTGCACCCCAAGTATAATTAATGGTTTTGATGCAGCAAAGAGACATAGGGGTATCTGTTATTGCTAAAGCTTTTTGCGGGTGTAGTAACTTGTTTTCTGTAATCATTTGAAAAGACAATAATACATGAGCAGTTAGTCATATACAGTAGAAATTTTTTCTTTCTTATAATAGACCTCCCTCTTCCTCAGCTACCCCATATGTGGTACCTTGCAAGCCAGCAGTCTTGGGCTCCACAATACGGGTGGTCAGAATGACCTATGAGAAGTCCTGGATGTTGATCTTAATTCCAAATCCTGGTTCCAAACCCTTCCATTGACTGAAGATAACACAGTCCCCCTGATGAAGATTGTGATATGTCTGATCGAAATGCATTGGAGCACTTTTGAGCAGAACTTACATTGAAAGACATTCTTTTACACAAGCTAATACCTGTCTTTTTCAGTGTTATCATGGCTGTTAGGCCATAATGAGATTGTGTGTAACCAGAGCTCATATTTTAAACTTTTGTTGTTCCTAAATGTTTGGCTAATACAATTATATACAGTATTTTTACACTGCCATTGTTTGATATGTCTCTTTGCTGCATCAAAACCCCTGGTGGAATATATTTCTTCACTTTGTGTTATAACTTTATTTTTCTGCAACCAACATACCTTAGGTGCAAACTTTCAGTTATGGTCTTGATATCTATTCCTGTGGGAGTTAGTTATGATACATCAATGGTATGGCAGTAATTTTGTCACGCCCAGTGTCATTACAAATAGGAGTGTACAGCAGAGCTGAAACTGTTATCAGCAACTCTCTATCAAATTTTCTGTCCACAGATTAAAAGCAAAGTATCTCCCAGTATCATGCTTACTTTTTGTTTTCAGAGAAAATCGAATTCCTAATGCATAAGGCTACATCACAATCAGCTAGAACCTCAACAAGGATCCCTTTTTCGGGACCATACATCATTTTAGAAAACAATTATGCGCTGCTTTCACAATTAATAAATGAGGGCTTTGAATGAAAGCGCCAAAAATTACTTTACTGTTCAGTGTTTTTATTTTAGTGCTTTGTCTTCTTCTATTTTAGGACTGTTTATTATTGTGCTGTTCTTTTGGATATTAATTGGCTTCTTACACATGTGTTCTAACTAGAGATGTAACATTTCTGGAAACTTTGAAGCCATGGAAAAAAACATATTTTCCCTGTTTTTTTCTGGAAAAAAATGGAAATTTATAAAAAAAAAGTTAAAAGTTGAAATTTGTGATTAAATATTACTTAGCATTGTCCAACCTGTTTGATCATACTCCGGCATTCCATATGTTTTTGTTCAGGGTTGGGCTCCTACCTTTGGGTAAATGTGGGCTTTGCTTCAAGCTGGCTTATAGAGAATAAGGACTGGCCACTATCACTGGCCACTATCAAAGAACTTGACTTATTTTATAAGTTATTCCTTATCCATAATATTTCATAGTTGATAGTTGCTTTTAGATTCTAAAGCACATGCTCACTGACATGTCACTTACAATGTTCAGCTTAGTCTTATATACTGTAAAATTAGAAAAATAAACAAATTGTTGACATTCTAATGGTTATGCACTGAGCTTCATCCATTATCCACTATTCCTTCAACAGCTGTAGTAAGCAGGTCATTTTATATCTTATGCTCAGTTCCCAGTGCTGCTTTGCCTACGACTCCCTTCTGACTTGATCCAACTTGGATGCTATTTAGGAGCCTTACAAGGGCCAAAATCACACCCAAATAGTGCAGGAACCTTTTCTAAAGTCGGAGTGACTTGTGTAGTATCAGTTAAGATGGCTCTCATAGGGAATTATTAAATTGGACAAGTCATGCGACTTGGGGTCTCACAAGTCACATCCCATGTCCCAGCAATGTGAACCTAGGCTTAGGGCTTATGAAAACACCACAATTGAGCATGAAGCACATTCCCTAACATCTAGTGTGCAACCAGCAGTTTGGAATCTGTAACGTTCCTTTGCTACACTGTGCATCACAGAGATGCAATAAGGCAGAATGGGTCCTTAGGCAAGTTTGCAGATTTTGCCTTCCATCTTTTCGATTGACATTGATAGAGATTTCAGTAGGCGCAGAAGAAGCCTTACTGTATGAATTCTATAAATTTGTATGGATTCTTTGTATGGATCAGACATGAGCTGCCTACGAATTCTCCCTTGTGAACTGAAATATAGGTGCACATCTCTAGCTAACTGCACCATTTCTTGTTTAACAGCAGGAGTATAAAGGTTGTAGTTTGTCATACACTGGGTCCTAGGCTACTGTCCAATGTTGCCTTGAAATTCCTCCACTGTAAAAGAGATACACTTTTGAGGTGCTTGAAGAAAAAAAAGATGACAATTATTAGTGTTTAGACTGCATTGTAGGTGCTTATCCGAGAAGCTCTATTTTATCATTATTTTTATTTATTAGAAGGGCTAGGTCAAATATTTTTCCTTCTGACCAAGGTAAAAACAATGAACTATTTTCCATATACATTTGCAAGTTTAGGAAATTTGAGAGATAATAAGGCTTCCTGCTTTGTTTTTATTGACATTTTGCCTTTACGCTTCTAATATTTAGGCATAAATAATATTCTCCTGTGATGATGAAGAAATAATGTCCTTTTTAAAGTTTGTTTTTTTTTTTTTTTTTTTTAATTAATTTTCTTTGGCTTTGTTAAATTTTCTAACTTTTTAGTTACATGACAGGGCAGAGTGTGGTCAGGCACAAAGCAGTTATTTTGCTGATTTTACAGGCCTCTTGAAGAGTTGAAGTTATGCAAATATACAAATATATTCTATTGAAAATAATAGCATCAAAATATGCAGCAAGTCCATTTTTAAAGAGTTTTATTTTCCTTTTTTTTATATTCTGTTCGGAATTGCATTGAAGATATTTTAATCTGTAACTGTGTGTTGCTTCAGAGTTCAGATTTCAAACACAAAATGAACAGGATTTTATATTTCAGCTAAAAAAGGGTATTTCAGCAATTAGCCTTCTGTCAAGAACTTAATTAAAAGGGCAGCTGGTTCATCCCCTTCACTTTTGCAGAGCCCAGGCAAGCAGAAAATAAATCTGTGTTCTTGCTAAATGACTACAGCATTTAATCCACATAGGACTAAAATACCTGATAATGCAGTCATTGAAGATGTCTAGTAAATCTGTTTCTGTTAACTGTTGCACTATATGAATTTTCTTCCCACATTTTTACTTTACCCTTTCGCTGCTAGGCCCTGTGCTCCATTTTTACACTCAGGTGGCCAAGTCATTTTTGCAATTTCTCCATTGCGTTTTTATTTTTCCCTTTTCACTTACAGCTTTCAGAGTTTGTTAAAGACTCCCCACCCCAAACCATATATTTTCTGAACGCACATGACCAGTAGAATACAATTAAGGTGCTACTGATTTTTAGGGCAAAATGATATTTGCACAAATGTTTATGTTAAAAATACACTAAAATCATTATTAGCAGATAAAAACACAGTATATTTTACAAAATTCTTACTAAACATAACATCTTAATCTGTATTGAGTTAACAAATTACAAATATTTGTCATTTTTAAATTACGCCTTTTTGCAAAGTGGTGAAAAACTGAACGTACGCAAAAAACACATTTCTCTAAAAATCAGAAGATTTTCATTGTTCCCTACAAATAAAAGAAAGGATTGGGGTCACCAGTGGCACACCTCCATCCCTGATTACACAACAATTAACAAAGGAATAGCCCTTGGGACTTGTGTAAAGTGTGCACAGTTGGCCAACGAGAATGACAAAGAAAAATGCAATAACATTTATTATAAAATGGTAATGCATACATACATATAAAATAACATCCAACATCCATATGTATGACATCTTGAATACCCAACACATTTCGTGAGGCATTGGCTCTTCAGGGGTGGATGCATGTAAAACATATTTTAAAAAATAAACCAATAAAAAGTATTAGAACAATGTACAAAATTCCTGCTAAATTCCTAGTAAATATATAAATATGAAAGTTAAAACTGTATTGAGTTGAGTAAATAACAAATATTTGTACATTTTAAATTGCACATTTTTGTAAAATGGTGAAAACTGAAGCTACGTAAAACTGTAAATAAAAACAATATACTCTAAAAATCCAGAGATTACCATTTTGCAGCTTTCAATATTTGAAAAGACCCCTCAAACTAGATATTTTCTGAAAGTGCATGACCTGTAGAATAAAAAAAAGTGCTACTGATTTTTTGGGCCCCACAATAATCGTGCAAATGTTCATCATATCGCTATTTTTACTAAAAATACACTAAAATCATTAATAGTGCACATAAACACAACATAACTTTCAAAATCCCTGCTAAATTACTACTAAAGCATTGTTCATATGTAGCATACTAAAGTGTACTCCCATGGAGGGCCATGTTTACCCACACAGGGATGCACAGGTATTCCGTGCATCCCCGTACAGGCAGTCCCATTTATGCCAATTGAGATGCACGACTGCACAGACATAGCTGCTGTACCCAATCTGACATCCATGTGGGTGTGGGTACATGACCCCGAACACAGTGTAAGCTCAGGGACATGCATGTGGACTTACATGGATGAAAACTTGGGAGCAACGGCTCTGTTCGTGCAGTTGCTACATCCCAAATGAAATCAATGGGACTGCCTGCACAGAGATGCACAGAACACCTGTGCATCCCTGTAAAGGTACGCTGTGTATGCCCTGTGTGAACAAGACCTTAGGCTCCTTTCACACAAGCAGACCAATCAGGTCTGACTGTCCGTTTTTCAGGCGGGCCCAATCAGACCATCCATTGTTCTCTATGGACAGGCCGATGTAAATGGACATGTGTCTGTTTACATCAGCCGGCATCCGATCCAGTCCAGTCCGCTAAAAACAGACGGATAGGGATTCCATTCCCTATCCATCTAGCAGATCAGATTGAATGGTATCTGATGGAAATGGACAGGCGGTCCGTTTCCATCTGACCACTCCATAGAGAACAGCAGGCTGTGTCCGTGTCCACTCTGCATCAGCGGAGAGGACAAAGACCTGTCACCTGCCTGCTCAGCAGGGATCAGCAGACAGATCCCCCACTGAGCAGGCGTATCTGCTTGACAGAGTCCGCTCCATGTGAAAGGGGTCTTACCAGGAGCGGCCGGTCCATTAGGGAACTCATACATTTGAATGAGTTTTTTTTTCAAGCCACATGATTAGAGCCCGAGGCTCTAAATGGCTAGAAAAGGGCTGGGCTCAGAGTGCAGAGCATTGCACTCCAAACCCACCCTCTTGTGACAATAGTAAATTAATATTCACTATTGTCTTCCGGCTCCTCCTCCTGGCCAATCAGGTTGGATTGGGTTGGCTGGGAGGAAAAGCTGAGGAAGCCATGGAGGGGTGAGAGCAGGGGGTGCATCACTGTGGAGAGACAATGAAAGGGACTGAAGATAGTCCCTTTCTCTGTAGCACTTTACTTGAATGAATAAGGAATCTGTATAGAGATTCCTCATTAATTCATAAAATGACAGTCTGATACATAGTAACACTTGCGGTTTACTATGTATCAGCTGTCAGTGGACATAGGAACATTTGCTGCCTATGTCCACTGTACTACAGGGGGGGCTTGGTAAACACGTTTAGCCACTTAGGCGGTCGGCTTTAAGATAAAAGTGGTCTCTGCGGCAGATTTGCGGCAAGATCACTTTTATCGGTGGCGGGAGAGGGCCCCCCCTCCCGCTGCGATCTGGTGCCCTCCGTCACTTACCGGAGCCATCGGTAGCGGTGGAGGCAATCGCGTCCATCTCCCTTCTTTGCCTGGAGATGAGTGAGGCTAAGATGGCGCCCACTCGTTTTCATGACACTGCTGGGCGGCAGCGACGTCAAAACGTCACTTCCGCCCATGCGTCTTAAAGGCACATTTTTTTCAATGTCATTTTTAAAGTAATTGCATTCTAGTGTAATTATGAGATCTGAGGTCTTTTTGACCCCAGATCTCATATTTAAGAGGTCCTGTTACGCTTTTTTCTATTACAAGGGATGTTTACATTCCTTGTAATAGGAATAAAAGTGACACAATTTTTTTAAACTGTGTAAAAATAAATAAAATCATGTAAAATAAATAATAAAAATGAAAAAAAAATGTAAAAACCCCCCGTCCCGACGAGCTCGCGCGCAGAAGCGAACGCATACGTGAGTAGCGCCGCATATGAAAATGGTGGTCAAACCACACATGTGAGGTATCACCGCGACCGATAGAGCGAGAGCAATAATTCTAGCCCTAGACCTCCTCTGTAATGCAAAACATGCAACCTGTAGAATTTTTTAAACGTCGCCTATGGAGATTTTGAGAGTAAAAGTTTGACGCAATTCCACGAGCGGGCGCAATTTTGAAGCGTGATATGTTGGGTATCAAGTTACTTGGCATAACATTATATTTCACAATATAAAAAAACGGTGCAAAAAAAGTATTGCATTGACTGCCATTTTATTCTCTTGGGTGTTAGAAAAAAAACAATATATAATGTTTGGGGGTTCTAAGTAATTTTCTAGCAAAAAACCTGTTTTAAACATGTAAACACCTAAATTCCAAAACGAGGCTGGTTCTTAGGTGGTTAAACGCATCATTAAAATCACTGCTCCTTTAAAAATTACAGTTTTTATAAAGAATGTTTGCATTGATACATGTTCCACAGGGCAGTATCTGGGACCCCATACCCTTTTTATGCCCAATTACTTGCATATAAGCCTTCAAAATGGGGACTGTTGATTTTGCATGTTCAGCTCCCATAGACTTCACTGGAGTTTGCGGTTCAGGCCAAAGTTTTCCCCTGTTCAGGAGTTCAGGAGTTCTGCTGCAAACCAGAACATGTGTTCACCCCAATCGGTGTTCAGCCCATCTCTAGTTATGATTAGGGATGAGCTGAACACCCCCCAGTTCGGTTCGCACCAGAACCTGCGAACCACATTAAAGTCTATGGGACGGGAACGTTCAAAATCAAAACTGCAAATTTTAAAGGCTAATATGCAAGTTATTGTCCTAAAAAGGGTTTGGGGACCCGGGTCCTGCCCCAGGAGACATGTATCAATGCAAAAAAAGTTTTAAAAACGGTCGTTTTTTCAGGAGCAGTGATTTTAGTGATGCTTAAAATGAAAAAAAAAGTGAAATATTCCTTTAAATATCATACCTGGGGGGTGTCTATAGTATGCCTGCGCTTAGAACAGTCCCTGCACAAAATGACATTTTTAAAGGAATAAAAGTCATTTAAAACTGCTTGCGGCTTTAATGTAATGTCGGGTCCTGGCAATATGGATGAAAATCAGTGAGACAAACGGCATGGGTACTGCCCCCAGTCCATTACCAGGCCCTTTGGGTCTTGTATGAATATTAAGGGGAACCCCGCACCCAATTTAAAAAAAAGGAAAGGCGTGGGGTCCCCAGGCCCTATATACTCTGAACAGCAGTATACAGGCGGTGCAAACAAGACAGGGACTGTAGGTTTGTTGTTAAGTAGAATCTGTTTGTAATTTTGAAGTGGTACATTTTTAAAGTGTAGCTCCAGCCAAAAAATATATTTTTAAGCTTTTTGGAAAACATAGGGAAGGGTTATCACCCCTTTAACATTTGTTTTGCTGTCTGTGCACCTCTTCAGAAGATTTCACCTCACTTTCTGTCCCAATGACAAATGTTTTTTGAAAATTTTGGGGTTTTAGTGAAACAAGGATTGGTGATAAAGCATCAGTGAAGAGGACGCACGTTTTTCCCATATTAACTCTTCCTAGGGGTAGATTTCATCTCACGTCCTGTTGTCTTCTTCCATTTGCAAGTAGGAGTCATTTGTAAGTTGGATGTTTGAAAGTAGGGGCCTGCCCTATAAACTGTGCAGAAATTGAGGCCTTAGGTGTTGGTGTTGCCACAACACTGTAAGCCCTCACAGTTACTCTTGGTGGGCGCAGGAACGGGCCCTGCTGTGAAATATTAGATCAAGAATTGTAATTACATGTCCCTGTTGAACATTGGCAGAAAAATTGGGCCTTAGGCACTGGTGCCACAACACTGCAACCCCTCACAGATGCTATAGGTGGAGCGCAGGAATGAGCCCTGTTGCAAAGTATTGCATCAAAAATTGTAATTATAAGCCCCTGTTAAACAGCGGCTGAGAAATTGGGCCTTGGGCACTGGTGCTGTTGCCACAACACTGCAACCCCTCACAGATACTCTAGTTGGAGCGCAGGAATGAGCCCAGCTGCAAAGTATTGCATCAAATTTTGTAATTACATGCCCCTGTTAAACAGGGGCAAAAAAATTGCCACAACACTGCAACCCCTCACAGATGCTATAGTTGGAGTGCAGGAATGAGCTCTGCTGCAAAGTATTGCATCAAAAATTGTAATTATACGCCCCTGTTAAACAGCGGCTGAAAAATTGGGCCTTGGGCATTGGTTCTGGTACCACAACACTGCAACCCCTCACAGATACTCTAGTTGGAGCACAGGAATGAGCCCTGCTGCAAAGTATTGCATCAAAATTTGTAATTACATGCCCCTGTTTAACAGGGGCAGAAAAATTGCCACAACACTGTAACCCCTCACAGATGCTATAGTTGGAACACAGGAATGAGCACTGCTGCAAAGTATTGCATCAAAAATTGTAATTATACGCCCCTGTTAAACAGTGGCTGAAAAATTGGGCCTTGGGCACTGGTGCTGGTGCCACAACACTACAACCCCTCACAGATACTATAGTTGGAGCACAGGAATGAGCCCTGCTGCAAAGTATTGCATCAAAAATTATAATTACACGCCCCTGTTAAACAGGGGCAGAAATATTGGGCCTTGGCAACTGGTGGCGGTGCCCAGAACCAAAAATGTTCTTACAAGCTATAAGCATGAAAATTGAGGAGGATGAGGATTCTGACTCAGCATAACAGGATAGTCAATCAACATCAGCAAAGGCAGTCTTGAAGGGATCTCACATAAAAAAAAATCAGTCGGTTACATTAGCATCAGGTGCTTGGTAGCTGGTGATCCAAGACTGATTCATTTTTATGAAGGTCAGCTGATCGACCGATTCGGTGGACAGGCGCATCCTGTGATTGCTTACAAAGCCTCCAGCAGCACTGAATGTGCCTTCCGAAAGAACGCTGGATGCAGGACAAGCCAGTAGCTCAATTGCATACTGTGCAAGCTCTGGCCAGTGATCCATCCTCAAGACCCAGTAACCCGGAGGATTTTTGGTGGGAAAGGTGTCCAAGTCTTGCCCCTAGGTAATCCTGCACCATGTGAATCAGACACTGGCGATGGTTGCTGGAACCGATCAGACCTTGGGGCTGCGGACTAAAAAATTGTCTGAACGCATCGGTCAGACGGCCACCTTCTCCATCGCTCCTTCTGTGACTGACCAAAGCTTCAGCAACACATTGTTCAGGAGAACCAGGAAATTGTAACCTCCCAGGCTCTGGAAATGCGTTGCAAAAACCTTTCTGCAAAGCCTCCCGAAGATCTTTCATCCTCTGCTCCCTCTGCGATGGCAAGATAAGATCCACAACGTTACCCTTGTAACGTGGATCAAGGAGTGTTGCCAGCCAGTAATCATCCCTCCCCTTGATACCACGAGTACGGGGATCCTTCAGCAGGCTTTGCAGGATCAGGGAGGCCATGCAGCGTAGGTTTGCTGAGGCATTTGGTCCAGAGTCCTCTGGGTCACTAAGGACAACATGATCCGCAGCCACCTCCTTCCAGCCATGTGCAAGTCCATGGGTTTCTTCGGACTGTAAATGATCCCTTGAAGACTGCTGCTGATTCTGAGTGCCAAGCTCCACCTTCATGCTGACACAATCCTCCTCCTCCTCGTCATCTTCCTGTGTGATCGGCGGGCATGCAGGAACACTGTCTGGATAAAGGGGGCCTTGAGAGGTAAGGAAGTCCTCCTCTTCCTCCCTCTGTTCTGCCTCAAGTGCCCTGTCCATTATTCCACGCATCGTGTGCTCCAACAGGTGGACAAGAGGGACAGTGTCACTGAGACATGCACTGTCACTGCTCATCATCCTCGTGGCCTCCTCAAATGGTGACAGGACAGTGCATGCATCCCTGATCATAGCCCACTGGCGTTGGGAAAAAACCAAGGTCCCCTCACCCTGTCCTGGTGCCATAGACGCATAGGTACTCATTGATGGACCTCTGCTGTGTGTGCAGCTGCTGCAGCATGGCCAACGTTGAGTTCCACCTGGTGGGAATGTCACAGATTAGGCGGTTCTTGGGCAGGTTAAATTCCTTTTGGAGGTCAGCCAGCCGAGCACTGGCATTATATGACCTGTGGAAATGCACACAGACTTTCCTGGCCTGCCTCAGGACATCCTGTAAAACCGGGTACCTGCCCAAGAACCGCTGCACCACCAAGTTAAAGATGTGAGCCAAGCAGGGCACATGGGTCAGTTGTCCCTGTCGGAGGGTGGAGAGGAGGATGGTGCCATTGTCACAAGCCACCATACCTGCCTTAAGCTGGCGTTGTGTCAACCACCTCTGAACCTGCCCCTGCAGAGCTGACAGAATCTCTGCCCCAGTGTGGCTCCTGTCCCCCAAGAACACCAGCTCAAGCACTGCATGGCATCTTTTTACCTGCGTTCTTGCGTAGCCCCTTGAATGCCTACGGAGCACCACTGGTTCCGAGGACAAATCAGCACAGGAAGAGGCCATGGAGGAAGAAGAAGAGGAGGGGTGGATGAGAGGGGTGTGGCAGAATCACCACTAGTAGAATTTTGGAGGTGTGGTGGCGGAACAAGCTCCAACACTACTGCACTTTGTCCTGTATCCTTCACAGCTGCCAGAAGAGTCACCCAGTGCGTGGTGAAAGATAGGTAACGTCGGTAGAGAGCCGGAATCGCCTTCAGTGAGAAAAAGTGGCGTTTGGGAACCTGCCAGTGAGTATCTGCAGATTCCACAAACTCACAGAAGGGGAAAGAGTCTACCAACTGAAAAGGCAGCAGTTGAAGTGCTAGCAATTTATCCAAGCTAGCATTCAACCGCTGGGCATGTGGGCATGTGGATGGCTGGGAGCAAACTTCGTTCGCTGGTGCAGCAGCTGGGGCAGGGAAATTTGCCTGGTACAATCTGACGTTGGTGTACCAATAGCAGATTGCCTGCAAGTACTTGGCTGTGACACACCTAATTCTACACCTTCATTCCTCTCAGTGCAGGTTTCAGAGAGAACTGAAGGTATAGTGGGGTTGGAGATCCCAGATGATGAGGAGCAAGGAGAGGTACACTTTGTTCTTTGGTGTGGGTCTTTTAGGTACACTTGCCAACAAACTGCATGGCAGGTCGACATATGTCTGGTCAAGCATGTGATGCCCAAGCGGGTGATGTTTTGGCCATGCGAGATACGCTTGAAACATATGTTGCAAATAGCAGCAGTGAGATCTGATGCACTCGTCTCAAAAAAGGCCCACAACAAAGAACTGTGCAGGGGACGCAGTACACTAACTGTAAATACCGCAGCTGCTTGTCTGTGGTATTAATAGGATCAGAACAACAGCAACTGTCTTCAGGTAGCTTTAGGTGCACACTGTGCAGAGGACGCAGTACACTAACTGTAAATACTGAAGCTGCCTGCCTGTGGTACTAATAGGATCAAAAGAACACCACCAATTTTCTTCAGGTAGCTTTAGGTGCACACTGTGCAGAGGACGCACTACACTAACTGTAAATACTGCAGCTGCCTGCGGTTCTAATAGGATCAGAAGAACACCACCAATTTTCTTCAGGTAGCTTTAAGTGCACACTGTGCAGAGGACACCGTACACTAACTGTAAATACTATAGCTGCCTGTGGTATTAATAGGATCAGAAAAACAGCAATTGTCTTCAGATAGTTTTAGGTGCCCACTGTGCAGGGGACACACTACACTAACTGTAAATACTGCAGCTGAATGCGGTACTAATAAGATTAGAAGAACACCACCAATTTTCTTCAGGTAGCTTTAGGTGTACACTGTGCAGAGGATGCACTACACTAACTGTAAATACTGCAGCTGCCTGCCTATGGTACTAATAGGTTTAGAAGAACACCAATTTTCTTAAGGTAGCTTTAGGTGCACACTGTGCAGAGGACACACTACACTAACTGTAAATACTGCAGCTGCCTATGGAACTAAGAGGATCAGAAGAAAACCACCAATTTTCTTCAGGTAGCTTTAGGTGCACACTGTGCAGAGGATGCACTACACTAACTGTAAATACTGCAGCTGCCTGCCTATGGTACTAATAGGTTTAGAAGAACACCAATTTTCTTAAGGTAGCTTTAGGTGCACACTGTGCAGAGGACACACTACACTAACTGTAAATACTGCAGCTGCCTGCGGTACTAATAGGATCAGAAGAGCACCACTAATTTTCTTCAGGTAGCTTTAGGTGCACACTGTGCAGAGGATGCATTACATTAACTGGAAATACTGCAGCTGCCTGTGGTATTAATAGGATCAGAAAAACAGCAATTGTCTTCAGGTAGTTTTAGGTGCCCACTGTGCAGAGGACACACTACACTAACTGTAAATACTGCAGCTGAATGCGGTACTAATAGGATTAGAAGAACACCACCAATTTTCTTCAGGCAGCTTTAGGTGTACACTGTGCAGAGGACGCACTACATTAACTGTAAATACTGCAGCTGCCTGCCTATGGTACTAATAGGTTTAGAAGAACACCAATTTTCTTAAGGTAGCTTTAGGTGCAGACTGTGCAGAAGACACACTACACTAACTGTAAATACTGCAGCTGCCTGCGAACTAATAGGATCAGAAGAGCACCACTAATTTTCTTCAGGTAGCTTTAGGTGAACACTGTGCAGAGGACGCATTACATTAACTGGAAATACTGCAGCTGCCTGCAGTACTAATAGGATCAGAAGAACACCACCAATTTTCTTCAGGTAGCTTTATGTGCACACTGTGCAGAGGACGCACTACACTAACTGTAAATACTGCAGCTGACTGCCTGTGGTACTAATAGGATCAGAAGAACACCACCAATTTTCTTTAGGTAGCATTAGGTGCACACTGTGCAGAGGACGCACTACACTAACTGTAAATACTGCAGCTGCCTGCGGTACTAAAAGGATCAGAAGAACACCACCAATTTTCTTCAGGTAGCTTTAGGTGCACACTGTGCAGAGGACACAGTACACTAACTGTAAATACTGTAACTGCCTGCCTGTAGTACTAATAGGATCAGAAGAACACCACCAATTTTCTTCAGGTAGCTTTGGGTGCACACTGTGCAGAGGATGCAGTACACTAACTGTAAATACTGCAGCTGCCTGTCTGTGGTACTAATAGGATCAGAAGAACAGCAATTGTCTTCAGGTAGTTTTAGGTGCCCACTGTGCAGAGGACACACTACACTAACTGTAAATACTGCAGCTGAATGCGGTACTAATAGGATCAGAAGAGCACCACCAATTTTCTTCAGGTAGCTTTAGGTGCACACTGTGCAGAGGACGCACTACATTAACTGTACATACTGCAGCTGCCTGCGGTATTAATAGGATCAGAAGAACACCACCAATTTTCTTCAGGTAGTTTTAGGTGCACACTGTGCAGAGGACACAGTACACTAACTGTAAATACTGTAGCTGCCTGTGGTATTAATAGGATCATAACAACAGCAATTGTCTTCAGGTAGTTTTAGGTGCCCACTGTGTAGAGGACACACTACACTAACTGTAAATACTGCAGCTGAATGCGGTACTAATAGGATCAGAAGAACACCACCAATTTTCTTCAGGTAGCTTTATGTGCACACTGTGCAGAGGACGCAGTACACTAACTGTAAATACTGCAGCTGACTGCCTGTGGTACTAATAGGATCAGAAGAACACCACCAATTGTCTTCAGGTAGCTTTATGTGCACACTGTGCAGAGGATGCACTACACTAACTGTAAATACTGCAGTTGCCTGCCTGTGGTACTAATAGGATCAGAAGAACACCACCAATTTTCTTTAGGTAGCATTAGGTGCACACTGTGCAGAGGACGCACTACACTAACTGTAAATACTGCAGCTGCCTGCGGTACTAATAGGATCAGAAGAACACCACCAATTTTCTTCAGGTAGCTTTAGGTGCACACTGTGCAGAGGACACAGTACACTAACTGTAAATACTGTAACTGCCTGCCTGTAGTACTAATAGGATCAGAAGAACACCACCAATTTTCTTCAGGTAGCTTTAGGTGAACACTGTGCAGAGGATGCACTACACTAACTGTAAATACTGCAGCTGAATGCGGTACTAATAGCATCAGAAGAACACCACCAATTTTCTTCAGGTAGCTTTAGGTGCACACTGTGCAGAGGACACACTACAATAACTATAAATACTGCAGCTGCCTGCAGTACTAATAGGATCAGAAGAACACCACCAATTTTCTTCAGGTAGCTTTAGGTGCACACTGTGCAGAGGACGCACTACACTAACTGTAAATTCTGCAGCTGCCTGCGGTACTAATAGGATCAGAAGAACACCACCAATTTTCTTCAGGTAGCTTTAGGTGCACACTGTGCAGAGGACGCACTACATTAACTGTACATACTGCAGCTGCCTGTGGTACTAATAGGATCAGAAGAACACCACCAATTTTCTTCAGGTAGCTTTGGGTGCACACTGTGCAGAGGATGCAGTACACTAACTGTAAATACTGCAGCTGCCTGTCTGTGGTACTAATAGGATCAGAAGAACAGCAATTGTCTTCAGGTAGTTTTAGGTGCCCACTGTGCAGAGGACACACTACACTAACTGTAAATACTGCAGCTGAATGCGGTACTAATAGGATCAGAAGAGCACCACCAATTTTCTTCAGGTAGCTTTAGGTGCACACTGTGCAGAGGACGCATTACATTAACTGTACATACTGCAGCTGCCTGCGGTATTAATAGGATCAGAAGAACACCACCAATTTTCTTCAGGTAGCTTTAGGTGCACACTGTGCAGAGGACACAGTACACTAACTGTAAATACTGTAGCTGCCTGTGGTATTAATAGGATCATAACAACAGCAATTGTCTTCAGGTAGTTTTAGGTGCCCACTGTGCAGAGGACACACTACACTAACTGTAAATACTGCAGCTGAATGCGGTACTAATAGGATCAGAAGAACACCACCAATTTTCTTCAGGTAGCTTTAGGTGCACACTGTGCAAAGGACGCACTACATTAACTGTAAATACTGCAGCTGCCTGTGGTACTAATAGGATCAGAAGAACACCACCAATTTTCTTCAGGTAGCTTTAGGTGCACACTGTGCAGAGGATGCACTACACTAACTGTAAATACTGCAGCTGCCTGCCTATGGTACTAATAGGTTTAGAAAAACATCAATTTTCTTCAGGTAGCTTTAGGTGCAAACTGTGCAGAGGACACACTACAATAACTATAAATACTGCAGCTGCCTGCAGTACTAATAGGATCAGAAGAACACCACCAATTTTCTTCAGGTAGCTTTAGGTGCACACTGTGCAGAGGACGCACTACACTAACTGTAAATACTGCAGCTGCCTGCGGTACTAATAGGATCAGAAGAACACCACCAATTTTCTTCAGGTAGCTTTAGGTGCACACTGTGCAGAGGAGGCACTACATTAACTGTACATACTGCAGCTGCCTGTGGTACTAATAGGATCAGAAGAACACCACCAATTTTCTTCAGGTAGCTTTGGGTGCACACTGTGCAGAGGATGCAGTACACTAACTGTAAATACTGCAGCTGCCTGTCTGTGGTACTAATAGGATCAGAAAAACAGCAATTGTCTTCAGGTAGTTTTAGGTGCCCACTGTGCAGAGGACACACTACACTAACTGTAAATACTACAGCTGAATGCGGTACTAATAGGATCAGAAGAACACCACCAATTTTCTTCAGGTAGCTTTAGGTGCACACTGTGCAGAGGACGCACTACATTAACTGTACATACTGCAGCTGCCTGCAGTATTAATAGGATCAGAAGAACACAACCAATTGTCTTCAGGTAGCTTTAGGTGCACACTGTGCAGAGGACACAGTACACTAACTGTAAATACTGTAGCTGACTGTGGTATTAATAGGATCATAACAACAGCAATTGTCTTCAGGTAGTTTTAGGTGCCCACTGTGCAGAGGACACACTACACTAACTGTAAATACTGCAGCTGAATGCGGTACTAATAGGATCAGAAGAACACCACCAATTTTCTTCAGGTAGCTTTAGGTGCACACTGTGCAAAGGACGCACTACATTAACTGTAAATACTGCAGCTGCCTGTGGTACTAATAGGATCAGAAGAACACCACCAATTTTTTTCAGGTAGCTTTATGTGCACACTGTGCAGAGGATGCACTACACTAACTGTAAATACTGCAGCTGCCTGCCTATGGTACTAATAGGTTTAGAAGAACACCAATTTTCTTCAGGTAGCTTTAGGTGCACACTGTGCAGAGGACGCACTACACTAACTGTAAATACTGAAGCTGCCTGCGGTACTAATAGGATCAGAAGAACACCACTAATTTTCTTCAGGTAGCTTTAGGTGCACACTGTGCAGAGGACACACTACACCAACTGTAAATACTGTAAATACTGCAGCTGCCTGCAGTATTAATAGAATCAAAAGAACACCAGCAATTTTCTTCAGGTAGCTTTAGGTGCACACTGTGCAGAGGACGCATTACATTAACTGGAAATACTGCAGCTGCCTGCAGTACTAATAGGATCAGAAGAACACCACCAATTTTCTTCAGGTAGCTTTATGTGCACACTGTGCAGAGGACGCACTACACTAACTGTAAATACTGCAGCTGCCTGCGGTACTAATAGGATCAGAAGAACACCACCAATTTTCTTCTTGTAGCTTTAGGTGCACACTGTGCAGAGGACACAGTACACTAACACTAAATACTGTAGCTGCCTGCCTGTGGTATTAATAGGATCAGAACACCAGCAATTGTCTTCAGGTAACTTTAGGTGCACACTGTGCAGAGGATGCAGTACACTAACTGTAAATACTGCAGCAGCCAGACTGTGGTACTAATAGGATCAGAAGAACACCACCAATTTTCTTCAGGTAGCTTTAGGTGCATACTGTGCAGAGGACACAGTACACTAACTGTAAATACTGTAACTGCCTGCCTGTGGTACTAATAGGATCAGAAGAACACCACCAATTTTCTTCAGGTAGCTTTAGGTGCACACTGTGCAGAGGACGCACTACAATAACTGTGGAGAAGGATCTGGGGGTTTTGGTGGATCATAAGCTCAATAATAGCATGCAATGCCAAGCTGCGGTTTCCAAAGCGAGCAAAGTCCTTTCTTGTATTAAGAGAGGTATGGACTCCAGAGAGAGAGATATTATTTTGCCCCTGTTCAAATCATTAGTAAGACCTCATCTGGAATATGCAGTTCAGTTTTGGGCACCAGTTCTCAAAAAGGATATCGGAGAACTGGAGAAATTGCAGAGAAGGGCAACCAAACTGATAAGAGGCATGGGGGAGCTCAGCTATGAGGAAAGATTAGAGGAACTGAATTTGTTCACTCTTGAGAAGAGGAGAATAAGGGGGGATATGATCAACATGTTCAAATATATAAGGGGTCCATAAAGTGAACTTAGTGTTGAGTTATTCACTTTACAGTCAACACAGAGGACAAGGGGGCAGTCTTTACGACTGGAGGAAAAGAGATTTAATCTCCAAATATGGAAAGGTTTCTTCACAGTAAGAACTGTGAAAATGTGGAATAGACTCCCTCCAGAGGTGGTTCTGGCCAGCTCAGTAGATTGGATTGTACAATATTTTTTTATTTTTTTTTGTTTTTTTATTTTATGGTTGAACTGGATGGACTTGTGTCTTTTTTCAACCTGACTAACTATGTAACTATGTAACTATGTAACTAACTGTAAATACGGGTAGCTTTAGGTGCACAGTGTGCAGAGGATGTAGTACACTAACTGTAAATACTGCAGCTGCCTGCCTGTGGTACTAATAGGATCAGAAGAACACCACCAATTTTCTTCAGGTAGCTTTAGGTGCACATTGTGCAGAGGACGCACTACTCTAACTGTAAATACTGTAGCTAATAGGACTAATAGGATCAAAAGAACACCACCAATTTTCTTCAGGTAGATGTAAATACTGTAAAAACACCTGCCTGCCTGTCAGTAGGAAGAGAATAACAGGAACGGATCTAGCTAAATTGAATCCAGTGCATATATATATATATTAGGGATGAGCTTTGAGTTTGAGTCAAACTCATGTTCGACTCATACATCAGCTGTTCGCAAGTTCGCCGAACAGCGAACAATTTGGGATGTTCGCGGCAAATTCGAATGCCACGGAACACCTTTTAAAAGTCTATGGGAGAAACCAAAAGTGCTAATTTTAAAGGCTTATATTCATGGTATTGTCATAAAAAGTGTTTGGGGACCTGGGTCCTGCTCCAGGGGACATGGATCGATGCAAAAAAAAGTTTTAAAAACGGCAGTTTTTTCGGGAGCAGTGATTTTAATAATGCTTAAAGTGAAACAATAAAAGTGTAATATCCCGTTAAATTTCATACCTGGGGGGTGCCTATAGTATGCCTGTAAAGGGGCGCATGTTTCCCGTGTTTAGAACAGTCAGACAGCAAAATGACATTTCAAAGGAAAAAAGTAATTTAAACTACTCGCGGCTATTAATGAATTGCCGGTCAGACAATACACATAAAAGTTAATTGATAAAAACGGCATGGGAATTACCCACAGGGGAACCCCGAGCCAAATTTTTTTTTTAAAATGACGTGGGGGTCTCCCTAAATTCCATACCAGGCCCTTCAAGTCTCGTATGGATATTAAGGGGAACCCCGGCCAAAATTTAAAAAAAAACAGCAAGGGGTCCCCCAAAAATCCATGCCAGACCCTTATCTGAGCACGCAACCTGGAGGGCCACAGGAAAAGAGGGGAGACGAGGGAGCCCCCCCCTCCTGAACCGTACCAGGCCACATGCCCTCAACATTGGGAGGGTGCTTTGGGGTAGCCCCCCAAAACACCTTGTCCCCATGTTGGTGAGGACAAGGGCCTCATCCCCACAACCCTGGCCAGTGGTTGTGGGGGACTGTGAGCGGGGGGCTTATTGGAATCTGGAAGCCCCCTTTAACAAGGGGATCCCCAGATCCCGGCCCTCCCCCCTGTGTGAAATGGTAAGGGGGTACTTGTACCTCTACCATTTCACTAAAAAAGTGTCAAGAATGTTAAAAATGACAAGAGACAGTTTTTGACAATTCTTTTATTTAAATGCTTCTTCTTTCTTCTATCTTCCTTTGGTTTCTTCCTCCATCTTCTTCTTCTTCTGGTTCTTCTGGTTCCTCCTCCGGTGTTCTTGTCCGGCATCTTCCTCCGCGGCGTCGGCGTCTTCTTCCCTTCTTCTCCGGGTATCCATGATGGCATGGAGGGAGGCTCCCGCTGTGTGACGCTTCTCTCTTCATCTTCTTCTCTTCATCTTCTTCTCTTCATCTTCTTCTCTTCATCTTCTTCTCTTCATCTTCTTTTTGGGCCGCTCCACATCCATGATGGCATGGAGGGAGGCTCCCGCTGTGTGATGCTTCTCCTCTTCTGACGGTTCTAAAATAACGGCGTACGGGGACATGACGGGACTTCCCTGTGGCATTCTCCGTGACGCCACAGGGAAGTCCCCATCAAGTCCCCGTGCATCAGAGGGGGCGGGGTCTATCATTAAATCATCTATTGCACTGTATATGAACTATATGTGTTTGAAACATGCAGAGTTCATATACAGACTTACAAATAGTTGCACTTAACAGTTACTAAAGCTATAACACAATGAATGTTTATAAATGTATAGAAGAGACAAAAAGAAGAGACGAAAAGACCTTCTTAACCGCTTACCAACTGGCTCACATCGATATACGTCTGTAGAAGGGCACATACAGGCAGATTAACGTACCTGTACATTGCCCTATAAGAAGCGGTTTGCGGTCATGCCCGCGCCCGCCGTGACCTCCGTGAGTGTGATCCCTGCAGGCAGACCCGCGATCGTCTCACGGAGAGGAAGAACGGGGAAATGCTGTAAACAAGCATTTCCCCATTCTGCCTGGTGATCAGTGTCATGTCACACATAGCCATGCCCCCCCACAGTTAGAATCACTCCTTAGGACACACTTAACCCCTACTCTGCCCCCGGGTGGTTAACCCCTTCACTGCCAGTCACATTTACACAGTAATCAATGCATTTTTAATTGCACTGATTGCTGTATAAATGTAATTGGTCCTAAAATCGTGCCAAAAGTGTCTGATCTGTCCGCCATAATGTTGCAGTCATGATACAAATCGCGGATCGCCGCCATTACTAGTAAAAAAAAAAATTATTAATAAAAATGCCATAAAACTATCCCCTATTTTGTAGATGCTATAACCTTTGCTCAAACCAATCAATAAACGCTTATTGCGATTTTTTACCAAAAATATGTAGAAGAATACGTATCGGCCTAAACTGAGGAAAAAAAAAAAATTTTTATATTTTTTTGGGGATAGTTATTTTAGCAAAAAGTAAAAAATAATGCATTTTTTTCAAAATTGATGCTATTTTTTTTGTTTATAGCGCAAAAAAAAAACCACAGAGGTGATCAAATACCACCAAAAGAAAGCTCTATTTCTGGGGGAAAAAAGAAGTCAATTTTGTTTGGGAGCCACGTCGCACAACCACGCAATTGTCAGTTAAAATGACGCAGTGCCAAATCGCAAAAAAAAGTGTTCTGGTCTTTGGGCAGCCAAATGGTCCGGAGCTTATGTGGTTAAACAATCAATGTAAAAAATTAAAGGAAAACAACAGAATGAGAAAGACTAGAAAGCTTTTTACAAAAATTTGCGACTTCAAACGAAAGTTTTGTGCAAAGATGGGCACAATAATAGACAAGGACCTGACAGGAGCAGAAGAGATAAAAAAGAAATGGCAAGAATACACAGAAGAACTATACAAGAAAGATCTGAATGTCCCATATAACCACGATAATGCAGTCACTGAACTTGAACCAGATATCCTGGAGAGTGAAGTCAAGTGGGCCTTAGAAAACATTGCTAATAACAAAGCTAGCGGAAGTGATGGTATCCCAGCTGAGTTATTTAAAATCTAGAAGATGATGCTGTTAAAGTGCTGCACTCAATATGCCAACAAATTTGGAAAACTCAACAATGGCCACAGGACTGAAAGAGGTCAGTTTATATTCTGATACCAAAGAAGGGAAGCGGCAAAGAATGTTCAAACTGCCATACGATCGCACTCATCTCACACACTAGCAAGGTTATGCTGAAAATTCTACAAGCTAGGCTTCAGCAGCATGTGAACCGAGAGCTACCACAAGTACAAGCTGGATTCTGAAGAAGCAGAGGAACTAGAGATCAAATTGACAACTTTGGCTGAAACGTGGAAAAAGCAAGGGAGTTTCAGAAGAATGTCTATTTCTACTTTATTGGCTACAGTAAAGCCTTCTATTGTGTGGATCAGAGCAAGATGTGACAAATACTGAAAGAAATGAGAATATCAGACCACCTCACTTGTCTTCTGAAAAACCTGTATGCAAGTTAAGAAGCAACAGTTAGAACAGGACATGGACCAACTGACTGTTTCAAAATTGAAAAAGGAGTGTGGCAATGATATATATTGTCACCCTACTTACTTGCAGAGTACATCATGTGAAATGCCAGGCTCGATGAATCACAAGCCGGAATTAAGATCCCCGGGAGAAATATCAACAACCTGAGATATGCAGACGATACCATACTAATGGCAGAAAGTGAAGAAAAACTAAAGAGTGCAAACAAAAAGATTGTGCTTGGTTGTTTTCATGGATTTTGATCACTTTAATAAAGCTGTATTGCATTGTGTGGGAGTACTGCCATCCAGACAGGTAGGGGGTTGAAAAGGTTGACGCGTTTCACACGGAATACATGCTTTATCAAAACCAAGTTGTTTTGTGGAATCCTGTGGAAACTCCTGTGGAAACATCCTGTGGAAACCTACATGAGTATCAGTAATTGCCACATTGGATGTTAATGATTAGACCCTGAAACTTGTAAAAGTCATAATGAATTCTACAATTGCATTGTTGGCTATATTATTAAGGTGAGTGATATTGACATGGCTCCCCTAGATTCAGGTGCAGGAGATGGGGCGGATGCCCCTTTGGAGTTTGCCGTCCCGATCTCCGATTCCTTTAGTATTTTGGGTAACATCATGGAGGCCCCAGAAGTTACATCAGAAGGTAATATGCAGTTTTTTGGCAGCCCCTAGTGAGTCAGGGCAATATCACTGATGCTAATCCCGCCAGAGTATACACACACGTACTATTATAATAGTAATGTGGATAATGGGAATATTTTAGTTTGTCCCCCTCCAGTAGAAAAAAGAAAAATAGAAGACCCAGAGGGGTTAGAGGAGGTAAGGGCAAGCAGACCAAAGAGAGGAAAAATGGAGTTGTGAACTCTGCTATCAAGATATTTAATTTATGGGGGCATTGCTGGCCGGAGCTGAAGATGGCCACATAATCACTAAGCTTGTCAGCCCAGGGAGATCATCACATCAACGACGGCCCCCACAGCGACTCAATCCACAGCCATCCTTGCTCCAGAGACACCCAGGAGCTCGGATATCATGTCCAGGAAAAGGATGACAGAGTACAAGCCACAAAAACTGACCGTGTTCACCTTCAAGCCGGCGGGGAAGGTTAGTGAACACAAAGATGGCGCCGGCCCAGCCACACCGCGGGACTCATGCACTGATCTCCCGGACGAAATACCGGAGGGATCCTCTAGCCATGACACCCCTATACTCTTCAATCCCCCCGAGTTTGATCCCCTCACCAGCAGCCCTGCAAAAGCCAAAATGTGGCTCGATATGCCACCGCAGCGGCCGGCCCAGTCCCAAATTGAGGCCCCGGCTTTCAATCCCCTCCTTTCCAACCAGGCCTTACATTCCTCAATGGCTTCCTTCCCCACCTCAGGCCAACCAGTGATTGATTCCACCCTTAAAGACATGCTCCTGTCCTTACAGACCTCCCTAATGACTGATCTCTCCTCACTCTTCACTAAAATCACCTCAGACATCCATTCCCTGGATGATAGAGTGTCATGTATTGAAAGGGGCATGAATGAGTGTAGCTCCACAGTGAACGGCGTCACTGATGTGTATGATGATGTCAGAGAGGAACAAACATGGATGCGGGCCAAGCTGGCCGATTTAGAAGACAGGTCCCGCAGGAATATCGTCAAATTGAGAGGAATTCCTGAATCCATAATGCCAGTTGACCTGCCCAAATATGCGAAAGAGCTCATGCATCTCATCATTCCTGAAGCATCTCCCCAAGACATAATAATAGACAGAATACACAGAATTGCCAAACCAGCTCACCTTGCTGCCACAGTACCCAGAGATGTGCTGATGAGAGTACATTTTTACCAGATTAAAGGGGTTGTAAAGGTAATTTTATTTTTTTTTTAAATAACTAACATGTCATACTTACCTTTACTGTGCAGCTCTTTCTGCACAGAGTGGCCCCGAACCTGCTCTTCTGGGGTCCCTCGGCGGCTGTTTCAGCTCCTCCCCGCAAGAACTAACCACCTTAATGCGAGCTCCCTCGCATGGTGGTTAGTTATTGCGGGCGCGCTCCCGTGATACAGTCGGCGGCTATAGCCGCTCACTGTATCACTCGGCCCCGCCCCCCGGCGCTCCGCGTCATCGGATGTGATTGACAGCAGCGCGAGCCAATGGCTGCGCTGCTTTCAATCCATCCACTGCAGCCAATCAGCGACCAGGCTGAGCTGCAATAGAGATGACGGGAACGAGCAGCAGAGATTCGAGGTGTCAGGTAAGTAAAACGGGGGGGCGGCGGTATTGTCAAAAGTTTTTTCACCTTAATGCATATAATGCATTAAGGTGAAAAAATTTTTACCTTTACAACCCCTTTAAAGAAAAACTTATGTTTGGGGTTAAAACCAAAACCCCCCTACTCGCTCCCTACACGGGTATTCAATTCTTTCCAGATCTCTCCAAATACACCCTCCAATTGTGGAGACAAATTAGTCCGGTCACCAAAGGCCTTCAAAACCACAAACTCCAATACAAGTGGAGATACCCAGCAACGCTCCTTATTACCAAAAACGGCAAAACCCACATGATCAACGACCTCAAAAAAGGGTTGCACCTCTTCCACACATGGGGTATCCTGCAAGAACCACCCAAATCACCCCCGCCAAGCAATGAAACTGCCATACCCTGGACCAAAACTACAGCTAAGAAGAAACATTCCTCATCGTCAGGATGGGCCACCTTACTTTACTATAACTCCCATGGGCTCTGACAGAGCAAATTTTTCGATACCTCAGCTCTCTTCATTTCAAACTGTTTTTACCCCCTAACAGAGGTCGCAGCTGCGTTTTGCTCCACCTCTACTATAACATTCAAGTGTTAAATATCTAATAGATTTTCAATTCAGTTCACAGCTCAGACTTTTTACACTGTTTGTGTTTTTTATTATATTGTTCTATCCGCAGCTCTAACATCCATCTAGCAGATAGATACCTGGACCTTCCCTCATCTCTTATACCATCTCGTCTTCTGTGAACTTCAGTCCCCACAAAGAAGCGGCTAACTGTAAGTGTTGTAACTTCCGCACCAACTACACAACACTCCCGAGATGCCACCCAACATATTGTCACTTAATGTCAATGGGCTTAACCACCCTGCTAACTGACTCACTCTGGAAAGCCACCAAGGCTCTTCACAGTGACATTGTCTGCATCCAGGAGACACATCTTCTACCATCTGACTCACCTCTATGCAACAACCAACAATTCCCCCACATCTTCAATGCCTCTCACACCACCAAGTCAAGGGGAGTCATAATAGCACTTAAGGATAATGTGGACTTCCACCCTTCTAATGTGGCACTAGATCCTGAAGGTCGCTACATAATTCTGGTCTGCACCATTAACAAAATACCGTTTACTCTTATCAACATTTATGCCCTTAACACCCACCAGATGAAGTTTCTTAATAAAGTCCTACGTATGGCCAAACCCTTACAAAAAGACAATCTAGTCATATGCAGAGACTTTAACCTAGCCCCCGACAATCATATGGGCACCACATCTGGAGCAAAAAGAAGAAACTCTCCGTTAAAAAAGCTCATTTCTACTCATGACTTATTCGACGTTTGGAGATGCCACCACGGCTCTGAGACAGACTTTACCCTTTTCTCCCCTAGACATAACTCCTATTCAAGAATTGATTTGTTCTTAACAGACAAATGGCTTTTACAAAAAATTTCTGCCTCTGCAATCCACACCACCGCATGGTCAGACCACGCCCCAATCTCAATCACCATTGAAGATTCCAAACACCACCACATCACATTTCTCTGGAGAGCAAATAACTACATAATACAACACAATGATTATGCACCAGAGATTTATGACCAAATTAAAGAATTCTTTACACTTAAGAAAGGCACAGTGTCTGATCCTAACATGGTGTGGCATGCACACAAAGCTTATATAAGAGGAATATTGATGAAAATCTGTTCTGTTCACAAAAAGAAGAGGAAGCAGCGCATTGATGAGATTACATCTCAGATAGCAATTCTTGAAACGCAACACAAGTCCAACCCCCAGACCCCACAACCTGACCAACTAATGTCACTTAGACAAGAACTTCGGACACTACTCCTACATTCCTATGACCACCTTCAACAGAAGTTAAAAGCTACCACATATTCTAGATCTAATAAAGCTGGGAAAAGACTAGCACAACGTATTAAAGGTAAAAGAACCAAGACCAAAATTCACCAACTATTTCACCACCACACTAACAACTCATTGACGAACCCCCAAGACATCGCCAATGCATTCAGTGACTACTATAGAGATTTGATTTAAAACAGGATTCTCAAACTCCACAACCTTCTCATGACGACATAAATGGTTTACTCCAAAATATCCATCTACCTTCCCTGACTGATAAACAGCTCTCATCCCTGAATGTCCCATGCTCAGAATGGGAGATTCAAGTGACAATTAATTCCCTTCCCATGGGGAAAGCACCAGGGCCGGATGGCCTCTCAGGAGAATATTACAAACAATTCTCTGCGCACTTACTCCCACACATGATCGATGTGTTTAACAGCGCTGCCTCCTCTTCCCAATTTCCGTCTGAATCTCTAAAGGCACTAATAATAACGATACCAAAACCAGGGAAGGATCTGAACACACCCCAAAACTTTTGCCTGATATTCCTACTCAATCTTCATTTAAAAATTTACGCTAAGACAATTGCAGCAAGACTGCTAGATATCATGCACACCCTCATACACAGAGACCAGACTGGTTTCACTAAAAGCAGACAGGCATCAGATGCCACTAGAAGGTTGATCAATCTAATCCATCATGCAGAAAATAGTGGAACGCCTTCTCTGCTCCTCTCTTTGGACACAGAGAAGGCGTTCGACAGAGTACACTGGTCCTACCTCAAATTAGTACCCCAAAAATTTGGCTTTAGAGAATATATTCTCAACGCCATCATGGCACTGTACTCTACCCCCTCATCCCAAGTGTTCTCAGCAGACATGATTTCCCGACCATTCCCTATAACTAATGGCACGCGTCAAGGCTGCCAGCTATCTCCTCTTATCTTCAACCTACTCATGTAACCACTAGCAACACACATCAGAGCTCACCCTTCCATCTCAGGCATACAAATAGGAAACACCTCACACAAAATTAGCTTGTTCGCAGACGATGTGATTCTAATCCTCACAAATCTGGCTTCTTCCCTGGCAGAAGTACAAAAAATGCTCACCTGGTTTAGCAAGATCTCCTACTATAAAGTGAACACAACCAAATAATTTATATTTGACATTAAATTGGATGACACAACGAAAAACCTATTACAACTACAACACCAATTCACTTGGGCAGACAAATACATCTCCTACCTAGGAATCAAATTAACAAAATCAATCAAGAATCTTTTCTCCACCAACTTTATACCCCTACTTCACAAGATCCAAATAGAATCCCAACAAATAACGACATACAAACTATCTTGGTAAGGCAGAATGGCAGCCTTCAAAATGTTATGTCTCCCGCAAATATTGTATTATTTTAGAACTCTTCCAATACCTATCCCCACATCATTTTTCAGATCCCTCCAAGCAGTTCTTAACAAACATCTCTGGAAAGGTAAACGGCCCAGAAGTGCTCACTCCAAACTTATAAAACACAAATTGGCAGGAGGGGTGGGTTCCTTTGACTTAGACATTGAATTACTATCTTGCAACCATCTTCACCCAATTACCAGAATGGTTCCAACCTCATCCTATCACACCTTGGGGCCAAATAGAGATTTTATCCCTCATATAGTACGTCCTAATTTAAAAAATTGGCTTCTGAGTACCCCTTTAGGATCGGTAACCCTGTCCACTATTTCTCCAACCATGAAAGCCTCAGTCCAAGCCTGGAAAAAAATGATTGCCATCTCTGCTTATGATCCAACCATTCCGCTTCACCAAATAGCCCTGGAATCCCTCCATTATCTATCACTGGATCTGACTCTGACACAATGGACCCTTAAAGGGATCCACTCCTTACAAAACTTAATTCAAGGGAAACCACCCAAACCCTTCCCCCTACTACAAAAAGAGTTTGATCTTCCCTCAACAGAATTCTTTACATATCTAAGAATCCACCACTGCCTGAAGATAATGCCCCTTCCCCTATACGCCATTCCTCCAAAAACTTGGGAACTCTTAACAACTCCAATACAAAAAAAACGGGAATTTCCCACATTTATAACCTCCTTCACCAAAAAAACCCCACTTTACTAAATCACCCTCACACTTACAATGGGAAACAGATCTAGCACACTCTTATGACCTGTACACACGGTCTGATTTTCAGATGGAAAAAGTGCGATCGGATTGTGTTGTCGGAAATTCCAATCATGTGTGGGCTCCATCTGACTTTTTCTGTCGTAATTTCCGACACACAAAGTTTGAGAGCAGGATATAAAATTTTCTGACAACAAAATCCAATTATTTATATTCCGATTGTGTGTACACAAATCCGATGCACAAATTGCCACGCATGCTCAGAATAAATTAAAAGACGAAAGCAATTGGCTACTGCCCCGTTTATAGTCCCGACGTATGCGTTTTACGTCACCGCGTTCAGAACAATTGGATTTTTCAACAACTTTGTGCGACTGTGTGTATGCAAGACAAGTTTAGCCCAAAAGCTGTAGTAAAAAATCTGATGAATTTTGTTGTCGGAATGTCCGATCAATGTCCGATCATGTGTACAGGGCATAACTCTGACGAGCAATGGAAATACGCACTACAAACCATCTATAAAGCCACAAAATGCTCAGCCCTCTGTGAACTCACTCAGAAAATCTCGCTACGGTGGTATCTGATGCCTGCTAAGTTAGCATCCTTCAATACCCAAACATTTAACACATGTTGGCGTTGTAAATCTTTTAAAGGTGACATGATCCATACATTTTGGTCATGCCCCTCTATCCAAACATACTGTAAAAACACCTTTAAACTCATATCAACCATAACCAAAATCATAATACTCCCTTCACCCGATCTCGCAGTACTAAATCTATGAATAGAAGAAATACCTAATTCCTTCAGACATATCCCAACCCACATACTACTGGCCTCAAGACTCAATATAACGAGACTATGGTAATCAGAAAAGGTCCCTACCATTGTCCATACTATTGACCTAGTAAACTTACACTACAGTTATGAAACTACGATGGCTGCCAGCAATGGTCAAGCCATGAAGACCCAAGAAGCTTGGAGTCCCTGGGTAAGCTGGTCTAAAGCTGCAACAGTTTTCTAACAATTCATAATCCGTCTTAAATGGGTTGCACTCAGATTCAGTGTATATATAAGTTCAGAAATGTTTGCTATACAAGTTATAGAGGCTCAACCTCACCAAATCTTTTCTCTCCAGGTCTTTTCTCCTCCTGGGACACAAAAGTGCTCCCGTTTGGGGTGTCCAGGTAGGGGAGGAGACCATAGACTTTAAAAATACATATTAAGCTAAGAATCCATCTTACGCTAAGCCTCAAACAATCTGTTAGATATAATTCTGGTCCTCTCATTCTTTGTTTAATACTACAACAACGTTGTTGCATGACGTACAATACTTGCATTGTTATATGTATGTACCTGTAAAATCTTAATAAAAAAGATTTAAGGAAAAAATATTTAATTTATCACCACATGTGTTAGATGGTAGTGAGATTAGCCTCCTCCAGAAAGGACTGATCTTTTCTCTTAGGTGTAATGTCAATTTGTTTAATCTGTTTAGAGATGTACACAAATACATTTGTGACATTACTGTGATGTGTTATTACAGTTTGAAACCAGATAGAGATTCTAGAATTTCTTATCAGAGGCTGAGTACATCATAACCAGTTAAGGTCAGGACTTGGTGCAGACCAGTCAAGTTCCTCCACCCCAAACTAGCTCATCCATGTCTTTATAAACCTTGCTTTGTGCACTGATGTGCAGTCATGTTGGAACAGGAAGGGGGCATCCCCAAACTGTTCCCAAAAAGTTGGGAGCATGAAATTGGTATGCTGACACATTAACTGCTTCAGCCCCAGAAGATTTTACCCCCTTCCTGACCAGAGCACTTTTTGAGATTTGGCACTGCATCGCTTTAACTGACAATTGCGCAGTCGTGCGACGTTGCACCCAAACAAAATTGACGTCCTTTTTTTCCCCCAAATAGAGCTTTCTTTTGGTGGTATTTGATCACCTCTGCGGCTTTTATTTTTTGCGCTATAAACAAAAAAAGAGTGATAATTTTGAAAAAAACGCAATATTTTTGACTCTTTGTTATAATAAATATCCCCCAAAAATAAAAAAAATAAAAAATTCTCCTCAGTTTAGGCAGATATGTTTTGTTCTACATATTTTTGGCAAAAAAAATCGCAATAAGCGTATATTGATTTGTTTGAGCAAAAGTTATAGCATCTACAAAATAGGGGAGCGTTTTCTGGCATTTTTATTATTATTTTTTTTTTACTAGTTATGGCGGCGATCTGAGATTTTTATTGGGACTGCGATGTTATGGTAGACACATCGGATACTTTTGACACATTTTTGGGACCATTGACAGTTATACAGCGATCAGTGCTATAAAAATGCACTGATTACTGTAAAAATGTCACTGGCAGGGAAGGGGTTAACACTAGAGGGCGATCAAGGGGTTAATTGTGTTCCTTCTCTGTGTTATAACTGAAGGGGGAGGGGACTGTCTAGGGGAGATGACAGATCACTGTTCATACATTGTGTGAACAGACGATCTGTCTCTCCTCCCCTCAGAGAACGGGAAACTGTGTGTTTACTGTGTGCTGCATTTGTGGGATTGCACACTTTTCAGATTTTTTTTGTCAAAAATTTTGAAAACCATTTATCATTTTCCTTCCACTTCACAATTATGTGCCACTTTGTGTTGGTCTCTCACATAAAATCCCAATAAAATACATGTACATTTTTGGTTGTAACATCACAAAATGTGGAAAATTTCAAGGGTTATGAATACATTTTCAAGGCACTGTATAGCATGTAGAGCCAAGGAGACAAGTGCAAGCAGACGGATAAGCAAGTAGGCAGCTTCAGTGCAATACCACCGACTGTGCAGTTTGTAGTTGGTTTCTTGGATATTAACATTGGTATTCGTATCGGACCAGTCTTCTTCTGAGAAATCAGTTTCAAAATTCCTGTTCCAGGCTGCCGTTGTGGTCTCTCCTTCAAGGGGAGAGGTGGGGAACAGCATATCGTAATTCTTAGATATTAGATGAGCCTGTGGGGGGCTGGACAGCAAAGATGCTTAAAGTGTGTCAGAGGTCTAGTAAGATGTTCCCATATGTTGGCACCATTTAAGAGGTGGAGAACCTGCAAAAAAGTCCATCTAAGAAAGAAGCCTGGTCTATCCAGTTCTTAAAGGGTTTGGAGCGTGCAAAAAGTATGTCGGGTAAAAAATGTATTTGCATGTTTCAAGGGTGGCATCCATCAGGCCCATAAGAAAGAAGGTGTGTTTCCGTGTGGAAATTAAGGGTTATAACGTACTGGTGCCAATGGGGTCATTAGAGAGTATCTAGGTCTCAGCGTCTGGAAAAGAAACAAGGTAGCCTTGAGTGTAGGGTGAACATTCGCAGGACGCGGGATGGGGGGATTTCTAAGCCAGGGCCAGACATGCAAAGGGGTAAGCATAAAGGACTGTTCCAGAGTCACCTAATCTTTTGTGGAATCATGTGCTGACCAGTCCACCACCTACGTCAAATGACAGGCCGAATAGTATTTTTCGATGTCAGGAAAGCTGATGCCCCTGGCTATTTTGGGTAATGTGAGTGTAGTATGTTTCACTCTGGCGCTTTTATTGTATCAAAGAAAGAATGGTATTCTCTGTCAGAGCTTGGTGAAAAAGTAATGGGGCAATGAGATTGAAACGGTTTGAAAGAGGTAAAAAAGGAGGCTAGTATGTTCATTTTGATAATGGCTGTGCGGCCAAACCAGGAAAAGTGTGCTTTATCCCAGGAATGTAGATCGGCTTGAATAGTAGTAGCCAATTTTGCAAAATTAGGAGGGAATAGGTTAGAGAAGGTAGATGGTAGGTGTATCCCCATTCGAAGGGAAAGTTATGTTAACATTGGGCGATATCCGGTGGTAAAGTAATCTTCAGGGCCGAGGACTTAAAATAATGTATTTTATAGTTTGTAATAGACTGAAAGTTATTCAACACTTTAAGGAATTAGGGAGGTTAAAGGTTGGGTCAGGGAAAAGAGTAGATTATTAGCATAAGTGGTTCTAAAGGCAGAAGGTTTTTTATTTTAATGCATTCTATGCATTAAGATAAAAGAACCTTCTGTGTGCAGCAGCCCTCCCCAGCCCCCCTAATACTTACCTTAGCCTCATCTTGATCTAGCAATGTTGTACAAGAGCCTCAGCTGTCCGGGGCTCTCCCTCCTGATTGGATGAGACACAGCAGTGAGCGCCATTGGCTCCCACTGCTGTCAATCATAGTCAGTCAGCCAAAGAGAAGAGAGAGGGGGCGGGGCTGAGCCACGGCTCTGTGTCTGAATAGATACACAGAGCAGCAGCTTGGCTCAGGTGCCCCCATAGCAAGCTACATGCTGTGGGGACACTCGGCAGAAGGGATGGGTCATGAGTGCCGGTGAGGGACCCGAGAAGAGGAGGATCTGGGCTGCTCTGTGCAAAACTACTGCTCAGAGCAGGTAAGTATAACATGTTTGCTATTCTTAAACAAGAAAATAAACAAGACTATTGCTTTAAATTCCTTGTTGGAGGTCATAATTCCGCAAATATTGGGGTCGCACCATGCATAAGAATGGTTCAAGCATGAGGATGAAAATTAAAGTGGACAGGGGGGACCCTTGTTGTGTTCCATTGCAAATGGAGAAGGCGTATGATAGGTGGCCATTGACCCGAACCCAAGCTGAAGGATTTGAGTAAAGTAGACCTATATGCAAAAGCATTTTTGAACCTAAGCCTATGTGTAGTAAGGTTAAGCGCGTATAATCCTAGGCCACTCTATTGAACACCTTCTCTGCATCGGTACATAGGAAGAGGCAGGGGATTTTGTGAGTCTGGGCCCTATGGAATAGGTTAATAGCCTTTATTGTGTTGTCACAAGCTTCACATTCCCGGAATAAAGCCTACTTGATTCAAAGAAATTATACAGGGCAGCAAGGGGAGGAGTCCATTTGCCAAGTTTTTGGCATGCAGTTTTATATCCACATTCAGAAGTAAAATGGGATGATAACTAAGGCCCCTTTCACACAGGGCTGTCTGTTTTGACGAACTCTGTTTGCCCAGCAGTGATCGATCCACTAATCTCCACTGAGCAGGTGGATGACAGGTCCGTCTCTGCACAGTGAACACAGACGGATGGAAAAAATATCCATCTTGATTTGGCGGACCAGATCGGATAGTGACAGATGTCAGCGGACATGTCACCGCTGACATCTGATGCTCCCTAGAGAGCGTCCGATCAGGTCCGCCTGAAAAACTGACAGGCGGACCTGATCGAACAGCATGTGTTAAAGGGGCTTAAGACATAGGGCAGTATCTTTACCTTCTCATATTTACAATATTCTAGCACACTTTACAATAAATTGCCAACAAGTACTCCCCTATCATGAGATGCATAATTATTTAACTCTCATTCTCTATATATATATATTCTCTAATATATATATATATTAGGGTTGTCCCGATACCGATACTAGCATCGGTATCGGCACTGATACCGAGCATTTGCCCAAGTACTTGTACTCGGGCGAATGCTCCCGATGCTTCCGCCGATACCTAAACAGTCAGCGGTGATCAGCGCGTGGGGGAGTTACAAGCTTCTCCCCCCGCGGCTTTAGTGACATACAGCGGTGATCGGTGCTTGTAACTCCCCCACACGCGGTCACCACTGACTGTCACCTCATCCTCCTCCATGCCCCCTCCGTTCCTCTGTCCCCCTATGCTGTTCCCCTCCATTGCTCTGTCCCCCTCCATTCCTGCTGTCCCCCTCCGTTGTTCTGTCCTCCTCCGCTGTCCTCCTCTGTTGTTCTGTCCCCCTCCGTTGCACTGTCCTCCTCCTCTGTCCCCCTCCGTTGTTCTGTCCCCCTCCGCTGTCCCCCTCCGTTGTTCTGTCCTCCTCCGCTGTCCTCCTCTGTTGTTCTGTCACCCTCCGTTGCTCTGTCCTCCTCCGCTGTCCCCCTCCGTTACGGTGTTCCGCTGTCCCCCTCTCTGCTGTGTGAATGGACAGAGTCAGCTGACTCTGTCTATTCACATAACTGAAACATTGTAATCTCCTGTGATTACGATGTGTCAGTTTATGAATGGAGAGGAGCCGCTGTCTTCTCTCCATTCATTCTCAGTGCAGCTGAGGCTGCAGAGAAAGGGACTGGGGAATCTCTATCCTCTGTCTCTTTCTCTGTCTCAAAGGTGACATATCAGAGGTCTGTTAAGACCCCTGATATCTCACCAAAGCCCCCCAACAGGGCTGATAAAAAAAAAAACACATATTGCAATAAAGAATAAAAAAAAAATATTGTAAAAAAATAATGAATGTAAATAAAAAAAAAAAACACACAGAAACCGTTCACCCCCTACCCCCCCCCCCCCCAAAAAAAAACACTGTCACGTGACATTAAAAAAAAGTAAAGGTAATCGGTATCGGCGAGTACTTGAAAAAAAAAAAATATATATATATATACAGTAAAGGATCCATGGTTCCCACTTAGCCTGAAACTTTTCAAATCTATTCCTATAGATATACACCCATTTTTCAGGTTCTATAATTTTATTGACTTGTTTCTTCCAGTGTTCTAGAGAATCTGTGACTTTTTAAAAAAAAAAGAAGGTATAAGCCCCATAGCAACGTCGTCTTCTTATATACCCTAATGGAACTCAAAGTACCATGAAGAGGGCACTGTACGGGATTTCCTGAATTAAGATAGTGTTGATTTTATATATTAACCTCTTGGCACCGGTACCTCCTTGCCCTTTAGGAGGTTTAGGATGCCAGGAGGCAGGGCGGGGTTTGGGATCATTTGACCTCTGTGATTGGCTGTCCACTAGACACACCGGTAAACATTCCGAGAGTGTACAGGGGGCATGCTCTTGGCACAGCTGTATTTACACAAATTCACGCAAATATGGCTGCTTAGCGCCAAGGTTCACTCACTGAGAGGCCACATATTTGTGCAGGGCTGGCAAAAATTATCTTGGCCCAAAATGGTCTAAACTTTCAGTAATCCCATCAAATATGGACATGAGATCCCTGTAAACCGCAACCCTGCCAACACCTCCTGTGGGAGGAGGATGTCGTCCATGTTTGCCAGAGGCCCCAGTTAAAACTGTGGGCCAGGTACATTGACGACATCCTCCTCCTGTGGGATGGTGATCGCAGTGACCTCGACCTCTTTATGGAGGAACTCAATTCCAACAATAGGGGCATTGTACTTAAATTTGAAGCCAGCCAGTCCAATATCCACTTTTTGGACCTTAACATTGATATACAAGGGGACCGGTTTGTAACCTCTACTTATTTTAAGAAAACAGACCGGAATTCGTATATTCCTTTGAATAGCTGCCACCATAGTTCTTGGCTCCGGTCTGTTCCCAAGAGTCAATTTTTACGACTTAAACGGAATTGCACTGTCAATTCACAGTTCTTGCAACAGACCGAAGTCCTGATGAACCGCTTTGTAGAAAAAGGGTATAACAGGGAATTTTTGACCCAAACCTTGGATGTTGTTAAGGGTATAGACAGGGAACAGCTACTCATTCAAAAAGCACCCCCTAGAGAAAATCCCGTTACTCTCCCCTTTGTCACCACCTACTCAATACAGCATAGTAATATCAAAAACCTTCTCAATAAACATTGGCACATATTGGCTAACGATCCGATCCTGAGAACCGTCATTCCAGACAAACCCCGAGTAATTTTTAAAGGGGCATCGTCACTTAGGAATAGATTGGCCCCTAATGTCCTTGATCCACCTACTAGAGGCATTCATGGCCTTTTTGACAATTTGAAGGGGTACTATAAATGTGGCAGATGTCGGGTTTGTAGGCTTAACTCTGTGACAACCAGGCGAACTCAAAAATTCATCTCTAATAGTACCCACGAGGAACATGAAATTAGGCCCTTTATCACCTGTACAACGGAGGGGGTCGTCTACCTTCTGCAGTGCCCTTGCGGCCTACAATATGTGGGTAGGACTAGGCGACCACTCTCCGTTCGTCTAAATGAACACATCACTAATATCCTGAATGGCTTTCCGAAACATTCTGTTTCTAAGCACTACTTGACCACACATAATAAAGACCCCTCTAACACACTTTTTCTAGGAATCGATAGGTATCGGCCTCATTGGAGGGGTAGCTCCTTAGTTAGGAGCATCTCAAAACTTGAGATGCTCTGGATACATAAAATCAAGTGCTACGCCCCCCATGGGCTTAATATTGATACTGATACCAATGCCTTTATCGATAACTCATGAGTAATTATAGCTCTCGGAATTTTCGGTTCTTATTCTCCATCCTTAGAGTTTAATATTTTGACCATTATTCCTCACCCATAGAATGACTAAAATCAGAGACATGCTAATCCTGGGTGGGCAGATGTCCCATAGGGCAATTTAGATCTGCCTAATTTGGTACGTGCCCCATATGTGTATGGGGATTTGGTACTTTAAGGTCGGGACTAAAAATAAATGTCCATTTATTTTAATTTATTTTAATCTAATCTAATCTAATTTAATTTGTTTGTTTGTACTTCACTTATAACTCATGTTATAATGTATCTATGCTTTTCATATGTGTGAGGAAATCACCTTTCTTTCCCCCAGGTTTAATCACCATAATTTTAGAATGGCTCTGGGACGTCCCTGTATATCTAGGGAATGATTTCCTGGTTTAGCGTGCCATTTCATGTGGTAAACGAAATAAAGGGGTTAATTTAATTTACTTTAATACCTTTACCCCTTTTTCTTGTATGGCCACACCTCCGAAGGACGCTTTTTAATTTATAGCTTTAACCTAATCTAATTTAACTTAATTTATTATGAATCACCTCTTTGCGTTTCCCGGTTGTTGGGGATTAACCTACGTGCGATGTTAATTTACCCCTATGAATGTTAATGGGTCTGGTTATGTATATCTTAAACTGGCACAGGTTGCTATGCATATTTCCACATCCAAGATGGCGATCTTGTGTCTTCCGGCCTTAATTGGTGGAACGCAAGGTGATTTCCGGTCCCGTCCTCAGAACGAGGTCTGGGTATGTTATTTTACTACATTAATGCGACACGTCAGTGCGTCGCCCGTGCCCCAGACGACGTCAGAGTGTGACGAAACGTACGTCGGGCGTGCTGACGTGCTGACGTGCTGCATCCACTGTTTACAGTCTACAGGACGGGCGATCGCTCTCTAGCCGGCCGGCTTATATGTTTGTTGATATCTTTTTGAATGTAAGTGCAACTCTTTTGTTTTTAATTAAAAGTAAAGCAGGATTACGCTATGTTGCCTTTCCTTCTTTCTTGGTACACCTCTTTTGAGGTTTATCCCTAGCCAGTGGTATATCTCCACCTAGAGTGGTAATTGGGAGAACAGCGCATAATCCAAGACAAGGTGGTGTGGTCCTCTCTGATGGTCCATCCTGAAAGGCCCCGACCGGGTTAAGGTCGCAAGCTCTTCCAAGCTTGCCGTTTGGTAAGCGCATAATTTTGCTATACCACAGTGGTGCGGTGAAGGACTTACTATTTCCACCTACTTCATCTTTTTATTCACCATCCATGACCGATACTGAATAGGATCGTTCATCTCATTTATATATGCCATTTTATGAACTTGGAATTTATTCTAATTTGGGCCTAATATCCCACTTGTTTGTTATATCACATATAACCAAATTTTGTCACAGCGCTGTTTTTATATTCTTACCTACCTGAGACTGAAGGATATGCAACAGCCAACATCTTTGGTACCACATACCACCTTGACATAAATTTATGATTAGTCTCCTGTATTTTGGTACAAATAGAGGAGGTGTGTGCCAGTCTTAACATGGAATGTCTCTGTACATCTGTGAAGAGGCAGTCTTATGCCCTGTACACACGGTCGGACATTGATTGGACATTCCAACAACAAAATCCATGGATTTTTTCCGACGGATGTTGGCTCAAACTTGTCTTGCATACACACGGTCACACAAAGTTGTTGAAAAATCCAATCGTTCTGAATGCGGTGACGTAAAACACGTACGCCGGGACTATAAACAGGGCAGTAGCCAATAGCTTTCGTCTCTTAATTCATTCTGAGCATGCGTGGCACTTTGTGCGTCGGATTTGTGTACACACGATCGGAATTTCCGACAACGGATTTTGTTGTCGGAAAATTTTATAGCAAGCTCTCAACTTTGTGTGTCGGAAATTCCGATGGAAAATGTGTGTTGGAGCCACACACGGTCGGAATTTCTGACAACAAGGTCCTATCACACATTTTCCATCGGAAAATCCGACTGTGTGTACAGGGCATAAGGCTAGGTTCACACTGATGCATTTTGCAGTGCGTTTTCAGCTTTGCAGAAATGCACTACAGTCAGTTTAACATGACTTCCTATGGGTCACATTCACATCTGTGCTTTTTTCAACCTGTGAATTTTTTGGAAAGGGTCAGGGAATTTTTGCCCTCAGCAGGTTGTGATTTTGGTTCCATAGACTTCAATTGAAAGCAGTGAAAATGCATAAAAAATGCAATGCTTGCATTTTTGATGAGTTTTCACTGTGTTTTTGCTGGTGTCTCCCACACGACAACAGATACATCCCTTTTGTCAGTGACTCATACCAACTCCATCCAGAAAACTGAGCTCATAGTGCTCTTGTGCTAACTTTTCTTGGACAACAGAGTGAGCAGTCAGAGTGTTTCGAGAGCTGTGAGAGATGTGCAATTGACTTTTCAGTAAAAGCCACCATTTCCTTTCTGAAAAAAAGTGCTACTAGTTTAGTAGGTGCAGATCAACTTGCTGTCGAAAAGTGGTGATTGAAGAATTGACACTGACACACCAGCCAGTGTAACCTGACTGGTGTGTGGTTGAATACACTGGGGTCAGTGTTCACACTTCATATGGATGGTTCTCATCTTCGTGGTTCTCTGCACTCTTCTGTGAAGCTCTCTCAAGGGGGAGCAGATGATGAGATGACTGGAGAGCTGATTGGAGTCATTGGGAAAGGGAAAGATCCAACATTTAGCATGTCTATAAGCTGGAAAGGAGGAGAAACTGTCACTGCATGGGTTGGCCAGTGCTTCTTCAACTCTAATTACCCTTATCTGCACTCAAGATGGATACTAAGATCACAAAGTACAGAGGAAGAGGACTGGAAAGCTACCAGGACTGGTGAAGACTACTCTTATCCTAAAAATGATTGAACTGGCATAAAATAAATAAATATTGTGATGAAATGAAATGGAAAAAAAAAAAAAAAAAGAATTCTGTTCAAGATCCTTTAGCACCCTCCTAACGTAGGTTGCTAGGTAAATTTAGTTGTTGGCTCCTGCTGTAAAGGGAGCATTAAATGTTTAGCCTAGTCTGCTCAAGGATTTCAAAGGCTGGGAGTTTTATTACTTCCCCTGCTTCTGGAAGAAGCTTCCAGAGCTTATGGCAGGAGATTCAAAACAGCCACCCTGAATATTTATCAGGTTCCATCCAATCCCTGGAAAGCAGGGTTACTTCTTCCAAGGAGGGTTTCAGAGTAAAAGGGGCTGCTGTTCTCTGGCAGCCTGTGAACTGTACAGCTCTTCAGGTGGCATCAGTGGTGTCTGGGCTAAGGTCCTGGATGGACATTTACTAGAAGCTGTTTGCAGAGCCTCACTACAAGAGACCTGGTCTAGATAGGTGCCATCTCACTCACTGGACTGTGTTCAGAGTAAGCTAGAAGGTAGTGGCTGTCCTGGGGACTGTAGTGAGTATTGGCCCTAAACTAATCCCTGTAACTGAGTAGTGATCCGTAAACTGCATTGGGTGCCAGCGATTATACATCAGTACAAGTTAACCAGACGCCAAAAAGATTTTTCCCATGGCTTACAATTGTGAGGTCTTAAACTGTTCAACACCCACTATTACTTAAGAAAAAGATTGTCCTCTGATCACTAAGTATCCCATGTCCTAACCCCTCTCCTGTGAAAGTTTCTTTAAGCAATAAATCTTAAAAAGAAATCCCCTAGACTGTATTATTGGAGCCAGTGTGAATAGACTGGCGCTTGCCGTGGTGCCACAGCCTCTGTATTTTCAGGGAGTGATTGTAAAGTCTTGTTTTTTTGTTTTTTTTTTGTTAAAAATAATAATCATGTTATACTTACCTGCTTTGTGTAATGGATTTGCACAGAGCAGCCCAGATTCTCCTCTTCTCGGGTCCCTCTTCTGTTCTCCTGGAACCTCACTCCTGACGAGTGCCCCCACAGCAAGCAGCTTGCTATGGGGGCACCCGAGCCAAGCTTCAGCTCTGTGTAACCATTCAGACATGGAGCTGCAGCCCAGCCCCACCCCTTTCTCTCCTCATTGGCTGACTGACTCCGATTGACAGCAGCGGAAGCCAATGGTGCCGCACTGCTGTCTCGGCCAATGAGGAGGGGAGTCCTGGGCAGCCGAGACAATCCTACAACATTGCTGGAACTAGATGGGGTTCAGGTAAGTATTAGGAGGGCTGAGGGGGGCTGCTGCACACAGAATGCAATGCATTAAGATAAAAAAAACCCTCCTGCCTTTACAATCACTTTAAATAGGTAAACAAGTTACCCTTTGAAAAAGCAATTTATCACAAACAAGAACATACATATCCAGGGGGCGAGTTAGATGTTTAAGACCCCTTTCATGCCTAATCAGACCATTTGCATTTAACAATGCCTTGTAGCAAACCTTGTAAATAGGGATGAGCCGAACACCCCCCGGATCTGTTCGCACCAGAACTTGCGAACAGGCAAAATATTTGTGCGAACAGCGCACACCGTTAAAGTATATGGAACACGAACATGAAAAATTGAAATTGCTCATTTTAAAGGCTTATACGCAAGTTATTGTCATAAAAAGTGTTTGGGTCCTGCCCTAGGGGACACGTATCAATGCAAAATTTTTTTTTTAAAAACAGCTGTTTTCTCAGGAGCAGTGATTTTAATAATGCTTAAAGTGAAACAATAAAAATGAAATATTCCTTTAAATATCGGGCCTGGGGAGTGTCCTTAGTATGCCTGTAAAGTAGTGCATCTTTTACTATTTTAGAACAGTACCACAGCAAAATGACATTTCTAAAGGAAAAAATGTAATTTAAAACTGCTTGCGGCTGTAATGTATTGTCGGATCCTGGCAATATAGATAAAAATCATTGAAAAAGATGCATGGGTTCCCCCCAGTCCATTACCAGGCCCTTTGGGTCTGGTATGGATATTAAGGGAACCCCGCACCCAATTTTTTTTTAAAAATTGCGTGGGGGTACCCCCAAAATCCATTCTAGGCCCTTCAGGTTGGGTATGGATTTTATGGGGAACCCCGAGCCAAAATGTAAAAAATAATGTTGTGGGGTCCCCCCAAAATCCATACCAGACCCTTATCCGAGCATGCAACCTGGCAGGCCACAGGAAAAGGAAGGGCCCCCCCTTCCTGAACCATACCAGGCCACATGCCCTCAACATGGGAAGGGATGCTTTGGGGTCCCACCAAAGCACCTTGTCCCCATGTTGATGGGGACAATGGCCTCATCCCCACAATCCTTGCCCTGTGGTTGTGGGGGTCTGTGGGCAGGGGGCTTATCGGAATCTGAAAGCCCCCTTTAACAAGGGACCCCCCAGATCCCATCCCCACATGTGAATGGGTATCGGGTACATTGTACCCCTACACATTCACCAAAAAAAGTGTGGTGAATGGTAGAAGTTACAGTAGACAATTTTTGACAAGTCCTTGGCACGCGCTCCCTTTTCCTGCAGCCTGCCACGTTTCATGCTCAGATAAGGGTCTGGTATGGATTTTGGGGGGACCCCACGCCATTTTTTTTATTTTGGCACAGGGTTCCCCTTAATATCCATACCAGACCCAAAGGTCCTAGTAATGGACAGGGGGGGGAATTCATGCTGGGTTTTTTTCACTGAATTTTATCTATATTGCTGGGATCCGGCAATATATTACAGCTGCGAGTAGTTTTATAAGTCACTTTTTTTTCCTTACAAATGTAATTTTGCTGCTCTCATTCATAAAACTATCTACGGTTGCTATGTAAGCAGCCTTACATAGTGTGGGGCGTGGACTCAGCCCCCCAAGCCATGATTGGCCAAAGGCACCCTGCCTTTGGCCAATCATGGCTCTCACAGCAGAGCACCCTGTGATTGGCCAAAGCATGCAGGTCAGGTGCATGCTTTGGCCAATCAGCAGCGTCATAATGAACAGCAAGACCGTCAATGCAGTGCGAGATCGCAGTGCATTGATGGTCTAACTGTTCGTTATGACGCGTTCCACGGGCGCTTAAATTTCCTGCAAACGCCCCATAATGTTCGGTATTCAGCGAACACCCGATGTTTGAATCGAACTTACGTTTGACTCGAACGTCGGGCTCATCCCTACTTGTAAATAACTCCCTTTCCTTTGTGGATGGTTGCCTAATCAAACATTTAAAACAGGTTAACCCCCAAGTACCAAGGTAAGGTATTTGCCTCTTGCATAGCATATTCATGTGTAAAATGTGGCTTCTCTGGTCAACTATGTGTGCTAGCCTCACATAACTATGTATTAAATAAATACAGTATATATATAAATATAAAATATACACATATATTCATATATAATACATACATTTTATACCTACATATTCCCCCACTTAGATCTGTTCTAACCAGAATCAATCCACTACTAATCAAACTTCTCTTACGTTTTTGGCTCCTAAGGTTGATTATTTTCCTGGATTGTTTTAAATTGTCTTTTCTCACAACAATATAAACCAAACAGTAAACACATTAATATAAACTAAATAATCATAAAAATCAAAGTAGTTCTCAATAGCGGGTAAATAATAGTGATGTAAGGTATGCTCCAACAGGGCTCCTGAAATTCTTTAGAAATTGTATTGGTACTGATGATGTTTTCTTTCACCTTTTTTTGTATTTCTATAAATGTCTTACTATCCCTCTTAAATATTATATTCAATTCAACTGTAAGTGGTGGTATTTTCTTAAATAAAGGAGAAATCATAGATTCCCAATTACCAGGATTGTCTGAATATTGTCTCAAAGGTCCTCATCTCCGATTGTCAACAGTCCATCATTGAGGTTCACACACCAACCTGTGATAGGTGTGCAGCACTGAACTTGTCTCTACCAAGTAAATGAGGGAACCTCTAATGCACAGACCTTTAAGCCATATCCATAAATTATTATTTTCCAAGCTGGTTCATATTTTTGCAATTGAACCAGGCAGTTACCAGAATGTGTAGCAGCACAGCCAGCTATGTAGTCCAGGGACTCAAAAGAACAAGAACAAAGACAAACTTGGCAATGTCTTGTGCAGCAGTTGGGGTCCATGGTTTTCCACACTTGGTTGTCCTTGTCAATGAGTCTGCTTAGTGGTAGCAGTTGTTTCAGTACATCAGTGTCATTTTTCACCTCCACCTCATCAAGAATAATTATTTTATCTACGAGTAAGGGTGTTGTTGACCATATGGGGATGTCTATTATCAGAGGTATTTCTTGCTTCCCAATACGATCTTCTTGCAAACCTACAAGCAATACATTATTTATTTTATACCTACAAGCACAGGGCCCAGAAGATTGCTGCAATCACTGTAATACCGTTGGCAACTACAGCAATTGTCAGTTATATATACTGTATATGTATAGTGAAACAATTAGTTGTGAATATAAATATGACTGCACATTCTAGCATTCGTTTTCATATAATAATTTAATTATACAAAGTGGGGGCTTTTTAAGAGTTACTGCAATCCCAGTCCCCTCTGTCTGTCTTATACTCATCTGTCATACTCCACTGTATTACAAACCTTCCATAGAACTGAAAAAAGAGTGCACAGCACATGTGCAGGTTTGGTTCAGGAGAAATTTACAGGGACGGATGAGTATAACTAGATGAGTAAACCAGAACGCGATGTGGGAAACCACCAGATTGCAGGGTATCGCAATATCATAGGATCTGGTGCAGTGTGTTTTTGAAAAGGAGTGCATACACTACTTTTGGTGCAATCCAAAATTCAAATGAATGGGCTGAAAATCCCATCACACTGCATCACACAGGTGTCATGTGTCTATAGAGAATTATTTTGTAATTCTGTTCAGCCAGTTTTGTGAAGCAGTGACTGTCAGCACATCATTGCAGTAAAAAACTACAGTTCTGATCCAGAGCTACACCCTCCTTTAATTGGGACATGTAGGGCCAGCAGCATGTTGATGGGTTTATCTCTGTACTTGCCCTTCTTGTTATCGATGTTCAATAATTGATTGTGCTGTGTGCCAACTAATAGAGTCCTGGTTGGCTCAGAGTTATGACCCTCCCTTCTGCAGTTTGAATCCTGCAATGTAGAAGATATAGGAACGTTAACAGTTAGAGAAATGCAGGAATTTATTTCAGTCGCATGTAAAAATAAATGTAAAGCCCAATTCTATACAAAGTTTGCATGGAGAAGGGTTAAAGCCTCTGTAAGATTTTTTTGTTGGGCATTATGAAGATTTTTCCCAAACTTACTAAAATTGTACTTTGCGTTTCCTAAACCACATGTTATTACTTTTGTAAATACATGTTGTATTATTATAGGGATGTATTCCTTAACAGCCTTGCTGTATTCATGGTTTTGCTATATTTTAAAGCCTCCTGCAGAATACCGAGCCTACGGACTTTCTGTATTGAATTATCTGCCAGGCTCTGTTTGAAAAAGGCTCTGTGAAAGGGTGTGATATGGTGAGCTTTCTCTGTTTTGTTAGCTGGTGGATTTGTCATTAGAAATAAGTGGATGTGCCAAGGTTCAGTTCACAGGACCTTCGCCAATTCCATTGTAGGTTCTAAAAGTTGCAAACCTAAACCACATTGAAGTCTACAGGAGGATTAATATAGAAAATCAAATCTGCACATTTTTAATGCTAATAGGCAAGGGATTGTCAAACAAATGGCACAACGGGAACATATAACAATGCAAAATAAAAAAAATAAAAACGTTGTAGACTGTAGGGTGATCTCAAACCAAAATGGGGAAACACCAATCCTTTCAGATACAGTATCTCACAAAAGTGAGTACACCCCTCACATTTTTGTAAATTTTTTATTATATCTTTTAATGTGACAACACTAAAGAAATGACACTTTGCTACAATGTAAAGTAGTGGGTGTACAGCTTGTATAACAGTGTAAATTTGCTGTCCCCTCAAAATAACTCAACACACATCCATTAATGTCTAAACTGCTGGCAACAAAAGCGAGTACACCCCTAAGTTAAAACGTCCAAATTGGGCCCAATTAGCCATTTTCCCTCCCCGGTGTAATGTGACTCGTTAGTGTTACAAGGTCTAAGGTGTCAATGGGGAGCAGATGTGTTAAATTTGGTGTTATCACTTTCACTCTCCCATACTGGCCACTGGAAGTTCAGCATGGCACCTCATGGCAAAGAACTCTCTGAGGATCTAAAAAAAATAAGTATTTGTCTACATTAGGATGGCCTAGGCTATAAAAACATTGCCAAGACCCTGAAATGAGCTGCATCATGGTGGCCAAGACCATACAGTGGTTTAACAGGACAGGTTCCACTCAGAAAAGCCCTCGCCATGGTCGACCAAAGACGCTGAGTGCATGTCCTCAGCGTCGCATTCAGAGGTTGTCTTTGGGAAATAGACATATGAGTGCTGCCAGCATTGCTGCAGAGGTTGAAGGGGGGGGGGGGGTCAGCCTGTCAGTGCTCAGACCAATACGCCACACTCTGCATTAAATTGGTCTGCATGGCTGTCGTCCCAGAAGGAAGCCTCTTCTAAAGATGATGCACAAGAAAGCCGGCAAACAGTTTGCTAAAGACAAGACATACTAAGGACTTGGATTACTGGAACCATGTCCTGTGGTCTGATGAGACCAAGATAAACTTATTTTGTTCAGATAACCAGGTAACCAGGTGAGGAGTACAAGGACAAGTGTGTCTTGCCTACAGTCAAGCATGGTGATGTGAGTGTCATTGTCTGGGACTGCATGAGTGCTGCTGGCACTGGGGAGCTACAGTCCATTGAGGGAACCATGAATTCCAACATGTACGGTGAAATACTGAAGCAAAGCATGATCCCCTCTATTCAGAGACTGGGCCGCAGGGCAGTATTCCAACATGATAACGTCCCCACATGCACCTCCAATGCGACCACTGCCTTGCTAAAGAAGCTGAGGGTAAAGGTGATGCACTGGCCAAGCATGTCTCCAGACCTAAACCCTATTGAGCATCTGTGGGGCATCCTCAAATGGAAGATGGAGGAGTGCAAGGTCTCTAACATCCACCAGCTCTGTAATGTCATCATGGAGGAGTGGAAGAGGACTCCGGTGGCAACCTGTGAAGGTCTGGTGAACTCCATGCCCAATAGGGTTAAGGCCATGCTGGAAAATAATGGTGGCCACACAAAATATTGACACTTTGGGCCCAATTTGGACATTTTCACTTAGGGGTGTACTCTTTTTAGACATTAATGGCTGTGTGTTGAGTTATGTTGAGGGGACAGCAAATTTACACTGTTATACAAATTTTACACTCACTACTTTACATTGTAGCAAAGGGTCATTTCTTCAGTGTTGTCACATGAAAAGATATAATAAAATATTTTCAAAAATGTGAGGGGTGTACTCACTTTTGTGAGATACTGTATGTTCTTGGGAGATTACTTTAGGCTGTATGTGATGTTATGGAGAAGGAAGATTGACACAGACAGTATGTCAGTGACACCGTATTCTGGAATAACTTATCTTGCCTGTGTAAGTCATTTTTAAATTTTTATATTATTGCTTCATTTAAATACAGCATCAGCACCACAATTTTGTTCATTACAACTTTTTTAATATATAATTTTGTTCCTCCTTCTGCAGGGTGCATAGCAGCCATTTTCTTTAAAGGACTGCTAACACACCCATTTCACCCTTCAAAAGGGTGCATAGCAGTCATTTGTTCTGGAGGACACTAATTCTTCCGTTCTTTCCTCTTTATCTGTTGCCATAGAAAGAGGATTGTTGGGCTACTGCTGGCCAGGAGGAAAGATGTGGTGCAGACATTCAGGACTAGTGTAGAAAAAATGCAAGACAGTGAGCTGGCAGAAGTGATGGCTACAAAAATACAACCTTAGAGAGAGAGGAATTTCTTTAATGGGTTAAAAAGGTAATTTATGAAAGACAGAGATAACCAGATTATTGCAGGAAATGGATAGTGGACCCTCTGTGTTATCTGCATGTTGGAGAGGGAGTGATTAAAAGGAAAGCAGAGAAGCAGAAAATATGTGCACACAACACATCTTCATCAAAGCACCCTGCAAGGGGTGAAGGATGTAACTGGAGGGTGTACCAGGTTGAGGCCTTCAAACATTCCTGTTCAGGTGACAGGTGGCCGGGAATAGAACCAGATTGTCACTGAAAAAAAGGATAGTGGACTCATCTGTATTATCTGCTCATTAAAGATGGTGTGATCCCTAAAAGGAAACCAAAGGTTCAGAGTCTAAGTACACACACCAAATTTTCCCAAAGCACCCTACAAGTAGAAATGGACTTTACTGGTGGTTGTACTAGGTTGCTACCCTTAAACACACCTGAACAGTGTTAGAACTAGAGCTTGGTGCACAATTGACAGACACCATCAAAAACAGGAACAGGCAAAAGGTCAGTTTAGAAGGTGAACAAACATAGTCAGATAAAACCGAAATGAACATAATGCTCAGGCAACCAGTGTTCTGCCTCTACAATCTAAGCACTGGAGCGTGATCTCTGTAACTGATCCAGTTGTGGCAAGATAGTTGTAATTTACAGTCTCAGTAGAATTAGCAGACAGTGACTTAATCCAAACAACATCTAGCAGATCGTAGAAAGCTTTAATTCAAACTTTGTTCAGATCTTCACAGATGAACAAAGATGGGTCAAAAAAATCATAGCATGTCTAGCTCCAGCAATTGCATGTGCTTAGAACATAAAAGTGTATTGTAGGGAGCTGTCAGAATGCCATCATCCCAAGAAACATAGAAGAAGGAAAACTCTCCAGAGGTACGGGACTATTATGGACAATGCGGACAAAGGACCAAAAGGCCACAATTTAAAAACATATATATTTTATTGAAAACATGATAAAATCATTGCAAAATGAAAAATAGGGCTTAGATGCATGTAAACTTAGGCAAAATAAATGATCCAGAAGGACCTGAATATAATATAAAAACTGGAGTGAGACATCCAACGCATTTGAGGATTCAGAATTTTTCACTCTTCTTCAGGGATACTCACATATTGTAAACATAGTAGGTAAGGTTGAAAAAAGACACAAGTCCATCAAGTCCAACCTATGATAGATAACACAAATATTCTACACCACAGAAAATATATATAAGTTCACCATGTACATACATACATACACAGTCAATAGGTAAGTGTAAGGTAAGCATCTGCATAGGTACTGACCAGGTTGTAAAGGCCAGCATCACAACAATCTAATCCCAAAGGGAGTATAAAATCAAGAGGTATGTTGCCGAAGGAGAGGCAGTGCCACTGGGGGTAAAAAAGATGAGCCCAACCATTCAGTGGGGGGTCTCCAGAAGCTGCATAGAAATATGTATATAATTAGGATGGCACATATGAAGCATGAGTGCTACAAAAAAACAAACAAACAACAGAATAGCACTGACCAGTCAAACACAAGGAGAGTTCACACTGAAGTAATATTTAAAAAGATCAAACTGAAACAATAACCACGAAAAAGGGGAATGGGATAGTTTACCCACATGTAGTAAATACAATACACATGTAGTCCAGAATGCACAAAGGCATTAACATTAGGGCAATTATACTAAAGGTATAACAAGTAGATACATGGAGAAAAGGCAGCTTGCAAGGCAACAAAAGAATAAATAGCATGGGAAATACACACCAGGATCTGTTAAAGAGTTACGTGCAGTCTCAGCTGTCAGAGCGGCACTGATACAAAGCAGAGAAAGGATCCTTATAAAGGCCATAGTAGCTTGAAGAGAAGCCAATGAGGAAGCAGGCTACAGTGACCAAGCCGCATGGACCAATGGAAACAGGGCTGGAAGGAGGGCTCCCCAAGCCGAGGGTGCACAGCATAGCCTCGCCCGAAAGGGGTGGCGTTGCTCTGCCTCACCCGCCCACTGATGCACGAAGGAGCCAATGATGGCAAAGGGGTGGGGCCAAATCCAAGCCAGTCCGAGGACACTGCCAAAGAGAGGGAAGGAAAGTGGGACCCACAGCTCCTGTGATGACCCACCATACTCCAAGGCAATGAGATACTGCCACACCGATCCATCCTGGGAGGGTGGCACAGGCAGCCTAGATGTTCCAGGTGACATCGCGAGACCGGAGGCGAGGCGGACCCGTTTACTCCACCTTCAGGGTCTAAAAAAGGGGGCTGAAGCAGAGGACATATGCAAAAAGAAAAGAAGGGGCAAAAATAAGCTTGTGAGGCAGGGAAGATTAACATGGTCAGCAATGCAGATGCACAAAATACATGATACAATCAATCACAATCATAGATTCATAATAATACAACATGACCAAAGTGGATAGGATAGAAAAAAAACAAAAAAACAAACAGAAACAAAAATAAAGTTTAATACAAACATGAAGATAAAAAGTGATTGTTGAATGAATTAATTAAAAAAGGATTAACAACATCGAAACTGTTGAAGAGCCGAAGCAGGGGAATGAGCCCTGCATCAGCCGTGGATGAAGGTGAAAAAACATTATTTAAAAAATGTCAAAAGGAAAAAAAAAAAAATTTTTAACATAACATATTGATATGCACAAATATAGGACTAGAAGATGGATCTATCTTTCCCAGACACCCAAATTGAAGCACTCTAAAAAAGGCTTAAAATAAAATGCATCATTCAAACCTGGTGGAGTGGTAGCATTGAGCCTCAGGATCCACTGGAGCTCACACTGGAGGAGAACTTTGGGGAGGGCCACGTGAGCTCGGGTGGATCCAAGTACCAAAAATTGAATATGAGGAAAGTGCCCCCCATGAATCTTGGTCACATGGTGTCCAAGAGGAAGCTCAGGGTCACTTGTCTGCATACTGGAGATGTGCCTATATGCTCTCCACCAAAGTTCAAGTTGGTCTTGCCGACATAAAAGCTGGTGCATTTGCATGTGAGAAGATACACCATGCCTTTTGTTTTACAGTTGGCGTAGTGTTTAGGGGAGCATTTTTCTTCATTGGATAGCAAGATATCCCTGGATGTGTTCATATAACAACAGTAGCTATATTCTCCACATCTTATTTATTATTTTATTTTATTATTTATGTATGTTACTTATATAGCACCATCAATTTACGCAGCACTTTACATATACATTGTACATTCACATCAGTCCCTACCCTCAAGGAGCTTACAATCTAAGGTCCCTAACTCACATTCATACATACTAGGGACAATTTAGACAGGATCCATTTAACCTACCAGCATGTCTTTGGAGTGTGGGAGGAAACCGGAGTACCCAGAGGAAACCCACGCAGGCACAGGGAGAACATGCAAACTCCAGGCAGGTAGTGTCATGGTTGGGATTCAAACCAGCGACCCTTCTTACTGCTGGGCCAAAGTGCTATCCACTATACCACTGTGCCGCCCCAGACATGTAAAGGTACCTGGGTATTTACATGGCTCTTTGCGGTCATTGCCTCTGTATTCGATCTGAACCAAGTTGTCTTTTAAGGACTTAGCAAGCCTGAAAGTAGAACTGGGTGCTTCTGAGACAAAGGGTCCTATGTTGGGATGAAGCATGAGTAAATGCCAATATTTTTTAACAATGTTATTGATTTGTCTATGTTGGTTGGAATACCTTGTAATAATAGGGGTAGCTATAGGAGGATTATCATGCGCATCCTTCGAGCCAAATAGGAGCTCATGCCGTTTATATTTTGGGTGGCTTTTTAAAGGCCTTTTGAATATCCTTGTGCCAGGAGCCTATCCCTAAGTTTGTTAGCCTCCTGTTTAAAGGAGGTGTCAAGAGAGCAGTTCCTTCTCAGTCTTAGATATTGGCTTAGATATTGATTGAACCAACAGTTTAGGAGGGAAACTAGTGGCGTGGAGAATGGAGTTTCTCGCCGTGGGTTTATGGTATAATGTACTGTAACGTACCCATTCTCATCTTTGTGGATTTCATCAAGGAAGGAAATAAAGTTCAAACTATAGTTCAATATGAATTCAAGGTTAAACTCATTGATGTCAAGAACCTTCATAAATTTTTGTAAAAGGTCAGGTGTACTTTCCCAAACCACAAAGACATCATCAATGTACCTGTACCAAAGAATCACATGATCTATATATTCTGCCAGCAGGACAGAGTGCAGAAGCATATGCTCCAATTCCCCCAGGTACAGGTTGGCGTCCCTTGTCATGAGGGATTGAGCTATAGAGGGCTTCAATATCTATCACTACCAAGAGAGCATTTTGAGGTAAATGCATGTCTTCTAGGATTTGCAGTAGGTGGATGGTATCCCGTATGTAAGTGGGCAAACTTATCACAAAAGGTCATAAATAGTCTTCAACCAGGGCGGGGCTACATGGTGCTCTGAGCCCTCCTTTCAGCCCTGTCTCCATTGGTCCATGCAGGCTTGGCCACTGTAGTCTGCTACCCCATTGGCTCCTCTTCAAACTGCTATGGCCTTTATAAGGATCCTGGCTCTGCTATGTATCAGGGTTGCTCTGACAGCTGAGACTGCACATGGCTCTTTAATGGATCTTGGTGTGTACTCCCCATGCTAATTATTCTTTTGTTGCCTTGCAATCTGCCTTTGCTTTGTTTATCTACTTGTTACAACTTTAATATAATTGCCCTTATGTTAATGCCTTTGTGCATTCTGGGATACATGTGTATTGTATTTACTACATGTGGGTAAACAGTCCATTTCCCTTTTTCCTGATTATTTTTCAGTTTGATCTTTTTAAATATCATTACTTCAGTGCAAACTCTCTTTTGTTTTTTTTAGCATTCATGCTTTATATGTGACATCCTAATATATACATAATTATATGCAGCTTCTGAAGACCCCCCCACTGGTTGGTTGGGCTCATCTTTTTTCCCCCCAGTGGCGTTGCCTCTCTGGTCCTTCGGGGACATCTCACAATTCCCACTCCAACTTTGGGACACATCCAGGCATCAACTTACCTCTTGATTTTATACTCCTTTTGGGCTTAGATTCTTGTGATGCTGGCCCTTACGACCTGGTCAGTACCTATGCAGATGCTTACCTTACACTTACCTATTGATTGTATATATGTATGTACATGGGGAATTTATTTGGATTTTCTGTGTTGTAGAATATCTATGTTTACAATATATGAGCATCCCTTAAGAAGACTGAAAAATTCTGAATCGTTGAAATTCGTCGGATGTCTCACTCCTCTTTTTGTATTATATTTAGGTCCTTCTGAATCATTCATTTTGTCTAAGTTTACATGCATCTAAGCTCTATTTTTCCTTTTGCAATGATTTTATCATGTTTTCAATAAAATGTGTATCTTTTTAAAATGTGGCCTTTTAAACCTTTGTATGTATTGACCATAATAGTCCAGTGCCTCTGGAAGGTTTTCCTTCTTCTGTGCTTAGAACATAAAGTAAAAAAAAAATGAAAAGAGGGTGGGACTAGCTATGCAAAGCAACGCCTAGCTATGAAAGATGGAAGTGACAAAATTATTAATAGGCAAACAGGAAAGCATGCTTAACATGATAACCAGTTTCGGTCTTAGCACAGCTATATTGCTAACTTTATTGACAGAGTGGGTGGGGACATCCTGTGCAGTTTTTCAAATGCAATTTTTTGGGAAAAAATACACTTTTTGAATTTTATTGCAAACAAACAAAATAACCCAATTTTTGGTAAAATATAAAAGATGATGTTATGCCGAGTGAACAGATACCAAACATGTCATGCTTAAAAAATTGTGCATAATGACAAATTAAGTAAATTTTACTATTAATAGGCTACATTCTAAATGCCTTTACAGGTTACCACTTAGATTTACAGAGGAGGTCCAGTGCTAGAATTATCGCCCACTATATTGCCCCAAATCCCTCCTGTGCACTTTAAAGCATTCAAAAAAACAGAAATCTGTATTTTTGAATATATTTCATTATTTGAAAATGGTGCCAAAAACATCCGGGTAAACCAGAAGTGATGTCATGCCATCGCTTCCAGGTTACCATTACGGACAGTTCATCAAAGCTGATCCCAGCTTTGTTGGGCTGTCCAGCTGTTGGATGTGCTGGCTGGTTGCTTGGGTCTCCTGGTGGCACAGAAGAGCCAGAGAGCTGCAAAATGACGTCCCCTCCCACTGCTTTTAATAGCAATCGAGCAGCTAGTTAGCTGCTCCAATTGCTATTACAAGAGAGCCACCTGTACGATCTAAAAAAACATACAACCACTTGAATGTACATTACATACTAGGTACATTATTTGGCGGCAAGTTTATTAACCCCTTAGCGCTGACTGAACGCACATATGCAGCCTTGGCTTTAAGGGGTTATACCAGAATGATGCCTGCAGCAGCAGGCATCACCTCAGTACAGTACTGATTTAAACAGTTTTAAAATCACACATGTGAGGTATCACCATGTTCACTTGAACAAGAGCAATAATTCTAGCAAACTCTGTAACTCTAACCTGGTAATCATTACATTTTTTTAAAGCATTGTCTATGGAGATTTTTAGGTACAGTAGTTTGTCGCCATTCCATGAGTGTGCTCAATTTCAAAGCATGACATCTTAGATATCTCTTTACGTGGCGTAACATCATATTTCACATTAAACAGTAAGGTTAGCCCAATTTGTTCGTACAGTTTTTTTTTTAATTCATGAAAGTGTATTTTTTCCCAAAAAAATGCATTTGAAAGACCACTGTGCAAATACCGTGTAACATAAAATATTGCAACTATCACCATTTTATTCTCTAGATTCTCTGCTAAAAATCAACAAATGTGAGGGCGGAGCCAGCGAGCGGCATGTGAGGAGCCTCTGAACGGAGCTCCGTAAGCAGACAACAGATCCTGCAGTGATCCTGGGCTAAAGACACCCACTTTTTTCTCAGGTGGTGGGGGGTGAGTTCCGGGACACCCCGGGAGTCTCTGGGGATGGTGAAATACGGCCCCCCCTGGCCAAAATGGACCGGAGAACGGCTGGCGAAATATGCATGGGGCTCTCAAAATGCCGCCGGCACACAGGAGGAGGAGGACGAATGGCCGCCGCTCCACAGGCCTGAGGATCCTTCACAGCAGGCGCCTTCTCAGCAAGAAAGGGTGAGTCCTAAACCCCGGCGGGCTGATGTGCTGAAGAGGGGGAGATCCCTAGATAGGCTGAGAGACTCTAGGGCCAGTGCTGACAGAGCGGTGGAGGGGGGAGAGGAGCCATCCCTAACACAAATCATGGACGCCATACAGGGATGTCAGAGCAAGTTAATAAACCACTTTGAGGAGCTGAAGGTAGAATTCTCTTTCATGAAGCATGACATGCAAAAATTAAGAGAAAAGGCAAAGATCATGGATCGCCGCCTTAATACATTGGAGGATGTAATCAGGCCATTAGACACTGCAGCACAAGTGACTAAGAAGACACTGTCTGAACATACATTAAAGATGGCGGATATGGAAGACCGTATGCGAAGGAACAATATTAGGCTGGTGGGGTTCCCGGAAGGGGTGGAAGGGAGGCATCCTGAAGAATTCCTTGAGAAGTGGTTGCTGGAACATATGCCTTCTAATACCTTTACAAGTTTATTTGCCATTGAAAGGGCACACCGCATTCCAGGACGAGCACCTCCAAAGGGAGCCCCCCCTAGATCAATGATTGCAAAAGTACTGCACTTCCGTGACCGGGAAAATATTCTGCGGGGAGCCCGAACAGGCCCTGAGTTAACGATCGATGGATGCCGTATATCAATATACCCTGACTTTTCTGCAACTACACAGAAGCAGAGGGCTTCCTTTCATCCTGTAAAGAAGAGATTAAGGGAACTTAGCCTGGTATACAGCATGCTCTACCCTGCCAAATTGAGGGTGGTGGATAATGGGAAAGTATATTTCTTCAACAATCCTACTGAGGCCTCAGAGTGGTTGGATACACGTGGTCACCAACGAAATAGAGTCTCTCCCAACCGACCGTGAGTGAGTCCTGTGGAGACATCACTAGATTGGAGACCCAAAGAAGAAATGTCAGCAGAATCTTGGTGTATTTTTTTTGTGAAAACAAATAGGGGGGGGGGGGGGGGGTCCTGTGTTTTTTTTATTTTCCTCTTTTTCGTTCGTTTCCTTCAGACCAACCTAAACTGATATTCAGGTCTCTCCTACAATTTTTTAGTATACATGCTGGAAGCATGGGAGGAAAAAGGTTTTTTTACCCCTGCATTATTCCCTCAAGAATGACATTTAGAGCTGTGCTTGATAGTACACAGACATGGAAGATGCACTTATATTGGCACGGATATACCAGTTTGCTGATCCTCCCATGGGGCACACAATCTGGGGAACTGAACTTTTTTTTTTTTTTGTTTTGAATAAGAATTTTTTTTCTCTTTCTTCTTTTGTTTGCCATTACCTCCTAATATGGTTTTGTAAAAATAATGAGAGAGGGTAAGGGGATGTTCAGGTTTCTCCTACCAAGGGGGAGGGGGAAGGAAAAAAAAAGGGGGAAAAACATTTTTTTTGTATACATGCTGGGAGGAAGAGGAGCGGCATGTGCATTGAAAAATGGGAGGAAGGAGTTCTGTTACCCCCTGCATTACTCTCTCTCAAGGTTGTCATTTAGAGTCGTGCTTGATATTGCACAATATGGAAGATACATCTATATTGGCACGGATATACCAGTTTGCTGACCCTATGGGACACATAATCTAGGGAAATGAATATTTTTTGTTTTAATTTTTTTTTCCATACCTCCTAGTACTGTTTGGAGGGGAGGGAAGAAGGGGGGGGGGAGGAAAAAGGGGAAAAAAAGTTTTTTACGGGACTGTTTGTGTCAATTGCCAGCAATATATGCTAAGTCTGCAAGATGCTCTAGGCAATATATTTTTCTATTAGTAGATTTTGCTTACTGTTTTTGCCCTTTTTGTTCAATAGCAGGTGAACGGTTCTTGAACAATACGGGTAGAACTGGCCGCCCTTTTGGCGACTGGTCTCATGTGACAGTTTTTTGAGTCTCATCTCTGTTTCCTACTTAATTTCAGGTCATGGGAAAAAAGTGCCTGGCATGTTGGGGCTGGGTGCGGGGAGGGGGGTGGGGGCAGTTGGGATGTTTTTTGGGACAAAGGGTCTATGTTAATGCACAGATGGAATTGTCTTTACTTGTGGGTTCTGGATTAGGTACTGCCCAAGGTATAAAGTATAGGGGAATATGTGTGAGGGGAGAAGCCTGGAAGCCCGTTTTTACAGAGGACCATACCCAGGAGTGGAGGGAACACCTGCACTCGACTCTTTTCTCTGCTTTTTCATATCTGCCATGGAGGTAACTTTGAGGGTTGTGGCCTGGAATGTCAGAGGCCTAAATGCTAAGTTCAAACGCTCCCTGGTGTTTGAGTATATAAAAAAATACAAACCTCACCTGATACTCCTACAGGAGACTCATCTGCAGGGCTCCAGGCTTCTCTCTTTAAAAAGGGCTCACATTGCTGGGGCATATCATTCCAGCTACTCCTCGTATGCGAGGGTAGTCTCTACATTGGTCACCAAGGCCATGCCCATATCCATTCAAACAGTAAGAACAGATGTTAAAGGGCGATATGTGATACTTGTTTTGAAAGTGATGAACATGACATTGACATTTGTGAATCTCTATGTTCCTCCTCCCTTTGCGCTAACTCATCTGGATGATATGATGAAGGATACATATGAGGTAGCGGAGGGGAGGATCTTCATATTGGGGGACTTTAATTCAGTCTCTGATTCAGTGTTGGACAGGTTGGGGGGGACGAGTGGTGCTCCTGCCCCACTGGCGGGATGGATGTCTGCTCATGGCTTTAGAGATGTCTGGCGGTTTCACCATCCTGATACTAGGGAATACTCCTGCTACGAAACGCACAGGACACTCTCCAGAATAGACACTATCCTAACGGAAGGGGAGGGCATGCCATTAGTTCAGAAGATGTCTTACCTGCCTAGGGCTCTCTCTGATCATTCCCCTATGCTGTTGGAGCTTAATCTGGGACCGAAGCCTGGGTTGCGACTCTGGAGGATGGAAGCTAGTTGGCTTCAGGAAGAATATATAAAAATTAAGTGCACAGAGGCCATCAAACATTACTGGGCTGATAATGCCGGTTCCGGGTCCTTTTTGCTTCAGTGGGAGGCCTTTAAGGCCACGTTGAGAGGGGTGTTCATGGCGGAAGTAAAGGGATTTAAGAAGCAGTTGGCCTCCACACTACAGCATAGGGAAACAGAGGTCTCTCTGGCGGAGGCAGAGTATGTCAGGGATCCCACTGAGGAGAGGCTGTTGACATTGCGGATGGCAACACGGGAGTACAAGACAGCACTAACAGACCATACTAAGAAGCTTGGCCTCGCTCAACGTCGGCGTTTGTTTGAATTTGGTGACAAGAATGGCAGATTGCTGGCATACTTGGCAAGGCCGGAATACGTTCCGGTACATATTAAATCGGTTTTCGACGACTGTAAGTTGGAGGTCTGTGAGTCAGCGGATATTTTGAACACTTTTGTCCTTTTTTTATAAAGAATTATACAAGTCTTGTGCTCCTCTGGGGTCAGAAACAGTGGAAACATATATAGCGGACATTGATCTCCCTAAATTGGAGGAGGACGACAGCACTGCTTTGGAGGCCGGCATTACAGTAGAGGAGGTGGAGGAGGCGATTGCCTCCTTCCCCCCTAGAAAATCTCCTGGGTTGGATGGCTTCCCATCAGAGTGGTATCACACCTATCGTTATGGATTAGCTCCCCGCTTGCTTAGAGTGTTTAATGCGGCTAGGATGGGCGGTGGGTTGCCCCCTTCTATGAGGGAAGCCTTGGTAGTCCTGATACCTAAAGGGGGGAAAGATCCTCGGGAATGTGATTCTTACCACCCGATCTCGCTGATGAATGTTGATACAAAGATATTGGCCAAAATAATTGCAAGCAGGCTGCAGTCAGTCATTCCTAAGCTGGTGGACGCAGACCAAACAGGATTTATTCAGGGTAGGTGCACTCAGATGAATATCAGGAGGCTTTTCTTGAATCTTCAGATGGTTCATGACAACTCCGGGACTAGGGTGGGGGCCTCTTTGGATACAAAGAAGGCCTTTGACTCGGTTGAGTGGCCGTATTTGTTCCAATTGATGAAATCTTATGGTTTTGGCCCGGTGTTCATCTCATGGGTCCGGCTGTTGTATACGAACCCATTGATTAGAATACGGGTCAATGGTATTATATCAGATCCCTTTCCCATTTTTCGGGGCACCAGGCAGGGGTGTCCACTTTCACCCCTGCTGTTTGCCCTGGCCATAGAGCCCTTAGCGGTACAGCTGAGATCTAGTTCACAGTTGACTGGATTGAGGATCGGGGAATTTGAGGAGCGAGTGTCACTCTATGCAGATGACATGCTGCTATATCTGCAGGATCCAGGACCCTCGCTTCTAGAGGCTTTCCGACTGATACAGAAATTTGGAGATTACTCTGGATTCCGTATAAATTGGAAAAAATCTTCTCTTTTCCCTATAGATGAGGGGGTGACTGTTCCATTGGGATGCCCCATTCCATTATCTCCATCTTTCAGATACCTGGGAATTGAGATTCAACTCCCCATTTCCAAGTTCCTGGAGGCCAATTTGTCACCAATTGTGGGGAAGTTTCGGGAAAAAGTGCAAAGGTGGCAGAATTTACCGATCACCTTGATGGGAAGGATAAATCTATTCAAGATGATTTTCCTGCCAAAGTTTCTATATATCCTCTCGAACTCCCCGGTCTTCGTGACATTGCGGGTCTTTAGGAATATTGACTCCATTATTGTAAGTTTCTTGTGGGGGTCTAAAGCTCCCAGGGTCTCTTTAAAGGTTTTGAAACTACCAGTTACATTGGGGGGACTTGCCCTTCCGGATCTGCGCTCCTATTTTATGGCCTCACAGCTCTCTTTCCTGCACTGGCGGTTGTCTCCACAGACACCTAATGCCACTGCCTTGTTGGAGGCTACAATTGCCACATCACAGGAGACCCTGCAGAATGTCTTATATAGGAGGGGGGTTCCGGGTAGGAAGATAGGTTCGGTGATGGCGTTACCGGGAAAGGTTTTTCACCTGTGCTCTCAGCGACGGGGTGACGAACCCTTATGGCTATCTCCTAACAGTCCCTTGTGGTACAATCGATCATTGGGGGAGTTTATGAAACTCTCTGATGGCCCAGGGTCATGGGCAAAATACGGTACTAAATATCTACACCAAATTTGTAGTGATGGTCGTTTGTGCACATTTACCCAGTTGCGTGAGCAATTTGGAGTGCCGAGGTCTTGGCTCTTCCGATATGCACAATTGAGGCACGCAGCATACACCCAGTTCGGAGGGTCTGAGATTCGTGTCCAGAATACAGACTTGAAAAGAGTACTGATTGACCCGGATGAGTAAAAGAGGATTTCCAGATATTACGGGGCGGTGGGTCCGGGTCAGGTAGCTCTGACCTCCAAGGCCAGGGAGAGATGGGAGGTGATCGTCCCGGAGTTGTCGGAGGAACTGCGGCAGGAGGTACTGGACACTTTTTTGGTGTCTGTTATCTCCTCCACGGACAGAATGATTCAATATCGATATCTACACCAACAATACTATACACCGACCAGATTACATCGAATGCATAGGAGAGACTCTGCTACATGTCATAAATGTGGGAAGGAGGAGGGCACATTTGCACATATGGTGTGGGAATGTATGAAGGTGAGACCGTTATGGTCTCAGGTCACTGAATTTATATCAGATAAGTTTGCTTTACTGAATATTTGCTCTCCTATGCGGTGTCTACTTGGGATTTTTGATCAAGAGGATTTGAATGCCCACACTAAATTGTTCCTAAGGATCCTGTATTTTGGTGTTAAAAAGCTCATAGCAAGGAGATGGATACATGAGGAACAATTGACGCTAGGGATGTGGATTAAAATAATAAACGCAGATTTAATGATGTATAAAATGACTTACGAGGCTAGAGGGGCTACCAAGAAGTTTAGGAAAGTTTGGTCTAGGTGGATAGACTCTGAGAATACTCTGGTTGTGGGGACGCCCTAATATGTTGTATGAGTGATAGAGTAAAAATTCTGGAGAGATGAAAATAGAATGTTTGCTTCCCCTTCCTAGATGGGCTAGATATGTTTTTTTCTTGTCTCCTGAGACTGGGCAAATATACCGAAATGCAGACATCCCGGGGGAAGAAGGTGGGAGGGGAGGGGAGGGGGGGTGCATTGTTCTGTTATGGGGGGGGGGGGGGGAATGCACGTGTATACTATCATAAGACAGAATTGATGATGGGAAGGGCATATGTTAAAATTGCAATATGACTGTTATATTTATGGAATTTCTATGCTAATGGAACATATGGAATATGTGTAATATGAGTGATATGTAAACTTGTTGTGCAAAATAAAAAAACTTAAAAAAAAAAAAAAAAAAATCAACAAATGTCAGAAATAGGCTTATGATGTGTACACACGAGCGGAATTTCCAACAGATCTTTTCATCGTATATTCCGATCATATGTATGCCCCATCTGACTTTTTACATCAAAAATTCTAATGGACCTAGAAAGAGAACATGTTCTAAATTTTTCCGACGGAACCAATTCCTATCGGGAAAACCGCTCGTCTGTATGCTGTTCCGACATACCAAAAACGACGCATGCTCTGAAGCAAGTACGAGACAGAAGCTATTAGCTACTGGTTATTGAACTTCCCTTTTCTAGTCCCGTCATACGCGCTGTACGTCACCGCGTTCTTGACAGTCGGACTTTGGTGTGACCGTGTATATGCAAGACAGCTTGAGAGGAATTCCATTGAAGAAACCTTCAGAGTTTATTCCAATGGAAAAACCGCTCGTGTGTACACGGCATTAGGCATAAAAAGGTGTGAGTGGCCAAAAGATAGATTACATAGACGATAGAAAGGGCAGAAACATGAACTTTGTGCTGAGAGTCAAACAGCTGTTCAGACCCAGCTATTCTCCATTTCATTTTTTTTTTTTTTTTTTAGCTTTTAATTTATTTACTCTATTTACAGGTCCAGTCTTTTACAGTTATTATTATTTATTATTATTTTTCTTATAAGGCCTTCTCTGCCCTGTTCAACCAACGATTACACTTACAGCTAGAAATCATATCTCCTGAAAGAAAGGCAGTACAAAATTTGTCTTCTGTTATTCCAACAGAATGATCTGCATTAGTTAATGATCTGCATTGATAATAAATATATTATGCTCTAGCCACCCTAAAGAGGATTAATGTGGATACTAGGGTTCCACCGATCCCGTTTTTTTTTTTTACCTGTGAGTACGGTCAAGTACTCGACGATATCAAGTATAGATACAGTACCTTTGCAAAATAAATGGGCTCAAATAGCACTGTGGTGCAAGCGGTTTTTCGCACTGCTCCACTGTGAACCTAGGCTGAAATCACTATGACAAGCCTGGGTTCACACAGAAGCGATGCAGGAAACCCCATGCGCTTTCCGACAGTAAGTGCATCGCATTCCTGTTTAAATCGCATGCAATTCTTTGCAGTGCAATTTGAGCCCATACATTTTGTATGGGCTCAAACATTGGTTTTAGGTATCGGAGCATTTGCACGAGTAGTCATGCAAATGCACAGTATTGGCACCGGTGTAACCCTAGTGGATAGCAAAGCAAAACGTCATCCATCCAGCCTACTTTATTGTGGCAATATCATGGAAGCCAAGCAGATTAACCACTTCAGCCCCGAAGGATTTACCCCCTTAATTACCAGGCCATTTATTGCAATATGGCACTGCATTACTTTAGCTGATAATTGCGAGATCATGCGACACTGTACCCAAATAAAATTGATGACCCTTTTTTTCCCACAAATAGAGCTTTCTTTTGGTGGTATTTGATCCTCTCTGTGTTTTTGGGGTTTTTTTGCACTATATACAAAAAAAAACAACAATTTTGAAAAAAAAAACCAATATTTTTTGTTTTCTGCTATAAAACATACCCAAATCCAATTTCTTCATCAATTTAGGCCAATATGTATTCTGCTACATATTTTTGGTGAAAAAACGTAATAAGCGTGTATTGATTGGTTTATGCAAAAGTTATATTGTCTACAAAATAGGGGATAGATTTATGGCATTTTTTTTTTAGTAATGGCAATTTTTAGCTGGACTGCGACATTGCGGCAGACAGACCGGACACCTAACTGACATTTTTGACACTTTTTTGGGAACCAGTGACATTATTACAATGATCAGTGATAAAAATATGCACTTACATTGTACTAATGGCGCTGGCAGGGAAGGGATTAACATCAGGAGCGATAAAGGGGTTAAATATGTTCCCTGGGTGTGTTTACTAACTGTATTGGGGATGGGCTGCCTAGGACAACACACAGATCTGTCTTTCCACATAGCAGAAAGACAGGATCTCTGTGTGATCCCCTGACAGAACAGAGATCTGCCTTGTATACTTTGGCAGGTCCCCATTCTGTCTCTGCCAAACCCACTGATTGTCCGCTGGACCCGCTGATTAGCTCCCCCGCTGGCCAATCAGCACACTCATGCCCACAGAAAGCCATATACAAGCCCGTCGTACACCTACGGCGCCCCGCCTAGTGCAAGAGCTTCCTATAATAGACTGGTTACTGCTGCTATTATCTTTCCTTGTGCAGGGTCACTGGTCTTGTTGACGATGGATTTGCATCTGGGAAAATGTTTTTACTTTTTAATAAAGGAATTGTCATAAACTATCTCTGTGTTCTTATTACTTTTTGACACTTTTTTGGTGAAAAGGTAGGGGTACTATGTATCCCATACTCATTCACATGGGGGGGGGCAGGATCTGGGGGCCCCCTTGTTAAAGGGGGCTTCCAGATTACAATAAGCCCCCCTCGCAGACCCCCATAACCACAGCCCAGGGTTGTGGGGAAGAGACCCTTGTCCCCATCAACATGCCCCATGTTGAGGGCACGTGGCCTGGTATGGTTCAGGAGAGGGGGATGCTCCTCGAGGGCATTTTTTTTTCAATAGTTGGGTGCCAGCAATTGCAACTGTGAGTCAATTTAAATGTCATTTGACTCTTTTTTTTTTTTTTTTCTTTAGAAATGTCATTTTTGCTGCAGCATGTTCTATGCATGCTACAGATGTGCCCCCAGGCACTGTATTTAAAGGAAAAAGTAGTGTTCTTAAAAAATGTTTGTATTGATACATGGTCCCCTAATTCAGCACCCAGACCCTCATACCTCTTTATGGAAAATTACTTTCATATCAATCTTCGAAATGGGAACTTTTGATTTTTCCTGTTCAGCTCCCATAGACTTCAATGGTGTTCACCGTTTGAGTTAAAACTTTTCCCTTGTTCAGGAGTTCTGCTGCAAACCAAACAGGGGGGTGTTCGGCCCATCTCTACACAGAACATGGAAATGCAATAGTTTTAGTAAGTATAAACTGCTAAATACCTTTTCTCATCAGCAGTTACAGCAATCTTGTGACTTTTATAATTCGACAAATCCTTTATTAAAAAATAAAAAAAATAATGTCCCTTGATGTAAATCTATCGTAAATCACGCTGCCCGCTGACCCGAAAAATTTAAAAAAATCTTATATAGGTAAGGAGCAGGGCCACCTGGCTATGTCACCTAGTGACACCGCCCCTTTCTGATGCCACAGACTGGTGCATGCTTGGCATGTGATGTCACAAGGGGCAGGGCCACTGGACTATGTGGCCCCACTCGTTATCTATATAAGAAATGTCAAAGGGCAGAGCAGGCATTTGGCAAGAGGCCTCTCAGGATGCAGGAGCTTTTTTTCTTTTTCGGGTCAGCGAGAGATGTGATTGACGATTGATTTACTTTGAGGGATACTATTTTTTATTTTTTAATAAAGGGATTGTCAAAAACTTGTCTCTTGTGTTTATTACTTTTTGACACTTATTATGTACCTGATACCCATTCACATAGGGGGGGGGGGGGGCAACTGTGTCAAACACTTCTTCAAAATCCAAGTATAGTATGTCCACAGCCACTCCTTTGTCAAAGGTTTTACTTACTGCCTCAGTATAAACATTACGACTTTACATACTATTTATTATACTGTCATGTAGGAGCTTATCAATAAAGCAGAAATATGGCCACACCCTATTCATTCTGTTGCTCAGAAAATTACAAACATCACATTAAAAAAAAGCACAACAGTGTACTTTACAGATTTGCTCTACACTCTGCTGGTTTAGGGAGACTGAAGCTTGTGGAGCACAACTCTGATGAAGAGTGAAAAAAAAGAAAGAAAAATTGCAGAAGAGCCTGGTCACATGACCACTCAAAGTCACATGATCAAATCGTATCCAATTCATTTTATGAATGGGTTGTGAAATGTAGACAGTGGCCAAGCAGAGTATAACGTAGAGAGGATCTGCTCTCTTTTTTAAATATGACACTTTTCCAAAGTATGTTACAAAGATGTCTAGTCAAAGAAAAGTGTTTGTTTAGACTCAGACAAATAACTCAGACAGTCAGAATAGGTTTCTATTGGCTGTTGAGTGGTGAGAGAGAATGCTGAGCTGAATCAAGGTTTCAGATCAAATCGCCAAAAGGTACAAGTATGTGAATACTTATCTCAACACCCTTGAGTCCCGCATGAATTACTGTACCACAAGTAAGAGCCTATAAATACACATACATTTGAAGATAAAGGGTAATTTTTAGATTAGGAGACTCTTCAATCAACATATGATTTTCTACAAACAGAATAGAGGCATAGAAATACCACTTTGCCCAAGCCTACCTTGATAGGGACCTTCTTAAAAAAATTGAGCACTACGTAGAAACCAGTAGCTGTTGAGACAATGAGCAGGAGGTCAGGACTATATAATAAACAACTCACAAAGTGCAGCCATCAAGATTATATTATGTACAGCAATGTTTACAGACTGCAGTGATCAGGAGAATAATACCCTATTTACAGTGGCGTTTTCTGTTACAGTGGTGGTCAGTGAGAACTGCCCCTTTACTTTGGTGGTCATTAGAGAAGTGCCCCCTTATGTTGGTGGCCAGTGAAGAAGTACTATATCAGGCTAATGGTTAATGTACTGTATTAGTGGCCCTTTACATTGGTGGTAGTTTAATTATTGCTCCCTTTTGTTGATATTTAATGGTGACATGTACTTTTGGTCATTCATGTAGTGTCTTTTTACATTGCTAGCCAGTGGAGTAGTACCCCCTTACATTGGTGGTTATGGGTCAAGAGCCCCTATACTTTGACAGACAGTGCAATCCCTCATTTACAAAGCATAGTGAGTAGTGAAATGACACTTTTATAAATCCTACAGTATCTCACGAAAGTGAGTACACCCCTCACATTTATGTAAATATTTTATTATATCTTTTCATGTGACAACACTGAAAACAATGACACTTTGCTATAATGTAAAGTAGTGAGTGTACAGCTTGTATAACAGTGTAAATTTGTTGTCCCCTCAAAATAACTCAGCACCGGGGGGGCGTGGCGACCGGACTCCAAGATGGACGTGTAGTCTAGGAGCTCCGCTCGTCCACCGGAGATATCCGCATCCATCGAACACCATCGGCGGTATCAGAGCTCACAAATACCTCCACCGAGACAACGAATCCCCGCTCTCTGCAACAAGGATGCCCCGGCATCGAAAGACCCCGCAACAGCCGCGGAAATTGGACTCCTTTTTCGGCTCAGCGGCGCGCGGCCTACAGCAAAATGGCCGCGACGGAGCTCAGAACTCGCAGCAGCGGCATCCGTCCGGAGTGCCCATGAGAGGTCAGGGGACACCACCCAAAACAACCCATCCGCAACAGTGCCCCAGCGAAGCCTCCTCTGGGACGTCCAGCCCCACTACCAGGAGCCCAGCCAAGTCCAGGCAGAGAAGGGATTCCCCTGCTAGGCCGAAACCCGACCTGAGCATGGAGGTAAGCGGGCCGCAAAATGCCAGCACAAGCCAGCATACACAGGGGGGGGACCCCATAGCAGACTTTCCCACAGCAGACAGGCCAGTGTCAGACACGATGCTTAAAGACATGCTACTGTCTTTGAGAACCTCACTACAGGCAGACATGCTCCAAGGCCTAAATGATTGCCAGAGGGAAGTTCAAGCCATAGGCCGCAGGGTAAACCATGTTGAAACTAAAATGGAGGAATACACTTCTTCATATAACCAGCTGGTAGACGCACACAAGGCACAGGGAGAAGATATAGCGTGGTTAAAAGACAAAATGGCGGACTTAGAAGACAGGTCCAGGAGGAACAACCTCAAACTAAGGGGAGTCCCCGAATCCATCCCTTCTAACCAGCTCTTGCAGTTTGCCCAAACCCTTTTCTCCACCCTGATGCCGGGAGCAACGGCCCAAGACCTCCTTGTGGATAGGATCCACAGGATCCCCAAACCTTCATTTTTATCTGACGACACCCCAAGAGATACACTCCTCAGAATGCATTTCTATCACATCAAGGATCAAATCCTCCAACTCTCACGCAAACAGGAGAATTTACCCCAACAATATGCTAACATCAGGATGCTCCCTGACCTGTCCAGACACACACTGCAGCGTCGTCGCAACTTGCTGACGATCACCAAAGCGTTGAGGAACCACAATATTCTACACAAGTGGAAATATCCTGCAACCCTGTCTATTACACACAACGGGAACACAATATCCGTGTCTAAGCTAGAAGAAGGCCTTACAGCTCTACGTCAATGGGGCATCATCACTGATCAAAGTCCCCAACCAGCTGAGCCCACAAACCTACAACACATGCAAAACGAATGGCAGGTGGTCTCTAAGAGACGTTCACCAAAGAAAAAGAAAGCCGATGGTCTAACATAAACCTACTTACACAATTCAATCTCTCCAGGATGGAGACATCTAATTAGATTCTCATCTATTACCCTCCGCACAGCAGTAGCAGCTAAAACTGCACGAGGATCAGTTTTCAGATCCATTTCTTATGTCCACCCAGTTAACTTTTCTTGTTTTCTTGTTATTTTTCCTTTTGTTTCATTTTTTGGATATACGCAGCATCCTTTGCAACACCATGTCACCCACCGCTGAAGAAGACGTCCACCGGATACTCTTCTCACTTCCAGCGTCAGAGACACGAATAATAACCACCGGGAACTGTAAGTACCAACAACACACAGCCACCAAACCTTGTTCCCTCACACTATGACGATCAAAATCTTATCAATCAACGCCAGAGGCTTAAACCACCCGGCAAAGAGATTTTCTCTGTGGAAAGAAGCCTGTAAACAGGATGCGGACATTCTTTGTGTCCAGGAAACACATTTCCAACTACACAACACCCCCAAATGCCTGCATACCGCATACCCAACTATCTACATGTCCTGTGATCCCGAAAGTAAAAAAGGAGGAGTTCTCCTAGCCATAAGAAACTCTCTTTTGTTCCAACCCAAAGAAGTTATTACAGACGAGGGAGGTCGTTATCTAATTGTCGCAGGAGACATCAATTCCAACCCATACACAATTGTCACGCTGTATGCCCCAAATTCACATCAATTGCGTTTCCTAAAAAAAGTTCTCATCAAAGCCAATGCCATGAAATATGGTAACCTCCTAATCTGTGGAGACTTCAACGTCATTTCAGATCCTCTTTTAGACTCATCCTCAGGTAAACCCACCAGTAAGCTATCCCTCCACAATATCCTGAAACAGGAAGAACTATTTGATGCATGGAGATGCCTCCACGCGAACGAAAAAGACTATACCTTTTTCTCCAGCAGACATGGTTCTTACTCACGTATAGACATGTTCTTAACAGACAAATGGCTCCTGCAAAATGTTGAATCAACAAAAATACACGATATTACATGGTCAGACCATGCTGCCATATCTATGTCTGTTTCAGAGAAGGGAGTCTCCTCATCACCACCCATCTGGCGCTGTAATTCACGCATTATTTAAGACCCACACTTTCAAAAGTCAATTTCTCAGCATCTCGAAAATTATTTCTCAGACAACTCAGATTCAGTCTCAGACCCATATATAGTCTGGAACGCCCATAAGGCCTTCATACGAGGCATTTTAATACAAATAGGAGCTAGAGAGAAAAAGAGACAGGCCAAAGAATTTACTGAGATTCTCACAAAAATACACACTATAGACGCACAAAACAAGCAAGCACCATCAGCACCTCTGATTAAACAACTATCAATCCTTAGGGAAAAACTAAGAGAGTTGCTAACACAACAATATGATAAACACCTTAGACGCCTGAAACTAAATTATTATCACAATGCAAATAGAGCAGGTAAATACCTGGCGGACAGACTTAAGGCGGCCCGTACCAAATCTAGAATAGCATACTTGCTACACCCCTCTGATAAACACAAAATTATCAATCCCAAAGACATAGCGAACCAATTTGCCACATATTATAGCTCACTATATAACCTACACACTGACACATCTACATACCAACCAACAGCAGATAAAATACAAACGTTCCTGGAAAAGATAAACCTCCCATCTCTATCAGAAACTCAACGAAATACTCTAAACAACCCCATCACAACACAGGAAATAGAAAACACGATATATTCTCTACCCAATGGGAAATCACCAGGCCCAGACGGCCTTTCTAATGAATACTTTAAAGCATTCAAATCCATACTTTCTCCACACATGTCCAAGGTATTCAACAAAGCAACAACCGCTGCAACCCTCCCACAAGAGATGCTGAGAGCACACATAGTGACACTTCCAAAACCAGGGAAAGACCCTAATACACCAGCTAATTTTAGACCCATATCCCTTCTCAACTCAGATACTAAGGTATATGCAAAATTATTAGCCAAAAGACTAACTAATATCATACCTACATTAGTCAAAAGCGACCAGATGGGCTTTGTGAGGGGGAGACAGACCTCTGATGCTACCAGGAGAATCATTAATGTGCTGCATCATGCGGAGCAATCTCGAACGCCTTCTCTGCTGCTATCCATAGACGCAGAGAAGGCATTCGACAGAGTCCATTGGACATATATGGAAATGGTTTTACACAAATATGGCTTCAGGGGCTCCATCTTAAAAGCTATTATGGCCTTATACTCTTGTCCTTCCGCACAAGTATATTCCAATGGTTTTCTGTCCACAACTTTTAAAATATCAAATGGGACGAGGCAGGGCTGCCCCCTGTCTCCGACCATTTTTAACCTAATGATTGAACCCTTGGCTGAAACCATTAGGACTCACCCACAGATTAAGGGCTTTCAGTTTGGCTCTAACACACACACCATCAACCTGTTTGCGGATGACGTAATCCTCCTATTGACTAATCCACTCACATCTCTAACCGAAGTACACAATATCCTCACTGAATTTGGGGATATCTCCTACTACAAAGTCAATTTTACCAAATCAGTGATTCTGGATCTGGGAGTACCTCCCAACACCAGAAACACCCTACAAACAAACCTACCCTATACATGGAGCTCTGGAGGAATCACTTATTTAGGAATAAAAATTACTAATAAAACATCGGCACTTGCTAAGGCTAACATGCCTCCACTAATAGCCAAACTGGAAGCCCAGTTCAAGGACATGTCTAAAAAAGAAACATCATGGCTGGGTAGAATAACTGCCTACAAAATGCTAATATTGCCTCAAATACTCTATTTGTTTCGCACCCTGGCAGTTCACATTCCAAGTCATTACCTCAAGAGCATTTCAAATCTTAGTTGGAAATACATTTGGGATGGGAAAAAAGCCAGATGCTCACGAAATAATCTAACAACACACAGAAAAGCAGGAGGGGCTGGATTAGTAGACATATATGATTACCTGTGGGCGGTACGTTTAGACCAGATTAAATACTGGTTTCAAGAGAATGACACCCCATTATGGGTGGACATTGAAAACATAATTTCACCAACAAAACACCTAGCACTAATGCTTATAAGCGACAGCTGGGACCACTGGGAAACACACAAACTATCACCTACATTGCAGACCTCCCTGAAAGCATGGAGATACATTTTAGAACAACAAAGACAGGATAACCAAACGATAAACTATAAATTGCCACTAACTCTGTTAGAATCCAAAATACCAATGATAAGAGTCAAAGATTTGACGGATAAGGGCATCACACATATCTCTGACCTATACGAGGGAACACAACACAAATCAGTAGACCGCATTATGACACAATACCAACTCAAGAATGACACGAGATTCTTATGCATGAGAATCGCACACTTCCTTAAAACACGAGCTACACCAACCATATCCATACCAAGCACAATATGGCAATTCTACTCCACATCCAAACAAGACACAAAAGGCATATCATTCTTTTACAACTTAATTCACGAAAAGCTACAGTTCACCAAAACTATAGCAATGACAAAATGGGAGGTAGATCCCGGTACCATCTTCTCAGATGACCAATGGGTACATTCCTTTCGAGAAATTCATAAAGCATCTCATTGTGTTAAACACTGGGAACCTACAATTAAAATGGCCAATAGATGGCACTATACTCCGTACAGAATAGCTACCTTCTTCCCAGGTGCATCACCAAAATGCTGGAGAGAATGTGGCCACATAGGAAATTTGATACATATGCTCTGGCATTGCCCAAGCATTAAGAGTCTATGGAATCAAATATTCCAATTAATCTCCTCCATAACAGGAATGCTTACAAAACCTGACCCAGCCCTGGCGATCCTACACTTGAACATAGATAAATTCCAGACAGCCTTTAGACCTGTCATAACTCACATACTCCTAGAAACACGTTTACTGATCCTACGTAATTGGAAATCCAGCAAAGCTATAAATGTATCTGACGTAATCACAGCAGTTCACAGAAACTATACTTTTGAACGTCTTATAGCCATAAACTCTATGACTTGTAAAATGTTCGACGAATATTGGTCTATATGGCCTAAAAACTCTGACAATAAATGAGAAGTTATTATTATTATTAATTCAATGATAAGACAATATAAGTTAACTATGTATATCTGATGATGCGTATGTCAATGTACCTTTCAAAGTACCTTTCATGTTCTGTTTAATATGAAAATATCCAATAAAAAGTATTGAAAGAAAAAAAAAATAATTCAGCACCAAGCCATGTATAGAACCGCTTGCAACAAAAGTGAGTACACCCCCTAAGTGAAAATGTCCAAATTGTGCCCAATTAGCCATTTTCCATCCCTGGTGTCATATGACTCATTAGTGTTACAAGGTATCAGGTGTGAATGGGGAGCAGGCGTGTTAAATTTGTTGTTATCGATCTCACTCTCTCATACTGGTTACTGGAAGTTCAACATGGCACCTCATGGCAAAGAACTCTCTGAGGATCTGAAAAAAGAATTGTTGCTCTACATAAAGATGGCCTAGGCTATAAGAGGATTGCCAAGAGCCTGAAACTGAGATGCAGCACAGTGGCCAAGACCATACAGCAGTTTAACAGGACAGGTTCCACTCAGAACAGGTCGACCAAAGAAGTTGATTGCATGTGCTCAGCGTCATATCCAGTTGTCTTTGGCAAATAGATGTATTAGTGCTGCCAGCATTGCTGCAAGGGTTGAAGGGGTGGGGGGTCAGGCTGTCAGTGATCAGACCATATGCCGTACATTGCATCAAATTGGTCTGCATGGCTGTCATCCCCGAAGGAAGCCCCTTTTAAAGATGATGCACAAGAAAGCCTGCAAACAGTTTGCTGAAGACAAGCAGACTAAGGACACAGATTACTGGAACCATGTCCTGTGCTCTGATGAGACCAAGATAAACTTATTTGGTTCATATGGTGTCAAGCGTGTGTGGTGGCAACCAGGTGAGGAGTAAAAAGACAAGTGTGTCTTGCCTACAGTCAAGCATGCTGGTGGGATTGTCATGGTTTGGGACTGCATAAGTGCTGCCAGCACTATGGAGATACAGTTCATTGAGGGAACCATGAATGCCAACATGTACTGTGACATACTGTAGCAGAGCATGATCCCCTCCCTTCGGAGACTGTGCCGCAGGGCAGTATTCCAACATGATAAGGCCCCCAAACACACCTCCAAGACGACCACTGCCTTGCTAAAGAAGCTGAGGGTAAAGGTGATGGACTAACCAAGCATGTCTCCAGACTTAAACCATATTGAGCATCTGTGAGGCATTCTCAAATGGAAGGTGGAGGTGCGCAAGGTCTCTAACATCCACCAGCTCTGTGATGTCCTTATAGAAGAGTGGAAGAGGACTCCAGCAGCAACCTGTGAAGCTCTGGTGAACGCCATGCCCAAGTGGGTTAAGGCAGTGCTGGAAAATAATGGTGGCCACACAAAATAGGCACTTTGGGCCCAATTTGGACATTTTCACTAAGTGGTGTACTCACTTTTGTTGCCAGCAGTTTAGATATTAATGGCTGTGTGTTGAGTTATTTTGAGGGGACAGCAAATGTACACTGTTATACAAGCTGTACACTCACTACTTTACATTGTAGCAAAGTGTCATTTCTTCAGTGTTCTCAAACGAAAAGATTTAATAAAATATTTACAAAAATGTGAAGGGTGTACTCACTTTTGTGAGATACTGTAGGTATTGGTGAAATCCCCTTTACAAAAAACAGTTAGTGGTAAAGTTCCTTTGGTGGTCAATGAGAAGGACTCCGTCATTGTTGGCTACAGGCTTATTGTCTCTTTAGATAGGTGGCCATTGGGAGAAGTGCACATTACATTGGTAGTCAGTGGAGAAGTCTTCCCTTCAGTAAGAGTTAAATAGATCACTACTGTCAGTGATGAGTAAGAGGGGAGAACATGCTGTACTTGCACTGCTGGCTCTGGTTTTGCCTAAATGATGTTAGTGCCAGAACATTTCCATGGAGAAGGTGGCCAGTGGTGAAGTGATCTCTGCAGTGGGTGTAGTAACTCCTTATGTTGCTGGTCAGTCATGGAACACCCCTTATGTTGGTGCTTATTCAGAAAGTGCCTAGTTATGTTGGTGTTCAAAGGTAAGATGCTCCTTTGTAATGATGATGAGTGGGGGCTAAATAGATTATTAATAGGGATGAGCCGAACACCCCCCTGTTCGGTTCGCACCAGAACATGCGAACAGGAAAAAAGTTTGTTCGAACGTGCGAACACCATTAAAGTCTATGGGACACGAACATGAATAATCAAAAGTGCTAATTTTAAAGGCTTATATGCAAGTTATTGTCATAAAAAGTGTTTGGGGACCTGGGTCCTGCTCCAGGGGACATGGATCAATGCAAAAAAAAGTTTTAAAAACGACCGTTTTTTCAGGAGCAGTGATTTTAATAATGCTTAAAGTCAAACAATGAAAGTGTAATATCCCTTTAAATTTCGTAGCTGGGGGGTGTCTATAGTATGCCTGTAAAGGGGCGCATGTTTCCCGTGTTTAGAACAGTCTGACAGCAAAATGACATTTCGAAGGAAAAAACCCATTTAAAACTACTCGCGGATATTGCATTGCCGACAATACACATAGAAGTTCATTGATAAAAACGGCATGGGAATTCCCCACAGGGGAACCCCGAAACAAAATTAAATGACGCGGGGGGTCCCCACGTCATTAAGGAAGAAGAGAAGAAAACAAAGAGAAGAGAGGGAGCCTCCCCCCATGCAATGGGTGCAGAGCGGCCCGAGGAGATGAAGATAGAAGACGCCGCGGAGGAGATGCTGGACGAGAACGCCGGAGGAAGAACCAGAAGAAGAAGAAGAAGATGAAGGAAGATAGAAGAAAGAAGAAGCATTTAAATAAAGGAATTGTCAAAAACTGTCTCTTGTCATTTTTAACATTTTTGACAGTTTTTTAGTGAAATGGTAGGGGTAAGTACCCCCTTACCATTTCACACAGGGGGGGGCGGGATCTGGGGGTCCCCTTGTTAAAGGGGGCTTCCAGATTCCGATAAGCCCCCCGCCCGCAGACCCCAACAACCACTGGCCAGGGTTGTGGGGATGAGGCCCTTGTCCTCATCAACATGGGGACAAGGTGTTTTGGGGGGTTACCCCAAAGCACCCTCCCAATGTTGAGGGCATGTGGCCTGGTATGGTTCAGGAGGGGGGGTGCACTCTCGCCCCCCCTCTTTTCCTGCGGCCTGCCAGGTTGCGTGCTCGGATAAGGGTCTGGTATGGATTATTGGGGGGACCCCACGCCGTTTTTTTTTTGGCGCGGGGTTCCCCTTAAAATCCATACCAGACCTGAAGGGTCTGTTATGGAATTTAGGGGGAACCCCACGTCATTTTTTTAAAAAATTTTGGCCAGGGTTCCCCTTAATATCCATACCAGACCTAAAGGGCCTGGTATGGAATTTAGGGGGACTCCCACGTCATTTTTTTTTTTTTTATTTTGATTCGGGGTTCCCCTATGGGGAATTCCCATGCCGTTTTTATCAATGAACTTCTATGTGTATTGTCGGCAATGCAATAGCCGCGAGTAGTTTTAAATGGGTTTTTTCCTTCGAAATGTCATTTTGCTGTCAGACTGTTCTAAACACGGGAAACATGCGCCCCTTTACAGGCATACTATAGACACCCCCCAGCTACGAAATTTAAAGGAATATTACACTTTTATTGTTTGACTTTAAGCATTATTAAAATCGCTGCTCCTGAAAAAACGGCCGTTTTTAAAACTTTTTTTTGCATTGATCCATGTCCCCTGGGGCAGGACCCGGGTCCCCAAACACTTTTTATGACAATAACCTGCATATAAGCCTTTAAAATTAGCACTTTTGATTTCTCCCATAGACTTTTAAAGGGTGTTCCGCGGCAGTCGAATTTACCGCGAACACCCCAAATTGTTCGCTGTTCGGCGAACTTGCGAACAGCCAATGTTCGAGTCGAACATGAGTTTGACTCGAACTCGAAGCTCATCCCTAATTATTAATATAAGTAGTTAAGTACCTGAGAGAGAATAGGATCTGCAGCTCCTGCATCTGCCCTAATGAGTCTGCCTTGCACGGACCTATAGCAAAGTGATTTAGTAAACAAAACCCTCAGCTACCATGGTTGTAGTTTGCTGTGCCCTAAAAATCTTGCAATATTCCAATTTGTTTGAGATCATTTAACGGGGGCAGTTTTTCTATTAATAATTCTACTCATGTAGGCTGTGTCTGCACATTGTGTGTAATACATGGTGGATGATAAAAATTGTATACAATAACAGAACACAGGCAATCAGTTATACATTTGTCAATGTACACAAAGCAATAAAGTGCTGGCTGAATTCACCAAAAATTATAATCCAAATATGGACTCAGTAACAAGAGGCTTCTTAATGTTGCTGGGACTTTAACAGCAAGATATTCCTGTCTTATCCTATCTTAGTCCTCTCTTACTCCACCCCAATACAGACAGGCAGTAGTCTCAGTACAGGTGGTGGTCTCAGCGAGGAGCATCGATAGTTTCTAAAAATGATTAAATAAGCACCTGAACGACCGCAACATACAGGGATATACAATGTAATGCTGATATATAATAATCACACACATAGGTTGGACTTGATGGACTTGTGTCTTTTTTCAATTTTACCTACTAAGAATGTTTAATTTCTCCTGTTGCATTTTTCCTAGATTTATATATGCATAGCTTCAGTTCTTCTACAAAATAAGCTTCTTTATTCAGTTCCTACACTTCTCCAAAATAAGCTTCTTTATCTGCTATATCAACTCTAAAAGTGCCTGCAGTTTGAAATCACAAGTGAATGCTATGACCATACAAAATCAAAAGGGCACAGGGCGTTTGTATGTGGTGCTTGACTTGTCCTTTTGTGGCATTCATTTACTGACAGCTTATACATTTCATCAATACTTCATACATCATCAATATTTCATAACACTCCCAATAAATGCATTTCATCATGTAAAGGCATCATACTGCATAGTGAAGTGTTCTTTTCCTAGGTGATGTAACCAGTATAGAATGTTTAAAGAAACTCCAGTCCTAAGCAGTGTCTATATAATGTAATCTGACACTTTTTGTTTACAAGTAAAAATCAGTATTTTTTTTGCTAGAAAATTACTTAGAACCACCAAACATTATATATGTTTTTTTAAGCAGAGGCCCTAGAGAATGAAATGGTGGTTGTTGCAATTTTTTATGTCACATGGTTATAGCGCAGGAGTTTTTCAAATGCATTTATTTTGGAAAAAATACATTATAATGAATTATAAAAAAAATATAGAGCCCAATTTTAAAATTAAAAAAATGATGTTACGCTGAGTAAATAGATACCTAACATGTCATGCTTTAACATAGTGAACAGTTGTGGAATGGCGCCAAACTACAATACTTAAAAAGCAAGGTCCATAAAGACACGGATGAGCGAGTTTGAGGTGGAGGAACTTGACTGGCCTGCTCAGAGTTTTGACCTCAACCCACTAGAACACATTTGGGATGAATTAGAGTGGAGACTGAGAGCCATGCCTTCTCATCCAACATAAGTGTCTGGCCTTACAAATGCGCTTCTAGAAGAATGTCAGTACATTCCCATAGACACACTCCTAAACCTTGATGACAGAAGAGTTGAAGCTGTTACAGCTTCTAAGGGTGGGCCAACTCAATATTGAACCCTACGGACTAAGACTGGGATTCCATCATGTGTTCATGTGCGTGTAAAGGCAGGCATCCCAATACTTTTGACAATATATATATATATATATATATATATATATATATATATATATATATATATATATATATATATATATATAATCACACAGACACAAATAGATACAACTTGTGTATATGCTAATTCTGTTTACAAATGTATATAGTATGTTTGCTTAATGTAATACATATTATACTTAGCTTAAAATCCATCAGACAAAATGTTCCACAATGAAGGAACTCAAAATGAAAGATTATTGGCATTAAACAGTAATTCTAAAAGTGCAAAAAAGGATATGCATGCTAATGGGACACGGGTCATCTTATAAAAAGCTCTTTCTAAAAATATTTTAAAACGTTCATGTTCCCATATTTGGGTCTCACGCACAGTACTTAATACATTCCATACCTGTGTGAAGCATTGGCAATGAGATTTATGACTGGATAAAGGGATAGAGAATGCAGTTTTATTATGTTGACACAACAGGTCATAGGTTAAGGTGTGAAATATTGCATCCCAACCTATTATATTGATTTTACTTTGTTCACAATATCTTGAAGTCCATCACAAGACTTTTACCAAAATCTTAAACAAAGGTGAAGATAATATCTTCATTGGCTGGTGTGACAGTGTGATGCCCTGCCACAGCATTAGTGCGATTGAAGGTGATGCAGAGTTCTCACAAATAGAAATCGGGGGGCTCCAGAATGTTTACGATAAGCAGAGAAAGGTGGATTGGGATCCAGAGTTCAAATGCTTTAAAAGAGTGTTAGGAGGGAAAAAGCCTATAACCTAGTGTCCAGGTCTTTCCAGAGACTGTCAGGGTGTGTGGCAGGTGTTCACAGTCTTTCTAATCTGGGACCTGACAGTAGTTTGGGGATCCACCTGGGAGACATTATAGGAGTCAGATGGGCTTCTGTCAAGAGTTCAGAGCATGGGCCTGTGCAGCACTGAGCTGCGAATAAGAGTGCCAAGGAAACTGTGAGCAAGGCACAGAGTCAGGGTTCCATGAGATGGGGTGTCTCATGGTAGAAGCCTGTATTGCCAGGAGGTCATTTTTGTTTTCTTGAAAGTTAAAGTAGACTGCATGGGGAGCCTTCGCAGAGACCGACTCAGAAACAATGAAGTCTTGATAGCCAGGAGGCTAAACTATTTTTGTTGGACTGATGCAATACCGATAATCCCCTGCAAAAGCGACTGTTTTTGTTTCAACTGCCTGTCATTTTTTAATACAAGTGGACTAATCAGTCCCCTGATAGTTCCTGTCTGGACTGAACCAACCAAGACAGCACTACACCATTTGAATGAAATTTCCCAGACCACAAGTGATTTTCAAATGCGAGCAACAATGCTGAAATCTGCTGGTTCTTCACTCCAGCCATGAGTTCATGTCAGAAACAGTCCATTGTGTGTGGCTGGATAGGATGTCTACAACTGTGATGGCCAAGTCCAAGTTTGTGGTGTTTTCAGTGTTTGCTGTTACCCTCAGCAACAGGAGTGAAGATCCTGTTTGGCCTATGAGGGATTATAGAGATACATAGAGTCTGATAGATCAGCGGTCGTTTCACCCGGTGGCTGCAAGGGGGAATTGGCCAGTGAAGGTGTTGCAGAGAAACGGCAACATGCTGTGAAAATGGTGAGGCCTGCCACGCCAGTGGGTAAGACCATTATTGCTGCTGTTAATAACTTAGATACTACTGTAATGATGGAAAGGACCAGTTGCAAGTCTGTCCACTGTGAAGCATTAATGACCCCTGTTGAGAGAAGAACTTGCCTCAGTGCAGTGCCTTGCACAACGGAGACGCAAGGTTTAAAAGCAGACCTGTATGTGTGTTTAGCATTGAGGACTGCACTGTGTGAAATGTGTTCCCTAGATGTATCTAATCCAGCAAAGAGTCCTGATAGGTGAAAGTGTTTCTTATAAGGTGAATAGTGATGTATTAAAAGAGAAGTGTGGAATTAAAAAAAAAAACATACTCACCTAAGTGGATGTAGCATTGGTCTGATGCTGCATCTGTCCCCTGCCAAATCCAAACACTGAGAACTGAATAATTAAAGACTGCTGATCGCTCAGTTTTCAATTTTCAGTGAGCGTAGAGCTGGTGACTATCAGTCTTCACTCTCTGCTCTGTCCCTCTGGTGCTTACTGGAGCACTGGGCTGTGAAGGGAGTGGGAGCAGCTGGTTCAGGCTCCCACTGCTTTTGAGATGAAGGGAACAAGCATGGACCGGGAAAAAGCAGAAATCCTGACTGTAGTCCAGATAAATATGCTTACTGAGATCAGGATCAGCGATCCAAAAATAACTTTATATGACAAACCTGATATGGTCCCTGAGATAGGGGAACAAATAATAAATAATTAATTAGTAATGGTAAAAATGGTATGTGGGCCAGGCGAGGTCTCATGCATTCAGGACTGGGATACCAACCTAGTTTGCTTTGATCAGTGTTTGATGTTAGGACAACTACCCAGGGAGTGATGGACAACATTTAGGTTAGGGTGAATATTTTTAAAAGTCCCATGGGGAATAGTCACTCGCCTGTGTATGGTGCCTCCTCAGGTCCTGCCCTAACAAACACTGAGGAAGCAAAAACTGACAGAGTTGGTGACATTAAAAGTGAAAACATGCATAACACATGGCTAAATATGGCTATTAGGATAATACATTGTGGTTGCTCTAATGTTGCTGTTGCCGAGAGTATATAACAGAAAGTTTGGTGAGTTCAGGGACCAAAACAAAGAAGGGGAAGGCTGAGTAAAGAGACCAGTGGTTCCCCATTTAAAGTAGATAGATTTACAGATGTAGGAAGGCGAGCTTCTATAAACATACCCAGAAAAAAGATTGTGAAGATATTTTTTAAAACCCATAGACAGGATTGGACCCCTGTAAGTGATAACTGGCACACAGGTGTCAAAGTGAGGGATTTGTGTGTTCCACCCTCCCGACAAAGGGGAGTATGTGGCAGTGTAAGGCTCTGCCACTGTATTAGTGCAATTAAAGGTGACACATGGTACTCATAAATACAGAGCAAGGGGCTCCGGAATGTTCATGATAAGAGAAGAAAGGTGGTTTTGCAACTTTCTCTTTTTTTTAACCACTTCCCACCCAGCCTATTGTCAAATGATGGCGTGGCAAAAAATTTGTCATTCTGGGTGGACTTCATATGAAGTCCTACAGGAACAGGCTATGGTGCAGAGTGATCTGTCACTGGCTGTGTCTGCCAAACACAGCCAATGACTGATCAGTGTACCGACCCGCTGCCGGTACCATGTGATCGCTGTGACCAATCACAGCAGAAGACATGATAATTGTAAACAATGAATGGCTTTGATTCATGTCATTCATTGCATACAATTGTGTTGCTATCCGTAATTGGTCACAATAATCAGAAGGTACAGACAGGGCCAATCACAGCCCATTTATACCAATCATAGCTAATCACAATACACACTGAATGGATCAGTTAGTTAGTTCAGTAATAATGGTTGCTTATACAAGTGAAATTTACTGGTATAAGCAATTATAATGTGTAAAAAAAAAACCTGATCACTTCCCCAGAGTAGTACAGCATTACTATGGTAACACTGTATTGCTCTGTTCACAGTGTTTTAAAGAAAATCGTAAAAAAAAATATGAAAAAAATATCATTTTAAATTTTTTAATTTTCCAAAAAATTGTGACAAAAAAATTACAACTTCAAAAAACTTGCCATGCCTCTTACTAAAGAACCTTGGACTGTCTACTTTCCAAAAAGGGGTCATTTAGGGGATATTTGTACTGTCCTAGTGTTTTGGGGCCTCAAGAAATGAGATTAGCCATCAGAACATCAGGCTTGATCAACCAGAACTCTGGAACAGAGAAAAAGTTCTGACCCAAACGGCGAACTCTATTAAAGTCTATGGGACCCAAACTTGAAAAATCAATCATCAAAGTCCCCAAGTTGTTGGCCATAAAAGAGGTATGGGGGTCTGGATACTGCCCTGGGGGGACACGTATCAATGCAAAAGAAATGTAAAAAATATTGTTTTTTCAGGAGCAGTGATCTTATTGATGCTTAAAGTGAAACAGTAAAAATGAAAAATTCCTTTAAATATATTGTGCCTGGAGGGGCCCCCTTAGTCTGCCTGTAAAATGGTGTACCTGTACCATGTATAAAACTGACATTTCTAAAGAAAAAAAATTGACATTCAATGTTGGCAATACAATACCATTGCCGGCAATAGGAAATTGTTTAAAAAATGGTGTGGGGTCACCTCCAATCCATACCAGGCCCCTTTAAGGGGAACCCCATGCCAAAATAAAAAAAATGGTGTGGGGCCCCCTACATTTAAACCAGACCCTTACCTGAGCATGCAGCCCAGCAGGTCACGAAGGGGGGGTGAATGAGCGCCCCCCCGAACCATACCAGGCCACATGCCCTCAACATGGGGGAGTGCTTTGGGGTGGGAGGGGGCTCCCCCACCCCAAAGCACCTTGTCCCATGTTAATGGGGACAAGGGCCTTTTCCCAACAACCCTGGGCGTTGGTTGTGGAGGTCTGCAGGCAGAGCGCTTATCGGAATCTGGAAGCCCCCAGATCCTGGCTCCCCTATGTGAATGAGTATGGGGTGCATAGTACCGTTACCCATGCACCAAAAAAGTGTAGAAATAAATAAAATCAAGAGGCAGTTTTTGAATTCCTTTATTAAAACAAAAAAAACTGTCACACCACTGACTGACTTGAAAAAGTAAAAAAAAACTAAGGCAAACCGCTGAATGCCTGCCTTGCCATTTGGCAGTTCTTATATCGGTAAGGGCAGCGCCACTTGGTGGAAATGCCCCCTTGTGATATCACCAATCCAGCATGCACTGGTTGGTGATGTCACATGGAGCAGTGCCATACCTATGGCTTACCTATATAAGAACTGTCAGTCAGCAAGCCAGGCATTCAGCGGTTTGCCTTCGTTGATGGCGGAGCTTTTTTTCTTTTTTTCAAGTCGGCGGTGGTGGCGGCGTCATGATTGATGATGGACCTACATCGGAATACATTGTCTTATTTTTTTAATAAAGGAATTGTCAGAAACTGTCTCTGTGTTTTTATAAATTTTTGACACTTTTTTGGTGAATGGGTAGGGGTATGTACCCCATACTCATTCACATGGGGGGCAGGATCTAGGGCATGTGGCCTGGTATAGTTCAGGAAGGGAAACGCTTGCTTGTCCCCCCCTTTTTTGGCCTGCCGGGTTGCATGCTTGGATAAGGGTCTGGTATGGATTTTGAGAGGGACCCCACATCATTTTAAAAAAAAATTTGGGCATGGGGTTCCCCTTAAAATCCACACCAGACCCAAAGGGCCTGGTATCAATTGGGGGAACTTCCACACTGTTTTTTTTTTCCACTTTTTTATTGATGGTGTTCCATTAGATTACCGCTACTCATTAGATTGTGTAATGGAAGTAATGATCCGACCAAAAACTACTTACTACGCATGTGCTATGCTTTACAACATGCGTTCCATGGCAATGTGCATTCCAAACACTTCATGATCCGATGGGTAGCAGTAATCTGATAGAACTCCAATGTGGACATCTTACTACACCCAGCTACATCTTGAATTGCAGAGTAATTTTATCAACAAAGTGAGTGTATATAAATAAATATAGTATATTGACATCTGTGATTCTGTTTAGATGTTACATTTTGAAAGCCTAAAGGTTTAGCACTGAGCAGTGCAGAGTGTACCAATATGGCCTTTGCCACCTTCCTACTGGTAGCAGCCAGCTTCTTTCAAAATGTAACATCCAAACAGCATCACAGATGTCAATATACTATATTTATTTATATACACTCAATTTTTTGCTAAAATTACTCTGAAATTCAAGACATAGCTGGGGGTAGTAAGATGTCCGCATGGGTGTTCTATCAGATTACAGCTACCCATCAGATCATGAAGTGTTTGGAACTCATAGCGCATGAGCAGTACGTATTCTTTGGTCGGATCGTCACTTCTGTTACACAATGTGATGGGTAGTGGTAATCTGATAGAACAAAGGCAATGCTTTTTTTTATTCAGCTGTCAACAGGGAAGCCCATTGACAGACTCATCGGTTGTTACAGACACTGCGGCCAGCTTCCTGGCCCCTCTCCTTAGCAAACAGCTATTCACTGCGGCCTAATTGGGGAAAGCTTTGCCCAATCAGGGCTTAGAATGCACTGTGTAGCACACAGTGCATTGCAGGGCCTTCGGCAGGGCAACCACCCGTCAAACGCCCTGCAAATTCGGGTGTTCACAGGCGATGTTCGGGTCCAACTTTTGCCCGGCCCTAACAGTTCGCCCTACTCTATTTCCTACAGATTAAAAAATAAACACTGGTTTTGGTTATTTTCACCAAATAAATGTAGAAGAATACAGTTCGGCCTAAATTTATGAAGAAAGATAATTTTTTTGCAAAATATTATAACAGAAATTAATTTTTTTTCAAAAATTTTTTTTTTTTTTTCATTTAGCAAAAATTTAAAAAAAACGGTGGTAGTTAAATACCACTACTAAATGAAAGCTCCATTTGTGATAAATGATAAAAATTTCATATAGGTACAGTGTTGCATGACCACGCAATTGTGCGACAGCTCTAAAAGCTAAAAATTGGCCAGGCAAGGAAGGGTGTGAAAGCCCCATATATTGAAGTGGTTAAGAACAAAATTTTTTTAAATTTCTAACATGAAAAGGCAGCAGCACAGTGTGCCAGTATAGATGTAGAACCTCGTATACAGCGTCAGTGTTACAATACATGTTCCATGGCTCAGTACTAATAAACAGTGTATCATCATTATACCTTGGTCAGAGGCCCTGAGCAACCAAATGATAACAGAGACACATTATACTTTTCATGGATTCAAACTGATAACCAAAGCAGTAGTAGCATGAGAAGATCTTTCCCAGCTGGTAAAACTACAATATATTAGGAGTATATTTTAAGGCAAAAGAAATAAGGCCAAAAGGAAAAGAATAGGAAGAGGGGGACAACACCTGGCTGGAGAATCAGTCACACTTCTCATAAAAGGTCTAGGGATTTTGACAGTAATGAAAGAATTTATTTCAGTTTAGCGGAAGAGGGGAAGTCAATCCAAGCATGCCATAATGCCGTAATCTTTGTGTGGCTTTTGTGAATGAAAGCAGTCAATTTCTCTAGCCTCATAATAGTTTTCAGCTCTGCTACCCACTCATTGATGGTAGGGAGGTTAGGCAATTTGCAATGCTTGGGTATCAGCGCACATGCTGCCAACAGTAAGGATCGCAATAAGTCCTTTTTGTTTTTTAAATCGATCCCGAAATAATGGCCAAGAGGACAACCTTTGGAGCTTCCTGACCAGGAGCAACCCATGATAAGGAAGCAGAGCTGAAACACAATATACCAGAAGGGTCAAATGTGGAGGCATGACCACAAACTATGAAGGAAGGTGCCATTCTGGGTGTCACAGTGGCAACAACAATCAGAAATGGACAGAATGAATTTGTGCAGTAGTACTGGGCTTCTGTACCACCGTATTAAAAGTTTATAATTCCGTTCTTTGGTATGGGAGGCTATACTGGATTTAAAAGTGAGGATAAAGGCTTTATCGCAGTCTAAGTCGAAGATATTGTGTCCCAGTTCTCTCTCCCTGTCTCTAGTGTAGAATGAGCATTGGGGGAAGGTCCCAGAGAGGAGAATATTGTACAGCTGAGATACAGCATGCGGGCAGCCTGGGTTGTTCAGACATAAGGCCTCAAATGATTTCCAAGTTCTATTCAGCATTCCCAATCTTGCGCAGTTGGAGAGAAAGTGGTGTAGTTGGAGGTATTGCAATCATCAACCAGGGCAAGGGATAGCTGGGTTCAGAATGACATCAAGTGGTTTGATTCCTGACGTCCTGAACACTTGGACAGCAGGGCAAGGGAATGAGTTCTGCCAGCACAAAAAATGGGTGCAATGCATGCCAGGGTAGAACTCTGGGTTTATAAAAGAAAGATACAGCGCTGTGCAGATAACAGGTAAAAATAGCAGCCAACACAGCTATAGACCAAAGCAATAAATGTGAAGTAAAAAAGTGTAGCGCAAGGCGCATGCACGAGAGCTCCGATATGGCTGCCTGAGCTGTGAGCTCTGCACCACCCTGGACTAACGAGCCGCACATTCAGCGCTACAGCACACGAGGGAGCATCCCATCTGCCCAAACGGGTACGGGTACACTGGGGGAGCACCCCGAGATGTCCGGTCCCTCAGTACGACGGGACCTCGGCCCGCAATTCAACTCGGCGGGGGAGGACGGGTGTTCCAAGATGGCCACCGGCACTGAATCCATCCAGCCTCATGCGGCCTTACAAGCCAGGGCACCAGAAAACAGGCCAGTACTTACCCCAGGGACTCTAACTTAAGCCCAAGCGGCACAGGGCACCCCCAGCATGTCCCAGGATGGGACCACACAAGCACCAGGCACCCTCCCCGGCATCCACGGAGTCCTTTATTGGCATGCACTTGGAGGAATATGCACTATCCCCGTCCGTGTCTTCTCAACTACACCCCTCTGCTAACCTGTCCCCTGGCTTTTCAGTCAGGGACATCACCACACTTCAGGAAGACCTTTTTGCTAAATTTTCTACTCTGTTAGAGAGAGGACTGGCCAATACAGTAACCCAAATCACCAACACTATTAAATCGGAACTTTCTAGTTTGGGTTCCAGAATAGAGGCCATGGAGGACAAAATTAAGAGTACAGTCTCCAGAACAAACCAAAATGCAGCGCACATTCAGACCCTTCAGGATCAACTTGATACGGCCCTCTCCAGGATCGACGACCTTGAAAATAGGTCCAGGAGGTATAATTTCAGAATTAGAGGCCTTCCGGAATCCTTCACCGATATCCCCCTCATGGTTCGGGACTAGGGATGAGCTTCGAGTTCGAGTCGAACTCATGTTCGACTCGAACATTGGCTGTTCGCAAGTTCGCCGAACACTGAACAATTTGGGGTGTTCGGGGCAAATTCGAATGCCGCGGAACACCCTTTAAAAGTCTATGGTCGAAATCAAAAGTGCTAATTTTAAAGGCTTATATGCAAGTTATTGACATAAAAAGTGTTTGGGGACCCGGGTCCTGCCCCAGGGGACATGTATCAATGCAAAAAAAAGTTTTAAAAACGGACGTTTTTTCAGGAGCAGTGATTTTAATAATGCTTAAAGTCAAACAATAAAAGTGTAATATACCTTTAAATTTCGTACCTGGGGGGTGTCTATAGTATGCCTGTAAAGGGGCGCATGTTTCCCGTGTTTAGAACAGTCTGACAGCAAAATTACATTTCGAAGGAAAAAACTCATTTAAAACTACCCGCGGCTATTAATGAATTGCCGGTCCGACAATACACATAAAAGTTCATTGATAAAAACGGCATGGGATTTCCCCACAGTGGAACCCCGAAACAAAATTAAAAAAAAAAAAAATGACGTGGGGGGTCCCCCTAAATTCCATACCAGGCCCTTCAGGTCTGGTATGGATAATAAGGGGAACCCCGGCCAAAATTTAAAAAAAAAAATGACGTGGGGTTCCCCCTAAATTCCATACCAGACCCTTCAGGTCTGGTATGGATTTTAAGGGGAACCCCGCGCCAAAAAAAAAAAAAAAAAAAACGGCGTGGGGTTCCCCCAAAAATCCATACCAGACCCTTATCCAAGCACGCAACCTGGCAGGCCGCAGGAAAAGAGGGGGGGACGAGAGTGCAGCCCCCCCCTCCTTAAACGTACCAGACCACATGCCCTCAACATTGGGAGGGTGCTTTGGGGTAGCCCCCCAAAACACCTTGTCCCCATGTTGATGAGGACAAGGGTCTCATCCCCACAACCGTGGCCGGTGGTTGTGGGGGTCTGCGGGCGGGGGGCTAATCGGAATCTGGAAGCCCCCTTTAACAAGGGGACCCCCAGATCCCGGCCCCCCCCTGTGTGAAATGGTAAGGGGGTACTTACCCCTACCATTTCACTAAAAAAGTGTCAAAATAGTTAAAAATGACAAGAGACAGTTTTTGACAATTCCTTTATTTAAATGCTTCTTCTATCTTCCTTCATCTTCTTCTTCTTCTGGTTCTTCTGGCTCTTCTGGTTCTTCCTCCGGCGTTCTCGTCCAGCATCTCCTCCGTGGCGTCTTCTATCTTCTTCTCCTCGGGCCGCTCCGCACCCATGGCATGGGGGGAGGCTCCCGCTCTTCTCTTCATCTTCTTCTTCATCCTCTTCTCTTCTTCATCTTCTTCATCTTCTTCATCTTCATCTTCTCTTCTTAATTTTCTTCTCCGGGCCGCTCCGCATCCATGCATGGAGGGAGGCTCCCGCTGTGTGACGGCGTCTCCTCGTCTGACGGTTCTTAAATAATGGGGGCGGGGCCACCCGGTGACCCCGCCCCCCTCTGACGCACGGGACATGACGGGACTTCCCTGTGGCATTCCCCGTGACGTCACAGGGAAGTCCCGTCAAGTCACCGTGGAGGGGTTCAGGAGGGGGGGCCGCACTCTCGTCCCCCCCTCTTTTCCTGCGGCCTGCCAGGTTGCGTGCTCGGATAAGGGTCTGGCATGGATTTTTGGGGGAACCCCACGCCGTTTTTTTTTTTTGGCGCGGGGTTCCCCTTAAAATCCATACCAGACCTGAAGGGTCTGGTATGGAATTTAGGGGGAACCCCACGTCATTTTTTTTTTTAAATTTTGGCCGGGGTTCCCCTTAATATCCATACCAGACCTGAAGGGCCTGGTATGGAATTTAGGGGGACTCCCACTTCATTTTTTTTTTTTTTAATTTTGGTTCGGGGTTTCCCTGTGGGGAATTCCCATGCCGTTTTTATCAATGAACTTCTATGTGTATTGTCGGCAATGCAATAGCCGCGGGTAGTTTTAAATGGCTTTTTTTCCTTCGAAATGCCATTTTGCTATCAGGCTGTTCTAAACACGGGAAACATGCGCCCCTTTACAGGCATACTATAGACACCCCCCAGGTACGAAATTTAAAGGGATATTACACTTTTATTGTTTGACTTTAAGCATTATTAAAATCACTGCTCCTGAAAAAACGGCCGTTTTTAAAACTTTTTTTTGCATTGATCCATGTCCCCTGGGGCAGGACTCAGGTCCCCAAACACTTTTTATGACAATAACTTGCATATAAGCCTTTAAAATTAGCACTTTTGATTATTCATGTTCGTGTCCCATAGACTTTAACGGTGTTCGCGTGTTCGAGCGAACTTTTTTCCTGTTCGCATGTTCTGGTGCGAACCGAACAGGGGTGTGTTCGGCTCATCCCTATTCGGGACATTATCTCAGACCTCATCCCAAATATCCCGCCGCACCATCTAGAACTAGACAGAGAGCACAGGGCACTAGGACCCCCCAGAAAAGATGGAACTCCCAGAGATATCATAGTCAAAAACGCACTTTTATGCTGTCAGGGAGGAGGTCATGCGCCAAAAACGCCTGAAGCCTAAACTACAGCTCCAGGGGCACCAGATGCAGATTTTTGCAGATTTGGCTCCATCCACCATCCACAGAAGAAGATGGCTCGAACCACTCCTTACGGTCCAAATTTAATGAGACATTAAGTACCGCTGGTCCTTTCCCTTTGCTGTGAAGTTCACAATTCATGGTAAAACCCACTCATTTTCCAACCTTCCTGAAGGTGAAAGACTGCTCTTGTCCCTGAAATTACTCTCTCAGGAGGCACCCATGGACTTCTCCACGTCGTCATCGGGGTAATCCAAACGTCCCCCTCCTGCCAGTCCTGTCTCTCCCCTTTGGAACAAGGGTGCCTCTAAGAAGTGCAAGGACGGAAGACCACCGTAAGAGCTCGTTTGGATCTCCTCACTCCAATGCCCTCTCACGGGCACCTCCTTTGGGATAGTAGTCCCTTCTGCTCCAACCCCAAATTTTGGACCGGTTTGGTCCCCAGTCTAAGGACATATTTTGTTTCTAATGGTCCCTCTACCACAAGTTCCCACTGTCCAAAGAGGAGATACTTCAGTGACTTCCTGCCCAACTACACTCCGGACATTTCAGAAGCAGGATTTCGGTGCCCTCTTCCCTCCTGTCGAGGTTTCGAATCCGAAGGGAACTGTTACACCTGGGAAACGAGGGTTCTTTCCCCTTCAGGACTGTTCTATGGCGATTGGAACAAATAGGCCCAATTCTTTAAAGGGCCTATTTCCTTCTATTTTTTTTTTCTTCAAAGATTCCTTACTCCCACCTCATTTTGTTAGGGCCTGGTCCCTTTTTCCCCTTGACGCTCCTGGCCTCTCCGACCTCCCTCCCCTGCTAGGCGGGGGGGTTGGATGGGACAGGGGGGCGTCGGGTGAGGGTGGCTTGTTCTACAGCTACTACGGGTTATTATTTTTTCTTGTGCTCTCTGTTTTGTGCAATTGGTTAATTACATTTTAGTTGAACATATTTTTGATGTGCAAAGTTGTTGTTTCAGACACATGTTGTTGCAAGGGTCCGGGGTGGTCCCCTTGCGCCTCCACTCATTCCTAGAAAACCGAGTGTGTTTTCTTGGCATGGGACTTCGGTCGTCCTCCAAGGGCGACCGACGTTTAAGATTTGGGGTTTGGCGGCTATCCCCTCCGCCACTTTCCACGGGTCTTGTTAGAAGACCCATGTCTTTGTCTTTGTTCATGTATTTGTTTGATTTTCTCCCCTCCTTTTCCCCCTATTCATTCTTCTTTTCTCTTCAAGCCTATCAATGGGAGAAGACCCCATTCAATCTCCAAACCGACAACGGTTGTCTCAATACCAATCATCCCCTTCCTGAAGGTAGAAGTCGTCAAAAAGTAAGTGGCTGCCAGTTCGATGGTCTCCCCCCTTAGTTCCTACAAGATATCGAAGGGAGGAGGTGCATGCGCGGTGCTCTTTGACATGGACGCCTGATCACAGAGCTCCGTCCCGCTCTGAGCGTTCGGCACCCCCCGCAACTGACCCACTCACCCCCCACACCCGCGATCGGAAACAGAGCACGAAGGCTACCCTCAGGATCAAAATAGGGCAGATTGATCCACCCGAACGGACCCCTGAGGACTGTTTCACAGCCTTGCTGGACACAGCACAGACACCTGAGATGGCGGCGGAGAGGCACACAAGCGATGCTGCATTCACAGGCACAGCAGATTCCTCTCCCTGGCGAACTGCTCTTCTTGAAGAGGTATGTGGAGAGGCTCCTCTGCCCCAATATATATTAGACCCAGCATCTCCTGCCTCCACATTATCCCTGTTAGATCAGACCCTTGATGGACTACACATGCCACACACTGCCTCATCCTCACAGAGGCCTTGCATACAGCAACAGGAGATGAATCAGTTCTCCTCATATCCCCATGATATCTCTATGCTCTTCACCAAATTTGCAGAAATGCTTGATAAAGGACTTACACAAACTGCTGCCAAAATAACTTCAGATATCACCTCTGATATTAAATTAGACCTCCATCTCCTGGGATCCCGCATTGAGCATATTAAAACTAAAATGGACGCCACAATCGATCGGGTCAATCAAAATACGGATTGCTTTCAGGAACTCAATGATCAGTTGGAGGGGGCCATCGCCAAAATCGATGACCTTGAAAATAGGTCCAGACGGCTGAACTTCAGAATAAGGGGTCTTCCTGAGACTTTCATGGACATTCCGGAAGCAGTACACTCTCTCATCAAAAACCTGATACCTGATATCAGAGCCCACAGGTTGGAGCTCGATCGTGCACACAGAGCCCTAGGTCCCCCTCGCTCGGATGGTCTTCCCAGGGACATTGTGGTGAAACCTCACTACTACAATGTTAAAGAGGAAGTCATGAGGAGGGCTCGCACCATGCCTCAAATTCAGCTTCTGGGTCATGCAGTTCAGGTGTATGCTGATATTTCTCCTTATACTATTCAACGACGGCGAGCACTTAAACCCCTTCTAAATGTCCTAGTACAGAAAAATGTGAAATACTGGTAGATTTTCCCGCTGAGCCTAAAATTTGAATTTAACGGCAAGCCCTTCAGATTTTCTATACTAGCGGAAGGAGAAATTTTGCTGAAAAAACTGGGACTTTTGAACACTGATCCAACATCACCGATGCAGTTTTCTCCATCACTCCTACCCAAACAGCCACCTCCACCCAGTCCTCTGACATCTACATGGCAAAAACCCAAGTACAAGAAAGCCAAGGAGAGCCCTGCTACCTGAACCACCCTTGTTTTTTTCCCCTTACTCTTGTTTTTTTCCCCTTTTTTATCCCTTTCTGGGATGTAGACATGCCTCACCCCTTCACCATACAGGTCTCCTTTTTGAAAGAGTGCCTGTCTGGTCCCGAGGGGCGTTGATCATTTTTGATCCTCTCTTTTGCGGGTCTTCCCCCTCCATGGTATTTTTATTATTTTTGTCCTATGGGACATTTTGAAGTTGTAATCCTCTCTGTTCCCACCTTTTACAGGTTCAGTTCCCGGTTATCATTGGGAAAGGGAGTGTGTCCTAATATGTTATACATTGTTTTTGCCATAGTTTTTGGGGGTGCCGTGCATGGGGCGGTATCTTTGCGCCTCATCCTACCCTCGGAGTCGGATTGCTTTTATTCCTACTTCGCGTTGGGATCTCCTCCACTAGTTTGAAGGCACCATATTTGTATCTCGGGATATGATGAACGTATTTTTCACATATCCCTGGATCCTTTTCTCTTTTCCTACTATTTTTCTGCTTTCTCTCTCTCTTATTCCCTTTACTAAATTTTTATTCTTTTCAGTGATGTGTGCGGTCTCGCTTGCTCACGGGACCCGGGATCGTGATCTGGGGATCTTACGGTTGGAACATGACCACATACCACCCGTCAATTGAAAGGTAGGTGAATGGGGTTTTCTGGCATCTCAACCTACCCTGCTCCATGGCTGACCACACCACCTTCACACAGGCCCTACACTTTGCTTCACACAACGTACAGGGGCTTAACTCCCCACTTAAGCATTGGAAAGTCTTTCAATATTATCATGACCAAAAAATAGACATACTATTCCTTCAGGAAACACACTTTCCAAGATCTTACGCTCCGTTTTTCATACATGCCAAATTCCCTATGTTCTATCTTGCCAATTCTGATAAAAAAAAACAAAGGGGTGGGTATCTTCTTTTCCCTCAAAACACAATTTTCATTGACTTCTGAATTTAGGGACCCTGATGGCAGGTTCATTCTAGTGAAGGGACTCATTGATGACCAGCTTTACTCACTAATCTCATATTATGCACCTAACCGAGGACAATCCAAATTTTTTCAATCCCTCTTTCTCACCCTAGCTCCAATGCTGGAAGGCATGGTCCTATACGGCGGAGATTCAAACATAGCATTTGACGCAGGAAGGGATAAGTCTAGACCCCCGGGAAGGGATGGTGTGCATCTCACCAGACAAAGTCTCAATGTAGCCAGACAGATCTTCCAACAGGGTCTGGTGGATGCCTGGAGGGAACTAAATCCTGGAACTCGGGATTATACGCACTATTCCAGCCCACACAATACTTTTGCCAGAATTGATCATTTTTTCATTATGCAAAAACATATGCCGCTAGTGCGTAAGGCAATCATTAAGGACTCTGTCTGGTCGGACCACTCCTTCCTTCTCCTAATCATAGACAAACCTGTAACTCATCACCACGGGTTTCATTGGAAATTAAATGCCTCCTTACTTAGCTATCCCTCACATGTCAATGAACTTAGCAAAGATATCCAGGAATATTTCTTACATAATTACATTGATAATATCTCTCCCATCACGTTGTGGGCAGCTCACAAAGCCTATGCACGGGGGAAGCTAATCCAAATGTAACTAGTCCGCTAAACAACATAAACGCAACCCCACTTCGGCATCGGCAGCTAGTCTTTAATCCACGCGTGTGGCTCTTAATTTGTCCCTCACGGCCATTGCGGAGAAAAGTTTGAGATGGGATGGAGGGAGGTTCTATCACCAAAAGGACAAATTGGGAGCCATGCTGGCATGCAGGCTTACTCCAAGGTTGCGGGTGCGCACTTTACCTAAGATACGTTTAACTAATGGTTCCCTATCCCAGAATCCTCAGAAAATCATGGAATCCTTTCATGATTTCTACCGATCCTTATACAGTACTCATGGGTCTGAACCCTCGTCTAACACTATTGATTCTTATCTTGGCTCTCTGAAGATCCCTAAGCTTCGGGAGCATCATAGGGACAGCCTGGAAAATCCTATTTCTGCGGAGGAAGTATCTCAGGTCATTCATAACCTCAAAAATGAATCTGCTCCTGGTCCAGATGGCTTTTCAGCCCCGTATTACAAACATTTCTCCCCGCAGATTTCTCCATATCTAGCTCGCTTTTATAATCAGCTCCGAGCAGGGGGACATTTAGACAAGACGCTTAATTCAGCCTTCATTACAGTACTACCAAAACCAGGCAAGGACAATAGCTGTACAGCTAATTACAGGCCCATATCTTTGATCAACAATGATCTTAAAATCTTAACTAAAATCTTAGCTAATAGAATATCCTCCTTTATAAGCCTATATATTCATAGGGATCAGGTGGGCTTCATTCCTGGGAGACAGGGTCCAGACCAGATCAGGAGAGCTATAGATATAGTTTCATTACTAAACTCTGGCTGGGACAAGGGACTCCCTCAGCAGGGATTCGTGCTGTCTCTGGATCTCATGAAAGCTTTTGACTCTGTCTCCTGGGCCCTCCTGTTCCCGATACTAAAGAAGTGGGGTTTTGGTCAAACCTTTATGAATATCATAGGAGCACTATACTCTACTCCGGTTGCACAAGTCAAAATGCAGGGTTATTATTCAGACTCTTTTCCGATTCTAAATGGTACTAGACAAGGATGCCCTTTGTCCCCATTGGTTTTTGCCGTGGTCATCGAGACACTAGCTATCGCCATCCGGGATAATCCGGACATACATGGAGTGCATTGTGGCCAACAAACCCACAAGTGCGCTCTCTTTGCCGATGATGTTTTACTCTTCATCACCTCACCGCTCACATCTTTACTTAACCTATACAGGGTACTTGATGACTTCGGCAAGGTATCTGGTCTTAGGTTTAATTACTCTAAATCTATGGCTCTAAACATTAATCTACCGACTTCCATGATAATCCTGCTCAAAAACGACTTCTGATTCAGCTGGGGGGAGAAATCGATCCCCTATCTGGGTATCAACCTTACTGCATCAATTGACAATCTCTATAATGCAAATTTCCCCCCACTTTTTCGTAAACTGGGAGAGGACTTATCACGATGGAACAAAATGGGGCTATCCTGGTTAGGTAGAATTAATTCAGTGAAAATGACTTGAATGCTACCACGTGTCCTTTATCTCTTTAGGTCCCTACCAATACTTATTCCCAAGGATCACCTCAGGAAGTTTCAATCTAAAATTATTAAATTTACATGGGGTGGGAAGGGACATAGGATTTCCAAGGAGACTCTGTTCAGGAGCAGGGATCAAGGAGGAGTGGGTTTACCCAATCTTCTTTGGTATCATCAGGCAGCACAACTTTCCCAACTATCCACTGTATACTCTAGGGTTGCTCACCCAGATTGGGTGCATATGGAATGGCAGGCTATCCCTCAATTTACTTTAGTTTACATTATCTGGTCTCCTCCTAGAACTAGACCTGCCACCATGGTGCCTACACTTTCTCACTCCCTGACACTGTGGGACTCTCTCAAACACGACCCTCGCATAGTATCACATTGGCAACCGTTGTCCCACATTTTCCGAAATCCTCTTTTTCCTCCCGGCATGGACATAAAAGCATTCCCATGGTGGCTAGATAAGGCGATGTATAGAATAGGAGACTTTGCTAATCCTACGGGACCCCTCACTTTGACCCACTGCACTAACAAACTTGACATGCCCAACACAGAAAGATTTTGTTACAGACAGATGCCATCAAAGAATACTTTCGTTTAAATGATGTTGACAAGCATCCTTTATTAAATTTTATGTCCACAAAGACCAGGTGGGTTTTATCCCAGGCAGGCAAGGGCCAGACCAAACTAGGAGAGCAGTCGACATTGTCTCATTTCTCCAATCTAATTGGGTAGGGGGCCTCAAGCAAGAAGGAATGATTCTATCACTGGACTTACATAAGGCCTTTGATTCGATCGAATGGCCTTATCTATTTTCCCTACTGGAGAGGTGGGGATTTGGGACCACATTTTTAGGGGTCCTTGGATCCCTTTACTCCGCCCTGAAGGCGGTGATCTAATTTTTGCCATGGCGATCGAAACACTGGCAATAGCAATAGGATCTAATCTCAACATCCATGGTGTGTCCTGTGGGAACCAAGCCCACAAATGCGGTCTATTTGCGGACGATATGCTCCTTTTCATCACGTCCCCGATCACCTCCCTCCCAAACCTTTGCAAACTCCTGAAGGAGTTCTCAATGATTTCAGGGTTAAAGGTTAGCTACTCTAAGTCATATGCCCTATTTCCCTGGAATTTTGTGTGAATCAATTAGAGATCCCGAATTCAGAACGTTATAGATTTTACCAAATAAGCCACTTCCTTCACCACATCTGGGTGGAGAAAACCTCGCCTCCCAGATTCACACTGTACGAATTATAGTGTGGGCAGTCCACAGAACAGAGGGGTGGAATCTCCATCATCTATCAGTCACTGTCTCACCAATCCTCAAAGACCCCATACATGCTCGCTTGGGAGAGTGACCTATCCCTCAACTGGGACATAGAGAGATGGAGGGTCTCCTTTAATAGATCCTTTAAGGGCATTAAGAATATCTCCCTAATTGAATCCAGCCTCAAGGTCATTACTAGATGGTACCTTACCCCAGACAGACTGGCCAAAATGTTCCCTGCAGCAGACCCCAGGTGCTTCCGAGGGTGTCAACTCTCAGGCTCCATGGCCCACATATGGTGGGAATGTCCGAGATTAAGGCCCTACTGGAGCAAGATTTTCTCCCTGATTCGAAAAGTTACGAAAGCTCAGATCCCGAAAACCCCAGCCATAGCCCTCCTTAATACAAATTTACCCAAAACACCTAAACAGACGCGCAAATTAATACATTTCATCCTCCTTGGTGCCAAGCTCACCATTGCCAAAGCTTGAAAACAACCGAAGGTTTCCTTCAAGGCTGCTACACGTAAAATATCTTGGATTATGTCCCAAGAGAAACTCTACAGCATTCTCCACAACACCAAAACGCAATTTGAAGCTACCTGGGATCCTTGAGCCCAGTATATGGGCATTTCCCTTATACCAGGAGTTCAACCGTAAAGTTCTTCTGTTCACCGGGGACGCGTGATCCTCTCCCGTTGATAGGCTCTCTACTCTTTCCTTCTCTTCTCCACCCCTCTCTTTTCCTCTCCTCTCCCCTCTTTACTCCCCCCCTTCTGCCGAACCCTCTAAGGTACACGGAGAGTTCGCCTGACTTCACTGCAATTAGTTCTACATTGGGAGGTCCCACCATTTGGGGGCTAGCAAATCAGGTCATAGCAACCTTTATGTTTATCCTAGATCCCAGGCCTGTCCAGCGAAGATTTGAAACTGGAGGCTCGTTGAGATTTGGCCGGGCACAGCATGATCCCATTTGGGGTGCTGGCGGAACCTCTCCTTGTCCCCTTCCATTTTTGTCCTCAAGCCGGGCAGTTAATACATAATTGGAAGTGTTATAGTGGCTTCATAGGTACCTGTCAATGTGTTAGATGTTTGCCTGATACATACTTTATGTTTTTGGCTTTTTGTGTACCCACCACAGGGGATTGTAATGTAATGTTTTGCTTTACTTTATCTTATATTGTTTTATATTATTGCAAAATCAATAAAATATTTTGAAAGAAAAAAAAAAGTGTAGCGCTATACACCTAAATAAACATAAACTCTAAAGATAATAAAACCAAAGTTAGAATCCCAATATCTAGGGATATAAACAAATATAATGATAAATCAGTGGACAAATCCCAATTCAAGGGACATACATAGAAATAATAAAGTTAAACCCTGTGCAAAGTACATATTACAGTATATATGTGCATGTAGTGATACAAATTTATAAGTAGGAAAAGGATAACCAATGTGAATTTAAAGTGCCAATATACACATCAAAAAATATATTAATATTTCCTTATAACAGGCAGCAGTCCAGGCATATGTTGGAAAACTGATAAATATTAAGTCCAAAGATGTAAAGAAAATCCTCGAACCCCAAGACCAGTATTCATAACATGAACACTTCAAGACTAGGATAGTAAAAGAGCCACCACCAAATGTCTCAGGAGGCTTACCAGATGATGGTGACTTGGGAAGGCTTATACCGCCCAAGTCGCAAAGGCTTTTAAACCAGCTGGCTGGAGGGGTGCATCTCCTGAAACAGCCACAAGGGATCCTAGATCAGGATGGCAGCTTGGTACCAACGATCATGAACAACACTATTAAAGTAATGCTCCAGTGGGGGGCCCCAAAACGATGTTCACATACCATGAGAAAATAAAGGAAAAACTCGCATAGCGTGATACCTTATGAACTTTTTCTTAAAGGAATGAAAATTAAAACTCACATGTTAAAAAATTGTCAAGGGCGTATACAAGAACAAAAGCGGTATATGAAGTGGGTCCACCCCTATGTATGTCCCTTGAATTGGGATTTGTCCACTGATTTATCATTAGAACTCTGTGTTTCCCAGGAGAGGATTAAGTGGGTCAATGTACAAGGATATGTTGCTGGATTTTAATCAGCATCCTATATGTGTAGTGTGGCTGCTACTAGAGGGGGTAGTGATTTCCGAGGTTGGCGGAAGGCTGGTCTAATCCTTGGCAGTGATGTTAAGGGGAGTGGAGAAGTGTGTCATTCAATGCCTACCCAAAGTTTGGCCTGATTGAGTTGAAACCAATTCAGTACCTTACATAATACAGCTGTGTAGTAGTACCATTGCAAATGTGGCAAGTTTGTCCCTCCATATGTTCTTCGTCATACCAGTATGTGGTGACAAATATGGGCCTGTGTTCAGGGCCAGAGATATTGAAGTAAGGCTAATCTGACCAAGCAAAAAACTGCAGGGGACAATGATTGGCACCGTTTGAATAATGTATAGGAAACAAGGGCAGGCAGTCTTAAACAGGGCCACCCTGCCAAACCATAGGGACTCAAAACATGTGCCTCAAACATGACCAACCCTGAAGCCTAAGTTTTGTAGATACTAATAAAGTAAAATAATTTAGGCTGTATAATCTGTTCAAGTGTGTTGGTATTTGAATCCCAAAAGATTTGATCAAGGATCGGGACCAACTAAAGAGAATGTATTCTGTAGACATTCCCCGAAAAAAACTAAAAACTCCCTTAAGATCGAAGAGAAAGCAACCCGACGGTTTGTTACATAGAGAAGTAAATCATCAAGTCCCAATTTATGTTGCCATCCTCATATTTTGATGCCAAGTGTTCCATGGTGAGCATATAAAGTAGAGGGGAAACGGGGCAACCCTGTTATGTCCCATCTGTACAGGGTCGGAGAGCAGACCATTTACCCTGGTGAATTTTGGCGATAGGGAGGGAATACAGTGATTTTGGAAACTAATTTGGGCGGTAATCCAATTTGGTGTAGATAATCATAAAAGAAACTGCCAGTCAAGGTGGTCAAACACCCTTTCAGTGTCCAATGATAGCAAGCATAATGGGAATTTTATTACATTGGGTATAGGAGAGTAGGAACAATGTTATAATAGTTCTTTTGCAGGCTTCCTTCTCTGTGATTTTTTAGTTTCCAGACTGGGATCCAGCATTCAAAGGCTTCAAAGAGTCTTAGGATGGAATCTTTAACAGTGTCCAGGTCTTTCTGGAGACCAGCAAGGTGTGTGGGCAGGTCTTCACACCCCTTATAATCTAGGACCTGACAGTGGTTTGAGGTTCCACCTGGTAGACAGAAGGTCTCAGCATAAAAGTCAGGTGGATTCCCATTGAGAGTTTTGGACATTGGCCCATGCAGCATTAAGCTATGAATAAGACAGCCAAAGAAGCTGTAAGAGAGGCACAGTGCCTGGTTTCTATAAGATGGGGTCTCTCAAGGCAGGAGCCTGTAAAGCCAAGTGGGTGTTTTGTTTGCTTAAATGATAAAGGAGACTGCATGGAGAGACTGGGCAAAGACCGACTCGGGCAATGAAGTCTTTGGCAGAATAGACTGACTGGCATTAGACTGGATAAGCATGAATCAATAAAGGCAACTCATCCTATTATTTTCAGCATTGCTTGCTACAATCTGGGCATGTAGTGGTGCAGTAACATCTCTGAGTATAAGACATGATCATTACATCATGAAGAACCATCCAACATATTGCAAAATCAATGTATGCAGCAAATTACTATTCATTTCTTATGTTGTGAAGACAAATTAATATAACATTTATTGCACTGGCCTCCTTTAACCACCAGCCCAATCAGGGAGAAGATTATAATGGATTCAAGTAGCATAAAAGCTATTTAGAGACAGGGAGATATTTATGGCCAGCTTTAAAGGTATGATAAAATGTGTTAATCAAGAAGCAACCCTACTTTTACTTTGAATAACTGTGTTTGTAAATGTACCAAAAGTTTCAAGAAGTAGTAGCCCTTGTGTAATATTAAAGCTATTTTTTTCTACCTTAATGCATTCTAAAAACTCCTCACTACCCCCTATTACCCCCCCAATCCCTAAACACTTACCTGTCTGTGGTGCTGGTTTGTATATGGATGGCTTGCTATGGGGGCACCCAGGAGGAGCAGACAGCGCTGACAGGGGACTCCAGAAGAGGAGGTTAGGGACCGAGCAGGTAAGTATAATGTCTTTTTTTTTATTTTATATCAAAACAAAACAAAACAAACAAATATATATATATATATATATATATATATATAGTGGGGACAGAAAGTAATCAGACCCCCTTACATTTTTCTCTCTTTGTTATATTGCAGCCATTTGCTAAAATCATTTAGGTTTATTTTTTTCCTCATTAATGTACACACAGCACACCATATTGACAGAAAAACACAAAATTGTTGATATTTTTGCAGATTTATTAAAAAAGAAAAACTGAAATATCACATTGTCCTAAGTATTCAGATCCTTTGCTGTGACACTCATATATTTAACTCAGGTGCTGTCCATTTCTTCTAGTCATCCTTGAGATGGTTCTACACCTTCATTTGAGTCCAGCTGCGTTTGATTATACTGATTGGACTTAATTAGGAAAGCCACACACCTGTCTATATAAGACCTTACAGCTCACAGTGGATGTCAGAGCAAATGAGAATCATGAGGTCAAAGGAACTGCCTGAAGAGCTCAGAGACAGAATTGTGGCAAGGCACAGATCTGGCCAAGGTTACAAAAAAATTTCTGCTGCACGTAAGGTTCCTAAGAGCATAATCCTTAAATGGAAGATGTTTGGGATGACCAGAACCCTTCCTAGAGCTGGCCATCTGGCCAAACTGAGCTATCGGGGAGAAGAGCCTTGGTGAGAGAGGTAAAGAAGAACCCAAAGATCACTGTGGCTGAGCTCCAGATGCCGTCGGAAGATGGGAGGAAGTTGTAGAAAGTCAATGGCAATGGCAAAGTGGCCTGACGGAAGCCTCTCCTAAGTGCAAGACACATGAAAGCCCGCATGGACTTTGCTAAAAAACACCTGAAGGACTCCAAGATGGTGAGAAATAAGATTGTCTGGTCTGATGAGACCAAGAAAGAACTTTTTGGCCTTAATTCTGAGCTGTATGTGTGGAGAAAACTAGGCACTGCTCATCACCTGTCCAATACAGTCCCAACAGTGAAGCATGGTGGTGGCAGCATCATGCTGTGGGGGTGTTTTTAAGCTGCAGGGACAGGACGACTGGTTGCAATCTAGGGAAAGATTAATGCAGCCAAGTACAGGGATATCCTGGATGAAAACCTTCTCCAGAGTGCTCAGGACCTCAGACTGGGCCGAAGGTTTACCTTCCAACAAGACAATGACCCTAAGCACACAGCTAAAATAATAAAGGATTGGCTTCACAACAACTCCGTGACTGTTCTTGAATGGCCAGAGCCCTAATTTAAACCCAATTGAGCATCTCTGGAGAGACCTAAAAATGGTTGTCCACCAACGTTTACCATCCAACCTGACAGAACTGGAGAGGATCTGCAAGGAGGAATGGCAGAGGATCCCCAAATCCAGGTGTGAAACACTTGTTGCATCTTTTCCAAAAAGACTCATGGCTGTATTAGATCAAAAGGGTGCTTCTACTAATACTAAGCAAAGGGTCTGAATACTTAGATCCATGTGATATTTCAGTTTTTCTTTTTTAATAAATCTGCAAAAATGTCAACAATTCTGTGTTTTTCTGTCAATATGGGGTGATGGAGTGCTGTGTGTACATTAATGAGGAAAAAAATGAACTTAAATGATTTTAGCAAATGGCTGCAATATAACAAAAAGTGAAAAAAATGTAAGGGGGTCTGAATACTTTACCCACTGTATATATATATATATATATATATATATATATATATATATATATATATATATATATATATATATATATATATATCCTTTACAATCACTTTAGGAAATATGTCCTGGTCTAAAACTAGGGTTGCCACCTCATCCCTTTAAAACAAACAAATATTATGTAACACAGGCTCTGTGGCAAATTAAGGTGGTAATTAAACTCACTTGGTATCATATCTGCATTAAATTAGCCTCCGAACCTCTTTAATTCATATGTGTTTGGGTTTAAAGGGATGAGGTGGCAACCCTATCTAAGACCCTTCTCATATTTTTGCTGTCCCAGTCTGTAAGAATGTTCACAGTGTAAAGTAATGCAAAGTAATAATTCCTGCTCGGTTATCAGTGCTGGCCTTTTCTCTTTTAGTCTGAATCCAGATTCCTGCTTCTCTGCTAGTGTGAGAAGTGTAAACAGGATATATTCGGGTACCTACAGTATATTCATTGTAGTTAGAACTACAAAGAATATTTCTTCAATCAATAAGTAGGTCAACTAAATTGTGCTTTCTTCTGCCTGGAGTACAGCTTTAATAGAGTATTAAGACACATAACTTTTTTCCTTGAAATATCCAAAGTGAGGAGAGTATACCTTTCTCTTAAAATGTCTGAAGATTCTGGTCAAGGTTACTCCTCTGTTTTGTTAAATAGGCAAACGTATACTTTGGCACATGTGAATGTTAAGTAACACACATTACCAAACACAGAAAATAACACAACATGAACACTGAACGCACATGATTGTTGTAATTGTTTCATTGGGATATTTGTGGCATTTTACTTCATTGTCAATAAAATCATATAACAAAATACAATTATGGTTTCTGAATGTTGATGCTTTTGGCCCTTTGAGTGAAAAGATCATAGTACCCCCTGTGGTTGCTTAAACCTCTTTGCACCTGTAAGGTTGAAGCATTTCACATCAGTGCATCCACATAACCACCAGCATTCAGTAGGGGTAAGAAATCAACATAATATATAATTTAACACATCAGTGTGCCCAGTGTATGCTTTGCCTCTCCTTGAACTTTTCTTTCCTTTAAAAAAATATTTTGTTTAGAAAACACTATGATATGAGGGCGATAGACTATTTGGTTTCTTCTATGTAGATGCTCTTAAATTAATGCATATAAATAATTTATATCCTCTCATCTCTTTTTGTTTTCCTTTTATTCTTTTAGGCTAAGCATCAGACAGAAAGGTCCATTCCCAAAATCACACATGGAGTGTTGAGTCCCTATGCATTTCATTTCTTAAGACAAACTGTGCCTCCTGTTCAGTTTTTGCTTTTGGGCTCAAGGGGAGGAATGCTGTGTTTTCACTGGCACTTTCCTCGGTCTCTATGTTGGCCAATTCCAAGTCCTCAGATCTTCTTCTGGCATCGGTCAGAATTCGTATCTGCTCTTGTACAGTTTCAAGCAAAATTTTTACCTCCTTTTGTTCTGCTATAAGACAGTTGCTAGGTACAATGTTCACCTTCACAAGTTCAGTGGAATAGGAGTTTTTGCACAGTTTGATGCCCGGCACTTCAGTAGCATTCTGCATTTGTATGCAGGCATCTTCTAGCCCCACCGAAGGTATGATTGGTATGGAACTGGCCCTAGATGTCGAAAAGCTGACACAGTCCTTTTGAGTCATTTTATTAAAATAAGACTGTGTATCTTTTGAATGCAGTTGCATATTTCTAGAATTGTCCAGGGGTTGGTTCAAATCAGCTGAGGAACACCTAAAAGAAACAAAAATACAAGTTATTAGAATACATATGAAAATCAATATTTGGCTATTCCAAAAGTCTTTCTGAAATATGTTCCATGGTGTTTCTACATTATCATCAGAAAAACATAAAAATCAACACAGTATGAGTAAAGTGACTTTGTATGTTTCTGGTCTCTAGATGATTGGCTAGAGATTAGGTAACCTTTATTGGATCTTTCAAGATTTATAAAGATTGGGATGCTTAAAAATTGGGTGCATAATTGAAAAAAAAAAATCTGTTCTCTCCCTCCCCTGGTTAAGGGGCTAATATCTTACCCCTCTCTCTACTTTCCATAAATATATATATTCCGTACATACACTGTACTTAGCCTTCTATTAAAATGAGTTGGAGTACTTTGGAGTTACTGGATCATGACAAGCTTGAATTCACCTACCTGCAAATTGGGTGTGAATTTTTACCTTCAAAGGGTCTTCAATTCTGGTGGTGATAGCTATTATAATACTCAGTGTTTAGCCATACACCTGTTCTGAGGATGGTATGACACTAAATTGTTCAGACAGCAGCAAACATACTTTTGGCAAGCAACACTACTATTATAATTGACAGTGAGAAGCTTAGGAAGTAAATTGGTTGGCTATTCATTATGTTAGCACACTCTATATGTTTATTTCCTCTTGTCAGTAAGAAACCTATCAAAACTGTACTATAACAATGTTAAACATTCATAAAATGTATATAGGTAAAATCAAATATAAAACTTCACTTTTAACTTAAACTAAATATTAATAATGCCTATTTAGATATATGAAAATGTTAAATACAACTGTTCCAAAACAGTTATAGTTTTCTTTTAATGCTGAAATCCAGGCAGGCAAATAGATACACAGTTAAAAAGTATCTGAGAAATATCTTACTTGACAAGAGATTTATAATTCTGTTCAGCCTATCTTGTGATGCACATACCCTTGCCAGATAGTATAAAACAGGTCCCAAGCACAGCTTGGTCTAGGATGTACCCCAGACTTTTTTGGGATAATTAAGGTTGAAAAGTACATTATTGGGTTATTTATATGCTCTTCCCTCCTGTAAGCACGTGTTAAACCAACAGAAACGTACATAAAATAGACAGTCATGGGCAAAAATATTGGCACCCCTGGATTTCTGTCAGCACCACTTAGCCCAAAAAATTGTTGCAATTACAAATGTTTTCTGACACAAGCCTGACAGCATACAAGTATGGGTATAGGCTTCGTCTCACACCCAATCAGGACTGGTTACACTATACTTAAATAAGTCACCTCCCCAAGGTGGCATTCTTTTTTGTTCCTCAAATGCTCAGAAGGTTACAACTACGGAATAAAATTTTTTATTCTTGCCCTCATCTGGCCAGCCATGCAGGTTCATCCTCTTTCCTGTGGCGAAGCCCCTCTGTTCGGTTGAAAAACTCTGATACAAGGGTGACCCCCCCGGTCCAGGTACTGGGGGGTTAGAATACCGGTCTCTGGAGACAGGTAGGACACATACCCCACCACCTGGAGCGACATGGGTCTTTATACCTTCCTGGCACCGCTTTCAGGGCTGTATAGCACCCTCCCCCCTTAGGCTGCAAAGATCCATGGTTTCCCTCTGGAGCATCAAGCTTCAAAGCAGGGAGTGGGAAAACTGTGTCCAGGGCATTGCCCACTTCCAAGATGGTGCTGCTGGACTTCCAGTGGCCGTTCTATGCTCTGCCTCTCTAAAATGGCGTCAGGAAAGCCTTCCAGTCGGCGGAGGAGCGGACGACTGCTGGAGCAGCAATCATGGGACACCTGGGGAGAGGGAAGGTCCCCCCCCCTTTATAGGAGGGGGAGGAAGATTAAGCCAGTGCACAAACAGGAGGAGGGACAGGCAGCAGATGCCAGGTAAGTGGGACCCAGGGTTGCTGGAGGTAGGAGGGAGTGAAAATGTGTAGGATCAAACATTGAAAGTGTCCTTGTCTAACAGATTGTACCTATTTGTGCCATGCCTGACTCAATACTCCCACAGAGGTAAGACACACTCTAACTATGTTGTCAGCAGTAGTAATGAGAACCCATACTATCTGGCAGCTTGGAGGTTGAGAGACGAAGGCTAGGAGAAGAGGGGTGTTCAGTCTCAGTCATCGAGACCTTACTCAAGGCAAGAGCAGCAACAATGAATAAAACCTATTTAAAGGTATGGGAGAAGTTTGCCCCCTTCACTTCCCTTAGCACCACGGGAAGCACAGATTTTGGAATTCCTACAAGCAGGCCTTGACATATACACTATGAGTACAGATCTCTGCACTCTCAGCATTAACAGGAGTAAGATAGGCTACCCAACAGTTAGTACGGCAGTTCCTGAAAGCCTGCGACAGAGTACGACCACAGACAAGGGCATTTGTCCCTCCATGGGACTTACAGATGGTGCTAGAGATGTTGTCCCAACCCTCTTTTGCAGGAGGCCAAGCAACTTTGTTATGGAATATAACAAGTAAAGAGGTGTTTCTCACTGCCTTCACATCAGGGAGAAGAATATCTGACATTCAAGCCCTAGGATACAAACCCCTTTACTGTTGTCTCCTACCAGACAGGGAACGTTGCCACAGCACCGACCAAAGGTAAAAAAATCATTTCATAGAGAACAGGACATTGTCCTCCCAACAATGCAGAAGGATGCAATCAGTGAAAGATGTATGGCAAATATATAAATCAAAAACCGCGCCAATCCAAATCATCAAGGTAGCAGCCAACACTCCAAAAAGACTAATTTGTGCACAGTAACTAGGTGATATAAGTGTAGCGCTAAAGGTGAAAAACAAAGGCAAAAAGTATTTTAAATAATTAAAGTGAATAGGGTGGAGGATAAACAGTAGACAGTCTACATCTAGGAAGATGAGAGGCCCCGTTTGATCCTGAATCCAAAAGAATGTGTATTGTAAGTGATTTAAGAAAACAAATAAAACCACATCTTAAGGCACATAAACCACTCTTTCTCCTCAGAAGAAGTGCAAACAATCACAATATATATAGCAGATGGTGACACTGAATTCTGTACTAGAAATCCAGATTAGTGAAAATGAATTAACATATATAGCAAAGAGTGTCCCCAATGTTGGTAGGGAGATATGGCTCCCAGGTGAAGCAGCATAAATCTGATGAATTAGTCCATATAGTACAAACAGTGATTGGCCCAACTTGAATCCAAGGCAGATATCATCACCATAGACATCCAGATAAAAGTGAAGGATAAATTACTCTTACCGACTTTGATGGACTCACAGGCCGTAGGCGGTGAGTCAAATAGGCTTGTACTGTCTTAGGATGGATGACAGTATGGGAATGGCTTGTACATCAGATGAAGGACTGGGGACCGACCCAGACGATTTCCACGGTCAGCGTCTCAACTTCATAGCTGTTTAAATACACTGCTCGATTACTTCTGCCTTACTTCCTGGTCAGACTTTAGGTCATGACCTAAAGTCTGACCAGGAAGTAAGGCAGAAGTAATCGAGCAGTGTATTTAATCAGTGAAAGGCATGAATTAGATGTCAGGTCTATCCTCGAAACTTACATACAGAGAACACCCCAGTTCAGAAAAGTAGAAAACCTGTTTGTCATCCCAGTCAGATTAGGAAAAGGGTTAGCAGTGTCCAAAAGGACACTGGCAATGTGGCTGGTTAAAACCATCAAGAGAGCTTATCAGGCAGAAAGCCTAGAACCTCCACACTCGACAAGAGGCCTGGCGGTGTCATGTGCAGAGTTCAGGGGTATATCCCCAGAAGTAATTTGCAGAGCTGCAATCTGGTCAATATATGGCACATTCCTGAGCCATTATAAAGTAGATTTGGCAGCCCCAACGACTGTAGAATTTGGTCGTGTTGTACTGACCGGAATGGATAATAGATAAAATATTATTTAAGCATACCCTCCCTTGTGATTTGTGGGCGTGCTATATCCTATACGTGTATGCTGTCATGCTTGTGTCAGGAAAGGAAAATTACCATCAGGTAAGCATACAATTTTTCGTTTTCCTGATACATAAGCATGACAGCATACAGGTCCCTCCCTTGTGGGCTTCACATTTGAGTATAGTTACGAGAATGCCGCATTGGGGAGGCGACTTATTTAAATATAGTGTAACCAGTCCTGATTGGGCAAGGGGTGGAGCCCATACCCATGTATGTATGCTGTCATGCTTATGTACCAGGAAAGGAAAATCACCATCAGGTAAGTATACAATTTTACATTTCAGGCATTCTCATATTTATTTATTTTGTTTGTATTGGTATGACACAAAAAAGTGGAGAAGCAAAAAGTCAAATCCAACACATTTCACGCAAAACTTCAAAAATTATTGGCACCCTCAATTTAATATCTGGTAGAACACCCCTTGGAAAAAATAACTGAATTCAGCCGCTTCCTGTAACCAATCAGTTTCTTACACCTCTCTACTGGAGTTTTGGACCACTCTTCTTATGCCAACTGCTCCAAATCTCTCAGTTTGGAAGGGTTTCTTTTCCCAACTGCTGTTTTTAAATCTATCCACAGGTGCCCTATGGGATTTATATCTGTACTCATTGCTGGCCAGTTTAGTACTCTTCAGCTGTCAGGGCTGAGATGGCCACTCAGCTGTTGGCTAATTACCATCTCCTATTTCTTCACAGTTACTCAGCTGTTGATGATATCCTGCTCGTCAGTCCTGCCTACTTAAGCCGTCCAGTCCAGAGGTTCTCTGCCTTCGCCTTGGTCAACATCACAGAAACTCCTGTGATCCTGTTCAAGACTTGCTTTGCTGACATCCCTTCTGGCTCCAGATCCTGCTTGCTGTTCCACTACATTGATCTCTGACTTCTGGCTTGGCTGACTATCAGTTCCAGTTATTGAACTTTGGCTATGTTACATAGATATTACATAGTAGGTGAAGTTGAAAAAAGACACAAGTCCATCAAGTCCAACCTATGTGTGTGATTATGTGTCAGTATTACATTACATATCCCTGTATGTTGCGGTCATTCAGGTGATTATCTAATAGTTTCTTGAAGCTATCAATGCTCCCCGCTGAGACCACCGCCTGTGGAAGGGAATGTTTTAACTATGTTTGTTCTTTTTACTTTTATTATTAAACAAGTGTGATTTGCTTTCTTAAACAACCTGGAAGATGGGGTAAACAGTTCAATCTCTGTATTTGCGGATGATACTAAGCTAAGCAGGACAATACCTTCTCCGCAGGATGTGAAAACCTTGCAAAAAGATCTGAACAAACTAATGGGGTGGGCAACTACATGGCAAATGAGGTTCAATGTAGAAAAATGTGAAATATTGCATTTGGGTGGCAAAAATATGAATGCAATCTATACACTGGGGGGAGAACCTCTGGGGGAATCTAGGATGGAAAAGTACCTGGGGGTCCTAGTAGATGATAGGCTCAGTAATGGCATGCAATGCCAAGCTGCTGCTAACAAAGCAAACAGAATATTGGCATGCATTCAAAAGGAGATCGACTCCAGGGATAAAACAATAATTCTCCCACTCTACAAGACTCTGGTCCAGCCGCACCTAGGATATGCTGTCCAGTTCTGGGCACCAGTCCTCAGGAAGTACTGGAAATGGAGCGAGTACAAAGAAGGGCAACAAAGCTAATAAAGGGTCTGGAGGATATTAGTTATGAGGAAAGGTTGCGAGCACTGAACTTATTCTCTCTGGAGAAGAGACGCTTGAGAGGGGATATGATTTCAATATATAAATAGCATACTGGTGACCCCACAATAGAGAAAAAACTTTTTCGCAGAAGGGAGTTTAACAAGACTCGTGGCTACTCATTAAAATTAGAAGAAAAGATGTTTAACTTTAAACTATGTAGATGGTTCTTTACTGTAATGCCCCGTACACACGGTCGGACTTTGTTCGGACATTCCGACATCAAAATCCTAGGATTTTTTCCAACAGATGTTGGCTCAAACTTGTCTTGCATACACACGGTCACACAAAGTTGTCGGAAAATCCGATCGTTCTAAACGCGGTCACGTAAAACACGTACGTCGGGACTATAAACGGGCAGTGGCCAATAGCTTTCATCTCTTTATTTATTCTGAGCACGCATGGCACTTTGTCTGTCGGATTTGTGTACACATGATCGTAATTTCCGACAACAGATTTTGTTTTCGGAAAATTTTATAGCCTGCTCTCAAACTTTGTGTGTCGGAAAATCCGATGGAAAATGTGTGATGGAGCCTACACACGGTCGGAGTTTCCGACAACAAGGTCCTATCACACATTTTCCGTCGGAAAATCTGACCGTGTGTACGGGGCATTAGAGCGGAAAGGATGTGGAATTCCCTTCCACAGGCGGTGGTCTCGGCAGGGGGCATTGATAGTAACATACAGGGATATACAATGCAATACTGACATATAATCACACACATAGGTTGGACTTGATGGACTTGTGTCTTTTTTCTTTTTTTTTAAACAATAGATTTTTATTGAAGGAATTTTCTTAACAATATAAATTGACATTGTCATGATAGTTATTGTAACCAACTTCGATGCATTAGTTCCTAAGATTATTCTTATAGAGATACAGTAATTGATAGTCTGTACCAGCCTACCCCTATTGGGTTCAAACTGTAGGCATGGATAGGCCACCAATTGCGTTAATTAGTTGAATACAGAATATTGTAAAGAAAACATAAAAAATATATAATTAAATGAACTGAACAAAACTTGCTACATAGATTAATAAAGTGGGTCCAGGATGATATACTACATCTGAGCTATATATATATATATGACTTCAGTGTACTTCAAACTTGTTAATAGATTAAATATTACACTCTTTTAAGTAATTGGATGCTCTGGAATGGGAGAACCCAGCAATCCATTTCTCTCTGAATGTAATGGTGGAATAGTTTTTAGACTTGTGTCTTTTTTCAACCTCACCTACTATGTAACTATGTAACTATTTAACTGTACTTCTGTCTCGGCCTGATTTCATGGTTTCTGACACCAGCGCTTTGTCCTAAACCATTTCTGGGTGCTTTCCTGCTGTAAGATCCGTGACCTCTGATGGAGACCCTAAATTGCACCCCAGAATTCTTTGGTAGTCTTCAGATTTCATAATACTATGCACACAGTCAAGACATCCAGTGTCTGAAGCAGCAAAGCAACCCCAAAACATCAGTAAACCTCCACCATGTTTGACTGTAGGGACTGTGTTCTTTTATTTATTTATTTTTCTGAAAATAGTAGAATGATGGTCTTTACCAAAAAGTTGTAATTTCAATTCATCTATATTCAGTACATTCACCCAAAAGATTTTTGGCTTCCTCAGGTAAGTTTTGTCAAACTCTAATCTGACTATTTTATGTTTATGAGTCAGCAGTGGGGTCCTCCTGGGTACTGGGTCGCCCCTTTTCATTTAGATGGCAATATATATTGAGAGCTGACAGAGTAGTACCCTGTGCCTTCTTTATCCACCATTTGAACAATCCTTCATTGCAATCTTTGATCAATTTTTCTTTTTCGTCCACGTCCATGGAGATTAGCTACAGTGCCATGAGCTGTAAACTTCTTGACAATGTTGCACACTGTGGACACAGGAACATTAAGATCTCTGGAGATGGACTTGAGGTCCATGCTTTACACAATTTTTGTTCTCAAATCCTCAGACAATTCTTTGCTGCTCTTTCTCTTCTCCATGCACCATGGGACACAGAGACACACAACAGAAAGTTTGAGAAAATGTTTCACCATTTTATCTGGTTGATTTCGATATTGTCAGCACGTGTTAATTGATACAGGTGAGTTTAATTACAAATTACAGGAGCATCACAAACTTGGAATGCAATTATTTCTTACAATTTTGAGAAGGTGCCAGTAAATTTGTCCATTCCATTTCTGGAGATTTGCGTAGAATGTGTCAGATTTGGCTTTTTTGTTTCTTCACTTTTTTGTGTCATACCAATACAAACAAAAGAAATAAACATGAAAATGCCTAACCATTTCTAATTGCAACAATTTTCTGTGCCAAGTGGTGTGTTATCTGACAGAAATGCAGGGGTGCCAATATTTTTGGCCATGACTGTATATTATATGTAAAATATATCGAATACAGTTAATGATTTACTAAATACACATCTGCATTAACAGGTATTTTTTATATCTGACTGAAATTTTGCTTTAAAGTAGAACTATGGGCAATTCTTTTTCAATTTTGGATAGAGTGAGGGAGGGTTATAATCCCTATTGGTTTATTTTTTGGCATATATGTCCCATTGGGGAGCTTGCTCTTCACTTCCTGTCCCATAGCCAAAACAGGAAGTGAGAGGAAATCCCTATAAATTATGAGAATCTACTAGAAATTTTCTCCTCTATTACTTTTCTGGGGGTGATAGCAAAATTGCATATTTTCTATGGATTACAACATCTAATAATGAATTCTAAACTTGGTTAATGGGCCCTACAGTACAAAAGAAAGCCTCTAATATCTTGATTTTCCTGATTACTTTGGATGACTCATGTTATAGGAATGTAATTTTAAGCTGACTATATGGACAAGCCAGCCCACTCTGTGCCATTTTCCTCAGAAGGTGATACTGCTCTGAGGGAGGGGTGACCATTTCCTTACATTCAAGTTCTATAATACCACAGCCAAAATGGGTCCCACTCAAAACTGCCATCTGGCATGTGTCTGGTCCTGATCCACATCACTATGCCATTTAATGGGGGGGGGGGGGGTGCATGGCAGAAACTACATCTTTATTTAAGTATTCATGTGATATTTTCTTTATCTTTTTTTTTTCTGTATGTGTGATTCCTTCTAATAAATGTTATACTTATACGTATTTGTGTGACCTCTCTTTGCACATATCGAATACAACCCCCAAAAATGTAAACTATCACGTGACTGTGATACAACTGGGGATAACCCAAATTTTTTTATTTTCTTTTACTTTCATTGCTAATGGTAAACAGGAAAAATGGAGAGGGATAATCTCCCTAACAGGGGCACAGACAGCAATAAAGACTGATAGGTGTTTACTCCACTCTATCAAAAACTAAAGAAAACATGTTGCCTTTAGTTATACTTTAAATGCATCCTTATTTGTCTTCACAAAGGAGTTGATAATGCTCTTCATTTATTGTCATTGACATGCAGACTGCTGTAAGTAACACCCACAAGTGATGCTGTGCTCCCATGTTTAAAAAACTAAAATCCAGTGAATGAAGGGGGGGGGCAGGGGCAGTTAGCTAGGGTAGGAAAGAGTAGATAATGCTAAACATCCTTCATCTATGAAATCAGTTGGGTTCTGTCTGTGGTAGTTTCTTATGCACACTGTGAGAAGTCACAGTGAGCAATGAAATCAGATTATCTGTTTTTAGTACTGGAGAGCAATTAGAGCAACTATGCAAGATGAAAGGTACGGTTGAGGTTCAACTCACACATACAACATCAACTTACTGTATTTACAGCTAAAGATTACATTTACCCCTTAGGTTTACATCATATCACTGATCAACAGGAACGCATAGAAATAATATTTAACCCCATTTGCGCCTAAGGGTAAAACAAATCTTCATGCCTAAGCACAATTTTGCAAATTTGCAGTGTCCTATGGAGCCACCATCTTTGGGCATATATGGTCTTCCCTAGTCCCCTGGGTGCACACCTTTGATGGTCTCCTGCCTCTAGGTTGGTGGAGATCATGTTTGTTTTGCCCCAATCTGTCTGCATTGGGTTGGCGCTAACTGGTGCATCTCCCCCCAATCTATCCATCAGGTTAAGTGATGCGGCATCTGCCCTCTCTTGTAGATGCTTGTCTTCCTTGACAGACTTTCCAAGATGGGGGCTTGTAACTCAGTGTGCATGCATCTGATGTCACAGTCTGCATGCGCAGTGATTCTTTTCACGTCCATGATCCGCCGGTGACGTCATACACCAGCGGATAGGTTTTAAACAAGGCTGTTTTCTCATGTGGGGAGAGTTGCTTGCTGGCCACTTGTTTAAATGCAATTTGGAGTCTCTCCTTTACATTTATATTATATATACCTTGTTTTCCAGATGTTTTTTTTCCCCTTGTGAGCCTTAAGTAATCTTGGGCTGCATTGTTTGGAATTATGTTTTCTTTCTCTACCTATCTACATGATAGTGCTACAACCCTCGTTTGGGCATTTCCCTAGATGGTGGCCTAAGGTAAACCAAAGCCCTCTTCCTTATCCTATCTTCCCCTCTCTTTTTCTCCCCTTCCCCCCTCCCTTTCCCCCTTCCCCCTCTCCTCCCTCCCCCCTTCCCCTCCCTTCCCCTCCCTCTTTCTTTCCTCTTCCTTACTCCCCCCTCTTCCCCCTTCTCCCCCCTATTTCGTTTCCCTGCTGTATTTGTCTGCATTCATTTGGAGTTATTCCAGCAACCTTGTGGGAGGGATTAACCCTCATTTCTGTATTGTTATATTTATTTTGGGAATCTTTCTGGTGCTCCATTGTTGGATTTGATGCTCCCTTTTCTGCTCTTGCTATTTGAACAACAGGATTCTAATAAATGTGTTTATCATACACATAATAGGTAATTTCTATTGTAACTGCACATCCTTCTGTGAGACCTTTTAGTCATAGACCATTGAGAAGGGTGTTATAGGCCCTGTTGGTTTTTTTACTGTGTATTATTTAATTTTTTTGTCATATACATGTTTATTATGATCTGTAACAAATTGTTGTATGTGTTGATATCTTTTTTGTATTTCCTTGTAGCCAATATATGCCTCACAGCTCCTGAAGAAGCAAGTAGCGAAACATGTTGAGCAAACAGGCATCTTTATAACTTTATACAGCTTTATGTGCATTATATTGTTTTCCATTGTGTTATGACAATTTTATATGTGTTTTTGTCGATTGAGAGTCAGCATTCTTTAGTCCTTTATATATTGGAATTAATAAAATATTACATTTTTTATTTAAATTTTCTGTGTATTTCTGTGACACCATTAAAAGTCCCCTTTCCAGTTCTTTCTTATAAATGTATTAGTAAAACCTTACATATCATCACAACTACTTTGTGCATCCATTTTTTAATTCAGATGTCTATTTCTTGTTACTACCATACCCTACCACCAAAGAACAACCCAAAATACATCCTTTTGCTCCTGACGATCGCAGCGATAGAACATATGTGTAAGTTATTTGCTGTTTGTACCTGTAGTACAGCCCAGAAACAATAGGGCACATTTTGCTTTTTTATTTGTCCTACCTAAAACATACTGGGGTTGATTTACTAATACTGGCTACCTGCACCAGATTTTGCACTCTTCGATCAGTTTCTAACTTCAGCTTGTTCAATTAAGTTTTGACAATAAAACCTGGAAGCTGATTGGTTTCTGTGCAGAGCTGCACCAGATTTTGCATTCTCCAGTTTTAGTAAATCAACCCCACTGACACTGATGCTAATTTAAAAAAATATATATATACTGACCTTGACCTTTTACCCTTACTTGACCCAAACACTAATCCTGGCACTAACCTAGATCAAACCTTGATGTAGGTATTTTTCTTTATTTTATTTTTTATTATTTATTATTTTATTTTTACACACACTTTTTTCTCTCAGTGAGAAGAGAGAAAGATACATTTAAGATATCTTTCCTCTTCGTTCAGAGAGAGAGAGAAACACAGGGGTGGGCTTCACAGTGACTTATCACTGTGATAGCCAATCAGAGGCTACCATGATCGGGTGACCCGGAATCAAGAGTTCCCAGTCACGATAGTTAGTACGGGGCCCGGGGCTTTTCGGTGAGTCTTTGTGCTGGGACCAGATTTGGACCAGTACACAAAGCAAGGTCCATAAATGCACGAATGAGGGAGTTTGGGGTGGAGGAACTTGACTGGCCTACACAGAGTCCCGATCTCACCCTGGTAGAACACTTTTGGTATGAATTAGAGTAGAGTCTGCTTGCCATGCTTTTTCGTCCAACATCAGTGCCTGACCTCACAAATGCGCTTCTGTGGACAGCCTTAGCAGAAGAGTTGAAGCTGTTATAGCTGCAAAGGGTGGGCCAACTCAATATTGAACCCTAAGGACTACGACTGGGATGCCATTAAAGTTCATGTGCGTGTAAAGGCAGGCATCCCAATGCTTTTGACAATATAGTGTATTTTTCATAAAAGGCAATGTTTATGAAAATGTTAAGCAAAGGTAATACTAAGAATGTTATTAATAGTAGTTTATTGGGGTCAATTCTGAAAAGTTATATTAAAACCACAGTTTTTTAGGCATCAGCAGCAGCTGATTTAATCACTTACTGGTATCACGCTATGTGGAGCACTTTATTCATTTTTTCACATATGGAGCTGGCTTGATTGGATTCACAGTTCATCACATGCAACCCAGGTGTGGTTCAATTGCTGTTTTGCCAAACACGAGAGTGGGAGGCTATACAATCTGGTGAGTGCGCTCTTAAGAGGGAGTGTTGTCACTATCATGGTGGTGTGGTGGAAGAGTAGAAGATTTTTCACACAAGGAGATTGAAAAACAACTGTTGAACTTACCTATTCATTAATTTCTTTTAATTTATTATTTATAGTGACACTTTTCACTGGGTGTTAAAGAAATTTCTTTTCATGATAAAAATAATATTTTTCATGACACTATTATTATTTTTATGTATAAGTAGAGGGTCATAGGCATTATGCTGCTCTGACCCATTATTTTACACAATTTATATTAGAGCCGCTATCTCTATCTGTACACGTGTGAGAGGTATAGTTTTGGGATTCTGATGAGTCGTAGAATTGCAGTAGGGAGCGCAGAAGTTTGTCTTGTGTTTTCCATTGTACTCTGTTGAGCATCAATCTGATTCTGAGGTAGACGTAGTATGTTTTTGGAGATATGCCATATGTGGTTTGGAGGTCCACAAAAGTTTTGAAATTCGATGAGGTGAAGAGGTTTCCTATTGTGTGGATACCTGCATCAATCCAGGGTTGTAGTTGTAGGTCTGGAAGCAAGAGTGCAATAACTTGGATTGGCATGTAGGACAAGATAGTATGAGGCAAACCTTTTAACATCTGAGGGATAGCTGTCCAAACTCTCAAGGAAGCTGTTATTGTGTCCATTGGGAAATGTTTATGAGCTAGAAGTGATGCACAAAGGTACAGTTTTGGGTCTTTGGTTAGTACCAATGTTTCTATTTGTTTCCAGTTAGATTGGTGTTGGTGTCATCGGATTGGATTGTTTTATTCTGGGTCGCGTGTTGCTAGATAAAGGAGTTAAGAAGGGTTTGGAGTGTTCTTATTTGTGCTGGAAGAAATGGCACTGGTATTGTACAGAATACATATAAGATATGCGGAAGCAAAATCATTTTGGTCAAAGCAATTCTGCCAGCCCATGAGACAAAGGGGTGATGTAAATCTTTGGAGAGTCATTGAAGTCTTTCTACAAGGTCTGCTAGGTTGGAACGTAAAATAAGTTTAGTGGGTGATGTCAAACTAATTCCTAGGTAGGATAAGGATGAGTTTTATAACCAAGAGAATGGTGATTGTTTTGAAATATGTTGTATAGTATGTTTGTCTAGACCAATTGCAAGCATGAACGATTTGCTATGATTTATTGTGTATATGGATACAGCACTGAACTGGTCAAGAATGTGTTGTAACCCAATTAGGGATTGTTTAGCATTCGTTAGGGCAATTACGACGTTGTCCGCATAGAGGTCGATCTTATGTTCCGTGTCCCCAATGGTTATACCTGTGACTTGAGGAGCGTAATGAATCAATTGGGCCAGGGGTTCGATGACCATGGCGAAGATTAAGGGTGATAGTGGGCAGCCCTGCCTTGTGCCATTTTTAATATTGAAAGAATTAGATATTACACGCGATGTCCACACCTTTGCGTTGGGGTCGAGTATGGACCGAGGATAGCATTCAGGAATATATTTGATAAACCAAACTTACACAAGACCGCCTCCAGGTAAGTCCAGTGTACTCTGTCGAATGCCGTCTCTGCATCCAAGGAAAGGAGCAGGGAAGGCGTCCGTGTATTTTCTACCCACTGAATGATATCTATAAAACGCTGAGTCCCATCCAAGGTTTGTCTGCCAGGAATAAAGCTGACTTGGTCTATATGGATGAGATGGGGCATAACCAGGGAGAGACAAAGGGCTAGGAGCTTTGTGTAGAGTTTTGTGTCTGTGTTTAATAAAGTTATGGGCCTATAATTTCCTGGGGATCCTGTTGATTTACTTGGTTTTGGAAGGGTCACTATTAGAGCTTCCAGAGATTTGTTGGGAATTTTCCCAGTTGAGGCATATTGTTTGTATGTGATACATAAGTGGGGTGAGATAATGTCACTAAAGTGTCTATAATATTCATTAGAGAACCCGTCCGGTCCCGGGGCCAGACCGCAATGCAATGGGAGGGATTTGATAGCCTTACGGATTTCGTCTTGAGTGAACGGAGTGGATAAGGATGTTTGTTGTGTGGGGGATAAAGATGGAAGTTTTATGGATGAGAGGAAGGCGTCAATTTTTTCCATACATGGTGGGGTGGTATGTTTTGAGTCTTGTAAATTATATAGTTTAGCATAGAAAGATGCAAAAGTGTTGGCTATATCTAAAGGATTAGTCATGCGAGTTCCCTGAGGGTTTAAAAGAAAAATAATTTTTGTCTGGATTTGTTGCCTTTTGATCTGTCTGGCCAAAAATGCACCAGATTTGTTACTTAAAGAGTAGGAATTTAGTTTTAGGTGATTGACATAATATTAAAACTGTGTTGGAGGAGTTCTCCTAGTTTGCATCATTGTTCTCTAAGTGCGGTAGAATTGGTCTGATTGGGTGAGGATTTATTTATTTGTTCTAGACTTTTAATCTGTTGTAGCAATGAGTCTAACTCGGCTGATTGTCTTTTACACTCCTAAACCCCGAATTTGATAAGAAGACTTTGTAGAAAGGCTTTATGGGCTAACCATGCCATGGATTAATCACTGATAAATTCACAGTTATAGGGCGTACACACGGTCGGACTTTGTTCGGACATTCCGACAACAAAATCCTAGGATTTTTTCCGACGGATGTTTGCTCAAACTTGTTTTGCCTACACACGGGCGCACAAAGTTGTCGGAATTTCCGATCGACAACCACATGGTCACGTACACCACGTACGACGAGACTAGAAAAGGCCGGTTCAGAACCAAGCGCGGCACCCTTTGGGCTCCTTTTGATAATCTCGTGTTAGTAAACGTTTGGTGAGAGACGATTCGCGCTTTTTCAGACTCGTGGCTTTCAGATCGTTTTCTGCCGTTCAGTTTGTGCTTGTGGGTTTGTATCTGCTCTTCAGTACGTGCAAGCAAGTTCCGCATGACTTTAAGTAGTCATTGTATTCTTGTTCTTCGTTACTGGTTTTCAGGTCGCTCTTCACAGGCCTTGCTGTTCTTCAGTGCGTTCTGTTACTTCGTTCTGAGCAGCCGACCGTTTTCTAGCCATGTTTCGTATGCGTACTCCTCGTAGAGTTCGTGCTGTGCGGGGGCTTGGTGTTGGGGTCCTGACCTTGACACAAGTCCGGTCCATGAACAGGGTGGGGAGGAGTTCATGGATCAAGAATTGGTTGCTTCAGCGTGACCAGTTCTGTCATATGCCTTTGCTCCGTGAGATCCGTGAGAATAATCCTGATGATTTCAGGAACTTTCTCAGGATGACGAACCCCGTGTTTCACCGTTTGTTGGCTTCGCTGACCCCCTATATTAGCAGGCAGGATACCTGCATGAGGCAAGCCATCACTGCGGAGCAGAGGTTGGTCACTACCTTGCGGTATTTGGCCACAGGGAGAAGCCTGCAGGACCTCAAGTTCTCGACAGGCATCTCCCCCCAGGCTCTGGGGATCATTATCCCAGAGACCTGTTCTGCCATCATCCAGGTCCTGCAGAAGAAATATATGAAGGTAAGATTTTTATCCTTTTATATCCCATTTTATTGTATTGAATGTTTGATAATATATTGTATTTCTTTCCTCATTCCCTAATTACCATGATTGTAATATGCTGTGAATGTCCCCTTTGTCCTCATGCATGCTGGATTTTTATGTAATTATTATTTTATGTCCTTCATACATATTTGCCCTTCAATAACCTCTCCAGCATGGTGTCTCCTGCCCTATATTCACCTCATGTAGTCACTTAACAATGTATTTTATCAGCTCTATAGTAGTGTTTTACCCCAAACACCCCCTAAAATGTTTGGAAATGTTATTTTTTATTCAAATTCAGGCAGAGTGCCAGAGGCTTTTTTTTGTGGTGTCCCCAAATTTTTTGTAACCCTCCCTCCCCCAACTGCTAAGTCAGCTGATCCCAATTCTCTATCCTCAATCATCTATCTGCTGACTTTGCCAAACCCATACACACTATACCCATCTCTTTACTGGTCAGATTTATGGCTGAATTACCCAAAGCATGTAGTGCAAAGGCCTGCCTATATACTTTCCAATGGTACTGTTTAAAGTTCTTGTATCCTATTATTATCTTGATAGGTAATAGCAGAATGTTCAAATGTGCTCAAATGTGTACAGTGTGTATTTATATCTTTGTATTATGACACTTCTTACCTGTCCAGTGGTCTGCCAATAGTGTAACTAAGGAGGGTCTGTTCCAAGTAATACCCATTATTTAGGCATTCATCTCTCAATGAAGTGAAGAGGGTTACCTGTCCAAGAGTTCCCCCCCCTATAATGTTAGAAATGGCCCATGAGGGGGGGAGGGGGAATATGATAGGTGTACCTTATACTTTGTTGTTGTTAAATTCCCCTTAATAAATGCTATCTGGAGGTTGCCCCATAATGTTTGTGTCTAATCTGCTTGCCATGTTTCTGTGAAAAAATAGTAATGTTTATTGTTTTTTCCTCAACAGTTTCCTTCCACGCCACAAGAATGGCAGACTGTGGCCTCCCACTTTGCCCAGCGATGGGACTTTCCTAACTGCGGAGGGGCAATTGATGGGAAACACGTCCACATCGTCCCACCACCCAACTCGGGGTCATACTATTATAATTACAAGGGGTTTAATAGTATAATGATGTTGGCGGTGGTGTCGGCTAATTACGAGTTCTTGTGTGTGGACGTGGGGAAGAATGGCCGGATGTCCGATGGTGGAGTGATCGCCCAGACGGAGTCCTACAGGCGTCTCCAGAATGGCAGCTTGGACTTGCCACCTCCAGAGGACAATGTTGAAGGTCTCCCATTTGTGTTTGTTGCTGATGAAGCATTTGCGCTGGGGGACCACCTGATGCGGCCATTCCCGATGAGGACCCTCACCCCGGAACAGAGTGTTTTTAATTACCGGCTGGCCAGAGCCCGAAGAGTGGTGGAGAACACATTTGGAATCCTGGCCAGCCGGTTCCGATTATTTCTGACACCCATCCATATGGCGGAGTATAAACTGAACCATATAATACTTGCCTGCTGTGTTCTCCATAATTTTTTAAGAAAACATTCAGCCAAATATGCTGGCTCAGTTGGGCCTGAGGCCGGAATCCCAAATCCATCAACACTGACGGCTATTGACTAGGCTTAAAGATAAATGTCGGACCTGGTGCAAACTCCCACTAACTGTGATTGGCAGAGCCAATCTTATAAAGATGATTTGGGCCCCACAATTATTGTACATTTTTCATAATTGCCCGATGTGGATAGCCGCATTTTGGTTTAAAAGGATAGAATCACTCTTTCGCGAACTCATTTGGAAGATAAAATATGCACGTATTAAATTAACAACCTTAATGCTGGCTAAAGATGGGACTCTCTATCCCACATCCAAAAAATTATTTTTTGGCTTCACAAACCCAGCAATTTTTTGGCTGGACAGAGGTAGATGAGAATGATCCCATACAGGGGTTATTACTTCCACTGGGTAAGGGATATTCAATGATGTCCCTACTAGAGACAAAAACCTTTCAAAAAGATAAGAAATTCATGACAGGTGAGCTATTCAGTAAGGTATGGCTAGCAATAAAAAAGATTACTAACATTACAGGTTATACTTCCTATACACCAATATGGAATAACGCAAATTATCAGGAAGTGCAGAGATTGGAGGGATTTGGGCTTTGGCAAACTCAGGGGCTGAGATATGTGGAACAACTGTTTTGGAACGATAAGATAAAATCATTTGCGCAAATATCTGAGGAATTCGGGATTCCAAGACAGAGGTTCTTTCAGTATCTCCAGCTTAGACATGCTTTTCATGTCCAGGCCCGTACATCTGTATTTAAGCTTAATGTCTCTAAAATAACAATATTGTTGAAGAAAAGGGATCAAAAGAAGGGACTTATCTCTGAAATATATGAGATATTGCAGTGTAAATTTAAGGAAACGGTAGTGGTGCCGGCCAGGTCGCAGTGGGAACGAGACCTGGGAGCACTGACTGACGCTCAGTGGTCGGAGGTCTTGTTTGCGATCCCAAAGGTATCTCTGTCAGCTACTCAAAAATTAACACAACTTTTTATTACACATAGATCATACTATACCCCCGAAAAACTATTTAAATGGAAACGCAGGGAGTCTCCCTTATGCCCCCGATGCAGTGGTGCACCGGCTAATCTAATACACATGTTGTGGAAATGCCCCAAACTCCATCGTTACTGGCAGGATATAATTAAAAACATAAATAGCGCATTAGGTATAGAAATTTCACTAGATCCAAATTTATGTTTATTAAATATAGTGGAGGAACCAAATATTTCAAAACATACCCATACCGCAATGACGAGAGGCTTGTTTCAGGCACGAAAGCTAATTGCGCAGAAGTGGATATCTATATACCCCCCAACGGTCGAAGAATGGAGAACACAAATAAAAGAAACCATAATAAAGGAGGAATTTATTTATACACATAGAGGGAGCCAAGATAAATTTGACGCTATCTGGAAAAGCTGGGTAGAGGCCTGGGACAATGAAAATAAAAGATGAATCAATATGGGAGAGGGACAATGTTGGGTCTGGGTAGAGGATGGGAGGATGGGGGGGCTTTTGGGGTCGCGGGGGGGGAGCAGGGGGAGGAAATCTATTTTTGTTGTTGTTGGGTTTTGCCCCCTTCTTTTTTTTTTTTTTTTCTTTAAAAATGTTTTTTTTTTTTGGGGGGGGCGGGTGAATGTTAGAAGCAAGATTGTGTATCTGGAATAAAATGTATGGAGAAATGTATAACTTGTACTGCTATGAAAAGAATAAAAAAAGTACTGAATTAAAAAAAAAACACTGACGGCGCTTGAAAGTGGCCGTCCTGGCTTGTCCTCCCTGAGTGCCCGTGATGTCCAGTTACGCTACCTAGAGTTCTTTGCTGGTAGGGGGGCTATCAATATGCCAGACAATCTGTGAAACCTTTTTCAAATAAAAAACAACCAAAAGAAATTCTTTGTGGACATTTACTGCTTGTGTTTGTTTTAGCTGACCCTGACAGAAATGTGTTGAGTGCAGAAAATGTTGTGATTGGGTAACCTTATAAAAAACAGTGTTGGCTGGTACTTCCTAAATGCAAAAACACATTTCACTACAAGTGCACTTGCAACTGCACTGAACCTGCACTTGTAGTGCAAAGTGTATTTGCCCTTAGGAAATAACCCCCATTCTTGCATAAAACAGCAATTACATCACCCCAAAAGTGTTGTAGTGTTGAGACAATAATCCACACATTCTTGAGTAAGCCACTTTTTTATACCTGCACAATCACATGTGCATTTACGAAAGGTTTTTAAAACAAACCAACATGTTTGTTGTATAACAATTTTTGCAGTAGCATTATCTAAAATCGAAATATCCATTTCAGATAAAACAGGCCTGTGTAAAACCAACAAGAAAGCCAAAAAACTTGAACTTACAAAGTTCACATATGGTAAAACCTGAAGGCTATATCAGACATCAGTATTTAGGAACTGGGTTTGATATAGCGTTCAGATGGGGGGAAATCACCCCTGGAAAAGCCAAATTTGGAAGATGCACACCAATTTACGAATGTCAACATGTGCTATCTGCCATCAGGGGGGATCAAGGGACGTGTTTTGGGGGAGCAAGCCCTTCCTCAACGCGACTTTATAATTGAGGAAGGGGTTGCACCCCCAAAACGCATCCATTGATCTCCCGTGATGGCAGATAGCACATGTTGGCACACTGTGTGCATCCTCCAAATTTGGCTTTTCTAAACATTGAAAAAATTTTTGCAAGATTGGACCACAAGAAAACAGGTGATTTTGTGGGGTTTAAATTCGCCCCAAAACATCAATGATGTTATTATTTTTTTAAAAAACATCACTGATTTGTTGCTGTATGTTGCGCAATTCGTGATTATACCCCATGATCTCCCCGATCAGTATCTGGGTACTTTCAGATGTGAAACGTTCTCTCTCCCTCACATCACGATCACCTAAAAAGAGATAAAGAACAAAAAAAAAGGTCTCAAAAATCTGCCACCATCCATCTCTTTTACCTGAGCCTGTGGTCGCAGACACTCACCTGTTGTGGTGCCAATCTCCACCACATCGTCTTCTTCCTCCTGCTCAGCTTCTTGTGTTTGCGGTATTTCCCCTTCTTCCAGAGGTTGGGGGTCTGTGTTCTCCTGGGATGAGGGGTGTCCTCCGAGTCTTTTCTCCCCTATGTAAAACAAAAATGGTATACTTAGCACACAGATATTTGATGGCAGAACTAGAACTAGGAAACATTGCTTGGAAGTGGGGTACAATTGTCTATTTTAGCAGAGTTCCAAGATGTATATTTTTTATTGGCCTTTGTCAAGCTGCAATACTTTACCTGTTTGGTACAAGCTTCACAGATGTAGCCCCCCCCTATAGTATACACTGGAGCACCTGTGTGCCCCCCCTAATAAAAATGGTGTTCTGGGGTCCCACACTAGTGCTCCAGTGTCCAGATGTGAAAACAGCTGTTCAGTGTCCTCTCCTTACACACAATCTAGTTGGCATTTCATTCTAGTAACAAACCCATCTACACAAACAAATATTTGGCATCCAAGTAGGCCCAAAAAAATGTAGGAAAATGCATATGGCCTAAACAATGGTGTTCTAGAGGCCGAAAGAAAAATGTTTGATACGAACGAATAATGGGCCCATGAACATTAAAGTTGCCCTTTTAAACGTTACAATTAAGAAAAGCATATGGAGCAGAACGAACGGAATAAAGACAGAAAGAATAGGAACACAGCACAACGACTTACTTTTTTGCAGCACTCTCCGGATCTTTCGGTACTGCTCTGGCTCTCTCAACTTCAGGTCCGACCACCGCTTCCTGAGCTGATCTTTCGATCTTCGTACCCCTAAATTCCTCTCAAGACTCCTGACCACTTTCACCATGATCTTGGCCTTTCGGATGTTGGGGTTGGGGTAAGGCCCATATTTTCCGTCATAGTCGGACTTCCTCATGATGTCGACCATCTCCAACATCTCCCCAAACGACATATTTGTGGCCTTAAAACGTCTCCTTCTGGATCGGGACGTGCCTGGATCCGGGCTTTCCTCCTCCTCCTCGTTGCTATAATTAGCACACACCTGCTCTAAATCCGCCATCATGCTCTTCACCCACTGCGCCGAACGAAAAGGGGCGGGGAATAGACTAGAAAGAACGTCAGGGGCTGGCGGAGTTACACGCATGCGCAGTGTGTATAAAGTGTAACACGCGTGCGTATTACGTACGATCTGTGAGCGGAGGAAGGAGCATTGGACGCGCCGATCGTAAGAACGAAGGTAAGAGACAAACTTGTGCCTATACTGCTTCTAGATTGAAGCCTATATTGTAACAAGATTAGGAGAGTTTTGTCTGACATTAGGCTTTGTCTTGTGTTGTGTCTTGCAGTGAACATGGATATCTTAATGAAAGACAATGACTTCATGTCAGTATTCATAGAGATGCTAAGTGAGCTGCCCTGTCTGTGGGAGATTACCCACCCTCATTTCAAGAACCAAGCAAAGAGGAAGGCAGCACTGGAGCAATTGTGTGAAATTGTGAAGCAGGTGATCCCCACAGCAGACATCACTTATTTAAAGATTTTCATTGGTGGCCTGAGGAGCACATATCTGAGGGAGCGCAAGAAAGTCCTGGATTCACAGAGATCTGGAGCAGCAGATGATATCTATGTCCCCAGGATGTTGTACTACGACAGGCTGCACTTTCTGGCAGGCCAGACTGAACCCAGGCCATCCCTCTCAAGTCTTCCTTCCACGCTTCCTTCCCCCCTGGCTGAGGCTTCTGACGCCCAACCTGGGCCTTCCAGGTGATATGTGGAGGAGCCCAGATTGAGCCAGGTATAGCATTTCTCTAAATATTTCTGCTTGTCCAATCAATGATGTTAACTAGATGTTAGTTGGGAGTACTAATTTAGGATTGTGATTGATGATGCAAAACATTACAACTATGTCCCTTTTTCATACACAGGGAAGTCTCAGCCAGGAGGTGGCCGGGCCGAGCCGGCTGGCTGATATCAAGGTCCCTCCACGCCCCCTGAAAACAGAAAGTGGCAGTAGGAGGAGTACCCTAGAGGAGGCTGCTATAGCATTATTTTGGAGGGCTACAGAGGTCCTGGGAGCACCCCACACCATGCAGGAGAACATTGCTGCCTTCATAGCCTATAAAATGCAGAGGATGGAGGAGGGCCAAAAAGTCTTGTGTGAGGCCCTCATATCGGAGGCTCTGGAGAAAGGTATGAGGGGCCAAATTACACCTCACACACATCTTTGGGATGGTCCTCCTCCTCCTCCTGCAGGTCCTCCTCCTCCTCCCTCTCCTCCAGGTCCTCCCAGTCCTCCTCCAGGTCCCCCCAGTCCTCCTCCTCAAGGTCCTACTCCTCCTCCTGCCACATCTCCAACTGCACAGCCACAGCCCGGAAGGAAGTGTGGAAGGAAGACCAGACAGTGATTGCCCTGGGTTCAGTCTGGTCGGCCAAAAGATGCAGCCTCTTGTGGTACCACAGCCTGGGGACACAGATGTCATCTGCTGCTATCCGGATCTCTGCGAATTCTGGACCAGACTGCCCTCCCTTAGATATGGACTCCTCAGGCCACCAATTTTGATGTTGAAGAATTGATGTCTGCCGTGGGGGTCCCAGGCTTCGCTAATTTCTGCTGTTGATCCAGTGTTGCCTTCCTCTTTGTTTGGTTCTGATCCCTTAATAAAGGATTTTTGTTTTGAATTATACTCTCCTATGTGTTTTACTTCAAAAATGACAGTTGGTTTGTGAGGATTCAGGTACATTTCAAATATACAATGTGAAATGAACAAGGGACACCAACACCAAACAATCTCCTGGAGATTAAATAATAAAAGATATCAATGGTGTTGGGGTAACTTGACACACAAAACACAGACAAAAATATTCTGGAGTAAAAATAAAAATAACATTGAACAAAGATCAGCCTTGGAAAAAATCCAAACATTAAAACAAAAAAAAAGGCTGAAAATCCAAAAAAAAATAAATAAACAAAATATAAAACTGTCAGATGTGACAACTAATAACAATATATTCAGGGAATCCCAGTAAAAAAAACTTAAATAAAACTTTGTGAGAAGTGTGTGTGAATATGAGCAGCAAAACTACTTAATTCTTGTCACATTATAAAGAAGAAGAGAGTGCGCTGTATTAAACCATTTTTAACATTGCAGCGTGACGAAAGTGCTGTATCCATTGCGAACGCTATGTTTACCAGAACGAGCTGTCCCGTGTCGGAATTTCTTCTGAGCATGCGTGGCACTTTGTGCGTCGGAACAGGCCACACACGGTCGGAATTGACGCGATCGGATTTTGTTGTCGGAAAATTTTATCTCCTGCTCTCCAACTTTGTGTATCGGAAAATCCGATGGAAAATGTCCGATGGAGCCCACACACTGTTGGAATTTCCGACAACACGCTCCGATCGGACATTGTCCATCGGAAAATCCAACCGTGTGTACGGGGCATAAGTCTTGAAAAAGGTCTTAATCTCAGATCTAATTTGATTTTCATATCATGGGTTAGTTAAGAGAGATGAGTTCAGTCTCCATGGGGAATAATTGGCTGGGCAGGATTGGGGGAACAGTTTGAGAGATATAGGGGCATGGTCTGACCAGGTAATAAGACCTATGTGGGATTCTGAGGTTGCTAGCAAGGTTTTTTGTTTGTCAGAAAAAGGTCAATCCGGGAGTAGGAACCATTGGCATAAGAGTAGAAGGTATAGTCACACTGAGACATCATGTATGCACCTCCAGGGATCGTATAGGTCTTCATTATTAATAAATGAAGAGAGAGTTGATGACTTACGTCTATCAGGATTGGTGGAGTCCAGAGTGGAATCTGGGATGCCATTAGGTCTCCACATATGACCAATGGGGTGTTTTCATATGGACTCAGTTTATTCCTGAGCTTTTTGTAAAATTTTTGTTGGGCAGTGTTGGGCACATAGACATTTACTAGGGTCAGTAATGCTTGTCAATAGTAGCAGATAAAATTATAAATCTGCCTTCCTCTGTGTCTACGTGGTGTCAGACAAAAGATACTTTGGCGCTTATGGCTATCATTACCCCATATCTTTTTGTGTTGGCGTTGGCATAAAAATAGTGGGAATATTTTTTGTGTGTGCAGGATGGAGATTTAGTGCTGAAAAAGTGAGTTTCTTGAATGCATATTATGTCTGCGTTTTGGGAACATGCTTCTTTCCAGAGAAGATTTCTTTTAAATGGAGACTTGAGGCCTTTAGCATTGATAGATGTAATTGTGAGGGACATATTTTTATGTTTGGTAGCTGGTCTGTTGAAGTTGAGTGAGACTATAGCACTAATTACAATGTAAACACAAGATATCAAACTGTAGTAATAAGAAACAAGGCATATGAACAGTTAAAATTGAACATTAGAGAAACACTTAGTACACTGTAGTATGTGATTCACTTATCTTAATATATGAATGTATGACAAGAACACCTCATACAAATAAAAATAACAAGTGGTAAAGTGAAACAGTCAAGAAATATGTAACCTGAGAGGTATTGTAGAACTACGGTCAACTGAGTGTGCTTAGCACACTATTCAGTGGGGGGTAAAGTGGTAAACAAACAGTTTGCCCAGGCAGGATAATTCCATGTTGGGGACAAGTAACGTTGTGATGCTGGTTATCCATTGTCCACCTGTTTCGGTTGAGGATTTGGAGTCGGTGAGTAATTGTGGTGGTTGCACGATGGCTGCATGGGAAACAGCCGAGATGGGTAGCTGGCCCCAGTTGGTGAGCTTTTTGTAGCCATCTTTAGGAAACAATATTAGGATGAATTTTTGTTGGTAAGTTACCAATAATTTGGTGGGGTATCCCCAGCGGTAAGTTAATTGGTGCTCCAACAGGATTGACGTAACCAGAGCAAATGCTCTGTGCATTTCTATTGTGACGGGTGATAAATCGCAAAAAGGGATATTTTGGAGTAGGGAGCAGGAAGAGGTCTGAGTGCTCTGGCGGTGTGTAAAATTTGCTCTTTTATGTGGAAAAAATGCACCCTGGCTAATAGATCTCTAGGAGTGTCTGCAGGTAGGTGGTCTGGTTTTGCGATGCGATGTGCTTGGTCGAGGAGCATGTCATTTGAAGAAAGTTTAGGGATTATAGGGGAGAAAAGCATTTGTAGGTATTTTTTTAGTTTGTTAGGAGGTACTGATTCCGGAATGCCTCTAAATTTTATATTATTTTGTCTCAACCTATCTTCTAGGCCTGCGAGTTTCAATTTGATTCTGTGGATTTCCTCTGAATGGTGGTCATGTGCATCCAGGAGTTCATTGTGAGCTTTGCCCATTTCAGTTATATGTTCCTCCACTGATACAGATCTTTCTTCCAGGCAATCAAGCCTGTCATGTACTTGTGAGAGAGATAACTGTAGCTCTCTATGCAAATCTCTCTGCATTGTACGGAGCATGGCTTTTAGCATGCTTTCTGATACTGGGTTGTCTGTAACTGGCATGGCAGCTAGAGCAGACATCTGAGGAGAGGTCAGAAATTCAGGGTCTGAGGGAGCCCAATGGTGTTTTTTGGTCTGGGGGTTTTGCTAGGGGAGTTGAATGGAGATGAGATTTGAAGGACTATGCTCTCCATCTCTTCTCCCCTCTTCAGGAGCTCCAATTGTGCTGGCTGCTGTGGTGACTGTTCAGTATTGAGCGGGCCTCGTGCTGTGGATGAGGGAAAAGTGTAGCCAGTGCCATTTTGACTGGATCACGGCTCCATGGAGCCAAAGTATTGTGTCAGACCGTGTGGAGGAGGATTTCGCCTCCTTGACATGCCGGTGTGTCCCCGCTACTCTCCTCTCTCAGGATGAGGGAGAGGGGAAGAAATGCTCTTTATCAATGCCGTGAAGCAGAGCTCGGAAATCAAGCAGCCATCCCATTCCTTGGCTAGCAACACCCCCTGGAATGTTTTTTTTAGTATGCTAAATGGGTTAAGCTAAAAACAGAGTTTAATAAAGGTTTAAAGGGCTAAATGCATGAAGGTAAAAAAATCTTGTGCCTTTACAACCACTTTAACCACTTAAGCCCGGGACCATTTGGCTGGCCAAAGACGAGAGCACTTTTTGCGATTTGGCACTTCGTCGCTTTAACTGACAATTGCGTGGTCATGCGACGTGGCTCCCAAACAAAATGGACGTCCTTTTCTCCCCACAAATAGAGCTTTCTTTTGATGGCATTTGATCACCTCATGGTTTTTTTTTGCGCTATAAACAAAAAAATAGCGACAATTTTGAAAAAAAAACACATTATTTTTTACTTTTTGCTATAATAAATATCCCCAAAAAATATATAAAAAAAACATTTTTTTCCTCAGTTTAGGCCGATACGTATTCTTCTACATATTTTTGGTAAAAAAAAATGCAATAAGCGTATATTGATTGGTTTGCGCAAAAGTTCGTCTACAAAATAGGGGATAGTTTTATGGTATTTTTATTAATATTTTTTTTTTTACTAGTAATGGCAGCAATCAGTGATTTTTATTGTGACTGTGACATTATGGCGGACACATCAGACACTTTTGGTGCGATTTTGGGACCATTCACATTTATACAGCAATCAGTGCAATTAAAAATGCATTGATTACTGTGTAAATGTGACTGGCAGTGAAGGGGTTAACCACTAGGTGGCGCTGTAGGGGTTAAGTGTGTCCTAGGGGGTGATTCTAACTGTGGGGGGGATGGGCTATGTGTAACACAACACTGATCACCGCTCCCGATTACAGGGAGCTGTGATCAGTGACGGTCTCATTAGGCAGAATGGGAAATGCTTGTTTACATAAGAATTTCCCCGTTCTTCCTCTCCATAAGATGATCGCGGGTATCCCCGCAGACATCGGACGCTCACAGAGCTCCTGGAGGGCGTGTGCGTGAGCAAGCCGCCTCTTAAAGGGCAACATACAGGTACATTAATCTGCCTGTACATGCCCTTCTGCCGCAGTATATCTGCGTGAGACAGTCGGGAAGCGATAATCTGCAGAGTTTCTCCATTGATAGAGTTCAGCAAGGAGGAGATTTCCACTGCAGCCTGTATACATGCCCACATTTGTGATGTCAATATCATGTGATCTGGCTAGCTCTGAGAACAAGTAATTATTCTCTCCAACATAAAAGATACAACTGAGCATGTGCAGGTTGGCTACTCTGCCTGTGTTAGACAGTGCAGGAGGGGAGGATCTGTGCATACAGGATAAAACCGCCTTTTTACACACTGCAGAGGATTAACCCCTTAAGTTCCACAGTGAGTATAACAAGCATGCTATGCTACATATACAGACAGATTTTACTGTTGTGGGTTTAGTAACACTTTATACTTTTATTTCAACACTAAATAAAATAAAAATAGCTACTAAATAATTACTGTGCAAATGTATAATTTTTTTAACAGCTTTATAATATTTTTTATGGCTGATTTTTAATATATAAAACTTTAACACGGTAGTAGTAAATCTGATAATTACAGTTAAAATGTCAGGAATCAGTCAAGGAAGAAATTGTAAGCTGAAAAAAAAAACTGCAATATTCATGAGAGTGAGCTTTTCTGCAGTGCTGTCAAAGCAAACATTTCTATGAAATACTGTGTAGATGGACCTACCATAAGCACAGAAAAAAAGCCAAGAATGGAAAGGGAAAGCCTTATTGCTTACTGCATTTGGAAACAACTAGTTCAATATCTCACAACGATGAGAACAGCTGCTATCTAAATAACACTCAATCAAAACGCCTCCTACTCAATCAAATGTAAACTCTGACATTCTTGTTTTGCAGTCGCTCTGCAATACAGCAACGTGACTGGCATAAAAATGCATCATTTGTTTTAAGCTCTCATTAGGTACTGGACTTTCCACTGCTTAATTAGCAGTGTGCTAAGTGTTAAACTGTTATTAAGTCTACTCTTTAACCTCAAAGCTGTCAGATTCCATAACAAATAATGAAGCCTGGCAGCTTTGCAATAAAAGCCTGGCTTGTCAGGTGTGATAAGAAATACAGACAGATGGAACAAAATTGCAGAAGTCGAAATATCTAAGCAATTAAGAATGCCAATCTAGACATTTTGTTCTTTGTTGGAAATGCTGCAGACTTTTTTTATGATTTTTAACAGATTTCCATCAGATGCCTTGATGACAACCTAAACAGTATAAAGAGGAATACATGAATTTGGCTGTGTGAGGGCAAGTTTACAGAGATCAAAATATAAGATCTTTCTTTTCAATTGCTTGTCAAGTGAACCTACACAGTGTAGATTTAATAGGTACATGCATTTTACTTTTTTTTTTTAAAGATAAGGTGCCCAGTTTGCATAAAAAAAAATACTGTAATACTCACTAAGGTTAAATTCTAATGGATGAAACAATATCATGTTAGGATACAACTCCCATCACTATACATTGGAATCTCTTTAACCACTTCAGGCCCGGAAGAATTTACCCTCTTCCTGACCAGAGCACTTTTTGCGATTCGGCACTGCGTCGCTTAACTGACAATTGCGTGGTTGTGCGACGTGGCTCCCAAACAAAATTGACATCCTTTTTTTCCCCACAAATAGAGCTTTCTTTTGGTGGTATTTGATTGCCTCTGCAGTTTTTATTTTTTGCGCTATAAACAAAAATAGAGCGACAATTTGGAAAAAAAAAGCATTATTTTTTACTTTTTGCTATAATAAATATTCCCCAAAAATGTATAAAAAAACTATTTTTTTCCTCAATTTAGGCCGATACGTATTCTTCTACATATTTTTGGTAAAAAAAATTGCAATAAGCGATTTTTGTTCGGTTTGCACAAAAGTTATAGCATTTACAAAGTAGGGGATAGTTTTATGGCATTTTATTAATATTTTTTTTTTAAATGGCGGTGATCAGTAATTTATATCATGACTGCAACATTATGGCGGACACATCGGACATTTTTGACACATTTCTGGGACCATTGTTATTTATACAGCAATCAGTGCTATAAAAATGCACTGATTCCTGTGTAAATGACACTGGCAGTGAAGGGGTTAACCACTAGTTAACAGTGTAGGGGTTAGGTGTGTCCTAGGGGCGTGTTTCTAACTGTCAGGGGGATGGGCTGTGTGTGTGACGTCACTGATCTCTGCTCCAATGACAGGGAGCAGAGATCGAGTGACACTGTCACTAGGCAGAACGGGGAGATGCTGTTTACATCAGCATCTCCCCGTTCTTCTTCCCCGTGAGGCGATCGTGGGTATCCCCGCAGTGATCGAGTCCGCAGGACCCGCGACCCGACTCACGGAGCTTGCCGCCTCTTAAGGGGCAACTTACAGGTACGTGTTTTTGCCTGTATGAGCTCTTCTGCCGCAGTATATCTGCGTGAGGCAGTTGGCAAATGGTTAAAGGACAAGTTCACTTTGTAAAAAAAAGTATATAAATGCACATTTTTTTGCAAGTAAAACAATATGCATTTATTATTTTTTGTTGCAGGAGCGTGTAAAGCATTGCACTATCTGCACTATCATCAGATTGCTGATGCCATGCAGGTCTCCTGCACACCGTCAGTGTATCTACTTGCCCATAAATAACGTACAGACAAGCCGATACTCAATGACTGTAAGACTCAATGAAATACCACATTGCTCCACAGCGCCATGGTAGTTCATTGATAACTATAAACTGACTGCTGTTAAGGATGTTGGGGCTTGTAGTTCATTCAGACACACAGAGCTGTGACACAGTGACAGGGAAACTTCTCCCCGTACTGCTGCCACAGGGAGGAGGGAGGGGGGCAGGGGGCAGTGGTTGCTGCACTGGGAACATGTTACATGTTCCACCCTAAAATCGGATGGAACATGTATATTGTTTCCAAAGGTGAACTTATTCTTTAGTGACCTGGAGGAATTTGCCTTTTATCTTCTTAACCACTTGACCTCCGGAACATTTATGACCAGGCCATTTTTTGGATACCGCGCTGCGTTACTTTAACTGACAATTGTGTGGTCGTGCCATGCTGTACCCAAATAAAATTGTCAATTTTTTCCCGCAAATAGAGCTTTCTTTTGGTGGTATTTCATCACCTCTGCATGTTCTATGTTTGCGCTATAAACACAAAAAAAAACATCCAATAAAAAAATATAAAATGTTTTCATAAGGCTACGTTTCCACTAGTTGTCATGTGACTTGGGACTGCAAAATCGCATGACAAGTCATACCCCATATTTTAAATGAGTACCGTTCATATATGTGCAACTTCAAGTTGCAGCGACTTCAAAGTAGTCCCTGCACTACTTTGGTCCGACTTTGATGCGACTTGAAGTCCATAGACCTCAAGAATACACAGGCATTGCTTCAAGTCTAATCACAATCACGGCAAATCACGTGACTTTAAGGTCACAATAGTGGAAACCTAGCCTAAATTAAGGCCAATATGTATTCTGCTACATATTTTTGGTAAAAACAAAAAACAATAAGCATATAATGATTGGTTTGCGCAAAAGTTATAGCATCTACAAACTATGGGATATATTTTTAAAATTAGTTTTAATTAGTAATGGTGGCAAACAGTGACTTATAGTGGGACTGCAATATTGCGGCGGACATTCTGACACTTTTGACATTTTTTGTTGACCAGTGACACTAATACAGTGATCAGTGATAAAAAAATATGCACTGTCACTGTACTAATGACACTGGCTGGGAAGGCATTAACATCAGGGGTGATCAAAGGGTTAACTGTGTGCCTAACCAGTGTTGTACTACACTGTGGGAGGTGCTTTTACTAGGGGAAGAGATTAAATGTATTGCAGGGACACAAATTTCATCTCTTCCCTCCTGTTAGAATGACACTCTGCCTTGTTTACATAGGCAGACTGCTGTTCCGCCTCTCTGCTCGATGATCGGTGGGTGTCAGCGGACATTATGTCCATGGTACCCGACACTCAACTCCCGCTGTGTGTGATCATGTACGTATATTTATGTGATGAGGCACAAAAACTGAGTAAAACTGCTGTAGGGCGGTCCTTAAGTGGTTAAAGAGAAATTGATTTCAGTATGATTTGGTTTGCTTAGTTTGAGTTCTGTACTATATCTGATTTTTTTTAAACATGCTTGCAAAGTCTTGAAAATATGACCAAAGATATCCTTATACCTCTAAAAGCCCACCTTGGCCCATTTGTGGAACCTCCTGTGGCAGGTCGAGCCTGTGCCACTGGTCAAAATGGTGGCCTGGGCAAATGATGCAGGTGTGTGCGGGGTTTTTATTAGAGACGGAGTAAGTGCCTCCATCCCCCCGAGGGGGGAACCCATCCTCCCAAGGGGGTCAGTGTGGGAAAGGAGCTGTGAGGTGCACGTTGCACTATACTGTCCAGGTCAGGACAGACAAAGGCTCAAGCCTGTGAGGATGTAGCAGCTGGGAGCTGCAGGAGAAACCATCAAGCTGACAAAGGTACAATGTTTTGTGAACAAGTACTGGGTGTTCGATGGCCTGGGGGACCAAAGGCAGGAGGCCTGAGCAGTGAAGCTGCAAAGAGAGCCATGAGGCTGAATTCTTTGTTTTGTTACATTGATGGTGAGAACCCCTGTGTGGAAAAATATTCAAGTGTGAACTTTTTGCTTTGTTTTAAATAAAAATGGTCAGAAAAAGCCCTGAAATGTACTTCTGGTGTGGAGCATTCTAACTGTTTGGTGCTACCAATGAGCTACAAATTCCCCAACTTGTCACAACCCCAACCCCAGCCTCACCTCCAACTAAAGAACAAATTAAATGGTATTGTCAATTTATTCTTCTTGCAATGTCTAATGTAATTAGAGCAGTATGTCTATATTGGGTAAATTACATAATGAGGTTGATTTACTAAAGGAGTAGAAAATGTTGACTTTACAAATACAGCTTAGTAAATAGGTGAAGTTTTGCTAAATTTAATCATCAATCAAGCAAAAATCTTGTTTTTTTTATATTTTCCTTGCACATTTTGGGTATTCTTTACAATTTGCAAAATTAAATTGCCCAACTCCTTTAGTAAATCAACTGCATTGCATCAAAATATTTACGTTATCAACCTAACTACCATAATTTCAATAAGCAGAGAATCCCCACTGATCCTCACTCTCGTTAATCCCTTTAACTCATATTAGGTTTAAAAGGGAAATAAATACTGTATACCTGACCGGTGGTGGCTCATGACTATGCTTCACAACAATATGAGGCTATATGTGGTTTTTGTTTCTTTGTCAATTTTATTAGAATTTTGTTTATCAAGATTGCAAACCTCTAAATGTGTTTTTTATTAACATACAGGATTGTATTACCACAAACAGATGTAAGAGCTATAGCTTTAATTAGATCAAAGACCAGTAATACATTTCTTGTTAGTGGCATGAGAGGTGTAAGGTTTTTGAGAGGTGATGTAATAATTTTGGTAATAATTTATTTAGTCCCCAAAGTAAAGCATTGCTTAAGACCCATACTGACTTTTAAAATTACTTTTTGTACATCTGGTACAATCTTCCATTTTTCCATGCCAAACTCTTAATTTCATCTGAAAACTGGACTTCTGTGCACCAAAGTTACAGTAAGGTAGTATACCATCATACCACATTGCAGGCTTTAATAATCTGCAAAATTTTTTTCAGTGCAGTGCAACTCAACACACAGGGGTCTATTTATCAATATTTTCTAAATGATTCTTGGATGAAAAATATGTGAATCTTGGATAAAAATACTAATAGATAGACCCCACAGATGGTTCGCATCTGTGCATTGTGGTCTTATTGCTAGGTGTCTTGGGGTGCCATTCAAAATGAATATCACTGTAACACACCACGTTTAATTTGGTGCATTACTCTGTGTAATAGTAATGATGAATGTTCCTGCAGTGCAATACTTTGTTGCCATGGTTGCATGGAAGCAAAATTAAAATGTTTTAGCATATCTGCCTGTAAACTGAAAGATAATTCTTTGAAAACATTAAATTACACAACTGCTTGCATAGAAAGCATATTTTATATAATGTTTTCGAGAAGTACAATTTTCCTTTTAAAAAAAGAAAGTATAACTAAAATCAGAGACAGAGGTTAAAACCACTGTCAGGTTTATTTTATTTATTCTGGGATGTCTTGCCATCACAATATTTAGGGCGTTCATGCTCATAAAAACTTGCACACTGTCAGGTTTATATTGATGTCCGTGTCACATTAGGGAGATGAAATCTTTCTGATTGTACTGATCACCAATGCAACTGGGAATTAGGGGTGAGCTGATGGTTTGGTTTGCTTTGGCTGTTCAGGTGTTCAAATGAATGCCCAAACTTTAATGCTCTGTACACACGGTCGGACATTGATCGGACATTCCGACAACAAAATCCATGGATTTTTTCTGACGGATGTTGGCTCAAACTTGTCTTGCATGCACACGGTCACACAAAGTTGCCGGAAAATCCGATCGTTCTGAACGCGGTGACGTAAAACACGTACGTCGGAACTATAAACAGGGCAGTAGCCTATAACTTTCATCTCTTAATTTATTCTGAGCATGCGTGGCACTTTGTGCTTCAGATTTGTGTACACATAATCGGAATTTCCGACAACGGATTTTGTTGTCGGAAAATTTTATAGCAAGCTCTCAAACTTTGTGTGTCGGAAATTCCTATGAAAAATGTGTGATGGAGCCTACACACAGTCAGGATTTCCGACAACAAGGTAATATCACACATTTTCCATTGGACAATCCTATCATGTGTACAGGGCATAAAATGTTTGGTCCCCTTTTCGGTGGGAGACGCTCACCATATATTAAGTGGTATTTCTACTGCTTCACGCTGTCACTGGTTTTTGTTGTTGTGTCCCTGATGTCATGGGATATCCTCGCTCCTTTTAAGCAAAAGGGAGAGAGGGTTGGCAATGACATCATTGCGCAAATATGGGTAATGATGTCACCACTATTCCTGCCCCCTACTTTAAATACAGTAGCTGATGACAGCTCAGGAATCTGTCATTCAGCTAGTGTTACCATCAGTCACATGTGCCAGGTCACTGTTTTTTTAATGATTCAGCAGATGGGGGGCATCATGATTGACATTGACAAGGGAAGGAAAACTTTCACAAGGAACATTTTTGGGGACTTTTATAAAGGAATTATCAAACATTTGAATGTCTTTATTTCTAGGTTACAACTTTTTTGTGAATAAGGAGGGGTACTATGTTCCCCATATTTATTCAAGTATGAGGCTGATATCTGGGGCCCCCTTATTGCTATAGGGGTCTTTCAGATTCCTATAAGTCCCCCTGCCCAGAGACCCCCACAACCATTGGGCAAGAGTTTTGGTGAAGAGACCCTTGTCCTCATCAACTTGGGGACAAGGTGCTTTGACAAGGACAAGGGGAGGGTACCCACGTTGAGGGCATGTCCATGTGGCTTAGTATAGTTCAGAATGGGGGACAGATGCTCGCCCCCACCCTTTCCTGGCCAGTCTGCATGGTCAGATAGGTATTCTGGTATCGATTTTTAGGGGGACCTCACATTTTTTTGACTGTTCTGGTGTGGATTTCCTTAAGCCAGGAACACACAGGCCGAATATTCGGCCCGTGTGTATATTAGCCTGTCCAACAGAAGCTGGATGAAGGGCCGGCTTCTGTTCGAATGAGCATGCTGGAAAACTAGCATCTGATCGGCTGTGAGTGCTGACTGGTGTGTTCTGGCACAGGGGGCAGTTCCTCTGTCAAAGCATAATAGCTCAGTGGGGAGATTGCTGTACTAACATTGCATAGTTAGTACAGCAAACTCCTCACAAGCTCCTCAGTTTTTTTTCCTTAAGCCTGCTGTGTTGAATGAAAAAAACCTCATAGTGTTTACCAAGCTTGAGGGAAACACACAGCTTCATTTTTTTCCATTCTTTTTTTTTTCTTGGATGTGCTACAGTAAAAATTGCAAATAAAAGAATGATAGTATTTAAATTGCTGTCAAACTGTCAACTGTTTTTTTTAACACAGAGACCACTCCAAAGGTTCCCAACAATACATAGTAGACCATTGGAGGGGTCTCTGTGCTCCTTTTTGTAAAAAAGAAAGAAACTGTCAGTAACAGCTATCAAAGTCATTTATCAACAATTTTAAACCATTTTACATTATAAATGTCAGTGCTGCTTCATCACTTTCTGTGCATCACAGAGACATGCCCCTTAATATGCCAGAGGGTGCTTTAAACCTCCCTGTAATTTAAAGGAGATGGACATTTGTAATGTTTCACCTTAAGCATATGAAATATTACTGCTCCTGCCCAAATAGATTTAAAATGTGTATTTTTGCAATGATACATGTTCCCCACGACAGTGTCAACCCCCATGCTATTTTGAAAATGGGGCATTTTTATTCAGAAAAAAATGTCTGCCATTGATTTCAATGGAGTCCATGTTCAGTATCCAAACTTCTTTGAAATTTGCCAAACCTTGCTCAAACCTAACTGGACTGAAAATGAAGGTAAATCAAAAATTTGGAGTTGCCACCACAACAGGAATGGAGAGGAAATCTTCCAATGGGGATACGTTTTCTTTTTACAGCAATCTAGCAGGGGAGGAATATTCCTCAACTTAGAAAGATATCTGATCATCTTCTGTTATGTCTACAGGAGAACTGAAGGGAGATCTTCATAAATCACAGATGGCAGAAAAAAATTAAAAAATGAGAGTGCTTTTTAACCTTTCTCTACTCTATCCAAAATGAAAACATTTTGACTTTACTTCATATACAGTAAATGTAGCAAAATATAGCTACTGCATTCACATAATTAACGCTGCATAAAATCACATTTTCTCTAACAAATTAAATTAAACTCCAATTAAAATTAAATCTGAATAAAAACACCTGCCCAGATGTGAGCTTCTGTGTGATGTTGCCTGCCACTGTTGCATTATATAAGTCAATTAAGTACAAACAAAAAGTGTATTTATCTATTTCCAAAAAACAGCCAAATGTCAACAGACTGAAATATTTTTTTTCTCATGCAAATAAATCAAAATAAGTAAAATACATGTTGCTTTATGTATAAAAGACAACATAAATTATTCATACACATTTACAGTATATTAGATCATCTGTTTGAATATAAAATGTAAATAACAACAATGTTTTTTTGTTTTTTTTTTAAGGTTGGTGATGAACTAAGGTTCAGGCTGAATTCAGTTCCTAAACCAATGGAAGCTGTTACATGATACCAGGTCACTGGCCCAATAATCTGCAGTCTGGGAATTCCCCACCCCACAGCCACAGGTAACAAATGGGTGGGGATGAGAACTATGACGTTTTTTAAATGTTAACCAAAAATGTTTGTTTATATTAATTTATAGTATGTATTTCACAAATGAAACTAAAGGTCATTGGTCTCTTTAATTATAGAATTTCACAGCAGATAAAGGTACATATTCTATTAACAGATGCTATAGATTTGTATTAAATATTCATTTTAGATATTTCACATTTCTCATAACACTAATAAATGCTGTTATTGATTAATAGGACCACAATCAGGGCAGCAAGGGCATTAGTCCTACAGTGGTCCTTAGTTTAAATTTGGATGGGGGATCCAAAATTGACAGTTTTTAGACAGCAAAGTAAGTAGATCATCAAATTCACAGAGTTTGTTATTTTTGAGTGCCTTAAAAATGTAAGACCAAAAATGTGTCTGTTAGATACCAAAGTACAATAATATGAAGAAGGGAGACAGCGCAAGGCCCTAAGACCTCAGGTAGTAAAGAGCCTTGTGATTTCAGGTGTGGCCTTGTTTGTCAGAGATAAAACAAATCCATGAGAATATATTCTGTGCACAGATATAACTGAGAAACAAAACACCTTTACGGTCTGGCAACAATTTTTTTTACAAAAGAATGCAGATTAAATAGGTAGTATACTTTACATTTAAATTTTGCTGCAAATGTTAGATTTTGTAATGTCTGTTTCAAAACGCTAAATTATAAATATGTAACAATCAGTTCATCTCACATACTCATTTCAATATGTAGTTATTGCAAAAGGATGATAAAATGGAAAGTGTAATGCAACGAGAAATGAATGTGTATAATCCAACATCTAGTTATTGATTGCTAAGAGCCTACTTTGTCACCCCAATAAAAGGAGCTCTTTAATATCAAACCCCAGTTCAGGTGGTCATAGTAAATGGTGGAATACATCCCTCACAAATATAGTTGGCATTTTGGAACCACACCTGGTTCCCAGGTAGGCATTGTGTATTCCTAGAATGTTGGTAACAAAACTTCCAAAAAGTAGTTTCCAACTGTGAAAGCAAAAGTTGGAAGGGAAGGGAAAAGGGAAAAGGGTCAGAGTTGGGCCCAGACAGATTCCCCTAGTACACAGTTTATCATGTAAAATTGCTGCCAGTCTCTCAATAATAAGTACCATGCCATTTTTTTGCTTCACTTGTGCACTTTCCATGCCCTCTCTAAGGTTTGCTTGGCTGCAGTAAAGTTGCAAGTAGAATTTTTAAGTTTTACGTACTTTCATTGATTATAACTTTGAGGCTGGGTTCACACTATTGTGAATTGGATAAGTGTTTCGCCGCATCCAATTTGCATAGCAGGAGATTGTGACCGGCTCTCTATGGAGCTGGTTCACACATCTCCGCAGTGGCTCCGCACTGCTTCTCCTGTTGAGTCCTGTGCTTCTTTTGGTCCTTTTCAGGTCCAAATTCAGCCCAAAATTCAGGCTGAAATCGGACCTGAAGCAGTGAATGGAGACGCACTGGATTCCTGCTGTGAGCCGCTCCATTCTCCAGTGTAAAAACAGCCTTAACATTTAAAGCATACCTTAAGTCTCCTAAAACCTAATAAATCCCCACTGAATATCAGACACCTTCAGGTATTAGCTTTTCAGGTCAGGAAGGGGAGGAAGGGACACTCTAGTATGCAAATTCAAACAGCTGTCTTTGTGACAAGCTTGATCAGAGCCATTTATGCTTCCCAGACCTTACTATATACCAAGGAGGCCACCAATCACACTAATAATATATAGTACAGGGGGTGGCAAGATGTGAAATTGGGGTTTCAGCATTGAAATTTGCATACCAGACCACCCCATAAAGCTAGAGCTATGATTAGGCTATTGATAAGAACTACTTTATAGCTTTTTTTAAAAAAATCAAATCTTTTTATGGAAAAAAGTGACATGAGCAAAGGGAAAATGTGTAAGAGCACATTTGATATTGTACTTCTAATCTATTTGTGTATTTCAAGGAAACAGGAACATTTTGTGCTGTACCAGAGAAAAAAATAAAATGGCATCAAAATAATAGGTAAGGTCAGTCATTTGTTGTTATCATATATTGCTGTTTGTAGAACTGACTACCACAGTGAGTTTAAATGTCAAATACTTTGAAAGCTGCAAATCAAGCTGAAAATTAACCAAATTTACATTTTGTTCCCTACAACAGATATTTCATTTTATACAGTTATAAATGTTATCTACTCTCCTCTAAATTAATTAGAAGAAAAAAATGTATTGTTACCTAAGCACACCAATGTATTTACTGTATGACAACATAATAGTTTTTTGATATATTCCTATGATATGATGCCCATTTTCTAATACAGGACTCATCTATACGGATGAGCCGAACACCCCCCAGTTCGGTTCGCGGCAGAACATACCAAAAATTTGTGCGAACACGCGAACCCCGTTAAAGTCAATGAACTCGAACATGAAAAATCAAAAGTGCTAATTTTAAATATGTATTTTAAAGGCTAATATGCAAGTTATTGTCATAAAAAGTGTTTGAGGACCCTGGTCCTGTCCCAGGGAACATGTATCAAAGCAAAAAAGTTTTAAAAACGTCTGTTTTTTCAGGAGCAGTGATTTTAATAATGTTTAAAGTGAAACAATAAAAGTGTAATATTCCTTTAAATATTGTGCCTGGGGATGTCTATAGTATGCCTGTAATGTGGCACATTTTTCCCGTGTTTAGAACAGTCCCTGCACAAAATGCCATTTCCAAAGGAAAAAAAGTAATTTAAAACTGCTTGCGGCTGTAATGTAATGTTGCCCCCCCCAAGCCCATTACCGGGCCCTTTGGGTCTGGTGTGGATATTAAGGGGAACCCCGCATCCAAATAAAAAAAAGCAGTGGGGCCCCCAGGCCCTATATACTCTGAACAGCAGCAGTATACAGACGGTTCCCGAGTTACAAACAAGATAGGGAATGTAGGTTTGTTGTTAAGTTGAATCTGTTTGTAATTTGGAACAGGTACATTTTTTAAGTGTGGCTCCAGCCCAAAAATCTATTTTTAAGCTTTTTTGGATAATATAGGGCAGGGTTATCACGCCTGTAACATTTTTTTTTGCTGTCTGTGCCCCTGTTCAGAAGATTTCACCTCACTTTTTGTCCCAATGAAAATTGGATTTAGAAAATTTTGGGTTATTAGGGAAACAAGGATTGTGATAAAGCATCAGTGGAGACACCTTTTTCCCATATTAACTCTTACAGGAGAGAATTTCCCTTCTTAGGGGTAGATTTCCTCTCACTTCCTGTTGTCTCCCTCCGTTTGTAAGTAAGAGTCGTTTGTAAGTCAAATGTTTGAAAATAGGGTACCGGCTGTATATACTATACGGTCTGCCCTATACACTCTGCAGAAAATTGGGCCTTAGGTGTTGGTGATACCAGAACACTGTAAGCCCTCACAGTTACTCTTGGTGGGCGCTGGAACAGGCCCTTCTGCAAAATATTATATCAAGAATTGTAATTACATGCCCCTGTTAAACAGGGGCAGAAATATTGGGCCTGTGGTGGTGGTGGCACAACACTGTAAAGCCTCACAGATACTCTTGTTGAGCGCAGAAATGGGCTCTGCTGTGAAATATTAGATCAAAAATTGTACAATACAGTGCAGCCGTAGTGCAGTTGCTACTACTTTTCTGGTGGTGTACACAGTAGAAAATACAGTGTAGTGCGGTGTTGCAAAACAAAATAAACATCATGTCCAGAAGGCCACCAAGGAGAGGCAGATGCTCACAGGCCACTAGGAGAGGGCAAGCAGGCTCTGTGCCTACAGTCAACAGTGCTGGTCATGGACATGGTGCATCCTCTGCCGGTGGCTGTGGGGCACACTTGTCCTTGTTTTCTGCTGCTGGCCATGTTATTGAGCCAGAACATGCAGAAGAGTTAGTGGAGTGGATAACAAAGCCATCCTCATCCTCCTCATCCTCTGTCACCCAGGCTCAGAGTAGTTTTTCTTCCTATGTAGCTGCCAAAGCGACCTATTCCACTGGCTCCTTGTCCAAAGTCACTCCTTCCGTAGCCCAACCATCATGCATGAAGGAGTCCCCCGAACTATCCGACCACAGTGTCAGGTACATGCTGCTGGAGGATGCACAGCAATTTGAAGGCTCCGATGTTGGTTCCCAGGTTGAGAAAGGGAGTAACGTGAGCCTAAAGAGAGGGGGTGCCCAATAAGGACAAGAAACTGGCAGTCATGTTCCCCCAGCTGCAGCATAGTGCCAAGTTTGATCCAGTGATGAGAAGGGAGGGGATGATGAGGTCACTGACTCTACTTGGGTGCCTGATAGAATAGAGGAGGAGGAGGAGGAGGCACAACTCAAACAAGGCAGGATGTCCTCTAGGGGGCAGCTTAAGGGCAGTCACCCTACTGCATCACACCGCAGAGCTCCACAGGTGCAGGGCACTGCTGACTCCCCGTTGATTTTGAAAAGTTCCTTGGTGTGGGCCTTTTTGGACACGTGTGCAGCAGATCACACCGTTGCTGTTTGCAACCTATGTCTGAAGTGGATCAAGCGTGGCCACAACAGCAGCCGCTTGGGCACCACATGCTTGACCAGACATATGACAACCTCCCATGCAGTCTTTTTTCCGTATACTATATTTGAGATTTAATATCTCTCAGATATGATTTGGGTTAAATGAGAGTTCTTTGACCATGAGTGAAAGCTTTAACACAATAACAACATTTATTGGTGAGTAGTTGACACAACCATCTATCTATAGTCTACACCAAGGAAGAAAATATTAGGTTAAAATAAGAGAATTACATAAAGGAATACAGAATGTATTCCTGAAAACATTATTCTGAAAACATATTTAGTAACAAGTAAAATGCATACCTTTCCCATAATTACCCTTTGCACCAAAGTTCCATTCTGATGGTGTGTGTTTCCCTCCCATCTAGTCTGTGTATATCATTACATGCTGATGCCTCATTGGTTGGCATAGCATGGCTCTGATTGGTTAGCTTCCCTATTCCTGGTTAAGGACTGGCTACATCTCCAATCCCTATACTTTGCATAAGTAAGTCATCTTTAATGAAAATCCTTGTGACTATTCTGAGCAGGAGCTTAACTTGAATTTACCTGGGAAGTTAAGTATTGATTATGGGTTGGCCTCCCTTCATTGCATATCCCAGCATGGGATCCTTTGGAGTAACTATGTGTAAAACAATGAGGTTTAGATCCCATTGTTTGTATACACAAGCCTAGGCACTGACTTGTCTGGTCTACCAGAGATTTCTGTGAAGATAATTTGTTTTGCCCTACATAGATAAAAGCTAAATTAAATATATTCATTAAATATAAATTAAATATATTCATAATTACAATATCCATTGGCAACAGCACTTGAAAGACCCACATCAAAGAAAAAGGCGGACTTCACCTTGCTCCTCATCTGGGATCTCCAACCCTACTCCAGTCCTCTCAAAAACCTGCACTGAGAGGAATGAAGGTATAGCAATATGTGTCCCAAGTACTTGCAGCCAATCTGCTAGCAGTACACCACCATCTGATTTTAGCAGGCAAATTTCCCTATTCCAGTTGCTAAACCGTAAAAAGAAATTTGGTCCCAGCCATCCACATGCTCACAGTCTGAATGCTAGTTTAAATGCCAGCTTGGCCAAATTGCTAGCACTGCAACTACTGCCTTTTCAGCTGGTAGACTCTGTCCCCTTTCGTGAATTTGTGGAATGTGCTGTACCTCGATTGCAGGTTCCAAAACGCCATTTCTTTTCATGGAAGGCCATTCCAGCTCTCTACCGGCATGTGGAAGGCAATGTTTTTGTCTTGTTGGACAGGGTGGTCAGCAGTAAGCTATATATTTTACCGCAGACTCATGGTCTAGCAGGCGTGGGCAGGTTTGTTACCTTTCCTTCATGGCGCACTGGGTAACTCTTCTGGCAGCTGGGAAGGATGCAGGACAGGGTTCAGTATTGTTGGAGTTTGTTCCGCCTCCACACCTCCAAAATGCCAGTGGTGATTCTGCCACAGCTCTCTCCTCCACCCCCTCCTCTTCTTCTTCCTCTATGGCCCCTTCTGCAGATTTGTTCTCTGAACCAGCGGTGCTCGGTAAGCGTTCAAGGGGCTACACAAGGACTCAGGCAAAAAGATGCCATGAGGTGCATGAGTTACATAGTTACATAGTAGGAGAGGTTGAAAAAAGACACAAGTCCATCAAGTCCAACCTATGTGTGTGATTATATGTCAGTATTACATTGTATATATGTTGCGGTCGTTAAGGTGCTTATCTAATAGGTTCTTGAAACTATCGATGCCCCCCGCTGAGACCACCGCCTATGGAAGGGAATTCCACATCCTCGCTGCTCTTACAGTAAAGAACCTTCTACGTAGTTTAAGGTTAAACCACTGCTTAAGGGAACAGGAGCCACACTGGGGCAGAGATTCTGTCAGCTCTGCAGGGGCAGGCTCAGAGGTGGTTGATGCCACACCAGCTTCAGTCAGGAATGGTTGTATGCAACAATGGCACCAACCTTCTATCTGCCCTCCGACAGGGAGACTTGACCCATGTTCCATGTTTGGCACACATCCTGAATTTGGTGGTGCAGCGGTTCTTGAGCAGGTACCCAAGCTTACAAGATCTCCTGAGGCAGGCCAGAAAAGTCTGTGGTCATTTCCAATGGTCATACAATGCCAGTGCTCGGCTGGCTGACATTTAAAGGGAATGCAACCTGCCCACCAACCACCTCATTTGTGACATGTCCACCAAGTGGGCCATCAATGAGTACCTGTGTGAGTATGGCACCAGGACAGGGTCAGGGGAGCTTGGTTTCTTTTCGCCACGCCAGTGGCTACTGATCAGGAATGCATGCACTGTCCTGTCACATTGGAGGCCCCCAGGATGGTGAGCAGTGACAATGCATGCATCAGTGATACTGTCCCTCTTGCCTTTCAGTCCCCAGAAACCCAAGGAGTTGTACGTGGCTGGGAGGAGGTTGTTACGGATCATGTGATCCTTAGTGACCCAGAGGACTCAGAATCGAATGCCTCTGCAAAGGATTTGTGGTATCAAAGAGAAGGAATTATTACTGGCTGGCAACCCTTCTTGATCCACATTACATGGGTAAGGTTTCAGAACTCATCCTGCCTTTGCAGAGGGAGCAGAGGATGAAACATCTTCAGGAAGCCTTGAAGAAAGGTTTGTGCAATGCATTTCAAGATCCTGTGAGGTTACAATTTCCTGGTGCTGAACAACGTGTTGCTGAGGCTTCTGCCAGGTCACCTGAGGCCAGGAGACATATGGACACCTTTGGGGTCAGGAGTGCACCGCAAAGGTAATGGACCCTATGGCTGACTACTGCGGATGGGAGTCTAGGTGGTTAGGGAAGGGAGGGAGCAGAGTCTAAGAGCCAGCAGGTGTTCACCAGAGCCTCTAGTGGTGAGGATAGGCTGGGCTGCAACTGGCTCCAGGTTGCGACCCCCAGGGTCTCCCAGCTCACGCCCACAGTAGGCTACAAGAGGACAGAGATAGTAAGGGAATAAGCCAAAGGTTGGGTTGACTAGCAGACAAGGAAAAACATAGAACACTCCAAAGGTCAGGGTCACAAGCAGGCAGGGATAGTCGAGAACAAGCCAAGATCGGTAACTGGAATCAGACGTGGAAGACGCAGCAAGATGCACATGGAAGCTAAACACACAAAGGTTGATCAGCAAGGCAGGCTTGCAGTGCACAGGTTAATATAGAGTTCACTGATAGGGGCTGGGCTGGAGCCATGCTTTGAGGAGAGATTACTTAAGTAGCCAGATGAAAGTGGCTGGCCTCTAAAGGTGAACACATGGAGGAGAGGTAAGCTGACAGACAAAGATTACTGCCAATCCCTACCCCAATCTGTCCGACTGTCCCCTAATTTATCCCTCTTTAGACGATCTCTGAAAACCCTTCTCTTTAAAGAAGCTTATCCTGCTTCTAACTAATACACTGTTTCACTCTCTCCATCAGCTCATCCCCCACAGCTATTACCTTTTGTATCAATTGACTCTCCCTCCTAGATTGTAAGCTCTAGCGAGCAGGGTCCTCTGATTCCTCTTGTTCCTAATTGTAATGTAATTGTAATGTCTGCCTTCATTTTGTTAAGCGCTGCGCAAACTTTTGGCGCTATATAAATCCTGTATAATAATAATCAGAAAAGTAAAAACATGATAATAAAGACATAGTAAACCATCACTATAATATGGGGAAAATGCATAAAAACATGAAATTGTAACAATAAAAATAAAAACCTAGATACATTTATAAACAAAAGTACATGTGCAAATTGTTACAAAGCAACCTTTAATAGTAAAACTGTTTATAAATAATGTCTAAAAATCTACCAAAACATGTTGGAACGTACCATGTTTATATGTAGGAACTTTAGTTCACAGGATGCCACTAAAAAATAAGGAAAATAGAATCTCGCTAAATAAAGATTGAATGTGAATTGAAAAATCAAACTATGATATTAATATGTGAGCAAACATATAATAAATGCAGTGATATAATCTAAAACAACTTTCTCACTCGTGTATAATGTCACAGTGCTGTGCCATAAAAAGTGCTAAATGTGAGAAATTGATTTAAGTCCAATAAACAATAATAGAAAAACCAAGGGATTTGATTCCCGTGAATAAAGAAGTCCCCTTTAAATATAGTGATTTGTGCAAATTAGGTCTTGAGAAGAAGAAATCCGCCATCAGTAAAGAAGGGGTGACTGCTTACCAGAGCCCCATGATTCCCCACTACAGAGGATCAGAGGAAGCTGGTATGTAAACACTTCTGCAGAGTATAACCAACGGGACAACTGCTGGGCTAATTTATGGATGATGGTTGTTTCTAAACCTCCTCTGCAAGGCTCCTGGTGTTCCAGCTCTCCTCATAGACAGATGGACTCAACCATAGGTGTACATAGTAAGAGAGAACACAGGCGCTCCATAGTGTAAAATCTCTTGGTTTATTAAATAGGTGAAGTAAAATAAACACTTACATCAATTAAAATTTAAGCAAGCCTTGTTCGTCTGGTGCGCCGGCCGTAGCACACAGACTAACCCGTCCTGCTGAACGATCAGTGGAAGACACGTGGTGACGTCAGCGCGTCGCTCGCCCTACGTGGCGTTTCGTGATAGGTCACGTCGTCCAGAGGCTTCAGCCGATCGTTCAGCAGACTAACCCGTCCTGCTGAATGATCAGTGGAAGACACGACTTCAGCGCGTCGCTCGCCCTATGCAGCGTTTCGTGATAGGTCATGTCGTCCAGGGGCTTCAGCTGATCGTTCAGCAGACTAACCCGTCCTGCTGAACAATCAGTGGAAGACACGTGGCGACGTCAGCACATCGCTCGCCCTATGCGGTGTTTCGTGATAGGTCACGTCGTCCAGGGGCTTCAGCCCCTGGACGACGTGACCTATCATGAAATACCACGTAGGGCGAGCGACGCGCTGATGTCACTACGTGTCTTCCACTGATCGTTCAGCAGGATGGGTTAGTCTGTGTGCTACGGCCGGCGCACCAGACGAACAAGGCTTGCTTAAATTTTAATTGATGTAAGTGTTTATTTGACTTCACCTATTTAATAAACCAAGAGATTTTACACTATGGAGCGCCTGTGTTCTCTCTTACTATGTACACCTATGGTTGAGTCCATCTGTCTATGAGGAGAGCTGGAACACCAGGAGCCTTGCAGAGGAGGTTTAGAAACAACCATCATCCCTAAATTAGCCCAGCAGTTGTCCCGTTGGTTATACTCTGCAAAAGTGTTTACATACCAACCTCCCCCTGATCCTCTGTAGTGGGGGATCATGGGGCTCTGGTAAGCAGTCACCCCTTCTTTACCGGTGGCGGATTTCTTCTTCTCAAGACCTAATTTGCACAAATCACTATATTTAAAGGGGACTTCTTTATTAACGGGAATCAAATCCCTTGGTTTTTCTATTATTGTTTATTGGACTTAAATCAATTTCTCACATTTAGCACTTTTTATAGCACAGCACTGTGACATTATACACGAGTGAGAAAGTTGTTTTAGATTATATCACTGCATTTATTATATGTTTGCTCACATATTAATATCATAGTTTGATTTTTTAATTCACATTCGATCTTTATTTAGCGCGATTCTATTGTTTTCCTTATATTCTGCACTGTCCTTATCTTATTCAGCAGAATTGCTGCCGTTTATGATTTATATTTACTTATTCACTTGTATATTGGTTTATGGTTTGGATTTCTGTTAGCGCAGTTTGATCCCCTTTTTTTCTTCACTAAAAAATAAGGCCACAAACACAAATGCAAAGTGGCGGTGTGATGATGTCTAGTAAATAGTTAGAAAAACTCTATTAATTAGTGATGACTACATCAAAGAACACCGCTATTTAACCACATGAACATGCAAAAATAATATTTAGCAGAACCCCTACAGATATTTAAATCTAGGGAGAACCGAAGACTAATTGGGATATATAATCACCAGAAAACACAAACAAATGAAATATGGTTGAAAAGCGACAGAAAAACAGCAGAAAAACAGCAGGAAGACTATCAGAAACCTGCAAAATAGCAGGAAAGCAGCAAGAAAAAAAAAAGGACACAGGAAAAATGCAGAAAAAATGCAGAAAAAACACAGAAAAACGCAAAAAAAAACATGCAGGAAAAACCCCATAAAACATCAGTTTAAACATAAAAAATGTATATATGAAAAAATGTAACCTCAATTGAGATTTAATCGTAATAATATGAGACATCCCACTCAAAATGTAATCCTGACGGTTTCCTAGTATTGAGGGAAAAAAATATAGTAAACTTCCCTCTTGCAAAGCGCTCTAAATCTATTGCCTCCCCTAAGGGGTGTCACTATAGCTTCAATCCCCTGAATAAATAAACTGGAGATGTCCTTGTTATGGACTATTTCCTGTCGCATCATGGCAGCATACACTTTGGGTTGTGACTCCGCCCCTCACAACCTGATAGGACCACATAGCTATAAGTTGTAAAGATGGCCCCCGCCCCAGTATTCTCTTATTTTTCCTCACCTGAGAAGGACTGAAGATGTCAGAAGCACCCCCTTACCGAACTCGCCCCAGCCAGGTTCTAGCCTCTCCTGGGTGGAAGTCCTTGCCTGTACAGCCTCTAAATGAGCTAGATGGAAGGAACCCCACTCTGGTGGTCTCAGCGGTATGTGCGGCTCCAGTATAAGCCTTAAATAGGCTTAGTTGTGTGCAGCGGTCTCCATCTGTCTTTTCCATCTCTTGGTGCAGCTTGCTGGGCTTTGTGGTTCTCCTCTGCCTCTCCCCTGTGTGCTCGGGTGTCTCAGCGCTTCCGCGCATGCGCAGTAAGCGTTTTTAGGATGCCCTGGCACGTTTGCCAGGTTCCAAGATGGCGCCGAGCGCGGCTCGGCGCTACTGCGCATGTGCGGCCAGTTCGTGACCCCGGCGGCCATGGCGGTTTATTTAAAATGCTCAGAGATGTCATTTTCTGATGCCTCCAGTTTCCTGAGCATATCTGACGCTGCTATCAACTCGGCTATCAGCTCTGCCTCACCTCTGACGCTCCCTCCTTGGGGTAAGTGTTTCTCTCTCCCCCTGGTTCCTCTGTTTGTTTGCTTGCATGTTTTTACCTGCCTGTATCCCTCCAGGGTATCACAGTTATCCTTTCTATGGAGACCGCTGCCCCAGCAGATCACCATCAGCCCAATAGGTAAGGGGGGGATGTTCATGGTAAGTAGTGAAGATTGAAAAAGAGAGCAGGATCGTACTAATGCTGCCTAATTGGTCAGCCCTACCAGGTCATCAAGATCGTCTAAATCAAGGCGAAGAGAGACCTCACGCAGGAGAAGCCGCTCCAGCCATAGGCGAAGCCGCTCACGTGGCAGAAGTCGCTCAGCCCACAGGGGAAGCCGTAGGAGGAGCCGTTCCTACTCCAGGCATAGACATTCCCATTACAGAAGATCCCCCGCACGTAGACGTCAGTCTCTTGCACATCCTCCCCGTCCAGCGGGGAATGCTTGCTGGGTATGCAGGGCCACAGCTCTACCAGACAGGCTGGCCTGCTGCAGGTGTATGGATGAAGCCACCAGGGAGAAAGAGCTAGTCACTGTGGAACCTACCGGAGTCCCTGCTACGCATATCTCAACTCCAGATGTGGAGGCTACAGCCCTGAGCACCTCACCATCCCATCCTAGTACATTTAGGGAACAAGAATTCCCATCATACGAGGAAGAACTGGAGGCGGCAGCAGGCTTTGATTTCTCGCTCATAGGGCCCTTTGCAAAATCGGTCAAGGAAGCTGAGGAGGTACAGCAGAAGCAAAAGAAGTATTTTCCGAATCTCAAAAAGGTACCTGAAGCCTTTCCATTTATAGAGGAACTGGATGAGCTTATTAAGAAAGAATGGCAGAATCCAGAGAAGAAAGTTAGTCTTTCTAACAGACTTACTAAGTTATATCCTCTGAAAGAGCCCAGGGTAGCTCCCCTGGTTTCCCCTCCAGTGGTGGACGCCTCTTTGATGCGCCTAGCCAGGCATGTGACGCTTCCCATTGAAGATGCAGTGACGTTCAGGGATGTCCCTGGACAGGAAGGTGGACACGGACCTTAAAAGGGCTTACGTTTTTGCAGGAGGCGCCTGCAGACCAGCAGTGGCATTGGCCGCAGTCGGGAAAGCTATTTCCGGGTGGTCTTTGAACACTGCGAAGCTCGTTGCTGAAGGCGCAGATCAGGACCAGATCATTAAAGCCCTACAGGAACTCAGTCTCGCAGGAGACTTTGTGGTGGAAGCCTCTGTGAACACCATTAGGTCCGCTTCAAGGTCTATGCTAGCAACGGTAATGGCCAGGAGGACGTTATGGCTTAAGCCCCGGTCAGCCAACCCAGCCTCAAAGTCCAACTGGTGCAGGATTCCATATGATGGAGTTAACCTCTCTGGTGCAAAGATGGATACAGCAATATCCAAAGTGACAGGCGGTAAGTCTGGTCTTATCCCCTCAGACAGAAGGCCAAAACAACAAAGAGCTCCTCCCTTCAAGCGCAATCTCCCGGAGAGATACAGGGATGCAAAGTCCTATAGGCCTGGGAAGGAGTACAGGAGAACTTGGAAGAACCCTCAGACGTCCTTCCTCAAATTTCAGAAAACCAAAACGCCTGCTTCCAATGAACAGAAACCTTTTTGAAGGTACGTCCGCCCAACCAGCAGTAGTGGGTGCCAGGTTCACAAGATTCGGGTTGGTTTGGGCGGAATTGATAAAGGACCCATAGACAGTATCTACCATCCGGGTCGGACACAGGTGGTCATTCAAGAACCGCCCCCCAAGGGGTCACTTCTGCGCAACCAAGCTTCCTCCTTCCAGGGAGAAAAGGCTGTCCTTGGTCCAGTACATCCAGGATCTGTTAAGGAAACAGGCAATAGTGGAGGTCGCACCATCCCAAAGAGGTCAGGGTTTCTATTCCCCACTCTTTCAAGTACGAAAAAAGTCAGGGGACTTCCGTCCTGTCCTGGACCTAAAGAAACTCAACCGGTCAATCCGGGTAGAAACATTCAGGATGGAGAGCCTCCAATCGATCCTTCAAGCGATAAATCGGGGAGACTGGATGCTCTCGATTGACCTGCAAGACACATACTTACATATCCCGATCCACTCAGAGTTCCAGAGATTCCTCCGCTTCACGATAAACAGCTGGCACTTCCAATTTCGAAGTCTTCAGTTCGGGATCTCCACCGCACCCAGGACATTCACGAAGGTCCTATTGCCCATGATAGCCCACTTGAGAGAGAGGGGATTGAGAGTCCACCATTACCTGGACAACATCCTGCTTCTCTCAAACAACAAGGAGTCTCTCATCCAGCATCAGGAAATCCTGGTCTCCACTTTACAGTCTCTAGGGTGGCTGATAAACTGGAAGAAAAGCAGTATTCACCCCACTCAGAGGATGGTCTTTCTAGGGGCCGAGCTGGACACGAGAGCGAACACGGTGGAACTTCCAGAGGAGAAGATTCCCCCCTGATTTAGAAAGTGAAGAAGGCCATCTCGGCCAAGAGACTACCAGCCAGAACATGCCTCAGTATCCTGGGCTCCTTGGCATCCACCATTCCGATGGTTCAGTGGGTGCAATGGAACTCGAGGCCTTTCCAAATTTCCTTCCTGCGCCAGTGGAATGGTGTCTCGATGTCACAGTCGATTCACATCCCTCAAGAGGTGAAGCAATCATTGCTGTGGTGGATACGGCCTCGCAACCTGGGAAGGTGCAAGCACATAATCACCCCTTACCAGGAGACGGTGACCTCAGATGCCAGTCCGCAGGGGTGGGGAGCCCACCATCAGCACTTTGCGGCCCAAGGCCGCTGGCCATTCAGGGCACAGGACGCAGTGTCAAATGTGTTAGAAATGAGAGCAGCACTCCAGGCGCTCCTGTCCTTCAGCTCGCTTTTGTGAGGAAAACATGTTCTTCTAAGAATGGACAACAAGGTTGCGGTTGCCTATATCAACAGCCAGGGGGGCACCAGAAGCAGGTCCATGATGCAGGAGGTCCGTCCTGTTCTAGAGTGGGCACAACTGAACCTGTTAAGCTTAAGGGCAGTCTATGTTCCGGGAGTCCAGAATGTGCTGGCCGACTCGCTGAGCAGGAATTTCACCTCCAACCACGAGTGGTCTCTGAATCCACAGGCCTACGCCCTCATATCCCAGACTTGGGGTCCTCCAGAGATAGACCTGGCGGCAACCCCAGAGAATGCGAAATGTCGGAGATTTCTATCAAGAATACCATTCCCTTCGGCAGAGGGGACGGATTGTCTCCTGCACCCCTGGAATTTCCATCTAGGATACATCTTTCCTCCAACTCCACTCATAACGAGGTTTCTCCTGAGACTCAAAGAGTCATTGGCACTGGTGGTGGCAGTAATTCCCTTCTGGCCGAGGAGGCCATGGTTTACCACTCTGATGCAGCTGAATACGGCAGATCCCCTGCCCCTTCTGTTGTCACTAGACCTACTCTCCCAGGGTCATCTTCTTCACCCGAACCCGGAGAAGCTACATTTGATGGCCTGGAGATTGAAAGGGCTAGGTACCTAGAGCAAGGATGCTTCCAGAGAGTAGTGGATACCCTACTCCAGGCCAGGAGGCCTACCACGAATATTGCTTACAGGCGAGTCTGGGAGAAGTTTACCGCCTTCGCTCAACAGCAAGGTTGGGACTCATCCTCACCATCGGTGTCACAGATCCTGGAGTTCCTTCAACTAGGCCTAGAGAAGGGTCTTAGATCAAGTACTCTAAAGGTCCAAGTCTCGGCCTTGTCCGCCTTGACAGGAGTCAGATGGGCACAAGATCCCCTTGTGGTTCAGTTTCAACGGGCCTGTCTAAATATGAGACCGCCTAGGAAACCTTCCTTCCCAGTCTGGGACCTCTCAGTTGTACTGGAAGCTCTATCTAAGGAACCCTTCTTTCCGAATGAGAACATATCCTTATGGGATCTGACGCTGAAAGTCTCATTCCTGATAGCCATAACATTGGCTAAGCGGGTGTCGGAGATGCAAGCCTTAATGGTCAGTGATCCATATCTGGTGGTATTGCCAGACAGATTAGTCTTAAAACCTTCAGACCGGTTCATACCCAAGGTATCCTCATCCTTTCACTTCAACCAAGAGATTAACCTTCCGGCACTCACCACGGAACAGGGCGATCCTCACCCACTGGATGTCAAGGGTAATGTCCTGGAGTATCTCTCAGCTACCAGATCCATCAGGAAGACGGAAAGTCTCCTAATCATTCCGCATGGATTCAGGAGAGGTCAAGCGGCATCCTCACGCACTATTGCGTCATGGCTGGTGAAGACCATAAAAAAGGCCTATTCACTGAGTAGTCAGCAAGTACCTGAGGGCTTAAGGGCACATTCTACCAGGGCAGTGGCAACCCCCTGGGCGGCATATTGTAGAGTCTCGGTGGAGACAATTTGCAGAGCGGCCACCTGGTCTTCCAGGAACACCTTTATGACCCATTACAAAGTGGATTCCGCCTGTTTATCCACAGTGGAATTCGGAAGAGCCGTTATCCAGGCTAATTCTTCTGTTCTTTGATTAATAAACTTAGTTTGAATCCCCACCCAGTCTTTGCGAGTTACTCCCCAAAGTGTATGCTGCCATGGTGCGACAGGAAAACGGAAAATTGTATACTCACCTTTCCGTAATTTTCCTTTCCTGTCGTATCTTCATGGCAGCATACAATCTCCCACCCGTCTAAGGTGATATATATAGGGAGAATACTGGGGCGGGGGCCATCTTTACAACTTATAGCTATGTGGTCCTATCAGGTTGTGAGGGGCGGAGTCACAACCCAAAGTGTATGCTGCCATGAAGATACGACAGGAAAGGAAAATTACGGAAAGGTGAGTATACAATTTTCCGTTGTTTCAATGTTTGGCCACATTCATGGAGTGGTTTTTCTCAATGTCTCTTAAATGATCATAGCGACGATCCTTCAGTCGGCGTGTCATGCGACCCACATACTGGATGTTGCATAAATCGCATGTAACTACATATACCAGAAACTTGGTGTTGCAGTTAATAAATGAAGAAACAACAAAACTTCTACCAGTAGTAGTAGAACAGACTGAAGGACCCCTCTTGATATGACAACAATAAGCACACCCTCGTATTCCACATTTGAAATGACCTTTAAACTTCAGAGCTCTGGCTCTCACTGGTGAAGAGACTGGGTGATAAAAAATCTGCCTAGCGTTGGAGCCCTATGAAAAATGGTTTTGATGGGTCTAGATAGTATCTGAGTGTAAATAGGATCGTTAAACAAAACAGGAAGATATTTGTTAACCGTGTTTCTTATTTTGTTAAATCCTATACTAAATGGAGTAGAGAACACCAGAATACTGACTGTAGAAGATGAGGGATGCCCCCTATCTAAGTGCTCCCTATATCTAAGTGCTAACAAGAATGTGTGTCAAACAGAAAATCATTCCTGGGAATTCGGCCGGCGATGTGTAATGCTTGATTCAAAATCGCATCAGAATAACCTCTGCATTTAAATTTGCAAACCATTTCTGTGGCCTCCCTGGCGAAGTCAGTGTCCTTACTGCACACACATTTCAATTGGAGGAACTGGCTGACCGGTGTGCCCCTGATAGTGTGCCTTGGATGGCTAGAATCCGACCGCAACAGAGCATTACCAGCGGAGTTTCATATATAAATCAGTGACAATGGTGTTGCCCTCACCAGACAACTGTACATCAAGGAACTCGATGGATCTGGCATGGGAATGGCCCGTAAATTTTTAATTGAGTTCATTGTCATTCAAGTAGTTAAGCCATACATCAATATCTATTTTGTGATTGGACAAAATGAGCAGCAGATCGTCTATATAACAACAATAGAGCACGGTGTCCAAATAGCGGGGGTTATTATGTCCAAAGATGCGGGTCCTCTCCCACCACCCCATATAAAGGTTGGCCAATGAGAGTGAAAATTCCTTATAGAGGCACTGCATCTCTATTGATAATAGCACCCGTCAAACATGAAAAAATGATGTGTGAGCAAAAACTCTAGACTAAATAAAATGAACTCCTGAAGTAACAATGAATATCTACCGGATTCTTTAAGGAAAAAGGTAACAGCCTGTAGTCCCAAAGAAGGTGGAGTACTCAAGTAAAGACTTGATACATCACAAGTAATCATTCCATAATTATCTCCCCATTCTAAATCTTTCAATTTCACCAGGAGTTGCTTTGTGTCCCTCAAAAAACCCGGAAGACCAATTACTAAAGGCTGCAACTGGCTGTCCACCCAATCCCCCAGTTGTTCGTTGAGGGATCAGATGCTGGCAACGATTGGTCTCCCAGTAAGGGGATCCAATCCCTTATGGATTTTAGTAAGATTATGGAAAACCGGCTTAATAGGATTATCAGGTATGAACATGTCTCTCTCTCTCTGTGAAAAAACACTGATATAAACTGCTCTGTCTAAGGCTGGATTCACACCTATGCATTTTCAGTGCTTTTTGCATTTTGCAGATTTGCACTACAGAACGTGTTCCATAGGAAAACATGTTAAATAGACTCTAGTGCAAAACTGCAAAATGTAAAAAGCACTAAAACTGCATAGGTGTGAATCCAGCCTAAGAGGGTACCTAGTTCCTTTTTAAATGACTCTGTGGGATCACCCCTGAGCCTCTGATAGGTGGTGGTGTCAGATAGTTGATGTAAGCTTCATCCTTATATGCATTGGAATCGAGGACTACAACTGTGCCCCCCTTTTTAGCATTTATATCTACGCTTTTATCAACATTCAGGTTTTTAAGTGTTGATTTCTCTAAGTCAGTGAGATTGTCAAAAGCCGATCCTGACCGAAAGCTACGGGCCAGGTTGGTGAGATCCCTCTCCACAAGTTTCTGAAATAAATCCTTGCCTCGAGATTCAAACGGATAAAAATCAGAATTTTGAGACATTTGAGTATAATATGTGATGCCTTCTACATTATATCCCAAATTCAAAAAAAAAAAAAGTTGCTAGTATAAATTCACACCTGAACCTAAATGTTTCTATAGCAATTATTAAACATACATCTGAATTGGAATAAAGCTAAATATAGACAAGTAAATGCATTGCCACCATCTGGGCTGCAGCAACTGTTCTCATTTATTGAATAGTAGCTGACTTACCTCTGACATGGTTCCTGCTGAAAAATGCTTTTCAACACAAACATATCAGAGATGACCCTGCTGCTGTTAAATAAGTAAAAAAAAAAAAAAAAAAGAAAGAAAGGCCTTATTTTTTTAAATTCATTTCTACTTCTAACTGATTTGCCATAGTGCAAGGATTTTGACTAGCACCAGGGGATTTTGCAGTAGAGCCCCTGATGATCCATGCACCTTAACCGCTTGAGCCCCGGAAGATTTTACCCCCTTCCTGGCCAGAGCACTTTTTGCAATTCGGTACTGCATAGGTTTAACTGACAATTGCGCGGTCGTGCGACGTTGCACCCAAACAAAATTGATGTCATTTTTTTCCACAAATAGAGCTTTCTTTTGGTGGTATTTGATTACCTCTCTGGTTTTTATTTTTTGCGCTATAAACAAAAAAAGAGCGTCAATTTTGAAAAAAACACAATTTATTTTACTTTTTGCTATAATAAATATTCCCCAAAAAAATATAAAAGATGTTTTTTTTTTCCCCAGTTTAGGCCAAGATGTATTCTTCTACATATTTTTGGTAAAAGAAAAATGCAATAAGCGTATATTTATTGTTTTTTATTGGTTTGTGCAAAAGTTATAGCGTCTACCAATAGGGGATAGTTTTATGGCATTTTTATTATTATTATTTTTTTTACTAGTAATGGCAGGGATCTGCGATTTTTATTGGGACTGCGACATTATGGCGGACACATCGGACACTTTTGACACATTTTTGGGACCATTGGCATTTATACAGCAATCAGTGCTATAAAAATGCATTGATTACTGTTAAAATGTCACTGGCAGGGAAGGGGTTAAAACTAGGGGGCGATCAAGGGGTTAATTGTGTTCTAACTGAAGAGGGGAGGGGACTGTCTAGGGGAGATGACAGATCGCTGTTCATACTTTGTATTGTACCCCTCAGAGAACTGGAAACTATGTGTTTACACACACAGATCCCGGTTCTCGGTATGACACCAGCAATCGCGGGAGCCCGGCAGTGATCGCGACCGCCGGGGCACTTGCATCGCCTCCGGCGGCGCGTGCCCACCCCTAGTAGCCACAGGGCAGAGCGACGTTACATAATGTTGTTTCGCCCAGCCGTGCCTTTCTGCCGCAGTAAAACTGAGGCGGCTGGTCGGCAAGTGGTTAAGTATACATATCGCATTGCGAAGCTAAATATAGGTTTAAAATGCATACATGAGAGCTGTTTGGATGTTTTGCAGATTTGTCTATATGCCTTTCTAGTCCTAAATATAAACAATCCCTCCAGACAGCACTGTCCAGTTGGTAAACTGACTTTCTCTGCTGTATTTATGCAATAAAGCTAAGTTGTGACTATGGCAAGTGACTGGATCGTAAAGAACAAGCAACAGTGAAATAATCTCTCATCTCACTCTGCTCTCTTCTCCTGTATGCCCCTTGTAATCACATGGGCTCTGCAGCACACCAGATTGGTTTGTAGCTCTGCTCTCCCTCTTCCAGTCTGAGTGCTGCTGTATAGGGGTTTACAAGAGGCTACTAGCAAGCCAAATTTGGGAATGTGAACTAGTTGTTTGAAAAAATAAACCACATTTTTTTATTCAAGGAATACATTATACATCTGAAGCAATAATGAAAGGAAAGTCTGGATGGCTGCACACCAAGCAGGGATCTAAATGCCTTTATGCATTTCACACATGAATTGTGCGTTATCAAAGCACACGAATCCTGTGTTTACAAACACACAAGGCTCTGTACACAGATCAGCGATCTAGCTGTTTCTTCTCCCTGCGAAGCAGGGAGAAAAAAACAGCCACATCTGGTAGTAAAAACAGCATGTATTACACACACATTGAACCTGTTAGGCACACAGTTAACCCCTTGGTTGCCCCTTGATGTTAACACCTTCCCAACCAGTGTCATTAGTTCAGTATTATATCTCATCACTGTGTTAGTGTCCCTATTAATGTAATTGCTAGTTCGTCAGTTAGTGTACCTATCAGCAAAGGTCTGTTAGCACCAGATTGCTCGCCACACTATCACAGGCCCACTATAAGTCGCTTATAATTGCCATTACCAGTATAGCGTCATAGCTGTGTAAATTATTATACCAATTATTATACACTTACTGGGATTTTTTTTTTTTTTTTTTTAGCAAAGACATGTAGCAGAATAAATGTTGTCCTATATTTATGAAGATATTTTATTTTTTTATTTTTTTATTTGATATGTTTTATAACAGAAAGTAGAAAATACTGCTTTTTTCGCAAACTTTTCGGTCTTTTTTTCATATTTATAAAAAAAGTAAAAATCCTAGTGATGATCAGATACCACCAAAAGTAAGCTCTATTTGTGTGAAAAAATGTTGTATTCCATTTGCGTACAGTATTTCAAGCCCAAGCAATTGCCATTTAAAGTGGCTTAATGAAGGGGGTAAAACCTTCCAGGGGTCAAGTGGTTAAAGTGGTGGCACTCTGTGTTTTCGTTATACTACAAGGATCTGCTGGATGGTGGAAGATCTTTTTTTTTCTTATCTGAATGTACTATATATGGATTTAAGAGGGACTTCACATTTGGCATATTAAACACTGTTTACTTATTTGTTTTTTGGTATGTTTTTGTTATATTGACTGGCACTGTATCATTTCATAACATTGTAGGGCATGGTTTTGTTTGAATGAAAATTAGGGGAATATATTTTTTCTAAGTTTTATTATGTAAGAAATAGAGAAAAATTATGGAAAAAAATCCAATAATGTTCTCAGTGCAACTTTTGCATAATTTGCACAGCCCCAGTTATTTATCCTATGTTTTATTAGGAACTAGTATAGTTCCTAATAAAAAAAAAAAGTATATTAAACCACATATTAAAATGTAGTTTAATATATTTATTTACATTTATTTCTTCATGAGGAGTCTGCATTAGGCCAAGATAGACATGATTCAGACTCATGCACCTTTGCAGAAACACATCATTTATAAAAAAAGATCCTTTTTGCTGACTGCTCCGAGAAAGAAATTGGTCATTGTTGTAGTGATCTTTTGCTAAAAGAAGAAGCATCATCTCAGGGCTGCTGGACTCACAGGAATGCAAGTTCTTTTTAATAGTATTTTAAGCCCAGGAGGTCACTAATTCAGCTCCTGAGCTTAGTGCTGAACTTTGGCTTTCACGGACAGTCAACACTTCCAGCATTAAACCCCACTGACATTCTCCTAAGCCACTAAGACCAGGTACTTTTTTTAAAAAGTGCTGAAACAAATGCCTCTTGCTGGATTTAAACGATTGCACTCATAAATGAGGTTGGGGTGAATTTGTTCTTTTTTCATGTTTCTATTTTTCAGTGATTTTGGAAATTATATTGAAAACCATACTCAGTAAGACCATAAATACCAACACCCAGGGGCGTTGCTAGGTCTACAAAAGATCTGGGGCTAGAGTCCATAGCAGTGTAGTAAAGAAAGTCATACGCTTGGGGGGGCATACAGATGTATATACAGTAATATACGTGTGTGTGTGTATATATATCCCCAGAGAGCCCCCCACTTACATCAGGGTCCCCAGAGAGCCCCCCACTTACATCAGGGTCCCCAGAGAGCCCCCCACTTACATCAGGGTCCCCAGAAAGTCCCCCCTTACATCAGGGTCCCCATAGAGCCCCCCCCTTACATCAGGGTCCCCAGAGAGCCTCCTCCTTACATCAGAGTCCTCAGAGAGCCTCCCCCTTTCATCAGGATACCCAGAGGGCCCCCCATTTACATCAGGGTTCCCAGAGAGCCTCCTCCTTACATCAGAGTCCTCAGAGAGCCTCCCCCTTTCATCAGGGCACCCAGAGGCCCCCCCATTTACATCAGGGTTCCCAGAGAGCCCCTCTTACATTAGGGTCCTCAGAGAGCCTCCCCCTTAAATCTGGGTTCTTAGAGAGCCTCTGCCTTAAAATCAGGGCCCCAGAGAGCCTCTCCCTTGCATCAGGGTCCCCAAAGAGCCCACCCACTTACATAAGGGTCCCCAGAGAGCCTCCCCTCCCCTTTGGGGACCCCTGCATAGACTCGGGGCTATTGGTCCCAGATTCGGGGCTATAGCCCCAAAAGCCACCCCCTAGCGACGCCCCTGCCAACACCTATGCCTTTTACAGTGAGGTCGCAGTCTTAATAATTGTTATAGATTCCTCCAGACCTGCAAAATGGACATCCTGGCAAAGCAAGGCCGTTTATCATTCCAGCCCCAAATGTCACAATTTTACTAACACTGACTAGTTTTTTTTTTCTCTGCAATTCAGAACAATTGCATATAGTTATATTTCTTTTTATAGTATGATTAATACATTGCATTTTAATAGATGTCACAGAGCTTTTGAAAAGGACACATGTAAATACACATAAGTCCTTTTTTGCCTCTAATTTTCTTTCCTTCCCTGCCTATTAGTCCTAATTACTTATGATGTTTTTCTTCCTAGGGCCTGCTTCCTCTCAGTCTTCATCCAGCAGTAAGCTGCAGCTCTAATTTTGTATTCATGCTTTAACAGGCCTGTTTCCATGGAGATGACTGTGATATTACCAGATTTGTGTTAGGCCTTCACTGCTGGATGAGGTTGGCAAAGAAGATTGACTATAATAGAAAAAGGCATGCTTTGAACTAGGAACAAAGTATAATCTTAGATTAAAAAATAAAATAAAATAAAAGAATGATACTAATTAAGGAGAAGGCAAAAAGATTCTATTCTGAGAGTAGCAATGCTTTCTTGAATAAAGCCTCGTACACACGATCAGACTTTAAACAAACGTTTCCATGGATTTCTGTCCAAAGGGCATTGGCCATGAATTTGTATTGCATACACACGGCAGGACTTTTTAGGCAACAAACATGAACATAGTGACGTTTCAACGTACTGACGACATTTCAAAAGTGGACGTTCAATTCTCTGGTGCCACCCTTTGGTCAACTTCTGTATTGTTGTCTGATCTTTTGCATTGGTTCTGAGCATGCGTGTTTGTACTTTGGACTAAAGTCCGATGGTTTTGTGTACACACGATCAGACTAGCCGACGTAGGACTTTTGTTGCCATAATTCACCCATTTTTGTATACTTTATGACATCACTAATGACGTCTCTTAGTTCTAGTATGATACCTGTATTTGTCTTAGTTCTTACTTTGGTCACATCTGAGAAGCTGCAGAATGGTTAAGTTATGCAACTTGCTTCAAGGAAGCCCATGCTCCAAGAAAGCCTATTTATTAAAATATCAGAGCAAGGGAGGAGGCAAAGAAGCATGGATCGGGATTGTTTGTTTGGTGGTTGGGGGCTAGTAATGAAAAATGTATTTTCCATCTTGACCAGTGGCAGCTGGTGCTGTATTTTTTGGGGAGGGGGCAAACAAGACACTCGTCGCCACCCCCCAGTCGGTCGGGTTGGTCGCTCGCTCATCCTGCACTTACCCCATCTAGCAGCTTTGGCCCCTTCCTGCATCTCCTCCTCCTCCGTGGCGGCGGCTTCCCTTCTCCTTCTTTCGGTGGCCAATACGATCGCTTCTCCTCTCAGCCAATCGGGTCTTAAGACCCACTTCCTAATTGGCCAGGAGGAGAATCAGGAAGACAATAGCGAATGTTCATTTGCTATTGTCACACAACTGGGTGGGCTCAGGGCGCAATGCTCTGGGCCCCAAGCCCATCCTTTTTTTAAGCCAATTAGAGCCCCAGGCCTATTGAAATCCATGTGTCTGGTGCCCTGTATGTAAATTAGGGGCCAGGCACATTAAATAGGGGGGAGGCACCCCTGTGCCCCTAATGGACAGGCCGCCACTGATCTTGACAAAAGTATACTTTTTCCTTGCACTGTTTTGGGGATGTACATTGGATGTAAGCAGATGAAAGCTCTTATAAACTTAAAAAAATTCAAATAGGTTACAGTGAAATAGATTAGCAGTAGTGGATTAAAAGGTGTCTAAATATAGACTAATACATCTTATACTAGTACCTGAGAAGCAGATGTCACAATTAGGGATGAGCCGAAACCCCCCCCCCCCCGTTCGGTTTGCAGCAGAACATGCAAACAGGCAAAAAATTTGTTCGAACACACGAACACCGTTAAAGTCTATGGGACTCAAACATGAATAATCAAAAGTGCTAATTTTAAAGGCTTCTAAGCAAGTTATTGTCATAAAAACTGTTTGGGGCCCTTTGGGTCTGGTATGAATATTAAGGGGAACCTCGTCCCAAAATAAAAAAAAAAATTGCGCGGGGGTCCCCCCAAAAATCCATACCAGACCCTTATCTGAGCACGCAACCTGGCAGGCCGCAGGAAAAGAGGGGGTGAGGAGAGAGCACCCCCCTCCCCTCCTGAACTGTACCAGGCCACATGCCCTCAACATGGGGTGGGTGCTTTGGGGTAGCCTCATCCCCACAACCCTTGCCCGGTGGTTGTGAGGGTCTGCGGGCAGGGGGCTTATCGGAATCTGGAAGCCCCCTTTAACAAGGGGACCCCCAGATCCTGGCCTCCCCTCCTGTGTGAAATGATAACGGGGTACAAAAGTACCCCTACCATTTCACAAAAAAAGTGTCAAAATGGTACAAATGACAAGACACAGCTTGGGACAAGTCCTTTATTAAAAATAAAAAAATTAAAATGTCCCACAAAGTCTATTCATCTTCTTCTTTCTCCGACAAATCAAAAAAAAAAAGCCACGACCAACCCGCCTCCATGGGAGGCATCCACCATATGACGCGTCCTTGCAGGTGACAGTTTTTTATAACTGAGGGCAGGGCCACATGGTGATGTAAATGGGTGGCCCCGCCCCCCTCTGATGCCACGGGGAAGCCATTGGCAAGTTCCTGTGCATCAGAGGGGGGCGGAGTCACCCGGGACATCACCGCGTGGCCCCGCCCTCAGTTATAAAAGAACTGTCACCTGCGAGGGTGCATCATACGGCGGGTACCATTTCACATAGGAGGGGAGGCCGGGATCTGGGGGTCCCCTTGTTAAAGGGGGCTTCCAGATTCTGATAAGCCCCCCACCCGCAGACCCCCACAACCACGAGGCAAGGGTTGTGGGGATGAGGCCCTTGTCCCCATCAACATGGGAACAAGGTGCTTTGGGGGGGCTACCCCAAAGCACCCTCCCCATGTTGAGGGCATGTGGCCTGGTACGGTTCAGGAGGGGGGGTGCTCTCTCTTCCCCCCTCTTTTCCTGCGGCCTGCCAGGTTGCGTGATCGGATAAGGGTCTGGTATGAATTTTCGGGGGGGACCTCCTCGCCATTTTTTTTAATTTTGGCGCGGGGTTCCCCTTGCAATCCATACCAGACCTGAAGGGTCTGGTATGGATTTTGAGGGGGACCCTCACACAATTTTTTTTTTTAATTTTGGTTCGGGGTTCCCCTTGATATTCATACAAGACCCAAATGGCCTGGTAATGGACTGGAGGGATCCCATGCCATTTTTTTCAATGACTTCTTTTATCTGTATTGCTGGAACCAACAATTCTTAATAGCCGTGAGTACTTTTAAATGACTTTTTTCCTTTAGAAATGTCATTTTGTGCAGGGACTGTTCTAAACACAGGAAAAATGCCTCACTTTACAGGAATACTATGAACAGTATAGTATAGGCCAGGACGGAGTGATCAGCACAGAGCTGGGCTGGGAATCTCTGACACCCCACAGCACGCCGATTAGTGTTACTCTGCTTATACTGTTTGGTGCAACTAAGCACCTGTGGAATGTGAGTACCCCAGTGTGGGGATTGGATTTTACATGTCTTTTAATAAAGTATCTGGCGATATTATACTATGTAGTCCCTTCTCTTTTATGGTTTGATGCCTGTGGAGTCTTAAAGAGCCTGGTGGGAGATCATCTAATATCCTAATACTGAGCCCAGGGGTGGCTGGGAGATCATCTATTATCCTGATACTGAGCCCAGGGGTGGCTCCATAGCGTGTTTTGACACAGCTAAACCCTGTGTCGCACGCTCTGAGGTGAGCGCAACTACTTTGGGGTGTCTCAGAGGCACATCACGGCATGATATGGGCACTGTGGTTCAACGATTTGATTTTTCTGTGAAACACCTTTATGCACTGCAATTCACCGTTTGAACCTTTTCACTGCACATTGCTGTGTGATATCATTTTGGAAGATTGCTTTCACGGATAAGGACTATTATTATCTCAAGCATTACATATCACTTATATATGTATAAGATACTATATTCGTAGTGCATGTTTTTTTCACTTATATTTATTGTATATTATTGATTTATGTAGGGTTAATTATTTGGATACTGCACTTTGGATTTAATATGCATGGCACTTTGACACATTTATTAGCCTTTTTTTGATTAGCATGTGAACTATGTAATTTTACGCATATATAGCTCATTTAGTATTAAGCACATTGCACTTTGGATGTGGCATTCAGTAACACATTTATTTAAGCATATAGAATTGATTGATTATTTAGCACATTGCACTTTTAATGTGGCATTTAGTAGCGCATTTTGTGGATATATGAAAATTTTTTTGGACTTGAATCACATGCACTTGGCACTTTGCACATGATATCGATAGGGTGAGCGCATATATTATTTTTTACCTAAGCGCAGCGCATTTTTCTTTATTTATACTATAAACACCCCCCAGGCACAATATTTAAAGGAATATTTCACTTTAAGCATTATTAAAACCACTGCTCCATTTTTAAAACTTTTCTTTGCATTGATGCATGTCCCCTGGGGCAGGACCAAGGTCTCCAAACACTTTTTATGACAATACCATTCATATAAGCCTTTAAAATTAGCACTTTTGATTTCTCCCATAGACTTTGAAAGGGTGTTCCGCGGCTTTTGAATTTGCCGTGAACACCCCAAATTGTTTGCTATTCGTCGAACAGGGGAACACCCGATGTTCGAGTCGAACATGAGTTCGACTCGAACATCGGGCTTATCCCTAGTCACACTAATAATGATTTACTTCTGTCAATTAGACATGGTCATGTATTTTTTTAACCTAACAATGTAAGAGACATCTTCCTATTTGTGAACATTTCAGCTTTCCCATTTTGCTACATTTCAAACAAGAGGGGCATACCTTGTCTACTGCCTACTTTACTCTCCTAAATAAGAAGAGGGGTAATATTGGGCCAATGATCAAAGGAGTTTCCAATAGGTTGGTGGACTGTGAGTAATAACAATGCTTCCAAAATTGAAAGCACTTGTTACTGTCCTGTAGGTTCGTCAGAAATGATCTGCAGCTTACCTGATTTTTTATTCTGGTTTGGGTGGAGGATGGGCTTCCTTGGAGCAAGTTGCATAACTTAACCATTCTGCAGTTTCTCAGACGTGACCAAAGACAAGTAAGAACTAAGACAAATACTTGTATCATACTAGAACTAACAGACGTCATTAGTGATGTCATAAAGTATACACAAATGGGTGAATTATGGCCACTCACAGATGTTATAAGTAATCATCTCAATATTACTGCTGGTTAGATTAAAATCATAGGAGTATTTTTACCATAGTACACAGACTAATCAGTTTAGTGGATCTCTCGTGCATGAGCATCATGGGAAATGTAGTTCCAAAACATCTGGGGCACCAAGGAAGGTTAGCCATCACTGCCTTAGACTCTGCAGTCTTCAGGTCATCCATGTGACGTTACGTGATCTTCCGCTACTCCCCTGGCACCCTGGTGAGTCCAGATTTGCATGAGAGTCACAAGAAGTAGGTATTAATTTTAAAATATGCTATGCAAACTATTTAAATGGCAAAAATTGTGGTTTTGGGCTATAATTTAACCTAAGATCCTAAACAGTAGACTCATATCCTATAGAGTTGTGCATGTTTTATTTTAGCAAGTCATTATTGAAAATGATTTTACCTACTATAATAATTTGACAGGCTGCAGCCTATGTCAAATTTAGGCATAAGGCATTATAACTACAATTGATCTTGTCATTAGTAAATTGTATATAAATGTGAGAAATAACTGTTTTTTCAAACACTGAAAGAAAAATGTCTAAGTTTTATTTCATTGACAGTAAGAATAAATGTGAAGCATGATACACAGCAGTTGGTCTTGCATTAGGTATTTCTGCTTTTTGGTAAGATGTCAAATATGTTCTCTTTTTTACAGCACGCTCCTAAGAACACAATGCATATGAGGCAAAGAGTTTCTAATGGCTGATCAGCCTCATACAGATAAAGAAAGAAAGAAAAGACATTTAGTGTTGTATATTTACTGAGATATAATTACTTGAGAATGGTAGTAATATTTCTGTTTATAAAAAAAACATGAAATTACATTGGCAAACTGTCTAATTGTATTTCATTCAAATGAAAATGCATTTTCTTATGGGTCTTCTCGTTGTTTGTATACATAAGTAATTTAATGAGAATTGAGAGTGAGATGTCTCAATAAGATCAATGGGAAATGTGATATCTGTCTGCTTTTTGAGACATGGCCATGCTTCCACGACAAGAGATGATAGTTTCCGTAATGCATCTTACATTTAAATTCTGGATATTTGCAATGAAGTATATGTTCTTTTTCTCCTAATAGAATAGCCAAACTTTGATGCCACCAGGGTGTTAGGTAATCTGGGTATGCAAAAATGATTGTGCTTATTACAGTATTACACTTTAGGGAAGTCCTTTGTGACTTGTATATTGGCCCAGTCTTTAAATTTCTACTAAACCCACAACAGTAAAACCAGTCTGTATATGCAGTAAAGCATGCTTGTTATACTCACTCTGGAACATGGGTGGTTAATACACATGTGTAAAATGGTTGCTTGACCCTGTCTTCTCTTAATCTCCCCTCCTTCCACTGTCCCCCACTATCTGCTGATAGAACAGATCCTGGGGGGGCAAGCTGAACATGCTTAGTTTGGTGTGTATTGCTAGAGAGGTTTTTTGGGGGGAGAGTGCATTTGATTAGCACAGGTCCAATCAGCACTGTCCAGACAGAGGGTCAGGGGTCCTGCAGCTTTAACCAGACACTGATACAAGTAACACGACTGCTTTAACTGCTAATGGGAAAAGGTATTTAGCAGTTTATATTTACTAAAATAATTGCATTTCCATGTTCTGTGCACTGTGTACTGTGGGAGACCAGATATAGTAAATGCAGGGTACTGGATTTATAACACTTTAAGTTCATAAGAGATGTTCAGATTGGACACATGACTTGCAAAGTTTGAGCTATGAGTGGCCATCTATAGAAACAAACTGGAGTTGGACTTTATGGTTTTAATGCATGAATCCATTGAATGGATCCTTCTGCATCATCTTTGTAGTCTAGAACCTTAACAATGGACATACTAAATGCTGTTTCTTTTAAAAATGCAATTATCTCAATAGCAGCAAATCTATGCAGTATTCATTTGAACTGTTCCATGAGTTTTTCAGTAGTGTGTGTCCAATCAACACGTTATAAAAATATAAAATTACATCTGAAAGTCATGAAGGAATACAAACTATAATTATTCAGAAAAATGGCAACACCAAATTCCAAACAGGTAGCTTTTTCCAACCTTTTCCATCCACAATGCCTATATTAATGTTTCTATATTAATGATGGTCCATGCTGAGGATACATTAATAAAATCTCCCTTTTGAGAGCTACCCAATGATTCTTTGTGAGGTTGGTAGGTCTCAGACTTAGCTGTCACTGAAAGTCCTCATTGACAACTGCCAGCCAGTCAGAGTAGTTTACCATCAGGTGATTGGCACATGCCGATGCTGCTACATATTTCCTGAGCATCTAGGGTTCAATGGCCCCTGGTTGCATAAGGCTTCATGTCCCATGGAGATTAATTATTGGTTATCCGCAATTACATTGTGAAAAGGATGCTCCTCTTAAAGCATTTCTAATTATGCAATTATAGCCAACATGATTTCTCTATTAGGCTTTATAACAGGTACAATGTGTGCAGACCATCCATGCATTTTTTATACTATTATACCTTGGTGTAAGGCAATCAATTACTGCATATATTTTTGACCTTCAGGCAATCAGCCTTTGTATTAGGATCAAGTATGAATAATAAAGTCAGCCCTTTAATTTATCACAACCATCTAATAAATATCTTTAAAGTCACTAACCAAACCATTTTAGTGAAGTGGGGAAGAGATAGAACATTAGTTTTCTTAATACAGAACTTCAAATAGATATGTAAAAAACACAAACTATTTCAACTCAATGTTAATTTAAACATAAATTATTGCACTTTTTTAAAATGCAGCCAGTAATTACCTGCATTTGCTTTGATATCAACCATGTTTAATACCCTGCACAGCAGATTTTAGACTGGCAGAGGAAAAAAACAGTAAAAGGCACCAGTTAGCTTTGCTGAAGTACTGATGTGTTGACAAATAGATTGCTGATAGGAGGAGAGAGCTTAGTGATGGAGAGATAGTCCAGTCATGGACTTGAGGGGCGGCAAAACCTATTTCTTCTGAACTGCATCAGCTAAAAATCAAGTCTTCAGCATGCCAGGCAAAGCTACTCTTTGGGGAAGAACTTCCTAAATTTTAGGACCGGATTAACAGAAATACACATTTTTTGACAATACTTTTTTAAAACAACTGCCATATACACAGTATGTTATTTATCTGTGTATTTTTGTCCAAAGTTCAGATTTAAAGTGGTTTTAAAAGGTAGAACATTTTTTACCTTAGTGCATTCCCTACATTAAGGTAAAAAATGTTCCAGCATGTTTATTGCCCCCTCACCTCCCGTATACTTACCTCTCTTGATCTAGTGCTGTGTCCACCTGTAGCAGTTCTGGTCTCCTGCTGCTCTCAATCAAATCCTGTGAGGAGGAAGTGGGAGGAGGTCAACAATGCTGTGTGTGTCTATAGACTCCGGAACAAGCTATGGTGGGGTGCACGCAGAAGAGGAGGAAGTGAGATCACTGGTGGGGAACCCCAGAAGAGGAGGTTTCGAGATGGTAAGGTAAGTATGAACCATTTTTTTTTGTTCTTTTTTGTAAAATAACAAACAGGCCTTTACAATCTGTTCCACGCCATTTTATTGAGGTGAAAATTGATCTACACTGCTTAGCATCACAGCAATAGAAGTTGTTTCTGGATTTGAGAGTTGCTTTTGAAATATACCAAGTTTGAGTATTTACTAAGTGCTAAATGACAGATCCATCTGTCAATAATTGAAGTGTTATAGCTGAGATTTGTGGACTCCAGTACAACCACATGATGTGATAACATTCTTTGATTTGGAATTCCAGCACTCAGAAATCTTTAATGTTTTAATCGATGTTATTAAATAATACTACATGAGTTTATGCATTTTAAATTGAACAACAGGTGAACATGTTTAGCTGTAATTCCTTTATTGTAATTTTTGCTAGTTACATAAAGGTAGCCTCATTCCCATTATCTGCAGTAATGGTATGATTTGTTTTGCAATCTTTTGAACTGGTCAGCTGACCTCTGTCTAGTTTTGTCCTTAATATGCAGTAGGTATAGAAAAGAATCACCCCCTTTAAAATAATCAAATTTTTTTGCCTTGCAGCCTAAAATGAAGACATACAAAGGTTTTATTTTATTATGCTGTATTTATTCAGTGCAACTTAAAACATCTAGTGAAAGATATAACATCAACATGTCAGAAAAAAATAAAATAAAACAGAATCACTGAGTTGGAAAAGGATCACACCCTTGTGTAAGTTATTTACTGTATTAAACCACCTTTTGCTTGCTTTAATTACAGCTTTTAGTCTGTTGGGATATGTCTCTACTAACTTTGCACATCTAGACTTTGCAATATTTGCCCACTCTTCTTTGCACAACTTCTCAAGTTCAGTTAAATTTGATGGTGACCATTTGTGGACTGCAGTCTTCAAGTCATTCCACAGATTTTCAATGGGGTTTAAGTCTGGGCTTTGACTATGCCAGTGGCTCTCAACTCCTGTTCTCAGGACCCACTAACAGGCCAGGTTTGCAAGATAACTGAAATACATCACAGGTGATATAATTTGCTCCTCAGTGATTGCAGTATTCTAGTCTGCATCTCTACAAGGTAATACTTAAAATCTGGCCTAATAGTGGGTCCTGAGGACAGGAGTTAAGAACCAATGGACTAAGCCATACAAGAACATTCACCTTTTTCTCCTTCAACCACTGTGGGGTAATTTTTTGCTGTGTGCTTTGGGTCATCATCATGTTGGAAGGTGAACCTTCTTCCCATTGACAACTTTCTTGCAGGGGGCAGCAGATTTTCCTCAAGAATGTGATGGTATTTTGTCACATCCATTTTTCCTTCCATCCTGACAAGTGCTCCAGTCCCTGCTGCAGAGAAACACCACCATAACAAGATATTACCACCTCCATGCTTTACTGTAGGAATGGTGTTATTTAAATGGGGAGCTGTAATGAATTTCTGACAGAAATATTGTTTGGTGTTGAGGCCAAATAATTTAATTTTAGTCTCATCTGGTCATAACACCTTTTTCCATGTGGCCTCAGAATCTTCAAGGTGAATTTTGGCAAAGTTCAGTCGTGACTGCATGTGGCATTTCTTGGGGAGTGTCTTTTTTCTTGCAACCCTCCCATACAAGCCACATTTGTGGAGAATTTGTGATATTGTTGTCATATGCACACAATGGCCATTCTTTGTCATAAATTCCTGCAACTGCTTCAGGGTTGCTGTAGACCTCTTGGTAGCCTCTCTGACCAGTTTCCTCCTGGCTCTATCATCCAGTTTGGAGTGATGTCCTGATCCAGGGAGGGTCGGTGTTATACCAAATATCTTCCACTTCTTCATAATAGACTTCACTGTACTTCTAGGCATTGATAAGACCCTTTAATTTTTTTTTGTATCCATCTGCTGACTTGTGTTTGTCCACAACTTTATCCTGAAGATTTTTTGACAGTGCATTGCCATCCATAGTTGATTGTTTGCTTAACAAAAGCTCTTCACATGCTGAGGTAATCAAAATAACCACAGCTGATCACAGTTGAAAATTAAATGGCTTTGTGTGCCATTGAGAAGGGCGTTAGCTACACCTGATTGAGTTTACAAGTCATTTTTAGGAGGAGTTGATCCTTTTTCCAAATTAGTGATTCTTTTTTTTATTTATTATTTTTTTCTGATATGTTAGTGGTCACTTGGATGTTATAAGTTGTAAATACAGCTGGATAAAACAAAAGCTGGGCCTGTCTTCATTTCAGGCTGCAAGGGAACAATGTGTGATTATTTTAAAGGAGTGATTGTTTTCTATACCAACTGTAAGTCAAGATTTCTTTAGATATTTTTTTAGAACAAGAGCTTTGATACCAGAATATGCAATGACAAAGTCTGCTCAGCCTGTTTTAGAGTTGTACATTACTTTATAGCTATAACTCAAACACAGGCTCTTGTAATTTGAAATTTTAATTTAATTTAGGATATTTCAAACATCATAAGCAGTTTCCAACCCCCTGGGGAAAGTGATTTTCCTTTTGCTTGGGAAGTAAAGTGTGCAAAGGGAAATTACTTTCCCTAGGGGGTTGGAAAAAGCAAATTGAATTTCAAATTTGGCATGGAAATTCACTGTCAGCTTTTATGCCCCTGCAGTAACTTATCTACTTGCTTAAGCAAGTAATATGTGTAAACAGTATTAACATAAAGGATGAGTGGACAATCATTTCTACTAATGGCAGCCAATGTAGCTGCAAAGATTTAGACTGGCCATACACGGGAGCATTTAATTTTTCAGAGGTGAACAATCACATCACCATTCCTCTATTCAGCCTACATAGAACAGTTTAATGATCTCCCCATTACCAATTATAAGGCTGTATTATGTGATATCAAGTAGTTCTATTGATCTCTGCATTATCAGCTGAGATAAATAGAAAGTCAAACAATAATCTAGCCACTTGCAATAAAGATACTAGTATTCTGATGTAGAGCAGTTATTGAACAATCAACCATATCGGTGTGATATCAGCTTGTATATGGACACATTTACTTTAATGTTCTACAGTGTTTTAAAATGAGCTCCACTTTATCATTTTCTGCCAATTCCCTGTGTTAAAAAATGCAATGTCTTCAGTGTCTGTGATTTATTTAAAAAATTCCACTGTATACCTTATTTCACAGCGCCTGCTGTTCCCTCTCCTCATCTAACAGCTACAGTGGGAGGGGCTGAGAATCCCCCCGCTGACATCAGTCAGAAGGAGGAGAGAAGGTGGCCAGTCACGCGAGCACAGAGCTGCGCTTGGAAATACGATATGCAGGGGCATTTCTTTAATAAAGCACAGACACTGGAGACATTCCATTATCTAACACAGGGGATTGCCAGAAAATGATAAAGTTTTGATAGTGGCAGGAGGGGAGGGGCAGGCACTGTCAGGAGCTGACAGGGAGGGAGAGGACAGGGGAGACACAGGGGATGATGGAGGCACATAAACTGACAATGGTGTCAGGGCTCAAGAGCCACGATAACAGGGGGAGGGCAGAAACTGGCAGGATCAGCCAGGTATTTAAGGTGATACAGGGGGACAAATGACACAGCATAAGCACTATGCTGTTATTCATGCTTTAAAGGGACAGGAACATTTTTTTATTCTTTTTTAGGGTAACAGGCGCTTTATAAAAACATGTCTTTCTTTTATTTTTAAACCCATTGTTTTGCAAAAAAAATTTTAAAAATATGTCATATAACAGCAATAGTCTACCAGCAATATCTTGTTATTTGTTCCTTGGCCTAGCTATGGAATAGACACACTATGAGAGATGTGACATTTTAGTAACAGAAACTCTAGCCTTAGTTGGCAATGAAATGGATAGTTAAATCTTATATGTACAATTTCTGCTCAGTGATCTAAGAAAAGTATCTAGGCAATAAGGAAAGGAATATCTTTCTAAAATATACATGTGCAGATCTCTGGAATTTCGAAAACAAAAAGTCTATCATAAAGGGACATGATCATATTTTTTTTTACTCGTCACATGTGTATGATATGTACACAACTAGACAAAGTTCCCAATGCATATTGGGGCTTGTTTTGCTAAAGGCAAATAGGCTGTTCCGAGAGCTTAATGAACGTGGTGAAATTTAACTTTGCAAAGAATACCCAATCACATGCAAGAAAAAAAGACAGCATTTTCCTTGTACATAATCGGATGACCTCATTCACTAAGCACTGGGAAAAATTCCCTCGCAAAATGCATGTCTATTGAAAAGTTAACAGTCTACTTGCCTTTAGTGCATCCACCCCTTTCTGCCTAGAATTGATTCCACTTCATTCCTGTATAATGTAGCTCCAAATCTCTGCATGTTTGCTAGGATTGGTACAGATACATCTATACCATATATAAAAAAACGTATATGAACTGTTAAATCAATTTGCAGGTAACATTGGGGGTTATTTACAAAAGGCAAATCCACGTTGCACTTTACGTGAAGTGAAGTGCAGGCGCTATAAATCTAAGGGGTAGATCTGAAATGAGTGGAAGCTATGCTGATTTTATCATCCAATCATGTGCAAGCTAAAATACTATTTTTTATTTTCCTTGCATGTCCCCCTTGGATCTACAGCGACTTTAATTCCAAGTTCACTTGCAGTGCAAAGTGGATTTTCCTTTAGTAAATATCCCCCATTTTCTCTTAGCTACAATTTTCCATTAGGATATGATATTATCATATGATATATCTTATTCTTAACATTTACAAACTGCTAACACAAAAAGAAACACATTTCAAACAGTTAAAATTCAATAGTTCTGCTATTACACTATGCTAGCACCATATCAAAATTAAAGCACTATTTCCTCCAGCTGCCTATGTTTAAAATATTTCTCTGATTTAAATTTTTCATGCTCTGGGATCATCAGAAGGTAGAAGCTCAGGTTAAAGTAGATACGTTTCTCCTTTTTTAATCTTGAGATTGATATTGCATTTTCATGCTCTAGTGGTTTTCATCACCTACCCTTGGCAAGGTATTGTGTCCTGATCTATAAGCCCAGGCTCCTCCAGCTGTTGATATGCTGGTCCTGTAATCCCATTGAGGCGACCTCTGGGCAGAGGGGGAGTTCTCCGAAAGGCATTTCTTTGAAGCATCCTACTCCTTTGGCTGGGACTACAGCACGTTGAAAGGTTCCTACACATTAAACACATTGGAGTCACTTAATGTCTTTCCAAGTATCCATCTCATTACTAGATACAAAATGAATAAGTGAAACTATATTCATTGAAAAATAATTATATTTAGAGTCATGATACTGACAACATGAATTTTACATTTAAAAACAAATTAAAGTGATAGTTAAGGCAATTTTATATATTTTTTAAATTAGAAACATGTTATACTTACTTGCTTTTGCAGTGGTTTTGCACAGAGCAGCCCCCCCAATCCTCCTTTTCTCAGGCCCCACACTGACGCTCCTGGCCCCCCTCCTGCCGAGTGCCCCCAGAGCAAACAGCTTGCAATGGGGGTAACCAAGCAGGCTCACTCCCAAGCTGCTGCTCTGCATGTCTATTCACACACACACACACAGAGCCATGGTTAGGCCCCTCCCCCTCTCTCTTCTTATTTGTTCACTGGCTGTGATTAACAGCTCCCGCTGTTGTCTCAGCCAATAAGGAAAGAGAATCTCCAGAGAGCTCAGCCTCTCATGCACATTGCAGGGTCGCAATGGGGGTAAGTATTGGGGGGGCTGCTGCACACAGAATTTTTTTACCTTGAGGCTTGGTTCACATATGAGCCACATGCGGCTCACAACGGGGGTCCGGTGCGTCCTGGTTCACCGGTTTAGGTCCAATTTCAGCCCAAATTTTGGGCTGAATTCGGACCTGAAATGGACCAAAAGATGCACGTGTTTTTGTGCAAAACGCACCGGACCCACTGCGGAGATATGTGAACCGGCTCCATAGAGAGCCAGTCAAAATCTCCTGCTATTGCGAATTGGATGTGGGGATCCCACATCCATTTCACAATGGTGTGAACCCAGCCTGAAGGTAAAAAACTTTGAGCATTTAGAACCACTTTAAAATTAGTCTGATTTGTTTTCTTAAAGCTCTGCTGCATTTTAGAAACACACACAGCAGTCCTCCAGTAATGCAGTGATAAAGATTGTAGTTTATTTTGAAGGTACTATGTTTATGACTTACTTTACTCTCAACATGTGAATATGCAGTTTGTCTGTTACCTGAATGAAGCCTTGTGCACATGCGCACTGAGGTCCATACACTGCTAAGAAGAAACATATTTCTACAATTTCTACACCTGAGAATCACAGGTGTTTGTGTACAGCCACAGCCAGTACAAATCAATGACAGGCTAATAGAACCCATGGCTGAATGTACGTAACTGCACATTATGAATTATTTCCCAGGATAAAGTGGAACAAAACTTTTCCTTGAAGTAGAACTTTAGTCAGAAAATTACAGTAAGTCCTCATAAATCACTTCAGGCTGCCTCCTTTTGCAGGTATAGCTATGTAAAACATTAAACGATCAACTGACAGCTTTAAGATTTACTGTTGCTGAAGGGGGAAGAAAGCAATAGCAATGACATGGAGAGAACACATTAGGAAAGGAGAAAAGAAAAGCAGTAGAGGTAGCAGGACAAACTCTGCTGCCAGGGAGACACAAAAGAGTTAAACCTACAAGGATAGTGTCTTATCTTATCTCCCTGATTCTCTCTCCTGACTCCTCCATCCACAGCCTATGAACTTCAGTGTCTGTCTGCCCTCCCTACTAGCTAAGGAAAGACATACAATTAAGGCTGGAAATGCACATATGTTTAATTACAGAAAGTGAAATATAGCTTTTGAGACCAAGGAGAAGGGGAGAATTTCCTATAAGGAAGTGACTAACCTGGGTTCAACAAAATCCAGCAAGAAGAAACAGGAGCAATTCTGGAAGCAATTTACAGCACACACTCATTTTGATAACATTTTATTAATGTGGATTATTAGTTCTTTTGTCAAAAAACATTTATTTTTATCAAAATGGTATGGGTAAGGTTCTGCTTTAACTTCCTTAAAGGTGAGTTTTAAAGTGGATCTAAACCCACCAATTTAATGGTTTACCAAAACAATTACTGTACATTAAAGGTATGCCATGAATAAAAACTACCACATTTGCTTGTGCTTTAAACCAAACTGTCAAATTATCAAATGGCTAATGATATAACTGATCACATGTGCAGCACCGTGACAACTATGGTTCAATCAGTGGCTAAGATGGCAGCTTCCTTAGTTGTAAAGGATAAAATTAGAGTGTTAGTTCTGCTTTAAAATCTTCCTTCTAAAATGCAGTACACTAAGAGCCCCTTCAAACTGGGGGGGGGGGGCGTCGGCGACGCTTTACCGTTGTCTAAGTAGCACTTTTTGACCGCTAGTGAGGTTCTTTTAACCCCCGCTAGCTGGCGAAAAGGGTTAAAAGCACCGGCAAAGCATTGGCAAAGCGCGGCGGTATCAGAGCTTTGCCGGTGCTTCGGTGGTGCTGCCTATTGATTTTTAATGGGCAGGGGTGTGTTAGGAGTGATTCTTTTTTGGGAGCTTTCATATTGGAGTGACAGGAGAGGCGCTTTACAGGCACTTTACAGGAGCTTTGCCAGCGCTATAGCGCTTGTAAAGCGCCTCAGTGTGAAAGGAGTCTTAAACTGAATTAAATGTTCACATTCACTCTTAAATCCTGTAACTGCAGAGTTCACCTTATGATCCTATCAGTGGTGTTTGCACCAGCAAAGGACAATGAAAAAAAATTTTCTAAGAGAAAGATTTATTTTTGTCAGTAGCAACTGATCAGCTCCCAATTGTCATTTTTACAGGTTAGTTTTGAAAAGGAATGCATTATTTTGATTGTTCACCATGAGAAACAAGAAGTTTTCTCTTTTTTTACTTATGTTTAAATAAAAACATAGTTAATACTATCTGCAACTGTCAAGGTGCTGCGCGTGATTAGATATGACACCAGCTATTTGATAGTTTGACAATATTGACAGCAAAAGTAATAGTTGACAGCACAAGCAAATGTGACAGTTATAATTCATGACAATGTAAGTGTCTTTCAAAATAGTTGGTGGTTGTTAAGCCACTGTTAAGCCACTATAAGCATGCCATCCCCTCTGGTAAATAACACCATATGTCCCTGTGCTATGTTGTATAAAAAAGATGCCAATTATACCTTATATCAGAGCATCTTCCATGACTCCTCCGCTCTCTCCTCTGCCTGGCTGAAAGCTATAGTGGGAGGGGCTGAGAACTCCCATTGACATCAGCCGGGGAGGAGGGGAGGAGAGAAGAGAGAGAGCCAAGGAGTAACATGAGCACAGGGAGACACTCTGATATAGGTAGAATTAGGCATCTTTTTTTTATACAGCACAGGCACACATAATTATATTTAACAGATGGGATGGCATGCTTATACTATAGATATGATTTAATTAGATAAATATGATTTAGATATAGATAACCTTTAATTGAAACTGGGATCTGCTCGCTAAATTCTGTGTATGTGTCAGCTCAACCACATCTTCCACCTTTAATTGAAACTGGGATTTGCTTGCTAAATTCTGTGTATGTGCTTTTGGTGATCTATGCTGCCTTCAAATTCTTTACCTCTGTCCATATCACAGTGATGTTTATTTTACTTTCTTATTGTCTATACCTAAATTATAAGCAGTTCCTATCTTTACGGCTCTGCCCTTGTAGTCTTGTCTTGTAGTGAGCCTTGGTGTGAGAATTTCATTCTGTTAGCCATGTGTTCCTCCTATGCAATCCTGACTAAATAATTGGAAATACCCCCACCCAAACTCAGTAAATTTAGGCCTTACCTGGGGGATGCACAGACAGGCTTTTGCACAGGTTGAGATTGCATTGGCAACTATTATCTTGGCTAAAGTATTCATACTGGATTAACTATTACACTTCCGCTCAGCACTTCAGCAAATGCACAAAGTATAAATATACAACAGACTTCTGCAGAACACTAAACACACTACAGGTGACCTGATTCTCCATCAAACTTTTTCATCTCTCATTCAGGCTTCCTCTCAATTTCACCACTCTGTATCTGTATCATGCACTACCTATTTTTCCTTCTCACAGTTGCATCCTCTCTCCTTAAACTCTCACTCCTTCACCCATCTTCTCCACCCCACAACTCATATATATCACCCTCACTCCTGTTTTCACCTTATTACTGTACGTATCAGCTCCTGCTAATTCTGAACCCATATACCAATGAAACCTGCAGGCCACTGGGACGTGTCCCCCCACATAAGTCACACTCCCATATCACCCCTCTCACCCTTCTGCTTCTCCTAACTTCTGGAGATATTTCCCCAAATCCTGGACCGCCATCATTTACCTTCGGCCAACATACCCAGCACCCCCCATCCTCTAAAAGCAGCCGCAATCCACACAATCTAATTTCTATACCTCTTCAGACCAGGAACCCAGGTTAGTCACTTCGCCTAGACCCAGCATCCCCTTCTCCTGTGCCCTTTGGAATGCCTGCTCTGTTTGAAACAAACTCACCACCGTCCATGCCCTATTTATCACAAACTCCCTGAACCTACTTGCAATTACTGAGATCTGGATTCAAGAATCTGACCTTCCTTCTCCTGATTCTCTCTCCTATGGTGGCCTCCTGTGGACTCACTCTCCCAGGCCTAGTGGACAAAAAGGAGGTAGTGTTGGAATCCTCCTATCCCCTCAAAACACTTTTCAGTTTCTTCATCCACCCCCTGCTCTGTCCCTCTCTTCATTTGAAGCTCACTGTATTTGTCTATTCTCTCCAGGTTAATTGAGAATTGCTGTGATCTATCGGCCCCGTGGCTCAGTATCAAACTTCCTTGATGACTTCTCTGCCTGGCTAGCCTACTTTCTCTCTTCTGAAATTCCAACAATCATTCTTGGTGATATCTATATATATACATATACATATATTATGTGGCAGAGTGTTGCTCTGCCAGGGTCTAGAAGGAGGTTGGGACCCAGAATTCTCATGGGTTGAGGGGCTCCAGGGAGCTTGTAACATCAAGAGAAAACTGGCTTTTCAGTTTCCTCAGTGTTTTGCAAAGTCCACTTTGGGACCTGGAGCTCAGGGATTTCTTAGAGATCCGGGTGGGATGAAATCCCTAGTCCTGGGTCCTGATTTTGAGGACAGCCAGCATACTGATTGGTCAGGTGTGTGCTGGGCTTTTAGTAGTAACCAGACCATGGTTCTGGGCTCCACCCTAGCAGATAGGAAGTCTGAGTACCAGGAGTCAGGAGGGCTCCACGTGGGAGCCAGTGCAGCAAGAGGTTGCTAGCTATATGCACCAAGGTGGTTGGTGAAACAGTCTGTACGAGACAGACAAGGGCCTGGAGTGTAAGGCCAGAGCAGCAGTGCTGCAAGTGAGAGCCAACTAGGCTGAATGTCATTTTGTTGATGGAAAAAGGAATGCTGAAAACCCCTGCGACGGAAACCTATGTTTGTTTGAACTTGCTTTTAATAAAAATGGGCAAACAAAGCCCTTAAAAAGAAGAACCAGCGAGTGGCGGTGTCCTTACAACTCTACATTTGACGCTAGTCCTTTACAATATATATACACACACACACACATACTTACATACATATACACACTATATTGTCAAACGTATTGGGGCACCTGCCTTTACACGCACATGAACTTTAATGGCATCCCAGTCTTAGTCCATAGGGTTCAATATTGGGTTGGCCCACTCATTGTAGCTATAACAGTTTCAACTCTTCTAGGAAGGCTTTCCACAAGGTTTAGGAGTGTGTCTATGGGAATGTTTGACCATTCTTCCAGAAGTGCATTTGTGAGGTTAGGCACTGATGTTGGATGAGAAGGCCTGTCTCGCAGTCTCCCCTCTAATTCACCCCAAAGGTGTTCTATTGGGTAGAGGTCAGGACTCTGTGCAGGCCAGTCAAGTTCCTCCACCCCAAATTCACTCATCCATGTCTTTGCTTTGTGCACTGTGCATCAGTGAAGGGAACTCTTAAGGTGTCAGCATAATAAGACATTTTGGACAATTTCGTGCTCCCAACTTTGTGGGAACAGTTTGGGGATAGCCCCTTCCTGTTCCAACATGACTGCGCACCAGTGCACAAAGGTCCATAAAGATATGGATGAGTGAGTTTTGGGCGGAAGAACTTAACTGGTCTGCACAGAGTCCTGACCTCAACCCAATAGAACACCTTTGGGGTGAATTAGAGTAGAGTCTGCAAGCCAGGCCTGCTCATCCATATCAGTGCCTGACCTCACAAATGCACTTCTGGAAGAATGGTCAAACATTCCCATAGACACACTCCTAAACCTTGTGGACAGCCTTCCCAGAAGAGTTGAAGCTGTTATAGTTGCATAGGGTGGGCCAACTCAATATTGAACCCTACTGTCTAAGACTAGGATGCCATATATATATACATATATATATATATATATTGATCCGCTTATTATGTTACGACTGGCCCATGAAGTTCAATATGCAATCTGTTTACTGTTTTGTGACAATTTTTGTTCGATACTTGGATAATCTAATTTTTTTTTGCAGTTACACAAGCCTTTGATACAAGAAAGCGTATTTAAAATAACATTGATAACAAGTACGCTGCCTATGGTATTGAGGTATGTTGAGGAAGAAGCTGTGTGATGAGAAAAGAGGTTAGAAGATGAAAGGGATAGACTTGACATCTGTCATTGAAAACATTGTTTTTTTTTTTTTTGTTTTTTTTTTCTTCATTACATTGCCTGCAATTTGTTTCACTGTGAAATCTGTTGCATGACATCAAAGGACACCCATCATGCTGTAAAAAACATATCACATATTAATATACCTTTTGTTCCGAAGGAAATCATCTCAGTATGTCGTTACACAAGAACAAAGGATATGCGCGCACAGATAACAGCAAAATATGTAAAGTGTTCCTTTTATGTGATATTAAACCAAAACATGTTAGCTAAAGTAACAGTTAATCCAAAGTCTTTAAGAGAAAATAGTAGATTACCATGTACAAAACAAGCATATTGTTATGTTATGTCCTAGATATGGTAGCTGGTGACCTTGGGCCCCTATAATGAGTTCCTGCTCTCTCTAGAAATTTACCCCACCTTTCTAACATCCATGCATAGTCTCCATATTCCCCCAACATCTAAAGTCTTATCACCTTACCCTCTCTTGCATTAACCCCATTCCAAAATCTCTTCTACTCTACCCTTCAGGCCTGTATAGACCCTGTAATTAACACCCCAACCATACATTTCAGTCCTGTACAGTTTCATGGGCAGATGTGCAAAGATGTCACCCACATGTGTAGTTACCTAATAGTGTTCAATTATATCACTGTGCACATGTATACGGTACTTTACCCTTTCACATTATTATTACTTGGACCTGCTGAGGCTTTGGTCTGGAGCTGGGGACTAACAATATCAATTACCCAGAAGAAGAGCTAGTCCTAACACAAGATTGTTACTTTGTTTGATATTGCACAGGTTTGTCCTGTCCTGTCCTGGAATCTGTTTGCTTCTAATCAATCAATGGAAATCTCCAGTGCCGAATAAAGCATCACCAGTAACAAATTACTACCTACTATAACAGGCCCTGTATAATGATAATTAGATATTGATTAAGGACATTTATGATGAGATCCTATAAGCCCCAGGACACAAGCAGCCTTTGAATCGTTCTATGCCATGTAAATACTTCCAATTTAAATTCAAGATTAAAAAAAAAATACTATATATATGTAAGAATGCTTCCAAGAAAACATCTTTTATATCTGTTTGTTTTTAGAGAGTTTATGAGCAAAGAGAAGAAAAATCTAAATCAAATTAATATTTGGTGTGACTACCCTTTGGCATCAAACTTTGTTCAATTCTTACACTTGTACACTTTATATTCAAAGTAGAGATTTTGTAGGATTAGAGTCAGGAGTATAATTATTCAATTCTACCAAGCAGGTGCTAATGATCATCCATTTCATATGTTGGTCCCAATACATTCTTCCAAGACCTCATTGCAGGTAGGAGGGCATTGTACACCCGAGCTATTGGCTTTTTGATGTATAAAGATCAGTGTGAAATCATTCATACTTTCTCTGGCTCTGAAGAAGAAGGCCCAACCCTCAAAACGTGTAAGCTTTTGGACCCTTCCTGGCAGAGTACTGTGGATCTAGAGGTGGACTCGTCTGCTCCCTTTTACATGCCTATGACTGTCATGCATTTGTAAGTAAAATATTTTTTATGTTTCAAAATAAAATTGTTATGTTGGTAATGCACTATGTTAGTGCACCACTTCTTTTGTTGTTTCCAGTGCTTGCAAGGACACCCACAGTCCTGCGAGGGCAAACAAGAACTTTGCCATCACACGCATCAGTCGGGAAAGCAGAAAAGTGATATATGACTTTAGCACCACAACTGAGCACAGAAGATTTATACTGTTTTTACACACTTCTTCTGTCCTGAGAAGTTTGGCCAGAAGTGGTCTTCAAGGAAGTATTGAAAGAAAAAACATACCTCTAACGTGGAAACAAGGCTAAGAGACTCAGCTATACATGAAAGCATAGGAACCGGGTTGTAGAAAAATGGCAGCAGGTGCTCTGGACAGATGATTTAAAATTTAAAAAACATTTGGCTGTAGCAGGAGGCAGTTTGTATGCCAAAGGGCTGGATAATGATAATAATGGTTAATAATGAGTATCTGCAGGCAAAAGTGAAGCGTGATGGAGGTTCCTTACAAGTTTGGGGTGGCAGTTCTGCAAATGGAGTTGGAGATTTGGTCAGGATCAATGGTGTCCTCAATGCTGAGAAATTCATACAACCATACCATTAGGGAGGCATGTGATTGGCCTCAAATGTATTCAGCAACAGGACAACAACCCCAGACATACAGCCAATGTCATTAGGAACTATCTTCAGTGTAAAGAAGAACAAGGAGTCCTGGAGGTGATGATCTGGCCCCTACAGAGCCTTGATCTCAATATTGACGAGTATGTCTGGGAATACATGAAAAGACAGGAGGATTTGAGACAGCCTACATCCACAGAAGATCTGTGGTGAGTTCTCTGATGTGTTTGGAACAATCTACCTGCTGAGTTCCTTCAAAAACTGTGAGCAATTGTACCTAAAAGAATTGATGTTACATAGTAGTAGTAGATGAGGTTGAAAAAATACACAAGTCCATCAATCCAACCTATGTGTGTGATTATATGTCAGTATTACATTGTATATCCCTGTATGTTGTGGTCGTTCAGGTGCTTATATAATAGTTTTTTGAAACTATCGATGCTCCCCGCTGAGACCACCGCCTGTGGAAGGGAATTCCACATCCATCTTGCTTGAAGGCAAAGGGTGGACTGGTGTCATACCAAATATTGATTTGATTTGGATTTCCCTTCTGTTCATTTACTTTCCTTTTGTTACTTGATAAATAAAACTATTAACACTTCCATTTCTAAAAGCATTCTTAATTTACAGAATTTGTTCACACTTGTTATATAAGTTATATATAAATAAGCCTTGAATGCTTATTAAACCTGTATTTCAGAAATGGTTCAAAAAGTACATGCTGACAGTTTTAGGCTCCATGCACACAGGCGTAAAAAAGGCTGTTCCCTTGCCTGAAAAACACTCATACAGAGCATTTTTTGTACATAGTTTAGGCGAGTTTAGGAGAGTTTTGCATTTCTTCTGCCAGAAAGCTCGAATTTGGAACGCAAACCAGAAGGTTTTTTTTTCCTGTGCTAAATGTTGAGCTTATAATATGCCTCTAGTTGTCATAATGTGCATGGACACATAGGGTAACATTGAACTGCTTCTACAGGCAAAACACAAAACTCCTGTAGAAACAGTGATCTTTAAGCCAGTGTGTATGAACCCTTATTCATCCTTGCCCTTCATCAAGCTCTCTCACACACACCTGCATATATATTTATACACACACAAACAGTATAACTGCATACTATATATTTTTTGTTCTGTGTTGAGTTCTACTGTTTGCAGACATAATCAATTCCAATACCAAAGATGCTATAATTTGCAAAGCTTAGATCAGGAGAAACACCTGAGATATAGTGACCTGCTTGCTAATGTCATAGAGAATGCTGACTTAGGCATAACAAATTCAGTGTTAAACCTTAAGAACTTGAGAATGTAGTAATGGATTACCTGTGCTGCAAGAGCAAAATTGGCACCATGAGATTATTGTTAAAAAAATATAATCACAATGTCTGCTATATACTACTTTTAAGCAAATAATTTGTAAATTTGTGCTGTATCTTAATATCATATACAGGACAGTATTTATTTCATATATGACACAGCTTTGTGTCATGTGCTAATTTGATATGTAGGCCAATATTTATTGAAATTATAACAATTTATAACTGGTAGTTTAAGATTACTAAATCAGGGAATTAGCTCTGAGCCTTTTGTGCATATTCTGTATGTTGTAGCAATGTTCAAGTACAGCAGTCAGTGACACCTAATAAGACATCTGTTAGCTCAGTTTCTGATTGGTAACAGTGGATTTCAGCACTCTAAACATCACATTGCTTTTCATTTAATAAAGTACATATGTTTTATGTTAAACCTTATGTAAACCTCAGACATGAAATATGAACACAGCGTATCACTCTATATTGTTTACTTGTCTCAGTTAAAAGCACTAAGTGCCTTTTCCATCTGCTGCCTCATTGCTCTGCTATCAGCATGAATCACTTTTGACAAGTTTTCCTGACACCAAGAGAAAAGAGTTAACTGCTGATTGACAGCTTCAGTTTTGTTCATGTGTGCTGTGTGAAGGAGGGTGTGCCCCTCCCTTCCAATCATCTCTGAGAGCTCTCCTCACTGAGCTATGCAGAGTGTAACTTTATCTCTCCACCCCCTTTTTTCATATAGATCAGACAAGCTATACAAATTCTGGGCTTTGAACAGATGTAGAGAAGAGAAGACTGCAGAATAACAGGTACAACTTATGTAGGAGGATTTGTTTAATCTTTGTATCGCCTGAGGCCAGTAATTTCAATGGCAATATGTACGGTTTTACAGACATTTTACATATGTTTAATGTAAGATTTAACAGATTACAAAGGTTACATAGTCGTATGTGACAGAGATCACATTGTGAAAAGCTAATAATTCAAGTTTTTATAAGTAGTAGTGACCCAGAGTAAGTGACACAGATGTCCTCAAATAATTTTCAATCAAAACCATAATAAAAGGAGAAATAAAGAGAAGATAGAACACAGCAGCATTTTTAAAATGGGAGAAGTACTGTATAAGAGCAGAATGCTAGAAAGGGTGACGGGAAAGCAAGGGTTCTTGGTGGAGGGGGAGGGGAAGTGGAAGGAGGCATTTGGCTGGAAGGGACTCAAGCTGAATTTAATATAAACAGGCTTTAACAAGCATATCATTGGTCAAGTAGGTGAAAGCCATTGGCAGGAAATGTGAGACCCATGGTTTCCATATTTTGTGAAGTTTAGGCATAGTGTACTGTCATTTAGCTCTAGTGAAGTCCTGTAGGCAAGCATGGGAGGAGGTAACAAGGGAGCTAGAGAGCAGGAGGTCATGGGAAGAGTGGAGGGAACAATTTGGGCAATATCTGCAGATGGGGTTTGTGAGGTAGCTGGGGGTAATGTTGTGGATGGCCATGTAAAACAATGTTTTTTCTGTAGATACTGAAATAATTGCATGGTTACATAGTTGGTAAGGTTAAATAAAGACACCAGTCTACCCAGTTCAACGTGAGTGTCTGTGTGTGCACAGTATGTCACTACCATTCAGAGTTAGGAGTTCAAAGTAGGTGTAGTTAAATGAAGTACATATACTGTAACTTATTTTGAAAAACTGTTGAATCCAAAGAAGACACTCACAAATGCTGCACACACAGTTACCCTCTTAGCTCAGGATACTTTAATATCATCTTTTGCTGAGAAAATGAAGGGTGGTTTGCCCTTTCCATATATTGACATTCCATATTGGACATTGAGACCACCCTTCAAGTGAAGGACCAATCCGCAACGAATTATGAGAGATGGGAAAAGTAAGCCAACGTTCTCAAAAAATGTACACCCGTCTGAGAAGTTCAATATTTTAAGACAGTATTTCTCCTACTTTGGTTCTTTGCCAACTCCTGCAATTTTCCTATTTATGGTTCAGGGAGGAGTTTATGTGCAGTACATGTACCATTATGTTGTACTGTGGCACCATGACTTTATATGTACATATCAATGCTTCTTTTTAAATCTCTGCACACCATGTTCCATCTAACAAAAAACACTACTATATTTGCAAAATTCATGTAGAATATCCATTTTCTTGTAATAGCCACAAGAAACACAAGGAAACACAGTGATTAAAACCATTATATAAAATATACTTTTTTTTAGGATCGGTATTGTCTTTGTTTAATATTCCCTGTCATAAACGAATACACTTGGATTATTTTTTTTTAATCATTGTAACATGGCCGTGCATTTGTTTTCCATCGTTTGTATATACTTTAAGTGTTAAAAGTTTTGATATTCTTGTTTTTATGTGGGATCTGCATATACAGTAAGACAGAATGGGATTTACTTATAAAAGGCTAAATCTCAAAATTGACAGTACATTTTCACCACCCTGTATGTGCCACACATTTGGTGCAGATTTGATAAAGATTCAAATGATTTCACTAATATCAATCCTTGATATTCACCTAAAACACGTTGGCAAGCTTTGAATACTTTTGAATGCTTTGAAGATATGCATGTTGCTAAATGTTCCTGGGTTCAAACATTTCTTACATTCAGAGGCTTAAATTTTACCTTAAAAATTAAAGGTGTAAATAAACAGAACCCATTTTAATTGCTACATTATCAACTTCTTACCGATGATGCTTTAATGACTGACTTGCTCTGTCCACCTGCACAGACTCTGAAAATGGTTGTGTTTCAGAGAAGCTGGATTCCATGACATTCTCTCTTATTGGCTCAGGATTCTGCTCAGACTTTGTATACTATAATGAAAAATGGTATAAAGTCAGTGTAAATCAGTGTACACATTTTTAAAGCTCACCTGGTGAAAACTGTGGCTACTGAATTTGGGTATTTTTATTAAAAAGTATTCCCTTTGCTAAAAAACAATTGTAATATATAAATATTAGTGGCTAGTTAAAGTAGCTGAAATTTAATCAGTCTCAAATATTTCACATAAAAGGTGTGACAAACATTCCTCTATGCATGTTCATTTTCTATCACAGTCCCACCAAACTTTATTCTTATGGGATATGGACATGCAGAGAGGAATGTGTGTCACAACTTGTGCAAAATATTTAGGATTATGTTCCTAGGTATAGAGTCAATCCTGCTTTTTAATAAAAATCCCCTTCTTGGTATTATGATATAAAGTGTAACTTATTGTTAATAATAACATTAAAAGGATACTGCACCTGTATAATTTCTGTACAAAGCAGCAGTTATTAATAGGGTGATCTACATGACCTATTGACTGGAATAATGCACACCCCCTGCATAGAGACTGAGCTGTCTCAGAGTAACAATCCAGAGATGGTGGTATCTGCTCCAAATCATGTGATTATTGTAATAGCAAATCTTAATGATCAGAAGCCGCCCTCCTCGCCCCATATTTCTTTCTCCTCCGTGAGGGGAAAACAGATGCATTGAGGCTGCTTTACTCTAGGCCAATAGGATGCTCATTTTGCAAGGGAATTTCCATTTTACAAGGAAATTTTCCCTAATCTTAGCAAATTTTATAAAAATTCACTTTTGAAATAATGCTCAATCAAGTGCAAGAAAAAACAAAAAAACAAACAGTATTTTTGCTTGCACATACAGTATCTCACAAAAGTGAGTATACCCCTCACATTTTTGTAAATATTTTATTATATCTTTTCATGTGACAACACTGAAGAAATTATACTTTGCTACAATGTAAAGTAGTGAGTGTACAGCTTGTATAACAGTGTCAATTTTCTGTCCCCTCAAAATAACTCAACAGACAGCCAATAATGTCTAAACCGCTGGCAACAAAAGTGAGTACACCCCTAAGTGAAAATGTCCAAATTGGGCCCAAATAGCCATTTTCCCTCCCAGTGTCATGTGACTCGTTAGTGTTACAAGGTCCCAGGTGTGAATGGGGAGCAGGTGTGTTAAATTTGGTGTTATCACGCTCATTCCCCCTTCCTGGTAACTGGAAGTTCAACATGATACCTTATGGCAAAAACTCTCTGAGGATCTAAAAAAAAGAATTGTTGCTCTACATAAAGATGACCTAGGCTATAATAAGATTGCCAAGACCCTGAAACTGAGCTGCAGCATGGTGGCCAAGATCATACTGCAGTTTAACAGGACAGGTTCCACTCAGAACAAGCCTCACCATGGTGGACCAAAGGAGTTGAGTGCACGTGCTCAGCGTCATACCCAGAGGTTGTATTTGGGAAATAGACTTATGAGTGCTGCCAGCATTGTTGCAGAGGTTGAAGGGGTGGGGGGTCAGCCTGTCAGTGCTCAGACCATACGCCACACATTGCATCAAATTGGTCTGCATGCCTGTTATCCCAAAAGGAAGTCTCTTCTAAAGATGATGCGCAAGAAAGCCCGCAAACAGTTTGCTGAAGACAAGCAGACTAAGGACATGGATTACTGGAACCATGTTCTGTGGTCCATCGAGACCAAGATAAACGTATTTGGTTCAGATGGTGTCAAGCATGTGTGTCAGCAACCAGGTGAGGAGTACAAAGTCAAGTGTGTCTTGCCTACAGTCAAGCATGGTGGTGGGAGTGTGATGGTCTGGTGCTGCATGAGTGCTGCCAGCACTGGGGAGCTACAGTTCATTGAGGGAACCATGAATGCCAACATGCACTGTGACATACTGAAGCAAAGCATGATCTCCTTCCTTCGGAGACTGGGCCACAGAGCAGAATTCCAACGTGATTACGACCCCAAACACACCTCCAAGATGACCACTACCTTGCTAAAGAAGCTGGGGGTAAAGGTGATGGACTGGCCAAGCATGTCTCAGCCCTAAACCCTATTGAGCATCTGTGGGGATTCCTCAAACAGAAGGTGGAAGTGCACAAGGTCTCTAACATCCACCAGCTCCTTGATGTCATTATGGAGGAGTGGAAGAGGTCTCCAGTGGCAACCTGTGAAGCTCTGGTGAACTCCATGCCCAACTTGGTTAAGGCAGTGCTGGAAAATAATGGTGGCCACACAAAATATTGACACTTTGGGCCCAATTTGAACATTTTCACTTAGGGGTGTACTCAAGTTTATTGCCAGTGGTTTAGGCAATAATGGCTGTGTGTTGAGTTATTTTGAGGGGACAGCAAATTTACACTGTTAGTCAAGCTGTACACTCACTACTTTACATTGTAGCAAAGTGTAATTTCTTCATTGTTGTCACATGAAAAGATATAATAAAATATTTTAAAAAATGTGAGGGCTGTACTCATTTTTGTGAGATACTGTATTTGCAAAATGGAAGTCAGCAAAGCTTCACCTCATTCACTGGGCTAAGGTAAAATTGCAAAGTGAAAAGCCTATTTTTCTATATCAAACCCACTGAATCTTTACAGAGGCTCTCTAGAAGAGAGGCCAGCAAGAAAAATGTAGGTAGGATAAGAAAAGCAAAATGCACTCTATTGTTTCTGAGCCCTGCTACTGGTGCAAACAACAAGTGATGCATTATACATGGTATACCCATGCATGCCAGGAGTGGAAGAATAGATTTTGTGGGGTTTTTTTTTGTGGTGATGAGCTTTTTTTTTTTATTTTTTTTGTACCAGTTTTCATATAATAGCAAAAATATTCTTTAACAGTTACCACCAAATGCCAAAGTTGCAAAACTGGGCACAGGCGCTAAGTTTTCTTTTGCCTTCATGATGGGTTAAGCATGATATACTGCCTATAGTTATATTCATTTTATAGATCTTTTTTCTATATACAACACTACTAAATATATACAAATATAGATTGTGTATATATATATATATATATATATATATATATATATATATATATATATATATATATATATATATATATATATATATATTATTTATATATAGAGATATATATAAATATATAGATTATTAGTTTTATCTTTGCCTTTACATTTTTTTTTCAGATTTATTTCTGGTATTTTAAAAGGAGATCATTTCATATATTTTGTATACCATAAGAGAATTGCAAAGACTAAAGGTGAGCTTTTTTTAAAACAGTTCTCAGTCCCTGTGGAATAAGAGTGTGTAAATATTGATATAACCTACTAACACCATAGAAGATTGAGAGATGTGATTTTATATGCTGCTGAAGTAATTGTGCTGTCATGGTCAACGGGAAGCCAACATCCAGATTCTTTCAGAACAATGGACAGTGCATTGTCAGCTCAAATTACCATGCAGAAATAGATACGATGACAAAAACTGATTATTCTTTAAATTAACATTAAGAATATTGCAGAACATTTCAGCAAGTGAAGAAAAACTGATTATTCCCATCTTGAAAATTTGTCAGATAATGATTACAATGATGGTCCTCAAAATCCATATATACTTTGTAGGACTCTTTATCGCAATATAATGAAAACTACTGAAACATATTTTAAGCTCAGTGGACTAACTCAACCATTTGTTATCTTCCCCTAAAGAGCTCCTACATACATCAATCAGAGACTGTCCACTGGTACGGTAAAATAAAATACAAGCCATTAACATGGAAAAATAATATTTCTACTTACATTATGCAGTTGGACTCTATTTTCTCCAAAGCTTTTTGCCTTTGCCAACAAACTGGATGCATGAAGGCTATAGTTTTTCCCATTTTGTGTTTCTTTCAACTGCTCTTGGATAATTTTTGTTTGTCTTCTAAATACAAAAAATAAACAAGGCATATTTAAGATTCTACAGATATGAAAATTAGGTTTGTGCAGTTTTAAGTTTCCAGTACCAATTTGTTTTGGTGGAATGACTCTTTAAAAAAAAAGTAAAAGACAGAATAAATCTGTACATTCCTTATAAACTTTGGAGATAAGATTATGTGCTTGAGTTGTCAGCTATGCACACTTCCTGTAAACAACTCCTTAACCATATATTTCTGTCATTTGGCAATGCCATTTGAAAAGCCAATATTTATGTCTATTGAGATATGCGCTGCACAGACTGTACAGCCTAGTGCTTACAACATAAATGTTGGCATTTAAAATGGTGAGCAGCATCCCCCTTTTTTTCTGCAGGGATTGAACTGCTGTTTATATGGAATGGTTTGTGGCTGTCAGGAGCCTGCACCCAATGCTGGAGGTTTAGATGGTGATTCACCTGGAACGGAAGATTGTACTGAATATACTGGCCCCTTAACCAGTTGATTAACTGAACAGGTTCAGGTAATTTGATGAGCTTACCCTAATGATTTATAACTGGTAAAGATCATGAATCATTGGAGAGATTTTCATACAATCTGGTTTTACAAAAAAGAAAATAACAACCGGTGCATGATTGGGTGTCATACACAAACACAGACTAGGGGAAAATGCCTTTAAGTAAATCAATTCCACAATGTTTGACAGATGAAGACAAGGTATAAAATGTAGGTTCTTTTTAAGGACAATTTGAGAATCTCTTTGAATACTGCCAATGTATGTACCAATAATAAACAAATCTAAAAAGCAAATGGTAAAAGTGTTCAAGAACATGTTTAAACTTTACAATAATTTTATAATTTTATAATGCTGGATTTAACTAAACTCTGCTTTGAGATCACTATTTGAATTGTTTTAATACATTTTTTCCTTTCCAAATCAGAAAAAGTGAAGCAGAGCAGAGAGCTGTTTCAATGACCATAAATGTTTAAAGCGTAACTCCACTTTTGTTGAGAAAAAAAACATTCCCCTCGGGGTGATCTATGTACATTGCAAGGATTATAACAAACTTTGTTGCAGATTCCTACCTTTTGTTATTCTGAAGTAAACCAAGTTGTGGTATGGCCCGTACACACGATCCGAATATCGTACGACTGATCTACAAGTGTTCTCGATCTGGAATTGTACGAGGAAATTTTTAAGGTATGTCTGATTGAATAATATCGGATGAACGGTCGTGATCGGCTGTCGAAAGCAGTGTAGACATGATCCGAATATAGTATGATCCTTCATCGAACGACCGTTTTTGTACGATATTCGGATCGTGTGTACGGGCCATTAGTCTGTGCCTCTGTTTTGAGTGGGTCTAATAGGAGTGGTTTCATAATTAACTGCCAGATGTGCAGCTGGAAATCACTAATGAGAGAACCTGCTGGGCCTGCATCCCTTTAGACGTGCTCCTACTAAAGTATCTCTCCAAAAATTACATTTTTGTTGCAGGGGATGCCTGAAATCTGATTTGTATCTTAGGCAGACTTCTGGGAAAATTGGTGAGCCAATCACACGAGCAGGAAATTATGTTTCTGGGGAGTGGTCAGTACACACCCTGTGTACAGAACAACTCCAGGTGGCCATATTGAAATCCATTCTCAGAAAATGACATTGGCTGCAGATTGAAAAAGGAAAGGTAATTTTTAATAACATTCATTCACAATATGATTAGTGTCCAATTATATGTGCTATATTATTTCTTCTTAATTTGCAATTTTTTCCCTGCGAAAGTGGAGTTACCCTTTAAAGTATAATACTACACAGGGACACGTGGGGTAAAATTTTGTCTAGGGCCCACTCATCACTTGCACTCTCTTCTTTCCTCTGGTACTGGTTAAAACATACAGCCTAGAAAAGACTATCACACCCACCTTTGTGCATTGCCCATTCATAATACTTGGTTCCTGGAAGATAAAGAAATCCTTTCCTTTTTGACAAACATCACCACACCACAAGAAAAGAAAAAAAAACTACTCCCTCACACTAGTACAGAATACAAAACAATAGCATAAATTGAGTTTTGAAGAAATTCATTGCAAATTAACTCAAGCCATAACAGAGGGCCAGTGGCAGAATGGCACAATATGGTTTTTAATGATATTCTGTTTTCCAAATTACCCTATATGGTGGTTTGGTATTCAAAAATGTGCCTTAGGGGAAACATATTAGATCAATTATCTGAAAACTGAAGTCTCCCTGCATTGTCCAGGCAAACAACTTCATACTCTTTGATCTTTTTAATATCTATAGTATTTAAATATTCAGCATGTATGCAAATTGAATTTCCAAAGTCAATAAAAAATCAGCACACTGAGATCAAGACCTTGGCAAATCAATCCCTAAAGGAAAGTAGTTAACAGTTCCATTAAAAATTTCCACACTTCCCTTGATCAATTTGCGAATGCAGCATATAGTAAAGAATATAACTGATTGTGAAAATGCAATAAAGTTGCACTTAAGCATTTCATATCAGTATTGCCATTTTTCTGCTTAGCTTAATTTCAGGAAGTGTTAAAGTGCAACTCCACCTTCATTAGAAAGCTTCTTTTATGAATATCCTTAAGCACTTGACCTCCCAAAGGTTTTCCCCATTCCTGACCAGGCCATTTTTTGCGATATGGCACTGCCTTACTTTAAATGACAATTGTGCAATAGTGTGATGCTGTACCCAAATAAATGTATGTCCTTTTTTCCCCACAAATAGAGCTTTCTTTTGGGGATATTTAATCATCTCTGTGTTTTTTTTTTGTTTTGTTTTTTTGCGTTATAAACAAAAAAAGACTAGCAATTTACTTTCTGCTTTAAACATATCTAATATTTTTTTTTAATCAAATTTCTTCATAAATTTAAGCCAACATGTATTCTGCTACATATTTTTGGTAAAATAAATCCCAATAGGCGTACATTGATTGGTTTACGCAAATGTTATGGTGTCCACAAACTGGACACCATAAAATATAAAAAACATACAAAATACAAAAATATGGGATATATTTATGGAATTTTTATTTAATTATTATTTTATACTAGTATTGGCAGCAATAAGCGACTTATAGCGGGTCTGCAATATTGCGCCAGACAGTCGGGACACTAATTGACACTTTGACACTTTTTTGGGGACCAGTGATACTAATACAGTGATCAGTGCTAAAAATATATACTGTGACTGTACTACTGACACTGTCTGGGAAGGGGTGTAAAAAGGAATGCAATGACATGGATGAGCCTCGACCCGATGTGTTTTATCTAATAAGACATCATACCCCAGATGATGTCTTATTAGACAAAAAGCATCAGGTCTAGGCTCATCCATGTCATCCCGTTCCTTTTTACATCTGTGATCAAGCTTATTAGAGGATTTGATGAAATGCCTATTTTCACCTGTTTGATGTGAGTGTTCTGTACTTTCTAAATAAATCTTGCATCAATGGTTTTACACTATGTGGAGATATTTTTTTTTTTTATGATGGTGGACCTGCTGGATTGAGAGAGAAGTTCCTTTCCCTAAGGGATGAGGTGTTATATTGTTGGATTCACCTTACAGATTACTGCTTTAAAGAGCGAATTCTCCTGTTGCTTGTTTGACTCAGTGCTGATGGCATTGGAGTCTATAAATTTTGGTAACCGTATTTAACCCTTTTTTGGGTGGTGGATATGTACACCGTTGTGATCTATTGAATGGATTCTTTACGGTTTCCTATTTCAACAATCAAGTTGAACACCAGTGGCCTCTATTCTACGGACTCCTCTGGTTTTCTTTAGTGACAATCAAGCTCACTTTATGGACTCTTTTTTCACACACTGTTTACTTGTATATTTGCACTATATATGCACTTGGCACTTTGTATGTGAATATATTTATTGACTGCTTTAACTGTCACTGCATTCTCCTGACCATCAATTCATTGCAGGAATTATATAGTGTATATATATATATATATATATATATATATATAAGGGTTTGCTCAGCAGCGGGTGTGTGTGACCCCCTGGATGGGTTCACCACACAAAATCGGGCACAATAGACAGCGTTTGTAGGTGAAAAAAAAAACAAAGGTGCGGTTTATTTATACTGTATGCAGTGAAAATATAACAGCAGAACAAAAAGAAACATGAAACGAAATCCTGGTCAGCTTGACCACTTACTACACACGTAGATTCCCTATCTAACAATTAGGTACAGCCTGGAGCTGCCCCAGTCCCTATCTCCCTGTTTTAGAAGTTTGCCACACAGATGTTGACTCACCGCACAGGACAGATACCGCACTCCCCAGTCTACACAAACACAGAACTGGTTCCAGGATGGAGCATCTCCCTAAGCATTCTGGGGTTTTTTATACAGGTCTTAATGAGCCCACTTATTTTAGCTGGGCTCATTAACTCTTCCCCTGCAGGACTCCCAGCACTCCCCCTAGTGGTAGAAGTCGGCATAAAGCCTGAATCTAGGCATACATATTTTACATCCTGGATGCAACCAGGTGATTTTACCTGCCTCCTGTCACATACCCCCTGTCTTGTTTCAACCTTGGGGTTGTAACACAAGCAGTCAGGCACGCATGTATCCGAGACAAAGCATCCACATTCCCCATTTTAATGCCAGGGAGATGCTTAACTGTAAAGTTGAATTCCTGTAGGGCCAGGAACCACCTATTTACCCTTCTATTGGTCTCCTTGTTTTGAGCCATCCACTTTAAAGGAGCGTGATCAGTAACCAGGTCAAAGTGCTTACCTAACAGATAGTACTGAAGGGAATCTAGAGCCCGCTTCACCGATAAACACTCCTTCTCAATTATGGCGTAATTTACCTCATGAGAAATGAGTAAGCACTTGGACAAGTGTGAAATGCGTTAGCCTATGATCTGTACACTATGTCTATAATGTCCTGTATCTGATGTGTTCCTGATTTTAAAATAAAGAAACTTGGATTATTACTTCCTGGAGTGCGGCTGTCCAGATCTTCTCGTTTGCACATAGTCTCTACTAGCATGAGCCAGCACCTGGAACCTCTCATCTCTGGAGAGCAAGATCAGCTTTACACCTGGTGAGACCTAAACTAGTGCGGGGATAACTTTTTATTGAGACTTCAAATTCCTGCTGAGGTAAGTGACTGGGTGCTCTTCCCCGTTCCAGACCTGGGACAACACTGCTCCTAACTAGGGATGAGCCGAACACCCCCCTGTTCGGTTCGCACCAGAACGTGCGAACAGGAAAAAAGTTCGCTCGAACACGCGAACACCGTTAAAGTCTATGGGACACGAACATGAATAATCAAAAGTGCTAATTTTAAAGGCTTATATGCAAGTTATTGTCATAAAAAGTGTTTGGGGACCTGGGTCCTGCACCAGGGGACATGGATCAATGCAAAAAAAAGTTTTAAAAATGGCCGTTTTTTCAGGAGCAGTGATTTTAATAATGCTTAAAGTCAAACAATAAAAGTGTAATATCCCTTTAAATTTCGTACCTGGGGGTTGTCTATAGTATGCCTGTAAAGGGGCGCATGTTTCCCGTGTTTAGAACAGTCTGACAGCAAAATGACATTTCGAAGGAAAAAACTCATTTAAAACTACCGCGGCTATTAATGAATTGCCGGTCCGACAATACACATAAAAGTTCATTGATAAAAACGGCATGGGAATTCCCCACAGGGAAACCCCGAACCAAAATTAAAAAAAAAAAAAATGACGTGGGGGGGTCCCCCTAAATTCCATACCAGGCCCTTCAGGTCTGGTATGGATATTAAGGGGAACCCCGGCCAAAATTTTTTAAAAAAATGACGTGGGGTTCCCCCTAAATTCCATACCAGACCCTACAGGTCTGGTATGGATTTTAAGGGGAACCCCGCGCCAAAAAAAACGGCGTGGGGTTCCCCCAAAAATCCATACCAGACCCTTATCCGAGCACGCAACCTGGCAGGCCGCAGGAAAAGAGGGGGGGACGAGAGTGCGGCCCCCCCCCTCCTGAACCATACCAGGCCACATGCCCTCAACATTGGGAGGGTGCTTTGGGGTAGCCCCCCAAAACACCTTGTCCCCATGTTGATGAGGACAAGGGCCTCATCCCCACAACCGTGGCCGGTGGTTGTGGGGGTCTGCGGGCGGGGGGCTTATCGGAATCTGGAAGCCCCCTTTAACAAGGGGACCCCCAGATCCCGGCCCCCCCCCCTGTGTGAAATGGTAAGGGGGTACTTACCCCTACCATTTCACTAAAAAAGTGTCAAAATAGTTAAAAATGACAAGAGACAGTTTTTGACAATTCCTTTATTTAAATGCTTCTTCTATCTTCCTTCATCTTCTTCATCTTCTGGTTCTTCTGGCTCTTCTGGTTCTTCCTCCGGCGTTCTCGTCCAGCATCTCCTCCGCGGCGTCTTCTATCTTCTTCTCCTCGGGCCGCTCCGCACCCATGGCATGAGGGGAGGCTCCCGCTCTTCTCTTCATCTTCTTCTTCATCCTCTTCTCTTCTTCATCTTCTTCTTCTTCATCTCTTCTTCCTTCTTCATTTCTTCTCCGGGCCGCTCCGCAGCCATGCTGGCATGGAGGGAGGCTCCCGCTGTGTGACGGCGTCTCCTCGTCTGACGGTTCTTAAATAACGGGGGGCGGGGCCACCCGGTGACCCCGCCCCCCTCTGACGCACGGTGACTTGACGGGACTTCCCTGTGACGTCACGGGGAATGCCACAGGGAAGTCCCGTCATGTCCCGTGCGTCAGAGGGGGCGGGGTCACCGGGTGGCCCCGCCCCCCGTTATTTAAGAACCGTCAGACGAGGAGACGCCGTCACACAGCGGGAGCCTCCCTCCATGCCAGCATGGCTGCGGAGCGGCCCGGAGAAGAAATGAAGAAGGAAGAAGAGATGAAGAAGAAGAAGATGAAGAAGAGAAGAGGATGAAGAAGAAGAAGATGAAGAGAAGAGCGGGAGCCTCCCCTCATGCCATGGGTGCGGAGCGGCCCGAGGAGAGGAAGATAGAAGACGCCGCGGAGGAGATGCTGGACGAGAACGCCGGAGGAAGAACCAGAAGAGCCAGAAGAACCAGAAGATGAAGAAGATGAAGGAAGATAGAAGAAGCATTTAAATAAAGGAATTGTCAAAAACTGTCTCTTGTCATTTTTAACTATTTTGACACTTTTTTAGTGAAATGGTAGGGGTAAGTACCCCCTTACCATTTCACACAGGGGGGGGCCGGGATCTGGGGGTCCCCTTGTTAAAGGGGGCTTCCAGATTCCGATAAGCCCCCCGCCCGCAGACCCCCACAACCACCGGCCACGGTTGTGGGGATGAGGCCCTTGTCTTCATCAACATGGGGACAAGGTGTTTTGGGGGGCTACCCCAAAGCACCCTCCCAATGTTGAGGGCATGTGGCCTGGTACGGTTCAGGAGGGGGGGGGGCCGCACTCTCGTCCCCCCCTCTTTTCCTGCGGCCTGCCAGGTTGCGTGCTCGGATAAGGGTCTGGTATGGATTTTTGGGGGAACCCCACGCCGTTTTTTTTTTGGCGCGGGGTTCCCCTTAAAATCCATACCAGACCTGTAGGGTCTGGTATGGAATTTAGGGGGAACCCCACGTCATTTTTTTTTTAAATTTTGGCCGGGGTTCCCCTTAATATCCATACCAGACCTGAAGGGCCTGGTATGGAATTTAGGGGGACCCCCCCACGTCATTTTTTTTTTTTTAATTTTGGTTCGGGGTTTCCCTGTGGGGAATTCCCATGCCGTTTTTATCAATGAACTTTTATGTGTATTGTCGGACCGGCAATTCATTAATAGCCGCGGTAGTTTTAAATGAGTTTTTTCCTTCGAAATGTCATTTTGCTGTCAGACTGTTCTAAACACGGGAAACATGCGCCCCTTTACAGGCATACTATAGACACCCCCCAGGTACGAAATTTAAAGGGATATTACACTTTTATTGTTTGACTTTAAGCATTATTAAAATCACTGCTCCTGAAAAAACGTCCGTTTTTAAAACTTTTTTTTGCATTGATACATGTCCCCTGGGGCAGGACCCGGGTCCCCAAACACTTTTTATGACAATAACTTGCATATAAGCCTTTAAAATTAGCACTTTTGATTTCTCCCATAGACTTTTAAAGGGTGTTCCGCGGCATTCAAATTTGTCGCGAACACCCCAAATTGTTCGGTGTTCGGCGAACTTGCGAACAGCCAATGTTCGAGTCGAACATGAGTTCGACTCGAACTCGAAGCTCATCCCTACTCCTAACGTCTGATGCATCAATTTGTACAACAAAGTCCTTATAGAAGTCTGTTAAGTACAACACTGGCTGGCTATATAAGACTGTTTCTAAGGACTGGAATGCTGCTTCAGCCTCTAGGGACCATTTAACCATGACAGACTCTTTCCCTTTCGTCAGGTTGGTGAGGGGCACAGCCTGGGAAGCAACATGGGGAATGAATCGCCGATAATAGCCAGTGATTCCCAGAATGGCTTGCACCTGCTTCTTGCTGTATGGCCTTGACTTTATTGACTTGGTTTTTTATCACTCCCCTGCCTATAGTGTACCCCAGATATTTAGCCTCCTCCTGTCCAATGGTACACTTCTTTGGATTGGCCGTAAACCCAGCTTCCCGGATAGAGTCTAAGACTGCTTGCATTTTTGGCAGATGTGAGACCCAATCTGTGCTATGGATAATCACATCATCCAGGTAAGCTACAGCATACTTTTGGTGAGGCCTCAGAATCTTGTCCATTTTTTGCTGGAATGTTGCCGGTGCATTCTGTAACCCAAATGGCATTCTCTTTTATTGAAACGCCCCATCTGGGGTTACAAACGTAGTTTTCTCCTTAGCCGACTCGGCCAGGGGAATTTGCTAATACCCTTTGCTGAGATAGAGAGTTGTCATGTATCAGGCTGTTCCCAGCCGGTCGATCAACTCATCTATACAAGGCATGGGATAGGTGTCAAATTTTGTAACTTTACTCAATTGTCGAAAATCATTACAAAACCGCCAGCTCTCATCAGGTTTGGGCACTAGTACGATAGGACTGGACCAGTCACTCTGGGACTCCTCTATCACACCCAATTCCAGCATCCTTTGAACCTCCCCACATATTACCTCTCGTCAGGCCACTGGTATTCTATGAGGTTTTAGTTTTACCCTTTCTCCTGGCGGGGTGATAATGCCGTGCTCTACGCCAGATGTTTGTCCCGGCAGCTCAGAAAAAATCTCTTTGTTGCAAAGTACAAACTCTTTAACCTCCTGTTGTTGGGGTTTCAATAAGGTGACTGTGATTCCAACCTCAGGAACTAAGCAATCAGACTGGGACAGTGACAAAGTCTCTGCGACTAGGGATTCCCTATCCCTCCAGGTTTTCAGCAGATTGATGTGATATACCTGTTCCGGCTTTCACCTTCCTGACTGTCTGATCCTGTAGTTCACCTCACTCACTTTTTCAATTTTTTCGTATGGACCCTATCCCCCGGGGAAAAAGTATGGGTTTTGGCCCCACGGTTGTACACTCTCTGCTGTGCTAACTGCACTTGGGCCAAATGTTCTTTCACGATTGGCATTACCTGTGCAATTCTATCTTGCATCAGGGCGACATGCTCAATCACACTCCTGTGGGGAGAACTCTCATTTTCCCAAGTTTCCTTGACGATATCCAGCAGCCCTCTTGGGTGTCTCCCATAGAGTAACTCGAAGGGTGAGAAACCCGTAGACGATTGGGGTACCTCCCTAATGGCAAATATCAAATAGGGTATTAGACAGTCCCAATTCTTTCCATCTCTATCCACCACCTTCTTTAACATTTGTTTTAGGATTTTATTGAATCTTTCAACCAACCCATCTGTTTGGGGGTGATACACAGATGTACACAATTGGGTCACTTTGAACAACTTTTATAGTTCTTTCATAACCCGGCACTTAAAGGGTGTACCTTGGTCCGTAAGCAGTTCCTTACAAATACCCACGCGGCTAAAAACAAGAGATAGCTCTTTGGCTATGGTTTTGGCTGAGGTATTTCGAAGAGGAATCGCTTCCGCATAATGGGTGGCATAGTCCAATATAACCAAAATGTACTGGTGCCCCCTAGCGGACTTCATTATCGGACCTACCAAATCCATTGTGATCCTCTCAAAGGGGACCTTAATGATAGGAAGAGGTACCAGCGGGTTACAGAAATGTGGCATAGGTGCCGACTTATGACACACAGGGCAGGAGGAACAATAATTTTCTGTTTCTTTCATGACCCCAGGCCAATAGAATCTCTGCAATACTCTCGCTCTGCTTTTCTATGTCCCCAGATGACCTCCAAGAATGTGCCCATGCGCCAATTCTAACATCAACTTCCTGTAAGGTTTGGGCACCACTGACGTCTGTCCCTTATAAAGTCACATTGCATAGGTTCTTCCACAACTGGGCAATTGGCTGCAATATGTTCCTCTTGCAGGCAGCGGTAGCAAATAATCTTTTTCGCTGCCTCTTGCGGCCTTGGCTTCTCGGGCTGCTCCTTCCAGAAATTAGGTAAAACTCCCACCCTCTCATTCTCTCCACCCTCACCCCTTGGAGTCATCTTACCCGCCATTGGGGATGGTCTGGTCTTAGGGTGGAAAGTCTGTGAGTCCCTAGAAGAGGCGGTCAGGTTGTCTGTAACCAAGTACCTCTCAACCAGATCCACAAGCTTATCTGCAGTTTCTGGGTCTCCATGGCTTACCCACTGTTGGATGGCAGTAGGAAGAGCTCTCAGGATACGATCCATAACAACATGTTCCACAATCTTTGCTGTGGTCAAAGTCTCTGGCTGCAGCCACTTCCTGCTCAGGTGAGATCATACATTTGAGACCTGAGGGGTTTTCCAAGCCGGAAAGTCTAGTTATGTACACGCTGAGCGCAGACGACAAGGGTGACACCCAGCCGTGTCAATATTTCTGTTTTTAGCAACACATAGTCTTTTGCTGGTCAGGCTCTAGGTTATAATAAGCTTTCTGCGATTTCTCAGTTAACAGAGCGGCCTCCAGTCCAGCCCACTGCTCCTTAAGTCACTTTTCCCTTTCAACAGTCCTTTCAAATGTGGTCAAAAATATCTCCTGATCATCCTCTCCAGTCATTTTTGTCAGTAACCAGCTCACACCAAAGGATGTCACACCGAAATATTAGTGGAACCACTTGCCTCACTGGCCTGCGGACGTTGCAGCATTAATGTCTCCATTTGTTGTTGAAGCCTCTGCTCTTGCTTCTGTAACAGATCTATGAAGCAGGCCTCAGATTGCTGCTGGGCTTGTCGCTGAGCTTCCAGACTCTGCTGGTGAGCTTTCTGCTGAGCTTCCAGACTCTGCTGGTGAGCTTGCTGTTGGGCTGCAAGGCTCTGTTGTTGAGCTGAAAGGCTCTTTTGTCTGCTGCTGATTTGCATGTGCCCCCCCCCCCCAATTTAAATTTTTTTTTTTTTTTTACAAAAAGGCAATGTCTAAGAGGGGGAGCGTCCCCAATCAGCTCCTGCGGGTGATTCCTCCCCCTCCCTCTGCTTGCTGACACTGCATAATGCGAGCGCTCACACAACCACTGCCACCCGATCTGCTCCTTCCCCTGCATCTTCATTGGCAGGGAGAAGAGGGAGTTGCAGGAAGGACTCCACCAAGACTCTCAGTTACTGAAAAAACAGACTGATTTCTCCCGTCCTTAGGACAGCAGAACCAGCCTGTCAATTCCAAGAGATGCCAGACCAGTGCTGTCAATAGCAGGGTCAGGACAGCAAGAGGAGGCTGGGGAACCCCACAGTGGCAGAACACCAGGGCCAGGGGCAAGACAACCTTTGCAACCCTGATAGTTCTCCCACTGCTTTGGACTAGGGATGAGCCGAACACCCCCCTGTTCGATTTGCACCAGAACATGCGAACAAAAAAAAGTTTGTTCGAACACGCGAACACCGTTAAAGTCTATGGGACACGAACATGAATAATCAACAGTGCTAATTTTAAAGGCTTATATGCAAGTTATTGTCATAAAAAGTGTTTGGGGACCTGGGTCCTGCTCCAGGGGACATGGATCAATGCAAAAAAAAGTTTTAAAAATGGCCATTTTTTCGGGAGCAGTGATTTTAATAATGCTTAAAGACAAACAATAAAAGTCACCGGGTGGCCCCGCCCCCGTTATTTAAGAACCGTCAGAAGAGGAGACGCGTCACACAGTGGGAGCCTCCCACCATGCCAGTATGGATGCGGAGTGACCCAGAGAAGAAGATGAAGAAGAGAAGAAGATGAAGAATAGAAGAAGATGAAGAAGAGAAGAAGATGAAGAAGAGAAGAAGATGAATAGAAGAGCAGGAGCCTCCCCCCATGCCATGGGTGCGGAGCAGCCCGAGGACAAGAAGATATAAGACGCTGCGGAGGAGATGCTGGACGAGAACACCGGAGGAAGAACCAGAAGAGCCAGAAGAACCAAAAGAAGAAGAAGAAGAAGCTGAAGGAAGATAGAAGAAAGAAAGAAGAAGCATTTAAATAAAGGAATTGTCAAAAACTGTCTCTTGTCATTTTTAACATTTTTGACAGTTTTTTAGTGAAATGGTAGAGGTACTTTTGTACCCCCTTATCATTTCACACGGGGGGGAGGGCCGGGATCTGGGGGTCCCCTTGTTAAAGGGGGCTTCCAGATTCTGATAAGCCCCTTGCCCGCAGACCCCCACAACGACCGTCCAGGGTTGTGGGGATGAGGCCCTTGTCCTCATCAACATGGGGACAAGGTGCTTTGCGGGCTACCCCAAAGCACGCTCCCAATGTTGAGGGCATGTGGCCTGGTACGGTTCAGGAGGGGGGGGCCTTCTCTCATCCCCCCTCTTTTCTTGCGGCCTGCCAGGTTGCATGCTCGGATAAGGGTCTGGTGTGGATTTTTGGGGGGACCCCACGCCGTTTTTTTTTTTAATTTTGGCGCTGGGTTCCCCTTAATATCCATACCAGACATGAAGGGTCTGGAATGGAATTTAGGGGGACCCCCCCACGTCATTTTTTTTAAAATTGTGGCCGAGGTTCCCCTTTAATATCCATACCAGACCTGAAGGGCCTGGTATGGAATTTAGGGGGAACCCCAACGTCATTTTTTTTTGGCCGGGGTTCCCCTTAATATCCATACCAGGCCTGAAGGGCCTGGTATGGAATTTAGGGGGACCCCCACGTCATTTTTTTTTAAATTTTGGTTCGGGGTTCCCCTGTGGGGAATTCCCATGCCGTTTTTATCAATTAACTTCTATGTGTATTGTCGGACTGGCAATGCAATAGCCGCGAGTAGTTTTAAATGACTTTTTTTCATTTGAAATGTCATTTTGCTGTCAGACTGTTCTAAACACAGGAAACATGCGCCCCTTTACAGGCATACTATAGACACCTCCCAGCTACGAAATTTAAAGGAATATTACACTTTTATTGTTTCACTTTAAGCATTATTAAAATCACTGCTCCTGAAAAAACTGCCATTTTTAAAACTTTTTTTGCATTGATCCATGTCCCCTGGGGCAGGACCCAGGTCCCCAAACACTTTTTATGACAATAACTTGCATATAAGCCTTTAAAATTATCACTTTTGATTTCTCCCATAGACTTTTAAAGGGTGTTCAGCGGCATTCGAATTTGCCGCGAACACCCCAAATTGTTCACTGTTCGGCAAACTTGCGAATAGGGATGAGCTTCGTGTTCGAGTCAAACCCATGTTCGACTTGAACATCGGCTGTTCGGTCATTCGCCGAATTGCGAACGATATGGGCCGTTCGCCCCAAATTCGTGTGGCGCGTCACAGCCCATAATTCACTGCGCCATAGCAGTGAATTATGTGGTTAGTGGTTAGTGGGGTGCGTCCTGTTCACAGTGTTCAGCTAAACCTACAAGTTAGTGGGGTGCGTCCACCTCACAGTGTTCAGCTAAAGCTACCTGTAGAAGGTTGGTGGTGTTCTCATACTACAGGCAGGCAGTTGATTTTGCTAGCTGCAGTATCAGTACATATATATATATATATATATATATATATATATTTATATATATATATATCCCAGCTTAGTGCAGCTACAGGCCATTAGTATGTCTGGAAGGCCAAGAAGGAGAGGCAGACAGTCACAAACCAATAAGAGAGGGCAAGCAGGCTCTGTGTCTAGTGCTGGTCGTGGAGACGGTGCATCCTCATCAGCACGTGGCCGTGGGACACGCTTGGCCTTTTTTTCGGCAGCTGGCCGTGTTGAGCCGCAACATGCGGAAGACTTGGTCGAGTGGATGACCAAGCCGTCCTCATCCTCCTCATCCTCTCTCACCCATGCCCAGGGTACTTTGTCTGGCAAAGCAGCGGCCTCTTCCCTCGGCTCAATGTCATCAGTGACTCCTTCCCTAGCCCCACCATGTCCTCCTGAGGAGTCCCTCGAACATGCTCCAGGAGGATGCCCAGCGTTTGGAAGGCTCTGATGATGATACTGAGCTCAATGAAGGCAGTAACATGAGCACGGCAGAGGGGGTGCCCAAGAAGGACAGCAATCTGGCAGTCATGCTCCCCCTGCTGCAGCATACTGCCAGGTTTGCTCCAGTGATGAGGAGGGAGGGGATGATGAGGTCACTGACTCAACGTGGGTGCCTGATAGGAGAGAGGAGGAGGAGGAGGCGGCACATCACCAACGAGGCAGGATGCCCTCCAGGGGCCAGCCTAAAGGCAGCACATTGACTGCATCACACCCCAAAGCTCCACATGTGCAGGGCGCTGCAGTCTCTGCGCGTTATTCAAAAAGTTCTTTGGTGTGGGCCTTTTTTGAGACGAGTGCATCAGATCGCACTGCTGCTATTTGCAACATATGTCTCAAGCGTATCTCGCGTGGCCAAAACATCTCCCGCTTGGGTACCACATTCTTGACCAGACATATGTTGACCTGCCATGCAGTTCGTTGGCAAGCGTATCTAAAAGACCCACACCAAAGAACAAAGAGGACCTCTCCTTGCTCCTCATCAGCTGAGATTTCCAACCCCACTATACCTTCAGTCCTCTCTGAGACCTGCACTGAGAGGAATGAAGGTGTAGAATTAGGTGTGTCACAGCCAAGTACTTGTGGGCAATTTGGTTTTGGTACACCGATGTCAGATTGTACCAGGCAAATTTCCCTGCCCCAGCTGCTGCACCGCCGAAAGAAGTTTGCTCCCAGCCATCCACATGCCCAGCGGTTGAATGCTAGCTTGGCAAAATTGCTAGCACTTCAACTGCTGCCTTTTCACTTGGTAGACTCTGCCCCCTTCCATGAGTTTGTGGAATGTGCGGTTCCTCAGTGGCAGGTACCCAAACGCCACTTTTTCTCATGGAAGGCGATTCCGGCTCTCTACCGGCATGTGGAAGGCAATGTCCATGCCTCGCTGGACAGGGCGGTCAGCGGTAAGGTGCATCTTACCGCTGACTCATGGTCCAGCAGGCATGGACAGGGACGTTACCTAAGTTTCACGGCGCATTGGGTGACTCTGCTGGCAGCTGGGAAGGATGCAGGACAAGGTGCAGTAGTGTTGGAGGTTGTTCCGCCACCACGCCTCAAAAATGCTAATGATTGTGACACACCTCTCTCCTCCACCCCCTCCTCTTCTTCTTCCTCCATGGCCTCTTCCTGTGCTTTGTCCTTGGAACCAGCGGTGCTCCGTAGCCGTTCAAGGGGCTACGCAAGTACGCAGGCCAAAAGATGCCATGCGGTGCTTGAGCTGGTGTGCTTGGGGGACAGGAGCCACACTGGGGCAGAGGTTCTGTCAGCTCTGCAGGGGCAGGTTCAGAGGTGGTTGACGCCACGCCAACTTAAGGCAGGAATGGTGGTTTGCGGCAATGGCACCAACCTCCTCTCTGCCCTCCGACAGGGACAAATGACCCATGTGCCCTGTTTGGCTCACGTCCTTAACTTGGTGGTGCAGCGATTCTTGGGCAGGTACCCGGGCTTAGAGGATGTCCTGAGCCAGGCCAGGAAAGTCTGTGTGCATTTCCGCCGGTCATATAATGCCAGTGCTCGGCTGACGGACCTCCAAAAGGAGTTTAACCTGCCCAAGAACCGCCTAATCTGTGACATGCCCACCAGGTGGAACTCAATGTTGGCCATGCTGCAGCGGCTGCACATGCAGCAGAGGGCCATCAATGAGTACCTGTGCGACTATGGCACCAGGACAGGGTCAGGGGAGCTTGTTTTTTTTTCCCCATGCCAGTGGGCCATGATCAGGGATGCATGCACTGTCCTGTCACCATTTGAGGAGGCCACGAGGATGGTGAGCAGTGACAGTGCATGCATCAGTGACACTGTCCCCCTTGTCCACCTGTTGGAGCACACGCTGCGTGGAATAATGGACAGGGCACTTGAGGCAGAACAGAGGCAGGAAGAGGAGGACTTCCTTAGCTCTCAAGGCCCCTTTTACCCAGACAGTGTTCCTGCGTGCCCGCCGATCACACAGGAAGAGGACGAGGAGGAGGAGGAAGATTGTGTCAGTATGGAGGTGGAGCCTGGCACTCAGCATCAGCAGCAGTCTTTAAGGGATCAGTCCCAAGAAACACATGGACTTGTACGTGGTTGGGAGGAGGTGGCTGCGGACCATGTCGTCCTTAGTGACCCAGAGGACTCCGGACCGAATGCCTCAGCAAACCTACGCTGCATGGCCACCCTGATCCTGCAAAGCCTGCGTAAGGATCCTCGTATTCGTGGTATCAAGGAGAAGGACCAATACTGGCTGGCAACCCTCCTTGATCCACGTTACAAGGGTATCACTGGCCAGAGCTTGCACAGTATGCAATTGAGCTACTGGCCTGTCCTGCATCCAGCGTTCTTTTGGAACGCACATTCAGTGCTGCTGGAGGCATGGTAACCGATCACAGGGTGCGTCTGTCCACCGACTCGGTCGATCGACTGACCTTCATAAAAATGAATCAGTCTTGGACCACCACCAGCTACCAAGCACCTGATGCTGATGTAACCGAATAATTTTTTTTGAAATCTCAGATCCCTTCAAAGACTGCCCATGCTGATGCTGAGTGACTATCCCTGAGTAATTATCCTCTTCCTCCTCAATGATCACGCTGATAGCTTGTAAGAACATTTTTGGTTCTGGGCGCCACCACCAGTGCCTAAGGCACAATTTTTCAGGTCCTGTTTAACAGGGGCGTGTAATTACAATTTTTGATGCAATACTTTGCAGCAGGGCTCGTTCCTGCGTTCCAACTAGAGTGTCTGTGAGGGGTTGCAGTGTTGTGGCACCAGCACCAGTGCCTAAGGCCCAACTTTTCTGCCCCTGTTTAACAGGGGCGTGTAATTACAATTTTTGATGCAATACTTTGCAGCAGGGCTCGTTCCTGCGTTCCAACTAGAGTGTCTGTGAGGGGTTGCGGTGTTGTGGCACCAGCACCAGTGCCTAAGGCCCAATTTTTCTGCCCCTGTTTAACAGGGGCGTGTAATTACAATTTTTGATGCAATACTTTGCAGCAGGGCTCATTCCTGTGTTCCAACTAGAGTGTCTGTGAGGGGTTGCAGTGTTGTGGCACCAGCACCAGTGCCTAAGGCCCAATTTTTCTGCCCCTGTTTAACAGGGGTGTGTAATTACAATTTTTGATGCAATACTTTGCAGCAGGGCTCATTCCTGCCTTCCTACTAGAGTGTCTGTGAGGGATTGCAGTGTTGTGGCACCAGCACCACCACCACCACCAAAGGCCCAATTTTTCTGCCCCTGTTCAACAGGGGCATGTAATTACAATTCTTGATCTAATATTTCACAGCAGGGGCACTTTCTGCACCCACTAAGAGCGAGTGAGGACTTACAGTGTTGTGGCACCAGCACCACCACCACCACCACCAAAGGCCAAGTTTTTCTGCCCCTGTTCAACAGGGGCATGTAATTACAATTCTTGATCTAATATTTCACAGCAGGGCCCTGTGAGGGCTTACGTTGTTGTGGCCACAACAACACCTAAGGCCCAAATTTCTGCTGAGTATATAAGGCCCCTACTTTCAAACATCTAACTTACAAACGACTCCTACTTGCAAACGGAAGGAGACAACAGGAAGTGAGATGAAATCTACCCCTAGGAAGGGAAATTCTCTCCTGTAAGTGTTAATATGGGAAAAACATTTCTCCTTTCCACTGATGCTTTCCAATCCTTGTTCCACAAAAAACCCCAAATTCTCAAAAAACATTTGTCATTGGGACAAAAAGTGAGGTGAAATCTTCTAAAGAGGAGGAAAGACAGCAAAACAAATGTCACAGGGGTGATAACCCTTCCCTATGTTTTCCAAAAAGCTTAAAAATGATTTTTTGGCTGGAGCTAAACACCTTAAAAATGTACCCGTTCAAAATGACAAACAGATTCTACTTAACAACAAACCTACAGTCCCTGTCTTGTTTGCACCGCCTGTATACTGCTGTTCAGAGTATATAGGGCCTGGTGGCCCCACACCTTTCCTTATTTTAATTTAGGTTCGGGGTTCCCCTTAATATCCATACAAGACCCAAAGGGCCTGGTAATGGACTGGGGGGTACCCATGCCGTTTGTCTCACTGATTTTCATCCATATTGCCAGGACCTGACATTACATTAAACCCGCAAGCAGTTTTAAATGAGATTTTTTCCTTTAAAAATGACATTTGGTGCAGGGACTGTTCTAAACACGGGAAACACGCGCCACTTTACAGGCATACTATAGACACCCCCAGGTACGATATTTAAAGGAATATTTCACTTTTATTTTTTACTTTAAGCATCATTAAAATCACTGCTCCCGAAAAAACGGCCGTTTTTAAAACTTTTTTTTGCATTGATACATGTCCCCTGGGGTAGGACCCGGGTCCCCAAACCCTTTTTAGGACAATACCATGCAAATTAGCCTTTAAAATGAGCACTTTTGATTTTGAACATTCGAGTCCCATAGACGTCAATGGGGTTCTATCGTTCGTGCAAACTTTCAGTCCGTTCGCAGGTTCTGGTGCAAAACGAACCGGGGTATGTTTGGCTCATCCCTACTTGCGAACAGCCGATGTTCAAGTCGAACATGAGTTTGACTCAAACTCGAAGCTCATCCCTACTTTGGACCCCTATATTTTCTTGGTATGCTGGTGACATATATCTCTTGTTTTCTGCCACCTTGGGGGGGGGGGCAATACAGTAGGAAGGGAGCTCACTGCAGAACATGTGAAAGGGCTGTTGTGGGATCTTAGTAAAGGGACCCAGATATATATATATATATATATATATATATATATATATATATATATATATATATATATATATATATATATATATATATATATTGCATTTTATAGTTGCCCCCTTACTTTTGTCCCTGTGCCCCCCCTAAATATGAAAGCTGGAGACGCCACTGGAGTCGTCCTGACCCCCGTGGCAAACATTCCCTGTCAGTTGTGGAGGGAGTGTATCTGCTGCATAGGATTTAGCTGAGGTAATTGGGGGGCAGTGGAAAGTTTGTACCAGGCTGCAGGGGGTTAATCACTGATCACACCTTGTTCCCCACCTAGGATATCATTTTGTCTTTCCCCATGTTAATTGGTTTATTATAAAGGCAGTGAACACCTGCACACTTAGCATGCTGGTTTCTGACAATATTCGGGCGCTGGGTTGGAGACTCCTTCCCCTAAAGAATTTTGAGGTCCCTGAGCTCCAGACCTTGATTTGGAAATTACAAATCCTTGAGAAGGATGAAAAACCACCTTTCTCCTCTCTAAATTGACATTCTGAAGCCCCTCAAACTGTATTTTTGAGAACCGTGTGGGTTTTTTTTCTCCTTCATTTTCACAGTGACGGACCTTGCACTGTCACAGTATCTTCAATTATTTTAAAAATACATATTCGGTTCCTGACACTTGCTTTTTTAGGATCATGTGTTTAGAGCTTGAAGTAGGTAATGGTGTTCAAAATAATTTGATCTCAAACTGGATATAAAATAAAAATCTCAGATGATGATAATCAAGCAAAACAAATCAAATCTATAAAATGGTTCAGGGCTACCACATGGTTATGTAAATTCTTCAGCCCCTGAATACATTACAATGACAAAATCCATAGGTGGAGTTTGGATGACATCAATATGCATATACACAGACCAGGAAGTAAACAGTGGTTTTGTGTAAGTACAGTATACCTGCTGTAAATGTAATGGTGGTGATAGTAATTGACTGTGTTTATACCTGTGGCCACTGGGAATAGGTACACATGAACATGTGATTTTTTTTTTTATTGAGACTGTATTAATAAATGTGGTTTTAAAAGGGAAAGTGTTACTGTATGTCATTCTTTATGCTTTGCCTTGAGTGAAGATGGAAATGAGTGGAGATTATCTGGTACCTCTACTCTATAATATGTAAGTCATAGCTCTATGGTGAGAGCACATCCTGTTTGGAAGAACGCTGTTGGCTGAGGAAGTTTTGGAGTGAAACACGTTGTGAAGTTTGTGGCACCAGACACACAGAAAATTGATTATATGTTTATTTTAAACACATGGGAATTATTCTAGTGTGATTAGAATTGTAAGTGTTACATGTACGCAGAGACTTTCAAGTGGACACAATGACTTGACTTAATGTTATTTACACAATTTGTTATTTTTTGGGTTATAAGATCGTTACATTTTAAGCAAAAGGAATTACTATTTCCAAAAAAAAGGAAATTGCCTAAAGTGAAAAGAATAATGGCTTGATATTTTTTTTTTAATTGAGCTGAAAATGTATCCATTATATTAAAAAAATGTCAGCTTTATTTTTTATAAACCATAAACATCTCTGTGACTTTACTATGCACAGTACTTTTTTCCAAAATGTATTATGCAATTTTAACAATAATGTTATTAATTATTTCTCAGCTATTATTGTGGTGCCAATATCAATATTGGTATTCTTGATACACTTATATTTAACAATTTTACAATCTTCTGTTGCGTAAAGAGCCATAACAGGATAATTCCAAAACCTCACATCAGTCACTAACAGAGGTATGCCTGGGCAGCCACACTATTCAAGAGTTAGGGAAAAGGCATTGTTCATATTGAACTGTTATGCTACACTTGATCACTAAAGCTATATTAACTGCTATGAGCCTGGTCTGAAGTTATTAAAAGGGGTGCATATTGTTTCTGGCATATATAAAGAACCAGGGCATGTAAAGCACAATGGGGTATGAAGTAACATAGTTACAAAAGAGTTAACTCAGCAAGACAAGTAGTAGCTATGGGTAACCGAGTGAAGAAACAAGCTACAAGCAACCACTCATTAGGTGTGGTACCTGGTAAGGTGACAGTCCCTCAAGTAGTGAAGGGGTCAGTATCTGACTCCCTCTGTAGTGGCAGGTATCCCAAGCAACTTGATCCAATCTTGTGTTATGGAGATTCATGGCCTGATCCTTAGGTATGGGAAGTAAGGGGGTTATTAAGTGCACCAATGAGGTCTGTGCTAGGTGCACGGCATTACCCCTTTCTGTTACTGAGAGTGAGGTAACTGAGGTATGCTGGACTGATGCAGTGGACGCAGGCTCAGTATGTCCCTCCTAATGCAAGTTACAGTGTGCAGTGACATGGCACGAGTCAGTTTTCAGAGCAATTCTGTATTATTACTGCACACAGTGAAGGCTCATCTCTAAGCCGGAGAACTGCCTTAATGTTTTATTTTTCATATGACCGCAGTCTCCCAATAGTCCCAGGCATTGGTGCAAAAGGTAGCCCTGCATGCAGGGAGAAAAGAGCATGCCTGCATAACACATCTACCTTGATACATTTATAATGCCTTGTTTAGATTCTGTTTGCACTCTGATTTTTGAGCAATCGGCCTTTGGGGCACCATGCAACTCATGGGGGTGGGTTTGCTAAAGGAAAACAGACTATTCACTTTGCAAGTGCAGTTGCACTCTGCAAGAAATTTTCCCCAGTGCTTAGTGAATGAGATAAATCTCTGCTGACTTCCATCATCCAATCATGTGCAAGCAAACATGCTTTCTTTACATTTGATTAGGTATTCTTTGTAAAGTGAAGTTTTACCACATTCATGAAGCTCTGGGGAAAATGCCCTTGCAGAGTGCAACTTCACTTGCATATGCCTTTAGCAAATGGTGTCAGCCAGACTCCCTCAAACTCTCTGCATTCTGTGATTAACATAAGGGGTAAGAGGAAGCACTCTAACGAAGTTTACGAATCACTGAATCAGTTATTCATGTTTGTTATTAGCGATAAGTGTAAGATCCAGACAGAGACGCTGATGTCATGAGCTCACCTACAGTTTTACACAAATTTATATATAGAAGGTGTGGGGTGTTATTTTGACTTGTCTGCATAGCTGGACACCTGTCATTTGATTTGTTTACTGTGGCAGATAATTTCCACTTTAAAGTGTAAATCTAGAATATCAGTGAAGTACACAGATGAGATACTGTACACATACAATAGGTGAACTGTTCTACCTGGCAACATATGTGTAATTATTTTCAGGCAGATTTGTGATGCACTTCTCCCAGGTACATTATATTAATGTATAAAATATAATGATAACTCTATTTACTTGTTCAGCTTTCAGATTCCTAAGTGACCTCTCCAACTCCAGACAGTTCACTGAAGAATAAATGACTATCATAACATGCTGACTTATAACCTTAACAGGTCGGTAAATCACAAGACTGGATGAACATAATTAGATATTTAGCAAATAAAGCAGCTTACATATATGTATTAACTATTAAGTTATCTGTTTGCTCATTTACACTTCAATGCAATATACAAAATCTGGACAGCAACCATTCATGTTTAACCTATGGAGCATGGTATTTGTGTGTGTGTTTGTGTGTGGGGTAGGAGACTTCTGGCAGGATCAGCAGAATGCCATCTTATGCCTATAGGTATATTTCATTTAGGTATTTTGTTATAAACACTGTAAGGAGACAGATGCCCACCAGACCATTTTTATATTTTACAAGAAGTGCATGATCATTCTATATAGCTGTGATGACTATGTAATTGTTAGCTTTAAAAAATTATGCCTTTAGATTTCAAGACAGTCGTAACCACAGCTTTGTTGCCAGTGGACAAAGCTGATGAACATTATAGCTAATTAGTACTGCATTTGTTCCCACAACTGTCTGTTATCATATGCATGTATGTAAACATATTGTAAACATGAAGTTGGAGCTAGGAACACGTGACCCTCAATCTTGAATGCCCGCGGACTAGGCAGTAGTATCCAATATTCCACTACACATTAAAAAAGAAAGTAATTTGTGATAAAAACAATGACTTAATTAACTCATTGACATAATAGCCTAAAGCCATCATCATCTTACTTTGTCCTGCAGTAGAAGGCTGCACAAATCAAACCCACAGCTACAATTCCGAAGACGATGCAGGAGATTGACAGGATCTGCTGTTGGTATACCTCCTCGCTCTCTGCAAGCAAAAACATTCTTTTTTAGATGGTGAATTGTCTTACAATAAGAACATCAAAGCAATTTCACTTCCTTGAAATCTGTGAACAAGTTACACTCTGGCGGAAATGCAGTAATAGTCACTCATTTCCATATCTATGACTTTCAAAGCTGCAGACTTGACTTTTTAAAAGCAAGCTTTGTTTGCCTTTTAGAAATATATGTGCTTGCATTCATCATATTTAAACCATTTTGAGATTACATTGGAAATTTACAAGAATGAACAATGACCATGCGTCATATCACAATACGCTGGAATAAAAGCAGATTTACGGTACATTAAAATAGAACATAGCTTTCAAATAAATGAGTAATGAATAGATAATATCAGTCATCGTGTCCCACATTTGAAATAGTTTAATGTCTACAGTATTTATATGACTCAAAATACATGATTGGGAAAGTACATATTAGTGTTTTTGAAGATAACAAACATTACATTTATATACCCCAGAATTTTTAAAGCCTATCTTCATTTTATATCACAAAAAAAAAAGGAAACTGAAAAAAAAATGCAAAAACTAGACCAGAAAACAGAAAACTGATAGTGGTGGTGTTCTAATGAATGCACATTTTATTAATTCCAAGATCCTAAAGCTGCTCTTTTCAAGTGACATTTTTTCACTTACACATTTAGAACATAACATGCAGTACAATGTTGGCAGGCTACATTTGATGTACCCTGTACAGAACATAAAATGCAGTGCAATGTTAGCAGGCTACATCTAATGTGCAGTACTTCCTATAGATCATGTGGCTGACAGATAGCATGAAAAATTTGGTTACAACTCTGCAACGATCGGGAAGTCTAATGTATTTCAGAAGTACATTTTGACATATCTATATAGCAAAGGTCTTACTGGTAGACAATTTGTAGCAGAACCCCCGTTTTTCTTTATTGATGATGATAAGATGATGTAACACAATGGTGCATTGCCCTGTTTGTTTGCAAATAAATAAGCTAATTAGCCAGGGTTAAAAAAATTGGGAAGACAAATTTAAATTACCTTGTAGATCATTTATCTTGATAGAGGCTTTACTGCCGAGGACAGATGGCTTCTCAACACTGTTTCCTCTAGGCTCAGATATCCAGAAATAAAAGGGCTAACTGTATCCCATAGCAGGTCCTCTACCTAGGTACTTATAATCTAAGTCTAATCATATAATTGCTGGATTGCTAAGTTTTGCGGGAATGGTGCTCCTCACTCCTCCACTGACACAAATGAAGTACACTCTTTTGAGCTGTTCTGTGTTAGTTTGTGGCCACAACTATAATTAAATTATTAACAATAGAAACTAAGTTAAAATACAAATAAAATGTTGAATCACAGATTTTGATTTATCTGAGTATATGGGTAAAGATTTGTCCTTTCTGTTAAATCATGATTACCTGTATTCAGGGATTTTTTTTCTCAGACAATAGGTGCAAAAACTCCCCCTTTCAAGTCCCCCCTTGTCTCCACCCCCTACGCACCTCCAAGAACCCTCCCTTGATTGCTCCCCCTATCCACTTCCGAATACCACTCCTCTTAGAGAATACAGAACCAAGTATAATTTTACAGTGCTAAGCAATTTGTATGGAATTTGCTAAGGATAATTTGTAAAATATACCCCATGCAGCCAGCAACAATAAACCCCCCTTTCAGCAATAGTTTCCCCGAGCAACAATAGACAACCCACAACAAAGTACCCCCCAAAGCAACAATAGATCCACCCCAGAATTAGTAGACCTCTTCCGGCAACAATAGATCTCCTAGCAGCCAGCATTAACTGACGCTTCAGCAGCCAACAACAATTGACCACTCCCTTCAAAGTAGATTTATCTCAGCAGCAATTGACCCCCCCCACACCCCAGCAACAATAGATCTTCTAGCATCAATAGACCCTTCAGCAGCCAACAACAATAGACCACTCCCTCAAAAGTAGATTCCTCCCAGCAGTAATTGAACCCCCAGAAACATTAGATCCTCCAACAGCCACATCAATAGACCCTCCAGCAGTCAACAATAGACCCCTCCCTCAACAGTAGAACACTTCCAGCAACAATGTACCCTACCCCCAAGCAACAATAGATCCTCCAGCAGGTAGCAACAATAGACCCTCCAGCAACCAACTAGAATAGACCCCTTCCTCAACATTGGATCCCTCCCAGCAACAATTAATACCCCCACAGCAACAATAGATCCTCCAGATGCCAGCATGAATAGACCCTCAAGCACACCTCAGTACCCATTTCCATTACATGCATTCATGTACAAGCAAGGCTGGAGGTGCCAGAACTGCGTCCCCCCGAATTCCCACTGAAAAAGGTCCTGCCTGTATTCCTTAATGGTACAGTTCTTCACACGTAAGAAGTGTATGCAAAGCCGAACCAAAAATGAGTGACTCGGCAACTTTCCTTATTCCAACATCACCAGTCCTGAAGGCTTTTAGTTATCCAAAGGTCGTCATACACTTAGGTATTATGTGTGTATACAAATAATCTTTTTTCACCTGATGTTAAAATCCATCATTCATTGAATGTCAAGCAATCGTTTTAACCTGTAGTTGAAGGTAAGAACAGAAAGTTGCATACTGTCGGCAGAGTACAGATGACTATGGTGTTAGAGCTGGACTGTGCCCAATAAAAATTGGGAAGCATCGAACAGCTGTGGTATTACAAACACCAGTAACAGCCAGTGTGCAGTCAAACACTTAGCAGGCTGATGACAATCAAGCTTTCTCTAGCAGGCAAAAGACAATCAGATTGATGACAAATAGACAGCACAGTCAGTAACAGGCAGAGGTAAGGATAGACAGCAATCCAAACAGTTTGTTTAGTAATAAACAGAGGTGGGGTTAGGTGGCAATTCAAATTGCATGGTCAAGAATAAGCGAAAGTCAAGTCAAACAGGCAGGTAGGTGCAAGAGAAAAGGATACCAGTGTATAACTTTATCACAAGCCTAGTATTCTGGGCTTGCGATAGAGTTCTACACTGGTATTCTCTTCTCTTGCATCTGCCTGTTTGACCTGACTTTTACTTGTTCCCATTCAAGATCTCTCTCCTTCCATACTATATTAACATTGGAGGCAAATCATTTGTTGAATTGTGCCAGAATAAACTGGAAAGTCAGCAGTTTATACTGAACGATAAAAATTATATTTTCGGGCATATTAAATCAACTAGTATATTGTCTGGCTTTGTATTGAATATTCATTAAAAGGTCCATCATGAGAATAAAAACAAAAAACATTCAATTGTATTAATTAATCCGTAATAAAAATAAATTCACTCTGAAGAAATCATTTCTGGTGAAAAGCAGTATAGTGGCTCCTGGAGATATTGAAACCCCATTCTGTCAATAAAAATTATTTTCTTCATGACTGCTACTGATCTATTTGAGTCCTTGTAAGGTAATTTAAAATACATGTTAATTGAAGTTTGAGGGTTTTTTTTTTAACAATTTAAGTTCCTTTCACACGGGCATTCTGTTTGCTTCATCTGTTCAGTCACTTTTTTTGTTAGAAAATTTGATGAAAATGGATCCGGATTTTTACATCCATTTGTGTACATCCATTTTCTAAAGAATTTCAACTTTTGGAATGAATAGAATATGAGTCAGTCAAATATTGATAGACCGATTTGAATTCTATTTGAAGAATATCTAGTTTCTAAGGAATGGGGCGGCAAGCCGCATCCTTAACAATCGATGACTCATTAGCTGTCAGTAGGATTCTCCGCTGACAGCTGAATGCAAACAAAACAATTGCCGGCAATTAAAAATTCTGAAAAAAACTGTGTGGGGGTCCCCCCCATCCACACTTGGTTCTTTGGTTCTGGGTGGATTTCAAGGGAAACCCCATGACAAAATAAGAAAAATGGCATGTGGTCCGGCCCAAAATTCATAATAGACCCTTATCTGAGCATTCAGTCCGGTAGGCCAGGGAAGGGGGGGCGAGCGAGTGCCCTTCCTCCTGAAACATACGAGGCCACATGCCCTCAACGTGGGGTGGTGCTTTGGGGGAGGGGGGATCCCTCCCCCAAAGCACCTCAGCCCATGTTAATTAGGGCAAGGGTCTCTTTCCCAAAACCCTGGCCCGGTGGTTGTGGTGGTTGACTCATCGAAATCTGGAAGCCTCCTTTAATGAGGGGGCCCCCAGATCCCATACCACCTATGTGAATGAGTATGGGGTACATAGTATCCCTACTCATTTACTAAAAATGCGTAAAAAGTAAATAAAAACACAACACTTTTTGACAAGTCCTTTTCTAAAAAAAATAAAAAGTCCCCCAGTGTAGATCCATCATAAATCATGATGCCCGAGAAATAACAAAATTTCACAACCGACTGTCAGATGGCGGGAGCCTTGCAGAACTTTTTTTTCTTTTTGGGTTGGCGGTAGTGGCGGGCATCGTGATTGATGACAGATATACACCGGGGACATTTTTTTTTCATAAATGACTTGTCAAAAACTGCCCGTGTGAAAGGGGCCTTAGTCAGCTAAAGCTAACTAGATTCTCACCTAATGTGGATTTGCACTAGAACATTCTTTTTCAGGATTGTTAGGACAAGGTTGTGCAGTAATTATATCTCTTTTTTTTCTAGGACTGCTATATTGAGCAAGTGGGATTAAACTTGTTATACTGCAATTTTTGCACATAAAAATCTGTATTCAATTTCAAACTGTACATATTTGGATGTGATTCTTTTAATTTCATTTATAGTCCTATATTTGCAGAGGACAGCACTGAATACCACCCACTCCTAATTCAGTCAACAAGCTGTACACATAATAAGATATAAACTCAGAGAACAAGAACTTTCCAACACTTCCATTTCATGGGGTCAGTCATGTTTGGCTGTGGTGTGGAATTATAATCTTTGCTAAGAGCACCCTTTTCTCAGAGTTAAACAGTAGTTGCTTGAAAAGAATTCTGGTCATCTTGATGTCTATAGGAATGAGAAGAGGTATAAAAATATTGAGGAGGGATCTAGCTATAAGGGTAGGTTCACACTAGGAATTGCACAGGAATGTGCTGAGTATCATTCATTTTGAATGGGCTCAAATTGCACTAAACTGCACCAAAAATAGTGCATGCACTAATTTTGGAAACACAGTGCATTTTCAACATGCGTTTAAGGTGTCAAAGTTAACATGGACACCTGTTGCAGATCACAGTGTGTTTTTAACGCCGTGCAAGAAATGCACATGGAACGTAGGCTTCCCACACTGCGTTCTGTTGTGAATGAGGCCTTACTGTTGCTGTTTCATTTTGTTTTATTTTTAGCTTGTCAGATAACTTTGTTGAATTATACCACCTAAATTCCAAGTAAGGATTGGACTCTGTTGAGAGTTGCTCTTAAGTAGTTCATGATTAAGGATGAGTTGAACTTACCTGGATTCAGGTTACTGGAGGTTCAATGAACAGAACTGAAGTTCTAAACAGTTCCCTGAACCCCACTGAAGTCAACAGGAACCTAAACTTTAAAATATGTTCTGGCCATTTTCAGAGCTAATAGACAAGGAATTGTCAAACAAATGACATGGGTGGCTGGACACTACCTTGGGGGACATCTACTAATGCGAAAAAAAAGAAAAATACAATTTGGTGGGGAGCAGCCATTTTAACTCCATTTCAAATGAAACATTAAAAACGCCCATTTTTAAATAACAAGCTTGAGAGACACCCTAAACCTGCCTGTGAACTAGTGTACCTGGACAATGTACTACAGCAAAAAAGACATTTACAAGTAAATGTCAGCAAAATGTATTTCCCTGCAAGTTTGGTTTTCTTTGTAGATGGAGGCAGGATCATGTAAATTATTGCAAATATTTTTGTTTCTTTTTAAAATGTCACTTTAACTGTATTACAGCCTCCCAAGAGTCTTGCAAGTCCAAGGTGCCTATTTCCTTAATCTACAACTAATCTTCGGGACCTTTGTAGTTTCTGACTATCTAGTACTGTGGATGGTAAAAGAGTAGTACTGTGTTATGCAATCAGCACGCACATCCCATAGCTGCCCATAAATGCTGTTCTCGGAAGGTAGGTGTTATCGGGTGGAATTCTATGCTATTTGCCACTCCTTCAATCTCAGATTCAAGGGCTACAGAGGGTAGTGGACAAGTCTAAAAGACTACAGATGGGAATTTATAAAACTTGGCTCAATAGAAAGCAGCTGTGTGAATGGTACTGTCAGGCAGCCGGATTTTACTGTACGTCTTCAGATAAAGTGGAAACTATTACTGTTTTTGCGATTTCATTCAGGTTGGTGACATGGGAGCAATATAATTGCCGAGACATAATTAGGGAGGTAATTACATAACTGCTACTGATTTTATATACAATATTGGAGTTCCACTCTAATTATAAATATGTTTGATTATATTTATCATTAAAAAAAAATCAATTAAAAAAACCTAGACAATAAATGACATCTGTTATTTAAAGGAGTAGTGTCAGAAAAAAAAATTATGTACTGTATACTCACTTACAGTTAGATGCCACTCTGTGCTCTGCCGCTCCAGTGCTAACCAGTGCTCTGGGCTGTGGAGGGGGTGGGAGCAGCTGGCTCAGACTCAGTGGTATGCTGAAAGGCTGAGAAACTGTCAATCAGGCATTTGGGTGGGTCAGACACAGCTTTGAGTGGCTCTATGACATCAGCTGATAGCAGGTTTTAGCCAACTGTCATATGATCCTGGGTCACAGAAATACAAAAGAAAGTGCACTTCTATGACCCAGAAGAAAAGTATGACAAAAAAGACATACTGTACTTCTCTTTTAAGTGCACCTGAACTGTATCTGAACATATAACTAAAGCCAAAACCTTTTTTTTTTTTCATTTTCGATAGATTAAAGGGAAGGGTTGTAACCCCTGTCAGGTTGTTTTGTCATCTGTGCCCTACTGGAGGGATTCTCCTTCACATCCTGTTCCTCAGCCATAACAAAGAAGAGAGGAAATCCCTCCAAAGTGAAATTGATGTTTTTTGGTAGAACTAGTGTCCCCACTGGAAGATTTCCCCTCTGTTAGTCTTCTCGTGGTATGCTTTCACTTTAGGCTGTTCACTTTGCAAGGAAATCTGCAGTTAGCTTTGTAAATGTGATGGAAATTCACCCTGTAAAGTACATCCAATCACTGCTTCACCACATTCACTAAGCTAAGGAAAAATTATCTTGCAAAGTGAACAGCCTTATTGTCTTAAGTATATCAACACCATACCGTAAAGACACATATATTATGCACTCATACTGGCTAACCCTTTAGTCATTCCCAGTTGGCATTTATGCAGTTTAGGCCTCTAGTGTATGAAGGCAGTCACAGGTGGAATGGTGAGTGCTTTTGACATGTTTCTCTTACTTAAGTCTACGTCATCACACACATATGGGAATAAACACAGTTGCATACCCTGGCAGATATTGTGAAATTGTGGCATTAATATTGAAAATATGACTGATCATGCCAAAAAAACTGTCTTTTATTTAAGGATAGCAGTTACATGAAGCCATTTATTATCACATAGTTTTTTGGATCCTTTTTAAATCATAATGATAACAGAAATCACCCAAATGGCCCTGATAAAAAGTCTACATACCCTGGAATGTTTGGCCTTGGTACAGACATAGAAAGTGGCACAAACCGGTTAAAATTGTAATTAAAGGTTAATTTCCCACATTTGTGGCTTTTTAAATCACAATTAGTGTCTGTGTATAAATAGTCAATGAGTTTGTTAGCTCTCACATGGATGCACTAAGCAGGTCAGACACTGAGCCATGAGGCGGTAGAAAAGGACAGTCAAAAGACCTGCGTAACAAGGTAATGAAACTTTACTAAGATAGAAAATGATATAAAAAGATATCCAAAGCCTTGTATATGCCAGTCAGTACTGTTCAATCACTTAATAAGAAGTGGAAAAATTGGATCTCTTGATACCAAGCCATGATCAGTCATATTCTCAATGTTAATGCCAAAGTTTAACAATATCTGCCAGGGTGTGCAAACTTTTGAGCACAACTGTATGTGCTATCATGTGACAGCCACAGGTCTGTCTTGGGGAGACTGTAGTAGGTGCACTGTCAAGAGCAGGAGTCGAAACAGTTGCACTGTCAAGAGCTGCAGTCAGATATATGATAAAATAATCATATCATCTTTGGACAAAGTCTTCTCCCATGAATATAAATTATAGCTCACATTAACCTTGTTACTATGGTGTATAGAAAAATGCCATAATCTTAACTAACCATCATAACCCAATCAGTAATATAGTCCTCAAATGACAGATATTTCAAGAGTCTTTATCTTATAAAGATTTTGTGACCAAGGCCCACTGTTTGAAGATAAAACAAAGCAGGGCACAGAGATGTGTCAATAATGTAGCTTTATGATAACAAATGTAAAGTATCCAAAAATGTCAAAATAAAGATCAGCATGATGCATGCAGCACAAAGGCAGGAGTCAGTAAAAGCTCAGTCCACAGTTTGAGAAGCCATCTGTGATAGATCAAAAGCCAGCACTGGCCTGCAGTGGGGAACTGAAGTCGCACAGCACTGAAGCTGTGCATGGACAGTCAGTACAGCAAAAACAAACAAAAGGCTTGAGTAAGAGGCTGTCCACCCAGAAATGCCTTGGCCCCTGTCAGACCCACCTACTTTCATTTGTTCTTGATATACCGACTGCTTGTGTACAGACTAAATGCTGTGCAGTTTCCCACTGCAGCCCAGTGCTGGTTTTTGATCTATCAGATGCATCTGTGAAACTGTGGACTGAGCTTCTATTGACTGCTGCATCTGTGCTGCATGCATCAATCTGATCTTCTTTATTTTAAAATGTGTGCAATGTCAGACTCTTGTACACTCTCCATCTAGCTTTTTTCCCACACCTCAGTATGGGCTTTCAGGTACTAGGCTGGAGGAAGAGTGAATGGACTACAAGCCATCTGCCATGGTGACAGACATAACTTGTAGTTTATTCATTCACAGTTTTCTGTAAATTAATAATGTGCTGTGCGGACGGAGCCCTGAACAGGCGTGTTGCTTTTTAGATGTGACAGCAAGTGCAAAAAGAGCATACCCTGGCCACAGGGGGATGATCGGGAGGTAAGCAGGGGGTGCACTCCATAAAAGGTGACCTACATAGTTAGTCTGGTTAAAAAAAGACACGAGTACAACCAGTTCAACCAATAAAAGGGAAAAACAAATGAATACAACAGTATATACCAGGGGTATTGAATTTAAATTTACGGAGGTTTGATCAGTACAATTTTCTTCCAGCAGAGGTCCAAATGGCATGTGTGAAGATTCAGATCCATCGAATGACAGCCCACCCTTACATCACAATCCTGTTCCTTTAAAGCTATATTTTATTGACACTTCCCTGTGTTCTGCTTTGTTTTATCCTTTGTCTCAGCTGGATTCTTCCTGATCCTGTCTGGGGAACTATGAGATGGTTAATCTTTAATGAACTTTATCCTTCTCCCAAGATCACCTCTGCCTTTGGAACTGTGGCCTAATTCCTTCAGAAGTACTGAATTTTTTTAGCTTAGACTCACTTTTATTAACTTTAGTTTTACCACCATTAAGAATGACATTATGTGTTTACATTCCACAATAAGTTTTTTTATTCCACAGTAAGTATTTTCTGTGCATAATTAGGAGCAAAACTATTTTTCTTTATTCCACTGTCACTGCAAGCCTGACTTGCATCTGCACACAAATCCCAGATTTTCACAGGTGAATATTTATGCCTTTGCTGGAGATGATGTACTGTATACCTCACATGCACACACACATGTTTGCATGCTGAATCAAATAAAAATGTTTTAATTACATTTTTTTAGCATGATTTGGGAACATTTTGGTGACACTTTATTAGTCCCCTTGTCTAGTTTTGGGTGCTCTAAAAAAGTAAACCTCACAAAAAAGTATATGAAACCAATTAAGGAATACCTACACATCTGCAAAGTTGGATGCAATTAGATTGATTTTCAATTAGCAGTATGAAGCAGTTTTAGCAGCCATAAAAACGATGTATCAATTAGCAATGAGAAGCAATTAACAGGGCTATAAAGAAACCAAATAGATCTAGATATGCAGGAGTATCATCATGAGGAAAGCAACACATAAAGCCCCATGCACACTGGGTGTTTTTAGCCTGGTGTACAATGCTTTGTCATTTCGGTGCAAATGGCAGGAACAGATGGACCCTCCAGCCCCAATGCCAGCAGACTGTCAAACCTTATGAGAGGCTGGCAGCTGCTGTGGCTGGATGGGTCTGGACAGTGCACCTGACAGCACTTACATTTAAGGCTGTATGTGCACAGGGGCAAATTCTCAGATGTAATCAGTCTGCATTCCATGCATTCTTAGTTGGATTCACACTGACCTGTCCAGCAACAACAGCTTTCAGCCTCTTACAGAGTTTAACAGGCTGTTGACAGCAGGGCTGGATGGTGCATCTATAACTACCATCTGCACCTTAACACACAAAAACCTCATGCACCAGGGCAAAACACCCAGGGGCCTACAAACTTACTTAAGAAATTAATTGGAACAACCTAAGCATATGATAATCATATTCAAATTCCATCAGCAAAAAGGGACAGCTTTTGCCAATGCAGCAACAGACATAAACGGACAGTCAACAGTGTCCTCCTCCTCCGTTACCATTAATTTTTTCTATGTTGGTTCCCAAATTGTTCAAACAGCTCAAACCATCTCTATGTTTGACCTTAACTTGAAACTAATTGTGATGAACCCCTGTCCTCAACAGGTCTATGTCTGCCGTAAATGCTTCCTCTGTCCAGAACGAACACTATCCAAGACCCCTTAGCTCACCCAGTCACCAGCCGTAACACAGTGTAGGGTGAACAACAACATCAAACTCCTTTATTCAAGCACATGTTACAACAGATATACAACTCAGAGACAACCCCCCCACCCTTGGATTCAGGGTGGGGTAAACTGTCCAATCACAATAGACACACAGGTTAGGTGTATTCAAATTTCTCATCAGTAAACAGTCTTATCAGCAGGGAGAGCTGTTGGAGGAATTTGCCCCCACCAAACTTACAGCTAATTTACATACACATCCCATAATAACCAAGGCAGACAGATACAATAGAACATTGGAATACAACCCCACCCCAAGCGATCACAGCAAAGAGTCCACAACAACACAAGAAAACACACAATATATACATGTATACAACATTCCAGTGGGGCTGTACAGTGTGTCTAAATAACACAGATCATAGTGGGGTTCTCTGTCACCCTGTGCCCCTATTGGACACAGGGTGATTTACACATAAGAGGGGCCAGAGGAGCTGGACATGGAGTCTCCAGAGCTCTCCAAGGTAAGCTGAGTTCCACAAACCACCCACCCAAAGTGACTCCTGTCACACTAATAAACTCACCCATTTAATGTGTGCACGTCCATGTGTGTAAACAGTATCTGGAATTATTCAGAGCCAACCTGCACATTATCCGTACAGGCATTTTCATGGCCATAGAAGTCTACACATCCAAACTACATGACTGGATTAAATCAGTGTGGAGCCACTAATTTCTTATGTTGGATAGGTTCCCACCTCCACATTCACAAGCTAGGCCTTCATACTTGGCATATTTTTCATGGCACTAAAGGAAACCTGTATTGGGAGACGTACAGTATGTAGACTATAATTCCAACAACAAGCTCACAACGAACATTTGTTGTCGGATATTCCGACCGTGTGTACGTGGCATTACACTTCACTTAACTGGAGGAAAAAACAGAACAAGGGGCACCTAGAATTTACGGGTGGATGTTGCTGATTCTCCTGATTCTTCATATCCAGCAGTTAATTAATCAAGGGTTACCTGGATTTCACTGCTGGATGCTGCTTGTGGAATCCTTTTTTTGAAAATTTTCATCATTTGGAATGAGCAGAAATAGTTACATCACCTATGGTGCAGTATACACCTTAAAAGGTCTCTTTGAAACCATGTGCGTGATATTTTAGAACATAAGTAGAGACTAGACTTTACTCTGATTAAATTCAGCCCTCACATGAATGGTCTCTTTTCAAACACAAATATGCAAAAAAACTCTCATTCCATAAATGCAGAGATACATTTGCTTGCAAAAGCATCCCTGTTTTTTTACGTCCCTGTAGTACCACCCACACAACATATTAGTTGATTTTCCAAGTCCATTAAACACACATGGGGTTGATTTATGAAAGGCAAATAGACTGTTCACTTCACAAGGGAAGTTCCCCAAGAGCTTATTAAATGAGGTAAACCCTGCTGACTTCCACCATCCAAACATGTGCAACCAAAAATGCTTTTTTTAAAATTTTCTTTGCACATTTTAGTATTATAGCAGTATTCTTTACAAAGTGAAATTGCACCGCATTCACTAAACCCTGGGGAAAATTCCAGTGCAAAGTGCACCTTTGTACTTCAAAGTAAACAACCTATTTGCCTTTAGTAAATAAACCCTGTAGACTGCTTAACATAACTGGAAACACAGAAATATGCCTCAAGCATATCATATATTACATGGTCAGAAATTTTGAATGCAAGGTATATGTTTTATAGCAGACAACCTGGATCTCCTCAATACTTTAAACCCAATTAACAAGGTATGCAGTGGAAGACATTCCTTTAAACATTTAAAAAAAAAACACTCTTGCACATGTCGCTCATGCAAAGAAACCATTTCTACGCACATAGAAAAATTCAGTCCTCCATCACTTGCAGAATAGATACACTTCATAAATGACAGCCTACCACTATATAAAAAAATACCTACTCTTATAGCCCACCAAAGAAGTCTAACGTAGAACGTGGAAACAAGGCTAAGCAACTCAGATATGCTCACAAACATAGGAACTGGTGTGCAGAAAAATGTCAGCAAGTGCTCTGGACCGATGAGTCAAAAATGTATATATTTTAGTTTGCGAAGGACTGGAGAGTGGTACAATAATAAGTGTCTGCAGGTAGGAGTGAAGCATGGTGGAGTTCCTTGCAATACCATCAGGGTATTTGGCCCCAAATTTATTCTGCAGCACAACAACAACCCAGAACATGCAGTCAAAGTAAAAAACAAAAAATGCAGCACTGTGTGATACTGAAACTTACAAATTCATAGATCAATCCGTAAATTTAATCAATATTGCTAAAAAATGTAACTATGAACATAAAAAAAATATATATTTTTTTGTGTAACAAGCAAGCACACAATGAAACATTTTTTTGTATTATTCCTTAATATCAAGTGTCCAAAAAAATAGAGAGATTTTTTCCTTCCAATTTTCATCAATCCACAGAGACAAAAGTGCAAATTGGGGTATTATACGTATTACTGTCCAAAAAGTGACTCTAGTGATGATAATTCTGATCAGAAAAGGGTAACTTCACACACATGCTCCCCCCCCCCCCCCCGTGTGAATACGCTCACTTCCAACAGTGTGACCGCACACTTAAGTTTGGTCTACATAAGCAGTTTAACCACTCCTGGGCTCTAAATGAAACTGGCTCAGCAGGATCCCACAGGAAAATCCAGAGAAGTTGTCCTCAATTTTAAAACAAGAAAGAGGCTGGATAGTGCATTATTGCTAGTTTAAAAATGTATTTAGAAAACATAACATCAGAGTACTCACACATTTTAGGTGCTTCCAGCGCACCGAACTGTAAAAGCATTAAGCATAGGATTCCTCTCCAGATGACTTCCAAACTTGTATGTGTCAGCAGCTTGTATAAACAAGCATGCATCCAAGCTCATCCAAGCTCGTCCACCGTCCTGGCCCCTCCCCAGGCTAATCACGTGTCTTTCTCAGGGATATATATATATATATATATATACACTGCTCAAAAAAACTAAAGGAACACTTAGAAAACACATCAGATCTCAATAGAGAAAAATATCATGCTGGATATCTATATTGATAGGGACTGGGTAATGTGTTAGGAATGAAAGGATGCCACATTGTTTGATGAAAATGAAAATTATCAACCTACAGAGGGATGAATTCAAATACACCCCAAAAATGAAAGTGAAAAAATGATGCAGCAGACTAGTCCATTTTGCTGACATTTAATTGCAGCAACTCAAAATTATGGCCCCCACATGCTGGTATGCATGCCTGACAATTTCAGGGCATGCTCCTAATAAGTCAACGGATGGTGCCCCAGGGTATTTCCTCCCAGATCTGGACCAGGGCATCACTGAACAGGCTGAGGTGCAACCTGGCAGTGTCGGATGGACTGAAACATAATGTCCCAGAGGTGTTCTTATGGATTTAGGTCAGGCGGGCGTCGGGGCCATTCAATGGTATCAATTCCTTCATTCTCCAGGAATTGGCTGCATACTCTCACCACATGAGGCTGGGCATTGTCGTGCACCAGGAGGAACCCAAGACCCACTGCACCAGCGTAGGGTCTGGCAATGGGTCCAAGGATTTCATCCCAATACCTAATGGCAGGCAGGTTGCCATTTTCTAGTCTGTAGAGGTCTGTTCATCCCTCCATGGATATGCCTCCTCAGACCATCACTGACCCGCCACCAAACCGATCATGCTGAACGATTTTTCAGGCCGCATAACGTTCTCCATGGCTTCTCTAGACCCTTTCACATCTGTTACATGTGCTCAGGGTGAATCTGTGAAAAGCACAGGGCACCAGTGGCAGCCCTACCAATTCTGGTATTCAATGGCAAATGCCAATCAAGCTCCACGGTACTGGGCAGTGAGCACAAGGCCCTCTAGAGGATGTTGGGCCCTCAGGCCACCCTCATGAAGTCTGTTTCTGATTGTTTGGTCGGGGACATTTACACCAGTGGCCTGCTGGAGGTCAATTTGTAGGGCTCTGGCAGTGCTCATCCTGTTCCTCCTTGCACAAAGTAGCAGATACCGGTCCTGCTGATGGGTTAAGGACCATCTACGGCCCTGTCCAGCTCTCCTAGAGAAACTGACTGTTTCCTGGAATCTACTTCATGCTCTTGAGACTGTTCTGGGAGATACAGCAAACCTTCTGGCAATGGCACATATCGATGTGCCATCTTGGTAGATTTGGACTGCCTGTGCAACCTCTAAAGGGCCTAGGTATCGCCTCATGCTACTAGTAGTAACACTAGTCCTAGCCAAATGCAAAACTAGTGAAAAACAGTCAGAAAAGACGAGTAAGGAAAAAAATGTCAGTGGCCTCCACCTGTTTTGGAGGTTGTTTCATTGTTGTCCATCTAGTGCACCTGTTGTTAATTCCATTAACACCAAAGCAGCTGAAACTTGTTAACAACCCCCTCTGCTACTTAACTGACCAGATCAATATCCCAGAAGTTTAATTGACTTATATAATCTATAAATATAATCTTATTAAAAAGCATTCCTTTAATTTTTTTGAGCAGTTTATATATACATTTTTTTTTAAATTTTTGATACTGGGTTATATAGTTTGTGCAATATACCCAACCATTCTATTATTTTTATCCTTAGTTTTGACTTCTACGTTCTTAAGGCTTGTAGGACTTCCAACCATTCTGACGTTATACTAACCACATAAGCACGCTCTTCAAAAGTGCTCTTTTGTTTAGCCAATGAACATTACAAGTAAAGGAAAACTCTTTTCTTCTCTTTTTTTTAGCAATAACTAATTGAGGTAACACCTTCCTTTTCTGAGGTACTGAAATATTTGCTAGAACATCCTTGGGACCTCTGTGGTGTTTCCAAACTTATCCTCTTTAAAAGGTCAACAGTAGCTACAGTCAGGTTTTTTTTAACAAATCCAACAATTGTTCTGTTGAAATGAACTGAATAAATAACAGTTATAGAAGAATTTAAAAGACAGACATGACAGGGCTTATATGTCAGAATTCAAATATTTGGTCCAACATTGTGTACTATATATTTGTTCTGGCTTACCTAAAATGGTTTACATTTACCTGTTTATTTAGCTGTGCTAACAGGGTCTGAATCTAACGCTTGAGTTTTCATCAATTGTCAGACTAAAGCCCCATGCACACGATAGGACTTTGTACAAACTTTCCCTTGGATTTTTGTACAAAGGGCATTGGCCATTGTCTTGCATACAGACGACAGGACTTTTCCAGCCAACTTTCACCAAATCACGTGGTTTTTCAGCTCTTCACCACCACCCTTTGGTCAACTTCTGTACTGTTGTCTGATATTGTGTCAATCTCGCCACTTTTATTGGCGAGATTGACACCCTGCGAGCCAGGTTTACACTGGTGCGGAGATTTGACTTGGATCCCCGCCAATGCCAGACACTGTGTTTGGTATGAATCTTGAAGAGGAACTCCACGCCAAATTTTAAATAAAAAACCAGCATGGGTTCCCCTCCAGGGGCATACTAGGCCCCCTAGATCTGGTATGGATTTTAAGGGGAACCCCCTACGCCGATAAAATGGGTTGGGGGCCCCCCAAAATACATACCAGACCCTTATCCGAGCACGCATCCCGGCAGGTCAGGAAAAGGGGGGGACGAGCGAGCACCCCCCCTTTCCTGACCGGCCAGGCTGTGTGCTCGGATAAGGGTCTGGTATGGATTTTGGGGGGGACCCCATGCTGTTTTTTCGACGTAGGGGGTTCCCCTTAAAAACCATACCAGACCTAAGGGCCTGGCATGCCCCCAGAGGGGAATTCCCTCTCGCGCTCGCCGCAATAGGAAAATGTGTTTTTCCTATAGAAGCCAGCGCGAGATGTACAGTACCCTGTCGCCGAGAACCAGTGCGATGGGTTCTCGCTGGAAACATTCTCGCGGCTGCGTACTGTAGTTTGTACAAAAGTCCGATGCTTTTGTGTACACATGATCGGACTTTGCTCCATCTGACTTTTGTTGCCGGAAAGTTTGTCCATTCACACAGCCAACAAAAGTCCGATGGAAACAGAAAAAGTTTGTCCGAAGGAGCGTACACACGGTCGGATGTTGCTCCAAAACAGCTAATTTGCATGTTTGTTGTCAAAAAGTCCGATCGTGTATACGGGCCTTAAGTTTTGCAAACGCTTCTGTCAAAAATTACTTTCTTAGCTGCCTGATCTGTTTTCCTAAACTCCAAATATGCGATATCAGCCACTTGTAAGTAAGAAAAGCTAAACAAGATGGTAGATAGTAAACTTTGCATATTGCATTGTTGTTTGTACCGATATATGGAACCATTAGGAATCATTTCCTGAAAAAGAAGCTATAGCATGCAACAATGCTATCTCATTTTTCTAAGTTCCATATGTCTAAACAGTAACATTACAATCCTATAATAACTTTATTTAGCCCAAAGGATGAAAGCTTGATTTTTTTTATTCTGTTCTAAACTACCGTACTTATTGTGGAATAAATAAAATTAAAGACAGGGATTTTCCAATACTAATTCAAAGCTGTTGGAAGACATCCAAACTGTGTATGCTTTTCTGCTTTACAGAGCTTTATTTTCTCAAGAGCTGCTCAGTATGTTTTACCTAATTTCTCTCCTTAATAATTAGTTTGTTAGCTTTGTAGTTTGAATAACAATACAAGAAAAATAACAAGGTATGGATAAAAATTCTATTACTTGCTCAGGCGAAACATGTAAGATGTTTAACCAATGTAAAATTATTATCAACATGATTTTTTTGTTTATTTAAATACATTTGGTTAACATTGCCCTAAGTTACCTTTTATAGTAGATGAACTAACAAATTATATGTTTAACTCTTGGAGCAACTTATTTAGTTTTTGCCCATTTTTGACCACAGAGTTTACAGATCTCAGTACTGTGAGACCTTGGCACACAACTAGTAGCTTATGGAGCTACAGTGCAGCATTTTAAGGATTAATATGATTAGGTTCAAAGGTTAGGCTTAAGGTTAAGTTTTTTTTTTTTTTTTTAAAGCAAACATATCACTATACCTGAATGTTCCAGAAAATGCATGGATAAATATAAATATGTACTTTCCATGCCACAGTTGATAGTAAATGCTGATTCAATCATGAATTCTGCTGGGAAACTGACACTTCTGGAGTTATCAGTCTTTAAAGGTCCCTTTCTGCTCTCACAGGTTCTTTTCTTAACCTCCACTCAACACAGGATACAATAATAACAAGAATGTCAACAGGAGGAACCAGTGAGAGCTGTGGGGGACCTGAGAAAATACAGTCTTCGAAATGTAATTTTTCCAAAGAAGTATGCATATTTGGGGACATTTTAACATAATGACAGCATCATTCCAGATTTTAGGGATGTGTTAATATATAGCTAAAGCCCAAACTTTTTATTTCCATTTTGAATAAAGTAGTTGGATGTGAGAACACTAGTCAAGTTATTATTTCAGTCTGTTATGGCCACTGCCACTGGGACTAGTTAGGGAAAATGCTAAATGTTAAGTTGTGGTAAGGGGTGATTCATATAAATGCAGCATCCCTACATTATTATCATACTGGTCATTATGTTGGATTTTACATAAAGATACATTATTCTAAAACACAGAGAATTCCAAAAACAAAATAACAATTTAATAGTATTAGATAGTATTTCCGTTTTTTTACAGTTTTTTTCTGCCAAATTGAGATAACATATTTATATATGTATTGCTCCCATTCACAGCCTTACATTAACCACTTAAAGACCGCCTACCGCATATATACTGTGGCATTGTGGCTCTATTGCGTAAAATCATGTACCTGTATGTAATTTCGTGCAATATATACTGTGGGCGGCGCGCGCACCCATTGGACAGAGGGTGAGTCAATTAGCAGGTTCGGAAGACCAGATGTCCGCCAGCCACCTGGAATCATTCCCCAGAGAGGCAGAACAGTGATCTGCCTTTGTAAACAAGGCAGATCACCGTTTAGATAGGGGAGGACACAGAGATCTTTTGTTCCTTTTGTGTCCTCCCCTCTCTGTTTTCACCCAGTCAGTCTATCCCCCACACAGTTAGCAAGCACCTTCTAGGGACACATTTATCCCTTTAAATGCCGCTGGTGTTAACCCCTTCCCTGCCAGTGTCATTAGTACAGTAACAGTGCATATTTTTAGCACTGATCACTGTAATAATGTCACTGGTTCCCAAAAAAGTGGTAAAAGTGGCAGTTAAATGTCCGATTTGTCCACTGCAATGTCGCAGTATGGCTAAAAATCAGTGATCACCGCCATTACTAGTAAAAAAAATAATAAAAATGCCATAAAAAATATCCCATAGATTGTAGAAGCTATTTATTTTGCGCAAACCAATTAATATACGCTTACTGAGATTTTTTTTATACAAAAATATGTAGTAGAATACATATTGGCCTAAATTAATAAAGACAATTGCTTTTTTACATTTTTCTATTGGGTGTGTTTTATAGCAGAAATTAAAAAATATTGTTTTTTTTTAAATTGTCACTCTTTTTTGATTATAGCGCAAAAACAAACAAACAAACACAGAGGTGATCTATTGCCACCAAAAGAGAGCTCTCTTTGTGGGAAAAATAGGACATCAATTTTATTTGGGTACAGCATCGCACGATAGTGCAATTGTCAGTTAAAGTAACGCAGTACCGTAGCGCAAAAAATGGCCCGTCATTAAGGGGGTAAAACTTTCTAGGGTTGAAGTGGTTAAAAAATGCAGATTACTTTTTTTAGATGCTCTATTCTGGAACTTTCAGCAAGGACAAGTGCTACTTAATTTTTTTGTTTATGAGGGGGCTGAGGAGCTGTGTTCACCACAATTAACCCTGTCTTTTTTGTGTAGGCAGATATCATCTCATTAGTTGTACTACATTTGAACACTGCCTGTCCCAACAAACAGGTAAAGGTGTAGTGCTGGGCTTCTCAATTTTATGTTCATGAAAATTGGATTCAGTCAGTCCCCGGCCTTTCTACTGAAACATATCATAGACAACTAGAGTTGGGTGAACGGTTCGGCCTGAGCATGAGTTTGGGCCAAACATTGGCTGTTCACCCCTTCGACGAACACCCAAATTATCAGGGCATTTGACCATTTGTTTGGCCCACTGAATGACCACAATGCACTGTGCCGCCACACAGTGCATTGGAAGCCCTTATTGGCTGAAGCAATGAAAGCTTTGCCCAATCAGGGCACAGAGCACTGTCAGAGCCATGATTGGAGAAAGTAATGATGACTCTATCCAATCATGGCTCATTACTCTTAGTCCCGCCCCACACTATAAAAACATTCTCCCCATAGTGGCCATTTACAGTGTGATATTGGCGTGACAGAGAACAGGGCTCTGTTCATTGCTGCTAGCGAGTTAGTGTGCTGTAGTGTGCTATTTAGTGTGAATCTAATGATAGTTCAGTGTGAGTGTAGTGTGACCATTCATTTTTACTTGTTTCAGTTTAATTTGTCAGAGCAGGTTTCCTGCAGTATATATCAGTGCATTACTGTACATTTAATGCAGTATATATCCATGCATTACTGAACGTTTAAGTCAGTATACATCCATGCATAACTGTATGTTTAACGCAGTATATTCGTGGATTACTACACGTTTACCACAGTATATATCCGTGCATTACTGCACATTTAACGCAGTACATATCAGTGCGTTACTGTACGTTTAAGTCAGTATATATCCGTGCGTTACTGCATGTTTAACACAGTATATATCAGTGCATTACTGTATGTTTAACACAGTATATATCCGCGCGGTACTGCATGTTTAACGCAGTGTAAATCAGTGCCTTACTGTGCATTTAACACAGTATATATCAGTGCGTTACTGCACCTTTAATGCAAAATATTTGAGTGCGGTACTGCACATTTAACACAGTATATTTCAGTGTGTTAGTGCACATTTACCACAGTTTTACTGCAGTATATTGTAGTGCATCAGTGGAGTGTGTCTGTGTAGTGAGTATTCTAGTTAAAGTGCACCAAACACCACTTTCCATTGATTAAAGTGCATCCACGTACACATTTACACATCTTTATTACATTTTGTTAATAAGAGCCCCCATCATGTCTGAGAGGCCAACAAGGAGAGGCAGATGTTCCCATGGCACTATGAGGGGGCCAGCAGTGTATATTTCTATAGGCAAAGGTGGACGTGGTCCGTCCTCAGGCAGGGCATCATTTCCTCTTTTTGATGATGTTGCTCATGCCATCCAGTCACAGTATGCAGAGGAGATGGTGGACTGGCTTACTAAACCATCATCATCATCCGTCACCTGAGCAGAGACTAGTACGCAGTCCACTGCAGCTGCCAGAGTGGCTTTTTCTGACTCCTTGTCCACAGCTACTCCTGCCATAGCCTAAGCATCAGGCATGGAGGAGTCAGCTGAGTTATTTGAACACAGTGTCAGTCACTTGCTCCTTGATGACGCACAGCCATTGATTTAGATTTTGTTTCTTGGTTATGAGGTTGAGGAAGGTAGGAACATGAGCCTACACAGAGGGGAGAACACTGGTAAACAACAAATTGGCAGTCATGTTTCCCCAGCTGCAGTGTATTGCCAAGTTGTCTCCAGTAATAATGAGGACGGGGGGTAATGAGGTCACTGATGCAACTTGGGTGCCGGAAAGAGCAGAGGAGGAAAGTGAGGGTGAGGCACAACCCCAAAAAGGCAGCCATCATGGAAGAGTAGAAAGCAGCCCCCTATTCCACAAGATTGTGGAGCTGTTATCTCCTAGCCCACTTCCCACAGCTCGACTTTTTGGGCCTTTTTTAGTACATGTGCATCCAATCGCGCTGTTGCAGTTTGCAAACTTTGCCTCAAGCACACCAAGCTTGGCAAAAACACCAGCCATTTGGGTACCACGTGCTTAACAAGGTATTTAACCTACTACCACTCAGCCCATTGGCAAGAGCACCTGAATAATAAAAAACAAATACATACAGTGCTGGCAATAGAGCAAATACTACAACCGTGAATGTAGTACTAATTGAAAAGTGAACTGTGCGGTGATCCTGTGATCATAAATACATAACACTTATAAAATACGTGCTAAACATATAACATTGATATGTAAAAATGTATGCTGACAAAGGATATATACAATTGCTAATAAAGTGACAGTGATTGATCACAGATAAGTGCCATAAGCTGAACTACTGTGCAAAATTCTTGGTAGCAATCCCACTGGATAATAGCACCTCTTCAGCCTATACTGACAATCAGTCACCTGAAGTACTGCAGTTCAAAAAGCAGAAGGATGGCTCTGATATGCTGCAATTTAAAAGGCAGAAAGGATGGCTCTGAATCGTGGTAAATGGGATAAAAGCTTGGAGGTGTAGACCATCAATTCCAACCCAAAAGACACGGAGAAATAATATGGTGAAGTACTGTGGAGAAAGATATCACCTGCGCATCACAGCACTACTCACAAGATTCAGGGTTGCAACCAGGCATTTCAGAAAAATTTCCACGATCGCTGCTGTAAGCGGGCATTCCACGGGAAACAGGAAGAAGCATCACTGGTTTAAAACGTGAGCCAGATATTGCGTTGACGCGTTTCGCCCCTCCTCCAGGGCGTCATCAAAGACAATATCCGACTCACGTTTTAAACCAGTGACGCTTCTTCCTGTTTCCTGTGGAAACAGCGGCGATCGTGGAAGCTTTTCTGAAATGCCTGGTTGCAACCCTGAATCTTGTGAGTAGCGCTGTGATGCGCAAGTGATATCTTTCTCCACAGTACTTCACCATATTATTTCTCCTTGTCTTTTGGGTTGGAATTGATGGTCTACACCTCCAAACTTTTAACCCATTTACCACGATTCAGAGCCATCCTTTCTGCCTTTTGAACTGCAGCATATCAGAGCCATCCTTCTGCTTTTTGAACTGCAGTACTTCAGGTGACTGATTGTCAGTATAGGCTGAAGAGGTGCTATTATCCAGTGGGATTGCTACCAAGAATTTTGCACAGTAGTTCAGCTTATGGCACTTATCTGTGATCAATCACTGTCACTTTATTAGCAATTGTATATATCTTTGGTCAGCATACATTTTTACATATCCATGTTATATGTTTAGCACGTATTTTATAAGTATTATGTATTTATGATCACAGGATCACTGCACAGTTCACTTAGTACTACATTCACGGTTGTAGTATTTGCTCTATTGCCAACGCTGTATGTATTTGTTTTTTTATTATTTAAGTATTAGTACTTTCTTTACAGCAGCGGCAACACATTCACTTTATGTTTGTTTAGTCACCAGCGCTGTATTTTTTTTTTCTTTATATACTAGGTAAGAGCACCTGAAAGCCACACAAAAGGAATGCAATTCTGCTCCTCCTCACCTTTAGTCTACCCCCACTATAGCGAGGGTAGGCTTCACCTAAGGTTGAAATAGCCTTAGGTGAAAAGAAATAGCGACTGGGAACCTGCCATTGTGGTATATCACATTCTGCAAATTCACAGAAGGGGGCAGAATCCACCAGATGGAAAGGCAGCAGTTGTAAAGCCAGCAGCTTTGACAAGCTTGAATTTTGATGCTGAGCATGTGGATGGCAGTGATTGTATTTTTTTTTCACTGCAGCAGATGGGGCAGAGAAATTAGTCTACAGCTTGTGTTGTGCTACAGACAGATGTGCTGCAAAGACCGGGGACTTCCTGCACTATACCATCATCCCTGTCAGTGGAGGCTGCTGAGAGGTCATGTCATGCTTGGCACATGTCCTCAATTTGGTGGCGCAGCATTTTTTAAATAGGTACCCAGGGTTTAAAGATCTGCTGAAGCAGGCCAAAAGAGTCTGTAGCCATTTCAGGCAGTCAGTCAGTGCTCGGTTGGCTGAAATTCAGCTGGAATTCCACCTGCATGTAAACTGCCTAAATTCAACTTTGGCAATACTGCAGTGGCTACACATGCAGCAGAGTGCTGTCAAAGAGTAACTGTGTGAGTATGGCACGACAGGCTCAGGCAGACTCTGCTTTTTTTCCCCACACCAATGGCTAAACAGATAAAGGATGCATGCATTGTACTGTCACCTGAGAAGGCCACAAGGATGGTGAACCGTGACAATTCATGCATCAGTGACACAATCCCTGTTGTATTCCTGCTGGAGCAGCCTCTGTGTGGCATTATGAACAGGGCACTCGAGGTAGAGCAGTGGGAGAAAGAGGAGGACTTCTTTCCTCTCAAGGCCAGCTTTATGCAAACAACATTCTTCCTATGCCATATGCACACACAAGAGGAGAGGGAAAAGGAGGATTCTGACAGCTTTGGGGGCATTGAAGCAGAGCAAGACATATGTCAACACTTAACAGATGGTTTTTCATCCCCAGAACATTTGGGAGTAGTACGTGGCTGGGAGGAGGCAGTTCCAGATACTGTAATCCTCAGTGACCCTGAGGAGTCTGCTTTTCATGCCTCAACAAACTTGTGGTGCATGGGCTCCTTCATTCTTCAAAGTCTGCAAAAGGACCCGAGAATACGTGGCATCAAGGAGAAAGATCACTATTGGTTGGTAACCCTCCTTAACCACCGTTACAAGGGGAAAGTCACTGAACTCATCCTGTCCCCACAGAGGGAGCAGAAGATGAAATATCTTGAGGACACCTTAAAGAGGAGTTTATGTAATGCAGTTTCCAACTTTGGTAGTTTACAGTCTGAAGTAAAACTTAATTTTGAGGCTTTTGTTGGTCAAGAGAGGAGCGGTGGAGAAGGGGATCACCTCAGTGACCCCCTTTGAATTTTCTTTAGTCCTCGGCGCCCAGGGCTGTTAGCTTCCACATCCCATCGGCAGCGTCTTCATCATATGGTGGGAGATTATATAGGGGCAAAAACAGATATGGAGAGCTTTCCAGTTGACGATCTACTGGGTTACTGGGTCATGAGAATAGACCATTGGCCAGAACTTGCCCAGTATGTAATAAAGGTTCTGGGCTTCCCTGCATCCAGCATGCTTTCCGAATGGGAATTTAGTGCTTCTATCTGTCCACAGACTCCATGGACCAGCTGAAATTTATAAAAAATGAATCAGTCCTGGATTAGCAGCAGTTATGATGCCCCTAATGTCACTGATTAAGTGCTGTCTGGATCTTGAATCTCTGAAAGACTGTCTAGGCTGCCAGGTTTGTGGGTGTTGAGTTCCTCTGGAAGAAATTTTTTGGTGTAGGTTTCATGGGAACAATTTACATGCAAGGACCAATTTTTCTGTACCTGTTTGACAGGTGCATATCATTGCAATTTTTGATAGCAAGGCAAATTCTTGCTTTCATCAAGAGTACCTCTATAAGGTTGAAATGTGATGTCCTGCTCTAACAGTTGCAGAAAAATTGGTCTTTGGGTGTCGGTGGTGTCTTCACACCCTATTGAGGTAGACACCACCGACACCCAGCAAGGCCAATTCTTGTTTTCATCAAGAGTACCTCTATAGGGTTACATAGTTACATACATAGTAGGTGAAGTTGAAAAAATACATCAAGTCCAACCTATGTGTGTGATTGTATGTCAGTATTACATTGTATATACCTGTATGTTGTTCAGGTACTTATCTAATAGTTTTTTGAAACTATAGATGTTCCCCGCTGAGACTACCGCCTGTGGAAGGGAATTCCACATCCTTGCCGTTCTTATAGTAAAGAACCTTCTATGTAGTTTAAAGGTTAAACCTCTTTTCTTTTTTCTTCTAATTTTAATGAGTGGCCACATGTCTTGTTAAACTCCCTTCCGCAAAAAAGTTTTATCCCTATTGTGGGGTCGCCAGTACGGTATCTATAAATTGAAATCATATCCCCTCTCAAGCACCTCTTCTCCGGAGAGAATAAGTTAAGTGCTCACAACCTTTCCTCATAACTAATATCCTCCTGTCAGGGCTGGGCTCAGCCCTTCCTTCTCTGAGCTGGCCACTCAGCTGTCAGCTAACTGCCAGCTCCTATCTCTCCACAGTTACTCAGCTGTTGATGATATCCTGCTCATCAGTCCTGCCTACTTAAGCCATCCAGTCCAGAGGAGCTCTACCTTCGCCTTGGTCAAACATCACAGAAATCTCCTGCAATCCTGGTCAAGACTTGCTTTGCTGACATCATCTGGCTCCAGATCCTGCTTGCTGTTCCACTACATTGATAGTCAGTCAATCCACTTGTTTGTAATAGATTTTCCAGATTGGATGAACTGGATCACCGCATGGATCAGTTTGCCATAGCATTACAAATGCTCCTGAGTCGCACGGCTCACCTGGAATCTTCCACTGTGGCCACCCCAGTACAATCTATGTTGCAGGCTGACCCTGCTGCTGCTCCAGTCTCTGTGCAGGCACCTGCCTTGAGTATTACCGCTATAAGAGGTATGCCTGGTTCCGCTCCGCTTCCCCAGCGATTTGGGGGCAATCCAGTTCAATGCAGAGGGTTTCTCAACCAGGTTAAGATATACTTTGAGATGCTGTCCCAGGTGTTTCCCATGGACAGAAGCAAAATAGGTTTCATGATATATTTGCTTTAAGAGAGCCTTGGCCTGAGCAAGCCTTCTATGGGAGACGCAAAAACCTGTTGTCTTGAGCTACTATGAGTTTGTGGCTTTATTTAAAAGGGTATTTGACGTTCCCGCATGCTCCGCTTCTGCTGCCAAGTGCCTCATGTCCATCGAACAGAGTACGAGAACTGTTGCCAAATACACCATTGAATTTTGTACTCTGGCAGCAGAGGTTGTGTGGAACAATGAGGCCCTCGTGGCTGATTTTTCTCATGGTCTCTAGGATGAGATAGCAGCTCGAGATATAGCCACTGAGCTGGAGAAGTTGATCACGTTTGCATCCTCATTGACTCCAGACTCAGATAAGGTCAGTTTTTGAAGTCTTGTCCTACCCGTCCAGGGAATGCCCAAACCTTGAGGTCCTGTCATGGACAGACCTTAGGTGGCGTTGTTTCATCCTCAGTTATCCAGAAGGATAAGCCCCTGGTTTCGGTTACCCTTTCTTGGGCTGAGTCGTCCATCGAGATACAGGCTCTAATTGACTCTGGGGCTGCAGGCCAGTTCATTGATGCTGCCTTTGTATAGAAGCACTCGATTCCGCTACAGCTGCATGACACTCCACTTGCCATTGAGGCTCTTGATGGGAGACCTCTACAGCCTGCCCATGTGACTCATGAGACGGTTCCATGTCCATGGCCATAGGGGCTCTTCACCATGACAGATGCACAAGCCCTCTTTTGATTGGCTCCGTGCTGAGGTTCTCTCCTGGTCACCACAATGCAGTGAGACATGCTTCCAGAAGGTAGCCAAGGTCCTGTGCACCTCTTCATTCTCCTCCCTGCTGGAGGAGTACCGCAATTTTTTTTTGTCTTTGACAAAGGTCAAGCCAGTATTTTGCCTCCACACCGGCTGTATGAGTGAGTAATTGACCTCAACCTGGTGCCATACCTTTTGTCAGTCTTAGAGGATAAGGCCATGGAGGAGTATGTTGCAGACGCACTTTCTCGATGTTTCATCCGCAAATTCTCGTCTCCTGCTGGTGCTGGTTTCTTCTTCATGAAGAAAAAGAGTGGTGAACTGAGACCTTGTATTGAATATAGGGGTCTCAATCGTTTCACAATTAAGAATGCCTATCCGATTCCGCTGATTACGGAATTATTTGACTGCTTAAGGGAGCAGCTGTTTTCACAAAGCTAGATTTGAGAGGGGCATACAACCTTGTGAGGATTAAGGAGGGCGACAAGTGAAAACTGTATTTAATACCAGAACAGGCCATTATGAGTACCTTGTAATGCCTTTTGGCCTTTGTAACGCCCCGGCAGTTTTCCAGGAATTTATTAACGATGTCCTCTGAGATTTGTTGCAGTTATGTGTGGTGGTTTATCTCAATGAAATCCTCATATTTTCCAAGCCACCACACAGATGATTGTTGTGTGCTTCATAAATTAAGGGAGAACAATCTCTATTGTAAACTGGAGAAGTGTGAGTTCCATCGTGAACAGGTTAAATTCCTGGGTTATGTCATTTCCACTGCTGGTATTTTAATGGACCCAGAAAAACTTTTGGCAGTTCTACAATGTCCCCGACTCATGGGTTTACGACCTCTGCAGCGTTTCCTGAACTTTGCCAACTATTATCGGAAGTTTATTCATAACTTCTCGTCTCCGGTCAAGCCCCTGACTGATATGACCAGAAAGGACGGTAACCCACAGAGTTGGTCTCCGGAAGCCATTAAGGCCTTTGAGAGTCTCAAGGCTGCCTTTGTTTCTGCTCCTGTGTTGGCACATCCTGATCCTACGTTGCCTTTTATCCTTGAGGTTGATGCTTCTGAGACTGGTGTTGGCACCCTTCTGTCTCAACGTCCTACCTCTGCATCCTTGTGGCTACTTTTCCAAGAAATTGTCACCTGCGGGGTGCAATTACGAGATTGGTGACAGAGAGCTGTTGGTGATCATTTTAGCCCTGAAAGAATGGAGACATCTCCTCGAAGGTACCACTGTGCCGGTTCCCATTCTTACTGACCATAAGAATCTCACATTCTTTTCTAAACGCCTCTCTCCCAGAAGGGCGCGATAGGCTCTTTTCTTGTCGAGTTTCAATTACATTGTCTCATTCTTACTAAGAACTAAGAATATAAGGGCTGATGCCTTGTCACAACAGTTTTCCTCCACTTCCAAGTTGGAGTCGATTCCGGTTCCTGTGATTCCTCCTGATCGTATTCTGGCTACGGTTCGCACCAGTCTCACTTCTCCTTTGGGTGACAAAATTCTTGCTGCTCAGGTCCATGCTCCTCCTGAGAAACCTTGTGACCGCTGCTTTGTCCCAGAGAGTCTCCGTATTGCCGTGCTCCAGACTTACCATTCTCCCAAGGCTGCTGGCCACCCTGGGAAGAATCAACTCTGTCTGTTCCGTGTGTTCTCAGAGTAAAACTCCATGACACCTTCCAGTGGGCCTCCTACAACCCATACCCAATGGAGAGAGGCCCTGGACCCACCTGTCTATGGATTTCATTGTGGAGTTACCCAACTCCCAGGGCAACACAGTTATCACAGTTATCCTTATGGTGGTTGACCGGTTCCCAAAGATGTGTCATTGATGTGTTCCCAAAGATGTGTCATTGTATTCCACTTAAGAAGTTGCCCACTTCTAAGGAACTGGCTTCCATTTTTGCTCGGAACATCTTTCGCTTACATGGGCGATTGTCTCGGACAGGGGTAGTCAGTTTGTGTCCCGGTTCTGGTGAGCCTTTTGTGCATAGTTGGGAATTAAGCTTGCTTTCTCCTCTGCATATCACCCACAGTCTAATGGGGCCGCAGAATGAGCCAAGCAGTCCTTGGAGCAATTCCTACATTGCTATATTTCTGACCATCATAACAACTGGTCAGACCTATTACCGTGGGCATTGTTTGCTCACAACAGTGCCTTGAATTCTGCTTCCCGATTGTCCCCATTTATGGCGAATTACGGTTTTCAATCTTCCATGTTGCTGACTCGTTTGTTCCGCAGAACACTCCTGTGTTAGAGGAGCATCTCCGTCGTCTTCGTTCCACTTGGGCACAAGTCCAGGAGGCTTTGCAACATGATAATGATATGTACAGACTTCATGCTTATCGCAGATGCCTGCCTGCACCTTCCTAACAGGTTGGGGACAAGGTCTCGCTGTCATCTCACAACTTCCGACTTCGTGTTCCCTCACTGAAGTTCGCACCTTGGTTTATTGGGCCTTTCCGTATTCTTTGCAGGATTAACCCAGTGGCTTACGCATTAGACCTTCCCTTTAATATGCGTATTTTAAATGTATTTCATGTCTCCTTATTAAAACCTTGTCTGCAACCACTTTACCACCTCGGTGCCATGTCCTCACCCTATACAGGTTGGGAACCATGAGGGTTATGAAGTACAGTCCATTGCTGACTCCCTTAGGTTCCATGGGCGCATACAGTACCTGGTGCATTGGAAAGGGTATGGTCCGGAGGAACGCTCTTGGGTCTCATCCTCGGACCTACATGCCCCTGTCCTCCTCCGTTATTACCATAGATGTTTTCCCCTCAAGCCTGGTGGTTCTCTGAGGGGATGGGGTCGTTGGGGAGGGGGTACAGTCAGGGCTGGGCTCAGCCCTTCCTTCTCTGAGCTGGCTGCTCAGTTGTCGCCTAAGTGCTAGCTCCTATCTCTACACAGTTTCTCAGCTGTTGATGATATCCTGCTTGTCAGTCCTGCCTACTTAAGCCATCCAGTCCAGAGAAGCTCTGCCTTCGCCTTGGTCAAACATCACAGAAACTATCTCCTGCAAACCTGTTCAAGACTTGCTTTACTGACATCCCTTCTGGCTCCAGATCCTGCTTGCTGTTCCACTACATTGATCCCTGACTTCTGGTTTGGCTGACTATCCGTTGCGGTTACTGAACTTTGGCTTGTCATGGTTTGACTACGTTTGTTCTTTTTACTTTTATTATTAAACAAGTGTGATTTAACTGTACTTCTGTCTCGGCCTGATTTCATTGTTTCTGAAACCTCCAGACCCTTTATTAGCTTAGTTGCCCTTCTTTGTACCCGCTCCATTTCAAGTACATTAGAAGTTATTGCCTTGCTTAGCTTAGTATCATCCGCAAATATAGAGATTGAACTGTTTACCCCATCCTCCAGGTCATTTATGAACAAAATAAATAGGATTGGTCCCAGAACAGAACCCTGGCAGACCCCACTATCCACCTCTGACCATTCCGAGTACTCCCCATTTATCACCACCCTCTGAACTTGCCCTTGTGGCCAGTTTTCAATCCATGTACTCACCCTATGGTCCATGCCAACGGAACTTATTTTGTACAGTAAACATTTATGGGGAACTGTGTCAAATGCTTTTGCAAAATCCGGATACACCACGACTACGGGCCTTCCTTTATCTAGATGGCAACTCACCTCCTCATAGAAGGTTAATAGATTGGTTTGGCAAGAACGATTTTTCATGAATCCATGCTGATTACTGCTAATGATACCGTTCTTGTTACTAAAATCTTGTATATAGTCCCTTATCATCCCCTCCAAGAGCTTGAATATTATTGATGTTAGGCTAACTGGTCTGTAATTCCCAGGGATGTATTTTGGGCCCTTTTTAAATATTGGTGCTACATTGGCTTTTCTCCAATCAACTGGTAGACTGTCAGTAAAAATTAGGAGCAATGGTCTGGCAATTACTTGACTGAGTTCCCTAAGTACCCTCCGATGCAAGCCATCTGGTCCCCGTGATTTATTAATGTTGAGTTTCCCAAGTCTAATTTTAATTCTGTCCTCTGTTAACCATGGAGGTGCTTCCTGTGATGTGTCATAAGGATAAACACTGCAGTTTTGGTTACTGAAGCCCCCGATTCCCCTGTGAAGACTGAGAAGAAGAATTAATTCAATTCCTTCACCAATTCCCCTTTATGGTCTATCCTCCCTTTTTTACTGTTTACATACTTAAAGAATTTCTTGTGATTTTTTGTTTTGCTCTCCTCCGATATGTGTCTTTCCTGTTCTATCTTAGCCTAATTGCACCCTTACATTTCTTGAGCATTCTTTATAAAGTCTGAATGCTGATGATGATCCCTCAAGGCACCACCGACACCCAAAGCCCCATTTTTTTTGTTACTTCTATCCAAAGTCTGAGAAAGAGACACCAGCATTTATCAAAAAAAATCTTTTTCCGAGTGCACTAAATTGTAGTTTCATCATACAGACCGGCCCCTCAAGAAAGCTTGAATAGAAAATGTAATTTTTTCTGGTTTTCTAGATGTCATTATTGCTGCAGCAGGCTCTATACATGGTACAGATGTGCCACATTACAGGCAGACAAGGGGACCCACCAGGAACTATATTTAACCACTTGACCACTGGGCACTTAAACCCCCTTCCTAACCAGACCAATTTTCAGCTTTCAGCGCTCTCACACTTTGAATGACAATTACTTAGTCACGCAACACTGTACCCATATGAAATTTGTGTCCTTTTTTCACACAAATGGAGCTTTATTTTGGTGGTATTTAATCACCGCTGTTTTTTTAATTTTTATTTTAAATAAATAAATTAAAAAAGACTGAAAATTCGGTAAAAAAAAAAAAATTCTTTGTTTCTGTTAAAATTTATTGCAGAGTATTGGCGAGTATTGGCAGAGTTTTGCAGAGTATTGGCAGAGTATTGCAGTGTTGCAGAGTATTGCACAGTGTGGCAGAGTATTGCACAGTGTTGCAGAGTATTGCACAGTATTGGCAGAGTATTGCACAGTGTTGCAGAGTATTGGCAAAGTATTGCACAGTGTTGAAGAGTATTGCACAGTGTTGCAGAGTATTGCACAGTGTTGCAGAGTATTGCAGATTATTGGCACTGAGCAGCGCTGTTGGCACTACACATCCAGCCTACAGCGCTGCTGCAATCTCTCCCCCTCTCCCCTCGCACTGTACCAATCGGTACAGAGAGGGGAAGGAGGAACCGGCATCATTACGTGATGCCGGTTTGTTTACTAAGTGATCGCTCCGTCATTTGACGGAACAATCACGTGGTAAACGGGCCGCTATCAAACCATCACCCGTCACGGATGTTCCCGGGTGCGTGCCCCAGGGGGCGCGAGGGAGCAACATTCTGGGAGGACGTCCCACGGACGTCCACCCAGAATAAGCCGACCGCGTTGTAGCCATCTTTTGGCTATGGCCGGTCGGCAAGTGGTTAAAGGAATTTTTCATTTTTATTGTCATTTCTCATTTTGATGATTTTACATAAGCATCAGTAAATCACTGCTCATTTAAAAATGATGTTTTTTAAAACTTTTTTTTTCATTGATACATGTCCCCCAGGGCAGTAACCGGATCCCCATAACCCCATAATCATAACCATTATTTGCCCATTTACTTGCATATACTCTAAGCCTTTAAAATAGTCACGTTTAATTTTTCCAGTTTGAGTCCCATATACTTCAATGGGGTTCATTATTTGGTTCCGAACTTTTGCGATTTTCGAAAGTTCTGCCATGAAGCAAACAGGGGGTCATTCGGCCCATCTCTACAGACAACTAATTGAAAGATTTATGCAGTCAGCCATGACATCTGCTCCTCGGAAACATCTAAAAAGGTAAAAAATATGTTTTACATTTTTTTAGGTATGTTGTGTGAATAGGAAGCCATAACAAACATAAAGTGGGTTTTTTCTCAAATTTGATTGCAAAAGCGGAAATACATTTTAAAGGCAACCTCTAGGAAACTATTTGAATTATGACCCTATGAATTTTACAGTTTGTGTGCTAAGCAGGTCATATGGAGATTTTTTGCAACATGGTTTACCTTAGTTATTTTATTTTCAATAATTCTATAGTATATATTGTCTATACAGACAGACAGACAGACAGACAGACAGACAGACAGACAGATAGACAGATAGACAGATAGACAGATAGATAGATAGATTTCAGGTCCAAATTCAGCCAAAAACTCTGTCTGAAATTGGATCTAAGATGATGAACGACTACGCACTGGACTCCTGCTGTGAGACGTTGTGTGAACCCAGCCTCAAGCTTTGGTTGAAAAGGGATTTGTAAATACTTACATGAGGATGAATATTTTCAGAAGTCCAATACAAAAGCTCTGTGCTACTGATCTTTTTGTTCTACACTAGTGTAGAAAAGTAGTTGCTAGCTTCACAGAATCATTTGATAGCTGCACTCATACCACTTAATACAGCCTCACAGTATACAGCCTCATAGAACTGCTAGCCCTATGTTGCCTCTGAATACAGCCTTACTGTATTTTTTTGGTCATCTTTCAACACAATTAGCAAAATAAAAATAAATACATAAATAAATACATAATTTATGGGCACACATTATGTCAGCTAAGACTGTAACTGATGAGTGTCTGCTCAGCAAACAAAATTTGCTAATTTTACTAATTTTCAATTTGCTCAATTAACTGTCATTTGCAAAACAGTTGTTAATTTCAATCATGTGACCATTCTTCTTGCAATGGATTACATTGCTAAAAATGACTATCATTATGGAAACATAAAAATAACAATATTTGGTAAATGGCATTGCTGGGGGTCCCTGATTGTTTGTATACATGTCAACAGCCAAGGATATGGACAAGCAAACTAGTCAATTGTAGCTAGTTTGTTTGGCAACTCATCCTCAGTCAACAACATGAAAAATTACACTTATCCCAAAGGCCTTATCCTGAAAAGGCAATAAAAAGCTTGTTTATTTAAGTCATGTTATTTTTTTTCAAGGGGCCATTTTAGAGAAGAGTCTGGATAAGATGCTGGAATTCTTGGAAAGTTATGTGGCCAAAAAACAAATACAGTAATAAATCAGATCTGTAACTCAAAAGTCTGAAAAACAAACAACAACAAACAAGGATATTATTTCACTGAAAAGTATGTATTTTGTTGATATTCATGTCATGAAAAATCTGTTATGCTGCTACTAGTCAACAAATCCATCACTTCATGGATCAGTATTAATACAACAATACAGCTAAGAAGAAATTTCTCAACCTAAGCCACTGCAGACTCGACTTTGATTGAACTCCTGTTTACATGGTTTACTAATCTGCCACACAGTCTGTTTGGTCAATTATGTGCACTAAATTCTATTTGCACTGTAGGATTCACCTAATGTAGTGAACTACAAGAGAGCTCACTAAGTACCCTGTGATACAGGGATCAGCTGTCTATTTTGAGTCCAAAGTCACACCATATGCTTTTTTAAAGCACAATTAAATTTTCTTTGTTTTTGACGGTCCTGTTCGTAACTGCAAACAGTGATCAGGTGCAAATATCTAATTACCCATAGTAAAATGAATTAAACTCAGAACAGACCAGGCAACTGCTCCCTTTGTGTAGAATATGTCCTTCTAAACCTGCTCTGAAGCAATTTTTCATATCTTTGTAACTGCATTCAGATTCAGCACGGTAAATAGTTTTTGTATCTTTATAATGTGCATTATGCATGTGTATTGTGAAATCCAGAATAATAATGTTATTTAAAATTTGTTTTGAGGAACAATCAGATATACTTAATTAAACACATGTAGCACTGCCAATGATTCTGACAAATTCAGCACTGTGCAAACAAAGCACACAGCTTGGCAGCGATCATCTTGATGTAAATAATTATATCACTGATAATGTTTTAAAATCCCTGCTTCTGTGTGCAGCTTGTAATTATACATGTGCATTACTAAAGCTCATTCTATAGACAAATTTTGCTTCCTGATTTTCAGTACTTCACCACGGCTGTGCTTTACTTGTCTTTCTCTGTCTGCAAATTTATAAGATTAGCTCAATGCAAGCAGTCTACTCCATAAGTTCCCACAACCTTCAATAGTTGTCAAAGTGTATGTCAAGTCAAAAACTTTTTTGTAGTCTTTGACAGACTAGGATTAGAACTGCTGTCTTGTGTTTACTGCTATAAATATAAAATAAGTGCAGCGCTATAAATTATACAAAAGTGAGGTGACAAATGTGAATATCAACATATAACATTCTAATAGTAATAAATGTCCATTTTCAATAAATCAAAGTCCATAATTTTGTGAAACTATTGTAATCACCACGTGGATATAGGACTGAAATAGTGACCAGACAATCCCCAAAATAATGAAGGCGTACCATAAATTTTGGACCTAAGAATAGCATATGCTACGTAGGTCAAAACAAGCCTTTACTGCCCAATGGCAAGGGTATAGACGATGGAGACCAAAGGAAGAGATGCGGTCTTGGAAGCCTTCTCAGGGATTTAGTATGGAAACCAAACTTGTGCAAATACCACCACCCACATGAATGGAGGCTTACCGGAAGGTTGGGACTCAAAACAGCGTATGCTGTATGAGTCAAGCAAGCTTAAACTGCCCACTGGCAATGGAGAGGAGATCCCAATGGCACACTGGAGAAGAGGTCCTAGGTAGGGTTGCCACCTCATCCCTTTAAAACCGAACACATATGAATTACACAGGTCCTGTGGTTGATTAAGGTGGTAATTAAACTCACTTGGTTCCTTATCTGCATTAAATTAGCCTCAGAACCTGTGTAATTCATATGTGTTCGGGTTTAAAGGGATGAGGTGGCAACTCTAGTCCTAGGGGTGCCTCACCAGAGTACTTTCTCCATGTAGATGTTAAAAACGTCCTTGAGCATGCCCAGAGCAGAGCAGAGTAGCAGATTGACCAGCTGAAGACTGAGATCAGCCTAGAGGACAGAGATTTTCTCTCACTTTCTGTCCTGGCGAAAAACAACTTTACCAGTCAGGAATAAAAAAGATCTGCAGCTGTTCTAGCCTTCCCCTTTGCTACTGTTGTGAAGACTTCTCACTTCCTTTCTGATTAAAACATTATCCTGTCATTGACAGGAAGTGATAGAAAATCTCTCCTAGGGAGGCCTGGATAATAGGAAAACACAGAAGGGGTTCTAACCCTTTTCCAATCAATACAAAACTAAGGGCAGCACCATGGCTTAGTGGATGGCACTTTAGCCTTGCAGCACTTGGTTCCCCAATTCAAATCCAGGACAGGACAGTTGGAGTTGCACGTTTCCTCCCACACTCCAAAGACATAATGGTAGGCTAATTGGATCCTATTTAAATTAGCCCTAGTATGTATGCATGTGAGATAGAGACCTTAGACTGTAAGCTCCTTGAGGGCAGAGCCTGGTACGTACAATATGTAAAGTGCTGCATAAATTGTTGGTACTATATAAACACCTGTAATAAATACACAATTCAGTGTAATAGGTATTCTGCTATGTCTCCTAAAAACTAGTCAACATATCTCAGTATTTCTTAACAAACATAGGAAAGCAAGCTTGGCAAAATGTGAAAGTCACATAAAAAATTATTTAAAGTGATAGTAAATGCTCAATTTTTTTTCTCTTTCAAAAACAAACATGTTATACTTACCTGCTCTGTGCAATGGTTTTACTTATGCCGCATACACACGGGTGGACTTTTCGACTGGACTGGTCCGAAGGTCTTTCCGAGGGACTTTCAAACGAACGGACTTGCCTACACACATTCAACCAAAGTCCGACGGATTCGCATGTGATGACATACGACTGGACTAAAATAAGGAAGTTGATAGCCAGTAGCCAATAGCTGCCCTAGCGTCGGTTTTTGTCCGTCGGACTAGCATACAGACGAGCAGATTATTCGACCGGACTCGAGTCCGTCTGAAAGATTTGAAACATGTTTTATTTCTAGGTCCGTTGGACTTTTGGGAAAAAAAGTCCGCTGGAGCCCACACATTATCGGATTGTCTGACGGAGTCTGGTCCGCCGGACCAAGTCTGCCGGAAAGTCCGCCGTGTGTACGCGGCATTAGAGCAGCGCCGATCCTCCCTTCCCACCTGTAGCCTCCTAGGACATATTACATGTCCCAGAAGGCTGCAGGACCAGTCACAGATGGCTCCTAAATCCAAGATGGTGGTAATGGGGAGCCAGAATGGTGAGAAGAATTAGCTGCAGGAAGACAGCACTGGAATCTATGGACTGATAAGTACCTGATATATAAAAGTCAGCAGCTACAGTATTTTCAGCTGCTGCCGGCCGCCGGGCACATGCATTGGCTTTGTCATCGCGCCACGGGCACGTGCCCTCTAGTGGTACTAAAGTAGCAGACGTACAGCTACGGCGATTTGCCCAGGGGAGCCAACCTGCCACAGTATAACTAAAAAGCTCTCATAGCTTCTTTTATTACAATAAAATGTTTACAGGGCTCTAAAGATATTCATTTATAATTAATTGGACTGAAAGTCTATACTAAGGCTATTTTTTTTGTTCAATATATTTTTATTGAAAAAATTTTGTACAAATAAAGAACACTTGTACAGTGAACAGTGTCTAAGGTAAAGAACATAGAAATATCTTTCAAGTGTGATATTGGATTGTACATGAAGTGTAGAAAACAGCTTGTATTTATATGAGAATTCTATCCTGTCATGTGCCTGGGTTTGAACCTGTCTTTGGGCTGCAGCACTGTTCACTCTGCTACTGGGGAACTCAAGTCGTGTAGTATACACCTTGCATAGTACCTCTGCTCCTAGTACTCTCTAGCCCCACCTGTCTTCCAGCTGCAATCAGTCCTCAGTCAGATCAGCTTAAATTGCAGGGCTTCCGGTGGACTATATGGAATATAGTCACCATTATCTCCTCTGGATGGTACTGAAGCGGCGGTTGTTTGGTTTGAGGGCTCCCCTGTCAGATGACATGGTGCTTTTACTGGTGATCAGGATTATTCTCTGTGCATCCTCTGACCCCAATTTATCATCACTACCAGTGATAGGAAAGTCTATGGGATTAACTCCCCTGGTTAATAATCGGATGCGTTATTAACATTATTATTCCTAGACATGTGCAATTCGTTTCGAAACAAATCGAAATTCGGCCAAATTTTGCAGCTTTCGGACATTCGGATGTACCCGAATGTCTGAATAAAAAAATAACGAATTTCAACTAATATGAAAGAATTTATAGTGAATATAACAAATGAATTCGACATGATTCGGTAATTCGTTAAAGATCTAATGAAACAAAAGGTCAACTCAAAGTAAATCTTACAGTCCAATCAGCTGATTAATTTTGTGCTGGAGGTTGGATTACTGGCAAAGTGCATTCCTGAGAACTGAGTGAGAAGGGTGTTGTATTGTATTTGAGCAGAGAAGAGATATTGTCATTGTGTGTGTTAAAAGATTCAATAAACAAACAACTTTCCAAACTACGAATCATTATCACGAATATATATACATACATAAATATCGAATTTCAACCAATTCGAAAGAGAAAATTGAGTACTGTCCGTGATACTTTTTTTATTTGCACTAACATACAATTTTTCAGGACAAGCTTTCGGGGTATGTCCCCTTCTTCAAGGTCCAAGCAGTACTGCTTGGACCTTGAAGAAGGGGACATACCCCGAAAGCTTGTCCTGAAAAATTGTATGTTAGTGCAAATAAAAAAATGATCACGGACAGTACTCAATTTTCTCTGTCACAATTGCACTAATACGGCTACAACAAATCAAGTACCAATTCGAAAGAAATTATAGTGGATATAATGAATGAATTCGACATGATTCGAGATTCAGTATAACGAATATCGACACTCTACGAATAATAACTAATTATCCGAAAACGAATTAACATAATATAACGAATATAACAGAATAAAATTATGTATTTTACGAATGACAACAAATCAAAACTAAACAAAATTTCCCGTTGTGCACAAGTCTAATTATTCCCCTATATTCCATCTTATAGATGCTACTGGCCTTACGGCTAGAACTTTGCACCAGGACATATCTCTTGAGGGGTTCCTACAGTCCCTGAACAACTGCCTTGCCTTATTTTTAACCTACTGCTGGCATAATGATTACATATTACCTTAAGCTCCTGAAGAAGCGATTGACGCGCAACATGTAGAGAGAGTCAAGATACAGTACGCCATAACCCTACAGTACATCAAGAACTCTGGAACCAATTATACCGTATAGAATTTTTTTCATTTTTCTATGTAGTGCAATTGTTTGATGTATGGGAGGTGAATACTTTACTATACAGGCAGTATATATTAGCGTGATTCTTAAGCCAATTGTTTGTCTACTCTTTTTAAATGATGTAATAAAGATAATTCAATTTTAACATTGTGTACTGGTGTGCCTTAAAAGTCCAGGTTTGATGCTCTATTATAAATTTCTGTGGACTATGCCCATTTGTTGGATCTGTTTCCCTGCATGTGTCCTATACTATCGAATTGCTGAACATCTAGACTTTGAACTTTGCCTGATTCCTGGACTGTTCTCTTTGCCTGATGATTGTGGATTACTCTGCCAAACAGAATATTGGCATGTATTAAAAAGGGGATCAACTCCAGAGATAAAACAATAATTCTCCCGCTCTACAAGACTCTGGTCCGACCGCACCTAGAGTATGCTGTCCAGTTCTGGTTACCAGTCCTCAGGAAGGATGTACTGGAAATGGAGCGAGTACAAAGAAGGGCAACAAAGCTAATAAAGGGTCTGGAGGATATTAGTTATGAGGAAAGGTTGCAAGCACTGAATTTATTCTCTCTGGAGAAGAGACGCTTGAGAGGGGATATGATTTCAATATACAATTACCATACTAGTGACCCCACAATAGGGAAACAACATTTTCGCAGAAGGGAGTTTAACAAGACTCGTGTCCACTCATTAAAATTAGAAGAAAAGAGGTTTAACCTTAAACTACGTAGAGGTTTCTTTACTGTAAGAGTGGCAAGGATGTGGAATTCCCTTCCACAGGCGTGGTCTCAGCAGAGGGCATTGATAGTTTCAAGAAACTATTAGATAAGCACCCGAACGACCACAACATACAGGAATATACAATGTAATACTGACATATAATCACACACATAGGTTGGACTTGATGGACTTGTGTCTTTTTTCAACCTCACCTACTATGTAACTATGACCCTGTCTGTCTCTGACCATTCTTCTGTATTCTGACTTGGTACCTTGCTGTCAAGACTTGTTGCTGACCTGGCCTGGTTGACTACACTATGCCTCAACCCCCAGCCTAAGCTCCACTCTGGACTTTGAACAGGTACCTTACATATCTAACCAACATTTTGATAATTCAGGTTAGAAAATAATTCTTCTCTATGTAGGTTAACATAATGTGTTTATAAAGAGAAAAGAGTATAATAAGCAGAAGAAAGGGAAAAAAAAGTGTAGAAAGCAGGGAAAGGCAGGAGGAGAGGTCCTGCTCTAGACCTGTGTATATTATGGCATAAATTGGAAACCAGTGTAATATCGCAGATTAAACACACAAAAAAAAGTATGCAGAGGCCACAGTTTTTTTCAGGTCACAAGTCCCCCATGCCATTTTGTCATAAGAAGAGATATAGAGGCAGTGACCTTCCCCCCTCCTTCCAACTTCAGTTTATACAATTAACAAATTTTTAGCTGCATGCCAAACACCCCTTATCGGCACTTTGATAGGATTAGCAGAATGTAATTCCAATACACGTCTCAGTGACCTCATAAAACCACCAGACTTGCAAGCCTGAGTAACTAGAGCTTTAACAGAAAATTAATAAATGCCAAAAAAAGTGATAAAACGAAAGAGTTAAAATTATTGGAAATAAATCTGACAGCTGCTGCAATTACTGAATGTGTGTTCCTCACATATAGTAACAAATATATAAATAAAGAGTGCTGTGCTGCTGTGATATACCAGTGTGTGCAATAAAAAATACTATATATACATCCAAAAAGAAAGAATAAAATAACTATTTAAATAAAGTACTAATACTTATAAAAAAACTCAAATTAAATCCAGTGATCCTTAATAAATACAATACATGTCCAGTACTGAAAAGTCCAAATAACACTATTAGGTAATAATGTTTTGAAAGTGTTCAATCAGTGAAATATTCCACTTGCTGTGTCTCTTTTAGGGGTGTGAATCCCATCATTAGGTATAGCCTTCACCTGTGATATTCTACATCCAATATTCTACTGGTGTTTAAAACCCAAATCCCAGTACTGTAAGTGATTGCTGTATCTACTCCATTGCTCAGCTAGTATTTCAGCTAGTGAAAATATAAGAGTGGCCCCGTACCTGTTGCCTAGACATATGTTATAGGTCTAGAAATGACTGTTCCCCAATGTCAGGGGTAATCAGATGTGTGAAATCCTTTAAGGATGGCCGCCACTCAGGCGCCATTTGGTATCTCTTCTCCCCTTATCCAGTTAATCTTATGGATATCTATGTGGTAATCTCTAGACAGAGCTCATAATATGAGAGAGACGTCCATAGTGTAGTATGTAAAAACTCCAACGATTTTATTAAAACTATGTATTTCACTCACATTTATAAACACTTGTAAAATAGCATTCCAATATAAGATCTGGAACAAACTGATTAAAGACTTGCCGTTACTTCTCGTAGCTCATCTATGACGTCACCTCACTCCTCCCACGTGTATCGTCACTAACCACGTGACTTCATCAGGGATAGCTAGGTGACATGTGCGGCCGTCTTAAAAAGATGGGTATACTGCCCATGATTTTGGGTGAAACAGTATTGTCATGGATGCTGGTGCATTATTAACACCATCTAGAGGGTATGTGAGGAGGTGTAGGTTTATTTCCCACACAACGGACCATGGTTCATGCTATAGCAATCTGATCTCATGGTTACCATACATGTGTCAATCTCGATCTATCAGAAAAACATACATTTGGGTCCATTCTGGCCCTAAAAATAAGCAATTTTGTGTAATATTCGGGGGGGGGGTCTCTCTCCAACTAAGGAATACTAACAGATTTATCAATAAAAATATTCATGTGTAATAAAAGTAATAAAATATTAAAAAATCATGTTGTAATGGATATAGAGCATTCGGGTATTTTAAACCCGTACTAGGTGATGCTCCTAACAAGTGCAGTGCCTCCTCATATAGCCCAATATATTCATGGGCATATACAACCTGGAATGCATAAATAACCTATGTAAAAATAGTAATCACAAAATACAGGTGAATAGCATGCCGCTTAATACCCTACCTGGTCTCAGTCATATCAGTCTTTTAACAGTTGTAAATATCTCAGCTTGTAGAATGGCCCATACGTAGTCCTGATTGACTGTTATTAGCAAAGACTCAAAAACTGCAGTATATTTTATAACTTCTGAAATAATAACAAAACAGCTAGAATAAGGTAATATTTACCTCTATCAGTTAATTGGTGTCATTTTGAAGCCAAAAACTAGGAGGTACCAGAATGGACTAGGCTCCCACACCCCTTCTAGAAGAAGTAGATATCCAAATCTGTCATAATTATATCCATTTAAAAGGTTATTGCATACTGGACAATATTGTACAAGTTAGCAGTCTGTAAAATGTAGGTATTAAAAGATAATAATACCTATAGAAAACTGTATCTGAGACATGGTCATAAACACAGTGGCATCCCAGCACCCACACCTTAGACCGGATGATTGGTCGAGCCATTTCTGTCAACACCCCCTTGAGATCCAGAGAAGGAGACTGTAACCACAGCTCACGTTTTAACCAAGGAACTCCTGTAAGGTCCTATAAGAGCCATTGCATTATCTTTCTTATTGATTTTGGACTCTGCTGAACCAAAACTTGAAGTATTTTCATTATTTCAACTCTTTTTGTTTTGCTGTTTCCTGGTTGTCTCTTAGTTTCTTTGTAATACCTTTTCTGTAAATATTTTATTTGCACCCTTTCTACCTTTTCATTATTAAACCATATTTTGAAAAGCATTAAAATTGTCTCTAATGCACTAACACAGAATGTAAAGCATTCCTGTCTCTTGAAGAGCACTACTGTAGTGTAAATCTCTGAATATACCTGTCTCTGGTGACAGTGTGTGTTAGACGTTTATTTTAAAGTCATAATTACTATTGCTAATTGTGTAAAGGGTGATAGACCAATCCTAACTGGTGGCAATTTGGAGGGTTAATTGCTTAGTTTTTTTTTTGTTTACAAAAGTTTATTTGGAAGACATATAATAAAACAGTTTCAGAGTATAGCAATATGGTTATACAGGTGCGGTAAATATTTGTAGGATATACAAAGTTGGGTAATTAATAAACAGGGTACAATGAAGATGTTGTACAAAGGTATGAGAGATATATAACACAAAGCTGATATAGTAGGGTGGGTTACATTAATTGATTGTTGGGGTATAAAGGATGTGGTCACAAAGAATTCAACAATATAGGAGATTAATTTTTAGCAGGGTGTGAAAAATTATGAGCAATGAAGGTCCGATAAGGACCAAAATTTCCACTTCTCATTATAAATGTGCATAGTATCTAAAAGGGTATGATGAATTCTTTCCTGAGAGTCTGAGTGATTCCATTCTGGATTCAACCTGGGGCCATGATAGGTTCTGTGTTTTCCAGTTAAAGGCTATCATCCAATGTATTGAACTGATTAGAGAGTGGATTAATCTGTTTCAAGGAGAGGGGACATCTGGAACTGTAGCGTATAAGAGGCATATTTGGGGGGATAGGGAGATTTTTTTCTTAAGGGGGTTTTCTAGTTTGTTGATTAACTTATCCCATATTGGTTCCAGAAATTTACATCCCCAAAAGATGTGGATATAACTGCCTTCCAGGAGACATCCTCTGAAACAGTACGGGGAGGTTGAGGTGTAGAAGGAATGTATCCTAGATGGAGTCATGTACCATCTGATGTGTAGTTTTATTGGGGATTCTCTAAATGCAGCAGCGCAATTACTTTTGCGGAGGTTTTTAATCATTTTGGTCCACGAGTCCATTGGGAATGAGCTACCAATCTCTGCTTCCCATCTAATCATGGGGCCAGATTTTTCAGGTTGGAGAAAGTTATTGAGATAATTATAGAGGAGGGATATCAATCCTTTGTCTCTAGGTGAAGAGATACAGATGTGTTCAAATAAAGTACTAGGGGGATTAACAGATAATGAATAGTATGTAGAATAGAACCCATGGATCAAAGTGTACTGGTGGTATTCTGAGGGGGGGAAATTAAATCTGGATTGTAGTGAGGCAAAAGATGGGAATTTAGAGTTGAGTGTAATTGATTTTAAAGTGGTAAGATTGTTTTTGGTCCAGTTGTGAAAGAGTGTGTGGTCAAGGAAAGCAGGAGGGAATCTGGGGTCCCCCAAGAATGAGGATAATGGAGGGGTTGCAGAAAGGAGTTTGAAGTTATCCTTGATTCTATTCCATAGGAGTATAAGTTGGGCAATTATAGTGTTTTTCTTATTGAGAATGTGATACAGTTTTGTGTTAGACCACAGAATTCCTCTGATATTCAAAGGATGAATAGAGGTGGACTCGAAGATCAACCAGGAGATATTTGTATCAGGGGAAGACCATTGAGCCATTTGTACTAATCTGGCTGCTAGGAAATAAAGCCAAAGGTTGGGAAGTCCCAGCCCACCCCTATCTTGTGGTCTGTGCATAAGAATGTAACTACATCTAGGTTTTTTGTTGTTCCAAATAAATCTATTGATTTCACGTTGTAGGGATTCCAGTCTTGTTTTGGGTACATTAATGGGAAGAGCTCTGAAATAGTATAGTAGTTTTGGAAGGATTGTCATCTTAAAGGCACATATCCTTCCGAGGAAGGAGATATGGTAAGAGGACCAGATTTTTAACAGTGAATTGATTTGTGAAAAAAGGGGAAGGTAGTTGCTTTTATATAAGAGGTTGTGGGATATTGTGATATTAACTCCTAAGTATTTAAAGGAGTGTGAGGACCATAGAAAATTGAAGTTTTTCTTCAGAAGTGAGGTTAAGTTTGGAGGGCTATTGATAGGTAGAATGGAGCATTTGTTAGTATTAATAAAAAGACCAGAAAGTTTATGGAATGAGTGGAGATCTGAGAGGAGGTTGGGGATTGAGATTAGTGGGTCTGTTAAGAATAGAAGTGCATCGTCAGCATAAAGACTGAGTTTAAAGTGATATGGATCTTTTTGATAGCCTTTGATATTAGTTTTATTTCTGATGGCAACTGCGAGGGGCTCGATGGCTAAGGCAAAAAGGAGGGGGGAAAGAGGGCAGCCCTGTCTGGTTCCTCTGCTTAGGGGGAAGAAATCTGAGTTATTCCCTGGAATTCTAATTCTGGTTTGGGGAAAGTGGTATAGAGCATTAAATCCATGTATAAATTTTTCAGATATGCCAAATTTAGGTAATAGGTGATTTAAGTAGCACCAATTGACACTGTCAAAAGCTTTGTGGATGTCAAGGCTGAGCAGATAGAGGGGGCGAGAGTGGAGGTCGGCATCTTGAACAATATTTGTGACTAGTCTAATGTTATCGACTATTTGTCTGCCTGGGATAAAACCCGTTTGATCAGGGAGGTGATAACTGTAGCTAGTCTATTTGCCAGCAATCTGCCAAATAATTTGAGGTCGTTGTTAAGGACTGAAATAGGACGAAAATTTTGGGGGTGGGAATGGTCCTTTTGGGGTTTAGGGATTAATGATAGGTTAGCCAGTAGCATATCTTCTGGGAAGTGACCACCTGATAAGATATAATTGAACATTTTGGTGAGACTGGGAGTCAGTAATGGGGCAAATTTTTTATAGTATGATGTAGTAAAGCCATCTGGGCCTGGTGCTGTCCATGTTTTGAGGGATTTTATTATGTTGAGAATTTCACTGTCAGTGCATGGGTCGTTTAACGAAGAGGCTTGGAGTTGACTGAGCTTAGGGAGTTGTAGGGAGTTTAACCAGTCTAAAGTGGTGGGAGGTGGGTGTGTTTGGGGGCCAGATAGGAGGTTTTTATAGAACGAGGTGAAAATTTGTAGGACATCTTGAGGGTGTGTTACGATATTGCCTTTTTGGTTTCGAAGTTTATAAACATGTGGGGGTTTAGTATCATGATTTAGTTTTCTGGCAAACATTGTTGAGGAAGAGTTACCATGTAGTAGGAATTTGGCTTTAGAAAATCTAAGAGATTTCTCTGTGTCTTCAGAAAGTAATGTGTTTAGGGCCTTACGTTTTATTTGAATGAGATTTAATAAATCTGAAGTGATGTTGTTATTTCATTTATTATATAGATCATGGAGTTCTTTGGTAAGGCATTTAATTTCATTCTTCATAGGATTCATATACTGAATTTAAATATTAATACAGAGCTATTGATCTCTTTTCAATCGATGAAATTATATATAACCTATCACTTCAATATCATCCCACTTGTACTGTCTCCTCTATTTTGGTATATATTGATCCTCATCTATATAATTAGAATTATCATCCTCAATAAATATGGGTCTTAAAGTATTCTCCCATAATGTCCAAGGCCTCAACTCTCCCAATAAACGTAAAAAGGCATTCAAACAGTACAAGAGATTGGGCGCAGACATAATACTAATGCAAGAGACCCACTTCTCTACCTCCAATCATCCACAGTATTTTGACAAATCATTCAACCAATTCCACTATACTACATTCTCCAATAAATCTCGTGGTGTCGCTATTTTTATTAAAAATTTCATTATTTTCGAACCCCAATCTATTTACAAAGATGAAGACAGTAGATTCATCATCTTAAAGGGCAGTATAAATAGACGAAATGTCACTATAATTTATAAAAGTCTCTGCGCTTAGGACAAAGGTAGAAAAGAGGAGGGGGGAGGGGGGGGGAGGGGGGGGGGGGGAGAGAGGAGGAGGGGGAAGAGGGGGGAGGGGGAAAGGTGAGATAGGGGAGACAAGTGAAAAAAGTGAAAGAAGTGAGGTATGCTGCCTCCCCAGGTTAAGTCCCCCTAAAAAGGACTAACATGTACAGGAAATATTGTTTGGGGATGTGGCGCTCCCTAATCAAGGTACGTGTACAGTGGTAAACAAATAATTAACTGTGAGACTCTAAAATTATACCATATATAAATATTGCAATCCCTTATGCAGTGCATACACCTCAATTGCACTAATGGTATCAATAAAGTACCACTAAGTATTAAATAATGTGATAAACCATTGTGTATATATAATAAAAACTATTATAACAGTGCACGCACATCAATGCAATGATAAAAAATGATGCTCCAACCCTGCATCCACATATATGATTAACCGTGCAATCCAATATCAAATAAGTCCAAAAAATCCAAAAAAAGAAAAATAGAAAAGAAAAATTATGTGATTGACGTCAAGTTGTGAAAGTTCCTAATCAGTGAATAAATCTCAGTGGCACAAGCAGAAAAAACAGTTCCAAATGGCTTTGTGACTTTGGTGCCCACAGAGGTATTCCGTGACTTCTGTGCTCCCCTTTTGGCTCCCCACTCACCAGCTTCCACTACCCCTGCAGGGGTGACAGGCACTGTTAGATCCCAAGGCCGTCCTCTATTCGGTATCCCGTGGTTGCTGAGATGGAAAGCCTCTGTCACAGGGGTTCCATACTCCCACCTGACCCGTATCCAGGAAAGGGGATCACCAACGAGAAGCCCTCATAAAAAGAGATGCCAACTCATAGTGTAGTAAATTAAAAAAATTTTTTAATAGAATAAAAAATCCCCAGTAGGGAAAAAATGTATAACATTACACTATGGGTGAAGCCGACAGCCAGGAAATGCTTCCCCGCAGCGTGCGGCGTGCGGTCCAGCTGCGTTCCAGGCTCTCTCGCTCCGTACCCGGAAATGACGTAAGTGCGTAGCCCCGCCTTACGCGTTTCGTCATTGACGTTTTCAAAGGCGGCGCCATCTTACTACACCTCTCAGGTTTTAAGGTCGGCGGACGTGCAGGATCCTCCCCTTCTTCTATCTCTAAGGGGTTATGATTGGATATTACTTCCGTGGTTCCCCCTCCCAGTGCATACTCATTAAGCGGTGCTCACTTCAGATCCCTATACGCATAGGTAGAGGCATTAATACTACATAATGATCCATGCATCTCCGCTGACCCTTTACATAGATTAGCAGACATAGTTCACAAGAAGTGGTGTGTAACAGGCATCTTAATAATATAAATTAAACTTACACAGATTAAAGAACATCTTGAGTTGTAAACCAGGTAAGTAAATCACACAGACACAGTTCACAGTGGTAAACAACGGTATTGCATGTCTGCCACCCTGCAAACCCAGCTACTACCTTGCAAAAGTGGATGCAATAAAGTGTCGACCCAAGTCACGTTCAGTTTCCACCAGGGTGTGGAAGTAGGAACAGGAAATTGGATATATACTGTTACCTGTAAGAACATCATCCTACGATCTACTTACTATAAAAACAAAAACTTCATAATACAAACTGATAAAAAGTAAATTAAGAGTACCCAAAAGGTATATACACAAAATAGATAGATATTATGCATAATATCTTCCAGGTGCCTCAATAAAGTTAAAATAATATGCCCAAAGGATATTAACCAAGAAGGACTAGCTGACTTGTAGGTATTCCCATAAGAGGACAGTGTATTCCTAGATATAACTACTGTATAGGCATACCAAACCATAGGGTACTCCTTCCCATGGCTACTACCCCATATACAATAGCCTCTCTATGTTATATTGGGTGGTGCATTTACCCACTAACACCCGGATACTCGTTAGCGTACTTGCTGCAAGAGATTGGGCGCAGACATAATACTAATGCAAGAGACCCACTTCTCTACCTCCAATCATCCACAGTATTTTGACAAATCATTCAACCAATTCCACTATACTACATTCTCCAATAAATCTCGTGGTGTCGCTATTTTTATTAAAAATTTCATTATTTTCGAACCCCAATCTATTTACAAAGATGAAGACAGTAGATTCATCATCTTAAAGGGCAGTATAAATAGACGAAATGTCACTATAGCTTCCCTTTACGCCCCAAACGAAGCCCAGACAACATTCTTCACTAAATTCTTTAACATACTAGAACAATATATTTCACCTCATTTGATAATTGGAGGCGACTTCAATCTATCTGCACACCCAGCTCTTGATAGAAGCAAAGTGGCCCCCTCTTCCAAAGCCTTTAGTAAATCTATAAACCGCTCTCTTAGCAAACTGCAGCTAATTGATTCTTGGAGGGCTCATAATATAGGTGTCAGAGCATATACCCACTATTCCCACCCTCACAGTTGTTTTGCCAGGTTAGATTACATTTTTTGCACTCCAATCCTTTTAGCAAACTCTTCCAATACAGACCATGCCCATGGTCAGATCATAACATAGTAGCGTTTGAAACCTCCCATATTGGCATGACTCCCACCCCCTTTAATTGGCGCCTCAATGATTCACTCCTATCAAACCCTTCTACTGTCCAACAAATAAATACACATATTGAAGAATATTTCCGCACAAACACCTCAGAGGAGGTTCTCCCAACCTCGGTCTGGGCAGCCCACAAAGCTGTTTTGAGAGGTCACCTGATTAACATAGCCGCAGCCAGAAATAAATCTAAACTGACAGTAATTGCTTAGTTAACTAAATCTAGTGACATTTGCTCTCAGTCTGTTGGCACCTAGATTGTGGCTGCACAAGCTGGAAAATCTTTGTGCAAGGTGAGGCTGAGAGTTTTGTTGCAAATCAGTAACAGTCCAGTGTGGGGTTGACCAGCCATTTGTCACAAATCAGTGAAGAGGGCAGTGGTCTGACCCACAATTGTCACAACCAGCGAAAGACATTCAATTACTGTACAATCAATAATGTAGATGTAGAGCTGGAAAATTGGGAGACAAGAACAAGGTACTGTGAGTAGATGAAGTCTTAAAAATGAACCACAAGGGCCATATATTGCTGTGGTTGGTAGAAGATGGGTGGGAAATTTGGGATACATCTACCTTTTGAAGCCACTGAGTGGTGGATAAAATCATTTTATAACTCCAATAATTGGAAATAATGGATTTAACAGAATTCAAAAGATGTGGCATAATGGAACATTTATATCAGCCTGTTGGTCCATTTACAGTGAAATAAAACAGTCCAATGATTCATATCTACCACAAGGCCTTGAATCTGAGTGATTAAAGATAACACAGTGGCCCAGTAAGGTTGAATACCAGGGCAACACCACCAAATATGTGCAAGGGTAGCTATCATATTAACCCCCCTCTATTCAGCCCTGTGCTTAAATGTCCAGAAAAAAAACTGTGTGAGGTTAATCTGGGTGTGGTGCCATCTTGTTAAGAACTTGTGGTTGACGCTAGCCATTTTGGAAATGTTGGACTAAGGCTACAGTACTATTATAGTTTAGCGTGACAAAGAAATGAATGGCTTACCTATGACAAGGATATATTGTGACCTAAACAGAGGAAAGAAAAAAGTCCCACGTTTATTAATTAGCCTCTAAACAGGCTAACAAAGTGATTTTTTTGTAAAATTGCTGAAGAGTAAGGCCTTTTCTCCATTTTTTATTGCTTTCTGTCTTGAAACAGGCACATTGATCACAAGGATTGGGAAATTAATGACCATACAAATAATAACTGAATATGCCATGTGGGAGTTTATGCATTTTTGGTATAAAGGAAAATATTTGATAAGGAGCAAACATTTCTAATCTTTAGTAATTCAGTGCAAAATATATTAGTCACAATGAATGCAAAAACCTAACTTGTACCAAGAAACAGTTATTCACAAAGAGTGTGTAGCCAGAAATTACTGACTGGTATGCGTGCATTTGTGTGTGTTGTTTTTGTTTAATCAAAGAACAAAACAATGAGGCCCATACTTGACCCTTAAGGGTTTTTTGAGAAGAAATGTATAGTTGTAACTACAGCTAAAACACGTTTTTATACTTCTCCAATAGTAATTCATATCTCATATCCCTGGACAGTTGTGATTTTGTTCTATGTTTAATCAAAGCTTCCTAATTATCATTATAATTCTTAATTGGATTGTGTCAGTGTATTAAATATGGAAAAGCACAGACTGAAAATGACATTCCAGTAAGGCAATGGGATCAGTAGGGTGCATGCGTTTTTTTTTTAAGGCCTCATTTATTGACAATTCATCAGTGTGATAATGTGATTTAATTATCAACAGCAGCCACTGTTCTGTCTCTCCATGATAATGGCATTTACTTATCGGGAGATTATCTGCTTCTGATAATTCTCATTTTAGAGTGGGAATGTAACCCTATTGTTTATCTTTAATAAATCCTGTTAGCATTGTAAATAGTGGGAATGTTATAAGGTTCATGAAAAGTGACAATTTTTAGAGAATAATATGTAGGAAAACTAGCTATTTATACTTTCCAGGGTCTGTAACTTCTAATTTAAAGCCTAAACCATAGCCAACAAACCTTTCAACTGTCATAAGAACAATCAACAAATATTTACCCACCCTAAAAAATGGCAGTTGAATCCAGCTGGCTACTCTGAGGAAATCAATACAACTCCCAGTATGTGACACTAGTATGTGTTATTTTTACAACATTTAGCTTCATTTTAGCTTTTCAAAAAAAAAAGTGTTATGAGTTGCAAATTCATTCTTCTAAAAAAAAAAATTGCATATTCATGTTTTATTGTAGAACTGGTTTGAAAAAACATTGTTAACTTACAAAGTGCACAAAGCTCATCAAAATGCATGTTACATACAAATAAAAGCATATATACTTTGTAAAACATGTGTATGTAATGTATGTATGTGTTAAAAAAATGGTGCAACAAAATGACTGCATTTAAAAGATGAATTTCAACATGCAATAAAGCCACATATTAAGAAAAAAAACCCTGACTGATCAATAACTTCAACTTTCAGGGACTTAATCTGTCAGAAATGTTGGCATTCCTGATTCAAGGTGGCACCTTCGGACACTCAAAAGGAAAAAAAAAAAAATATCAACTGAATTTATGAGCTGCAATAAACACTGTTGGGTGGTATGTTTTAAAGTAAATCTGTCATGCAAAACAAACATGATGATTGCCATTGCTGATCTCCTTCTGAATGCCCAAATGTTGCCTCAATTCATTTGAAACAAGGCAACTTTCCCTGAAGCTGGAACAAAGTTACATACATACTTCTCAGTACACTGAATGGCTGAATGTCAACATAACAGCTTGTCAAGCATTTTCACTACTACCTTCATATTTTTTTAATGACAGATGTGGGCCTTGTCAGAATAGCAATCATCTCACTAGCAACAACTCATCAGAGACAGGGGGCTACATTCACAAAGCGAAATCTTATTACATCCAAGTATACGTAAGATACCGCACAGCGTTTTTCAGAAAGTTTTTTGGCATTCACTAAAAAAACGCTACTAAAATACTGCATGAGTTATTTTATGAAGTCATGCAGTATTTTAGTAGTGAAAGCCTGCAGTAATTTATAGCTGGTGGTAGCTGGCGTCCTCAACTCAGGCTGTAAATAGTTGGTTGTTAAGGAGCAGGTGGCCTCTACGTCCTTAACAACTGATGAGTCATTAGTTATCAATGGGGTTCCCCGCTGACAACTGAATGTAAAAGTAAAGAATTGCTGGGAATGAAAAAATAAGGAAAAAAAGCCAAAATGTTTTAAAAAAATTGGCATGGGGTTGCCCCAAAATCAATAACAGACCCTTGTTGTTTACTGGTTGCTAAGGATGTTGGCAGCTGTCGGTTTTTTTTAATTTCACATGCTGAGACCATTACTTGATTAAATACTGTATAAAGCAATAGTGAATTGACATTTTCAGGATTGCATGCGTATTTGGGAAAACACCTAAATACTGCAAATCTGGTTCTGTAAATGGAGCCTCTCACTAGAGAGCCACGCACTCTCTCTTTTCTTGTTGCTCCTTTGTTGGGTAAAGCAGCAAAGCAATGTTCCTTTATGCCAATTACTGCTTGTTACAACTGCTAACAAGTGTTTTCAATACTCAATATTCAGATTCAACTGCATCATGATCTTGTGACTACCTAATTTATACACAATGCCCTGCAATTAGACTTTCTATCCTTCCTTTGAAAAGTTATCAGTCATGATGGGCAAGACCTCAACATGAGTGTCCAAAAGTGAATAAATGAATAAAAAATAGAATGTCCAGAGGACCGTTTTCCTACAATGGCTTTGGAGTCTTACAACTCATAATGTTTCATTTAACACATACACACACACACTGATAAATATACATCCTCTAGATATGATTATGTACAAAAAGATCTCTTACTCATACAGCTGTAGGAACTTAACAAAGGATTGTCTAGAACAGCTAGGGTTAACACAAATGTATAGGTCTTGTAGACATTGGCTTCACCTGGTATAAGTGCAATAGGCAACACTTTAAAAGCCCTTATAGGTTACCAGTTTACAATTAAACAGAAGGTCTGGTGTGAGAATTATTGCTCTCACTCTGACGTTCACTGTGATAACCTCATGTATGTGATGTATAGTTTGTCCCCATTCCACTAACCTGCACAATTTTGTGACACATTAGATATGTATTTACTCATAATTATTTACTCATGCATAATATCTTTTATATATTTTATATATTATTGGGTATTATAGTTTATTGTGTTTTTTTGCACTAAAATTAATGTAAGTGTATTTTTTACTGAAAATTAGCATTTTTAAAAATGGCTGTTCAAATATCATGCAATATAAAATCCATATACATACATTCATGTACCTATATAGATGAGGTTATATGGGAAGAGAACTTCTGACTAGAAAAGTAAGGCAATAGCTGGGGATGAGAGTGTTATGAGTATGAGGTAAATCCAAACATGTTAATGTAGGGTGTGTAGACATACATAAGAGGTGTTATGCTAGGCTTGGTTTGCCCACGTGATGTCCTGTCAACCTGTTAAACCTGTCAAATTACAGGATAGAACAATGCCAACAGGAGATGATGTTAAATCACACTAGTGGTTGACTCTTATGATCAGTGACCTAGGGCCCCCACTGGGTAAAAAAAATATGAGTGGTAATATTAGCCTTAGCAAACATATATTTTCTAATATTTTCTTATTGCTAACAAAACAAAATGCAGATTTTAACATTTATGTGAGAAATGTCAGAATTGGCCAGATTTTAAAGTGGTTAAACACACAATATCAAATCTCACTTTCACGTAGGTCAGAGTGATCTCTAAATACTAGGCACGGGCTAAACTGGAATTCAATGGGAGCAGCTCACAAACGTATAGTTATCACTATACACAATAAAGATAACCTTAACATGAGTGTCCAAAAGTGAATAAATGAATAAAAAATAGGATGTCCAGAGGTCCGTTTTCCTACAATCATAATGGGGGTTATTTACGAAAGGCAAATCCACTTTGCACTACAAGTGCAAACTACAAGTGCAAAGTGCACTTGAAATTGCACTGAAAGACCTTCAACGATGAGAACGCAATTCATCGTCATGGTTCGGCAGACTGACACAATAAAGATGAACCTTTTGCCTAGGTTGTTATACTTATTCAGAACACTGCCTGTTCAGATTTCCATGCCTGATCTACACAAATTCCAAAATAAGGTTCTGAAATTTATCTGGGGGACCAAGAGACCTCAAGTGAATAAACAAACCCTATACACACTGAAGTTACGTGGTGGCCTGGGTGTTCCGGACCTAGCTACATACTACCGAGCAGCACAACTGGCGCAACTAATACGGTTTCACTCCTCCTTACCGCCACCTACATGGATGAAACTGGAATCCTCCTTATATCCAACAAGACCAATTAGTCATTTAATGTGGCTGCAACCAAAAGATCATAATGTGTCCGACGCTATCATTCTCACTACATTTGTGGGACAGACTTGTAAAGCCTCATGGTTTTAAGTCACCGCATACCCCTATGGCCCCCTTGGTCCTTAACCCAGCATTCACTCCAGGTCTCCATCCCCACACATTTGCTTGGTGGACTAACAAAGGCTTACTGCGCATCGCTGATCTTTGTGATCACAGAGGTGTCCTGTCTAAGGACACACTACGGGACAAATATCAACTTCCAAACTCTGAATTTTTTCACTATGTTCAAATTGTTCATTTTTTAAAGTCTTTACAGCGTACATCTGATATCACCATTTCCACATCAATGGAGTATTTGTGCAGGACTTTTGATAAGCACACAATGGATGAATGGTTTAAAATGATTGACGCTAACTACAAGGTATTAATGAGATGGTACATGGTCCCAACGAGAATAGCAGCGTATGTTCCAGGAGGCTCTTCTTCTTGCTTTCACGGATGTGGGATGGAAGGCACAGTATTACATATATGGTGGTCTTGCCCCAAGGGGATCCGTATTTACAATTTCATTTATTCACTCACTCAGGTAAACTTCCGTAAAGCTCCACAGCAAGCTCTTTTGGGATGACCAGTAGATGGAACTCCAAGACAGGCAGGTAAACTCATAGCCTTTATCTTTATGGCAGCTAGAATAGCGATTGCCAGGTCATGGAGAACACCCACAATCCCATTTAATTTATTGAAATCCAAGCTCTCTTGGATCATGATAAATGAACGCCTCTCAGCAATTCTGTTAGACAAGCAAGCTAGTTTGAAATCATCTGGGAACCCTGGATCAAATCTGTCTGTCCCTTTGTGAGTAGCAGGGGTTCAGTTAATTCCACAATATAAAGTGCACTTTCTTCTCTGGTATCCTACCCTCTTCTCCTATGCTCTTTTTCCTCCTTTTCGCTGACTAATTATTTCCTCTGTACTCTCCAGGTCTCCGGTGGGGAGAGGGACGCTACACATTGTGATGCAATGAATGCATCAAATAATGGGAAGGTTTTCATATATGGTATAACAGTATTTCCAGAATGTTCAGTTTTTGGGGAGTATGGGACAGTCGACACCGACCTCACGGTGGTGCCACCATGGTATTTCCCCTCCCCTCTCCCCCTTTGGGGGAGGGCGATGGGAAGGTCCTCCTGAGCTTCCTATAGATGCCCTAAGGGGGCGGTATAGTTTCTTCGGGAACTGTTATGTGTTTGTTTTCATTCTTGACCTGTTTTATGCTGTCGTTTTGGGGTAATCTGTGTTCCTGGTCGTGTAGGTCAAATGATGTTAGCATTCTTCCCGAAAACTTTTCTGTACTGTGTTACAGCCATCCGTTACAATGTCATATTTTCTAACCTTCCAACTGTCTAGAAAATTTCAATAAAAATTATTGAAACAGAAATTGCACTGAAAGTGCACTTGGAAGTGCAGTAGCTGTAGATCCGAGGGGGACATGCAAAGAAAATAAAAAGCAGCATTTTAGCTTGCACAGGATTGGATGATAAAATCAGCAGAGCTTCCCCTCATTTCAGATCTACCTCTCAGATTTACAGCAACTGCACTTCCATGTGCACTTTCAGTGCAATTTCAAGTGCACTTTGCACTTGTAGTTTGCACTTGTAGTGCAAAGTGGATTTTCCTTTTGAAAATAACCCCCATTGTCCACAAATGGGTGACTATAGGCACTAAGCAACCAAAAGAACCACCCAAACAATAATAACGTGTTAGTCCACTTTAATGAGAATGAATCAAACAAACTCAAGAGATTAATTGTATAAACAAATCCGAAAACACAAGAAAACTCTCCCTCACCACTGGTCAGCAGCATGGTGATGTGATACCAGGCTCTATGGCCCTACATTACTTAGCCCCTGTGGCCACTCAAGAAGGAGTGATGAAGCTAAACCAGACAGGGAAACAGCAAAAACAAAAAGGGGCAGTGTGCCCAGCAGCACCAGCTTTTCTTCATCATTTTCCTAGCACAGTCAGCTGCAGCGTTGATTGGTGTATTCTGACAATGGAGGAGTCCTTCTATCAAAATACAATACAAAAAACTGGGGGGATTCTTCCATCAACCTCAAAATGTGTGGATGGGGGAATCCATTAATGGCTTATCAAAACAAAAAAACAATCCATCGTATTGCCAGCTTTAGCCTCCATACTTACAAATTACAGAGAATAGATATAAGCCATACAGACCATTTATTGTTTACAATGGATATGCTTACACCAAGACTTTTATTGTGACAAGGAGCAGTATAGCACAGCCACTGTCAAGCACTGCAAAGGAAGAAGCAGATCCCTTGTATGTAATGAGAAAATCTTGATGTCACAATGTAAATATAGAATTACAAAATATACACAGATACAATGTTTTTGAAGCCAAACTCTAGCCTGTACCTTTTTATTACTTTGCATTCAGTTGGAGTTAGAGCCTCTGTTAGGTTTAACAAGGCACAAGAGAGATTTTGGCACACAACTGATCTTTGTGTGATTTATTAATTTAATAAATAATTATTCAAGGTAAAAAAAATATCCAGCTGTCAGGAAATGGTTCTCCCGTTGGTGGCGCTATTGGTCTCTTGGATCACAGTACCAGTGTCCACCAGCGGGTGTCTTTCAACACTCAGGATCTGTAGTGGAGGGATTCACCTGTTGGTGGCACTGTTGGGTCCTTGGGCTGTAGTACCGGTGTCCACCAGCGGGGGTTTCCCGGCAGTGTGGAGCAGACATCCCGAGCCTGTCCTGATCCTGTCCCTCCTCTGTTCCAGTTCCCTTTCATCCTTGCTTTGTGCCCTGATTCCCATTCACCTTTCCCCATCTGCTGATTCCCTGTGGATGACCCTGGCTTGGCTTACGTTTGTGATTCTGGAACCGCCCTTGTTTATCTGATCATCCTCTGTGTATGACCCTGGCCTGGCTTACATTCTTGATTACGGTATTCCCCATCTACTGCGTATAGTTATTTGTGGGTCACTGTTTGGTTTATTGTCACTGTTTGGTATTGGAGGTGTTTGTGTATTTATATATCACTAATCTTAATAAACGTTTATATTCACTTACATACCTTTTGGTTTCCTCTTTGCAATCCACACAGTCTGGTCACACCTGGTTTATGACACCAGCGTTGTTTGGGGGGTTTATACTGCCCCCATCTCATCAGGGCTTGACAAATGTATTGAGTGGAAAAATGATGGACTTTGGGAAGTTTTGGAGAGGGCAAAACAATGGGATAAATAATTAATGCATAATCCATGAATGGATCTTCCAACAGAGGGTGGGTTTTAACTGTTATGCCCCGGACATTGATCGGACATTCCGACAACAAAATCCTAGGATTTTTTCCGATGAATGTTGGCGCAAACTTGTCTTGCATACACACGGTCACACAAAGTTGTCGGAAAATCCGATCATTCTGAACGCGGTGCCGTAAAACACGTACGTCGGGACTATAAATGGGGCAGTAGCCAATAGCTTTCATCTCTTTATTTATTCTGAGCATGCGTGGCACTTTGTGCGTCGGATTTGTGTACACACGATCGGAAATTCCGACAACGGATTTTGTTGTCGGAAAATTTTATAGCCTGCTCTCAAACTTTGTGTGTCGGAAAATCCGATGGAAAAAGCTTGATGGAGCCCACACATGGTTGGAATTTCCAACAACACGCTCCGATCGCACATTTTCCGTTGAAAAATCCGACCGTGTGTACGGGGCATAAGTCCTCATACACACTGTACATTTTTTGCTGCTGCTCCTAGGGGTGTTTGGTGTTTTTTCCTGCATCTAAATGCCCCTGCATGTTAGCCTATGTGTCCATGCACACACAGACATTTAGAGGCAGGTGAGTTTAGGAGCAGGAAAAAACAAACACAGTCAGTGCGTCCAGAAGCAGCAGAGTTTTGGCACAAAAAATGGGAGCTCCAGCAATTCCCACTACATTTTAAAAGGTTTTTAATGCCTTTGTGTCACGTACCTGACGGTAAAGCCTGATGTGCAGGGAACGGCCTCTCTTGCTCCTCTGATTCTGGCCCCCTGATAGAGTAGACAGGAGGAGCAGAAGTGCAGAGTCGCACAAGTGCCAAACAGTTCGTCTTCACTGTAATGTGGAACAGCGGCAGGTGGCACGGTGCTGGAGAAGGGTTCTCCAATGAGCGGAAGATGCAGGTCGGGCAAGCATTGGCAGGAACGTCAGGAACAGAAGCGGAGGCAGGTGCGTAGTCTGGATGCAGGCAGGGTCGGCAATGGGCTGGCAGCGTGGTAGTAGAAGGAGCAGGCAGATGCGGAGTCAGAACAAGCCGGGTCAGATGCAGGCAGCAGGTAGCAGAGTCAGAGGCAAGCCGGGTCGGTAAACAGGTGCAGGTATCACGGGTAAAGCAGGCAGGAACACATGGGAACGCTGTAGAACAGACAGCACTGGATGCAAGCACAGACCAGGTTTAAATAGCCCCTTGGTAATGTGCACACAGGTGAACCGAAGGTGTTCTGACAGAGGCTGAGGTCACAGGTCGACTTCTCCATCGGCCATCTTGAGTACTGGCTAGTCTTCCCTGACAGGCTGAGGTCACAGGTCGACCCCTCCTTCGGCCATCTTGAGTACTGGCTAGTCTTCCCTGACAGGCTGAGGTCACAGGTCGACTTCTCCTTCGGCCATCTTGAGTACTGGCTGGTCTTCCCTGACACTTTGTCTCTTTTAGAAAAGACTTCCCTCAGTTCCTAACAGGACTTTTGGTTGTTGATGATGGTCACTACCCCATTGCTTGTACTGGTGTCACAGCAACAGGAATTGGAAGGAAAATGCGAAAAATCTTGCAGAAATATTATGTTCTCCTCTATGTTATAAAAATGGTGTTTACTTACAACAAGCCAAACCCTTGTTCAGGCATAAAAGGTAAGATATATGATAGCATAATCAAAAAATGACCAGTCTTCTCTATGGCGTGTGCATCTGTTCCACAAGTCAAGTTCTGGTAGCCACTAGGACCCTCATATAAGTCTTCACTCTGATAAATCAGCGGGTTAACTTTAACAATATTATGAAAAAAAAAAAAGGTGTTCAATAAATAGGAAGCAGTGCAACAATAGCTTAACAGCCGCGTGGGCATTGCTGGTTTAATTATACACTGACCCAGTTTATTTGGATTAACAGAATTTTAAAAAGCCACTCGACTCCTCAGTTATATTTTATGAGCATCTCCAAATTCATTTTGCCAGTTAAGCTACTTGAAAGACATCAACTTGTTGGGAGAATAGACTGCAAAGCATGTCAACAGGTGTTTTTTTTTTGCTCAGCTAGAATTATAAGCACAAGTTTAGCATCAGAAAATGATTTGCAGTTGACTACCAGCAAAATATTTATGATATACTCTCCCTTTGCTTATCTCTCTGAATTTTTATGTATGTGGAAGCTGCTGTAATTTCTCCTGTGGGCAGATATTGCCTTGGATATTTTAAAATAAGATTTTCAATCTGACTTTAATAATGTTTGCCCAGAGCTCAAGTTAAACAATTTGATGTGATGCATCATAAAATCAAAAGCTCAGCACTGGAATTAGTACTTATCAAATGATCAGAAATGACTGGCTTTTCATATTGCTGATGGATGGTTAATAAGAAGTATTTGGCAATTAATTCAATCACATTGGAAAGGAAGGGGAGAATCCCCTCTAAACTGTAGTTGAACAATATATGTCTTATTCTTAAAAAAAAAAAAGAAAAAAAAAAAAGTACTTTGATAGTTTTGGGCATACGACAATTACTGGTGATAAATATGTTTAAAGGGACACCTACAATTTTTCTTTTTAATTTTTGATCATATATATTTTTAAAGGAAACGTCTACTTTTTAATGCAGACCAGGAGTGCATTGTGGTGCTCTACAGCTACTGTAGTTGTGTTGGGGTGTCATTCTAAATGAATGGCACTGCAATGAATTTCCATTTATGCATTACCATGAGTTGATCTAATGCACAGTAAAGTTCATGTTTTACAGAAGTTACTAAAATGCACAGTTCTGCTGGGTTTAAAATAATACCTGGTGATATTGGCATTGAGGACCTTGTTCTTTCATCTCCTGTATTGGGGTGACAACACTCCCTGTCTTCTGACTTCTGCAGTCTCACCCTGTCACGTGGGTGATTTCAACACACATTAGGCAGATATTATCCTCAGAAACCCCACCCTTATAAATGTCAAGCAGCTGTCACGTTAAAGCATGCTTGTGTACAGGGAGGGGTTGAAATGCCGAATGAGATCATCAGTACTGAGATACAACAAAGGATCAAAGATATCATAAAATAAGTATTTTATGTTAAACAATGGTGGTTGTGTATGTCACGCAGTGCTTTATAAAACTAAGTGTCATTTAGTTAAGGTTTACATATGCATGTAAGGAGGAAAAGTCAAAACAGTATGAAGGAACTTTACAATAAAATCTTATTGTTAAAGGGGTTGTAAACCTTCTGTTTTTTTTCACCTTAATGCATCCTATGCATTAAGGTGAAAAAACATCTGATAGTTACAGGCCCCCCCAGCCCCCTGTTTTACTTACCTGAGCCCTCGAAAGTCCTGCGTCGAGAACGCACTGGCTTCTCAGCTCTTCTCAGCTCTTCATTGGATAGATTGATAGCAGCGCAGCCATTGGCTCGCACTGCTGTCAATCAAATCCAAATGACGCGGCCACCGGGGGCAGGACCGAGACATACACTTTGTGTCTATGGACGCAGAGTGTATGAGACGGGGGCGTGCCCGCAAGGTAACCCCCTCAGGAGAGAGATTCCCAAGGGGGTTAACTATTGCAGGGAGGAGCTGGGAGAGCTGCCTTTGGACCCCAGAACAGGAGGATTGGGGCCACTCTGTGCAAAACGAGCTGCACAGTGAAGGTAAGTATGACATGTTTGTTATTTTAAAAAAATAAAAAATTAACCTTTATAGCCCCTTTAAGCATTTACTTGTTCAAACAAAGAATTGGTTCATTCCAACATGACTTGTATAGCTGGAAACTAACTCTGCTGCCACCAATCTTAAGCTTTAGATGAAGGAGTACCTGCATGCTGGGGAGAGGGGCTATTGACTGACCAGAAGCATGGCAGCTTCTAGTGTGGTGTTCCCCCTTAGGGTTTTAGGTGAGTTGGCAAAGTGGGTGGGTATAATAGCACCAGTGGGCAGGAGCACATCCTCTTTGGACTTCTGCTCCCCACTTGTATTCTTTGTCATTGTTTTATCAACTTTACTGGTGAATTATCAAATTGCCAGTTACAAATAGTCAGGTTAATCACCTCAGTGGTTGGTGTGAAGACCGTGCCTGTCCTGAACTGGGGCTTAGGACAGGCATCTAGGCTATCTTAAGGCATTTGGTCCTCACAGCTTTCCTCCTGTTAATGGCACATTATTTGCTGGAACCTTATGTTTCATGCTGGAGTTATTGAATCACTGAACTTGTAAGGATAATAGATAAATAAAGCTGTGGCCTTACCCTTTCAATCAACAATAGTTCTCCTTTTTTTTGTTTATTTGTTATGAAGGTACAAGTTTGTTGTTTAAGTGAGATAGTGGCCTTTATGCCTATGCTTCTTAACAGTCATGATTGAGAAGTTGAATAATTTCAAGTACAGCTAGCACTTCAATATGAATGATGGCATGTTGTTTACAAAAGAGATCAGTTATAATAAACAGAACTGTGACTAGAGATGAATTCACTTTGTTGAATCACTATTCTCATGATGACTAATTGTAGGTTAACTGGGGTAAACTTTATTTTTTGTAACTTAATACAAAAAATATCTCTGTAAATACCATGGGGAAGTGATGGCCAATCACAATAATGGGATGTCCTTGTCAGAGTAAAGCATGTTTTTACTGACTGGTAGTATTCTTTGACATGAACCATTAGGCTTATATCAGTTGCATGAAAAAACAACAGAACAATATTTTCTTAACCTCTGCAAAAAGTGCAGTTCAGTGCCATCACTTCCCCATGGTATTTACAGAGATATTTTTTGTATTAAGTTACAAAAAATAAAGTTTACCCCACTTAACCTACAAATGGTCATCATGAGAATAGTGATTCAGCAAAGTGAATTATCTACCCAATCACAATAATGGGATGTCCTGGTCAGAGTAAAGCATGTTTTTATTGACTGGCAGTATTCTTTGACATGAACCATTAGGTTTATATCAGTTGCATGAAAAGACAACAGTGGAATATTTACTTAACCTCCTTGGCGGTATTCCCGAGTGTGGCTCGGGGTGAGATTTCAGCGCCATTAGCGGTAACCCCGAGCCAGACTCGGGATTGCATCGCTGGATCCTGGAAGAGGTTACTTACCTTGTCCCTGGGATCCCACGATGTACTCCCACTGTGATCCTCTGTGTGTTCCGGATTCCTTTCCCTGCGAGCGTCGTGACACAGGGGGGTGGAACCGGCGGCATATTCAAAAAGTGTAAAACACAACACACACGATACATTGTAATCTTATTGGATTACATTACTGTATCAAATAAATTGACCTCAGTTTGCCCCCCAGTGCCTTGTCCAGTGCCCTTGCCTGCAGTTTTACTGAACTTTCTGCTGGGAAACTGGAGAACGACCATGGCATCAAAAAAGCGCACCTCTACCTCAAAAGCAGTTTATGACATGCTGGAAAACAGCGATAGCGATACAGGATCACTTGCAGAATTGAGTGATAGTGATTGGTGGGGAAGTTCATCATCAGACACAGAAAGTGATTTCTACGGCGATCCTGAGACTGACTTCAGTGATGTGAGGACTTGGTGCTCTAAGACTGCGGTACGGATCACGCAGCCCCCCCAAGATTCCCATTTACTCTAGCACCTGGTATCAAAGTGGATGTTGAAGATGACAACCCCTTGGCATACCTCCAATTATTTTTGACTGATAAGGTTATTGAAAAAATAGTTACGGAGACAAACCGGTACCAGGAGCAACAAGCTGCTACGCATCGGAGGTTTTCAAGGAGCAGAAAGTGGGAACCAGTGACCAAAGAGGACCTTTGGAAGTTTCTGGGCCTAATAATTCTTCAGGGAGTGGTGGGGAAACCCCTGCAAAAGTGGTATTGGACAACCAATAAATCACTAGCCACTCCATTCTTTGGTACGGTCATGTCGGAGTACAAATTTCTGATAATGAAGTATTAGCACTTTGAAAATAATGAAGCATTTGACGAAACTACTCATCCAGCACCTAAACTAAAGAAGATTTGGGAGGTATATCAGATGATTATGAAATATGTCCAACAGAGCTATGTGCCAGATAGAGACATCAGAATAGACAAAAGTCTAATGGCCTACAAGGGAAGGCTCAGCTGGATACAATATATAGCGTCAAAGAGAGTATGATTTGGTGTAAAATCATTCATTCTATGTGAATCGAGCACTGGTTACATTTGGAATTCTGTCCTATATACCGGGAATAGAACCAAATTTAACCAAAAATAGTCATTATGGAATGGCAACATCTTCAGTTCTTTCATTGATTGAGCCATTGCTAAATCAGGACTATTGTGTAACTACAGACAATTTTTACACATCTCCTGAACTCTATGAGTCCCTTCTACAGAATAAAACGGATGCCTATGGAACCATTAGGGCTAACCGCCGTGACATGCCGCCAACCTTTGGCAATAAGAAGCTCAAGACGGGAGAAATGGTTGCCTGGCAGAAAGGCAAAATGATGGCACTGCGATGGCATGACATAAAAGATGTGTGCCTAATGAGTACAATCCATAACACCTCCACTGTTATGGTACACACAAAAGGTGGGAAAGACATCATGAAACCACAAATGGTGATAGACTACAACAACACCAAGGGAGGTGTTGACAGAGCCAACCAGGCAATGACATTTTATCCAGCAATGAGAAAACAACAAAAAAAGTATTACAAGAAGATCTTCAGTCATCTTCTTGAGCAATGCCTATGGAATGCCTTCATTCTACTAAAAAAAAAGAATGACAAGCCTGTGGTTCATGCTGACTTTGTTTGGAAAGTTGCCGAACGTATCTTTCTGAACCACCAAACACCAACGGCTGTAAATAGAGCTGGACGTCCTGCTGCTGGTGTTGTCAACACGGGATGCCTGACTGGTCGTCACTTCATGGACCACATCCCACCAACTGAAAAAAAGTCAGCACCCACAAGGATGTGCGTAGTTTGTTGCTCAATGTGTGATGACACTGGAAGGAAAATCCGAAAGGAAACCAGGTTCTATTGTCCTGATTGTTACATCGGATTTACCATACCCGGGATGTTTACTGAAGCAATATGACTAGTAATATTGCACCCTTGTTTGGCCCAAAAAAATGTCAGTGTTTTTGATTTGATTATATTATTGACTAAAATGTATTGAATAAAATGTATTATTGTTATATTATTATTTGTTATTATTTATAGTTATTTATTATATTATAATTTACGATTTTGTGTTTCAAACTATATCATACCCGGGATGTCTACTAGACTCTGGTTTGGACAGATTTAAGTGAGTTATTCCTAAGAATTACAGGCCTACAAAATGAATGCCAAATTTCCATGCAAAATAATTGTACCGCTTTCAGCATAAAAAATCTGACATAATCATACCATTAGGGAGGTTAAAAACAAGTAATTGAACCTATTAACATGCACATGGAAAATAATATATAATTTAGGTTTCAGCCCACCAAAACTGAAATGTTAGTGCTGGAATCTAGAGGGCTAGGATCCCATCTCCCAATGATTGTAGAACTGGCATCTCCCTGATATAAAAGTCATAGATCTGTTTTTGCTCACCTTGGAGTTTAATTTCTCTCTTTTTAACTATCTTTGAAGGTCACTGATTCTTGCTGCCCCAGAAAAGCACTTTCTCCTCTTGCATTACCCATAATATAAAACATAATGAATGTAGGGAGACCAATTTAAGATAATGACAAGAGTGCAGGACTTGGCAGCTCAATAGCTAAGATATAAAATACCTTTAGATGAGTGGAACAGTCTACCAATGTTTACAAGGAAACAAGCTATTGTTGTAAACAAATACATATGGTAACTAATGTAATATATAGTAAATAAACAAAAACACCAAACGCAATAATGTTCTAGCGTGACATATACAATCAAATCAGTGTAAATCAAATGTATGTGAATGCACGTGCAATTAATTAAATAAAAATTGTTAGATTGACAATGATATCAAGCTGCTATCAATTATATAGTGGTCAGAATCCCCTAAAAATTAAAACATATAACATAGATTGATGCGCTCTGATACAAAGTTCAATCAATGTGAGAAAATAATTTTTTGTGCTAAAAAAACAATGTGAAAAGAATTTGCTACCAAATCGCTAAAAAATCGCATATATTTAAAATCGCAAATATATGAAAAAATCGCAAATATTTAAAAACTGTGTTCCTCCAGTTATACAAATCCACTGGAAGTGGTGCGATATCTCCGAAGTAAACTAAGCAACAATTGTGTATAGATATACTAAAAAATTTGTTTGCAAATAGTAATTAATCCAAATTAGTGCCAATAAATAAATAAATTAGATATATTCCCTGTGATAAGTGTTGAATCCTCCATAATAAAAAATAAATAAATTATATGCTTATAAAGGTGCAATATATATACAATTGATGAGTATAAATAGATAAATAGTGCCAATAGAATCTGATTAAATATAGATGATTAAATTCATGAGATAGGATAAGTAACAGGCGACGCTTCAATCCACAGTAATCTGGGATATCTGGATTCCTGCAGTACTTATTTGTTCACCCTCTGAGCTATTTCTTCCACAGCCACAATGAATGGTAATTTTCTCAGTATCAAGTGGTTTTATGTAAAATAAACAAAGAGAGAAAACATTGCGCAATATTGTTACAATAAAAGTTCACAGGCAAAACAGCACAGTGATACACTCACGTGTGCCTGACTTGTTTTAGGCATGCAGGCCAGCTGAGATCTGCCTATCTGCGCATTTTTTAGTATATCTATACACAATTGTTGCTTAGTTTACTTTAGATATATCGCACCACTTCCAGTGGATTTGTATAACTGGAGGAACACAGTTTTTAAATATTTGCGATTTTTTCATATATTTGTGATTTTATATATATGCGATTTTTAGCGATTTAGTAGCAAATTTTTTTCATATTGGTTTTTTAGCACAAAAAATTATTTTCTCACATTGATTGAACTTTGTATCAGAGCGCATCAATCTATGTTATATGTTTTAATGTAATATATACTTTAATATTTATACTATACAGTATATACTTTATTCTAAAACAATACAAACGTTGCCAAGCTCTTTTGAATCCTTTTATCTTGTGTCTTTGATCATAATTTCCCCACATAACCAATTTGACTGTAACATGTTTATTTTCAGTTAGATATCTAACTTCAGTTTTAATAAACCTGACATTTTTTTCCATCTATCCATTGCCTTTCTCTAGAATGGCACAGCTTGGGTATAAACTGTGCCTGAGCATAAAGACTATGTATGGTGCTCCCATTCCGTATGAGTACAGAACGGAAGATGTTTTCTCACTAACCAGAATTTTCTATCAATTTGAAATTGTAGCAAGTGAATCATTGAATATAGGTTTAAAACTAGATTTAGCCTAAGCACCAGGAGAATTGCAAGCATAGTTGCCAACACTTCCTTTTTAATTACTGACCTAAGTTAAGCAGGATATGTGGTTTTTAGATATATATTTTATATTCAGTTATGATCCCATCTCCATTTAATCAGCCATAGAACCCATGCATTTTGTCTATGTCTGTATTTAAGGAGTTGATGGGATAGCTCTGCTCACATGTGTTGGTGAACAAGGGTAAAAAAGACCATAGATATGCACTTCTAATTTGGGTGGGTGTAAAAGTGTCCTGTTCTACTAACCCTTCTGAGGTTTTTTAAATTTCCACTTGTGTTCTTCTGCTAACTTCACAGAATGACAATCACACTCACATTTATAAGCAACATTTTTTTATTTTATTTTTTTTTATTTACCCTGCATGGATTTAACAGCAAAAAAAACGTACATATTATTTTTACAGCCACAAAGCTACGTGGGTATATTAGGCATTACAGTAAAATGGTCTATGAGAGCACTAGGCCTTGAAAGCAGAGTTAGCTGTGCATAATATGTTGGCTAGTTAGGAGTAGAAGATAATAGTGGTGACAATAATGATAATGATAATAACAGCAGAACTATCATTTCACTTTGTAATTATATAAACGTTACCTTTCTTTGTATCCCTAATGACTCAAGAGAAGATCATTTCAACAATTACCAGCTATCGTTGGCACTGTTTGTATATATTCACATCACAAACTTTAACTGGAATTGATTTGTTTATTCATATTCTGTAATTACAGTTAAGTAGGTCCTGACATTTTCATTTTTACTTAATATGCACTTTATTTCTGTGACAGTAACATACATTGCTTTTATGTCACCCAGCACCCACACAATTTTACGTTTTGAAAGCTGGCAAAATATATATTAATTTACCCTGCCAATAATGCTACTGTTATCCCACACAGATATTTTGAGACCTGGGATGCCTTGTATAGTGCACCTGTGGCTTTGGTAGGTCTAAGAATTATGCTGCATAGACACTTTGTCTGGAGTAGGGTTATATGTAAAACTGACTTGATGAGCTGATATCAGCACAAAACACAATCATGGTCTAATATCAACTATTATACAGTCTAGTCTTATTCGATGCCTTCTCTATTTTGAATCTTGCTTGTTTAAAATATTATTTCAAAAGGCCTCTAGCTTCCTTGGACCCAAAAAAAGAGATGACTGCCAGATATGATGCACACACGTGTATATAGTAGCACATTCAAATTCATGGGGTGCTTCTTATATCAGTATAAATCACTTTAAAGATCATAAATATATATGCAAATAGATCCACAGGGTAATCCCCCCATCTAATTGGCATCAACTCACCATTAGATAAGATAATGCATTGGGTTGTCATGAACGCTTCACTGTTCCATCTCATTAGTACAAAGCAGCTCAGGCTCTTCAAATATTTACACCATATGGAGAAAGCCAAGAGGGAAACCTCTGTATTGTGTTGTTCATTCAGCATTTTGTTAAAATCAATAAATAAATCCAGAATAACAATGCAGCTTTACCAAACATAAGGCATGAAATGTTACATAAGCCTCTTCTTGTGGTTTAACCACATTTGTTTTCATCAAGGACAGGCTGTTAAGTAGAATGCAGCTATTTCTAAAAAACTAGTACTAGTAATATAATCCTGTAATTTTTCTATACAGAGCCCTAGGTCTGGGGGCATTGCTGTGATGTCAGAAGTGGCGGTGCCACTGGGTGATGTAGCCCAGCCCTTTAAGCATAATTAAAATCATTGCTCCTGAAAGAACTTTTGTTTTTAGGAACAAAAAAAATATTAATACATGTCCCCCAGGGTAGTACCCAGACCCCCATACCCCTTTTATCACCAATTACATGCATATAAGGCTTCAAAATGGGCACTTTTGATTTTTCCTGTTCGGCTCCAATAGACTTCAATGGGGTTCACCATTCGGCCTAGAACATGTCCCCTGTTTGGGAGTTCTGTTGTGAACCGTACAGGGAGGTGTTGGGCCCATCCCTACAAGCCACCATTAGATACACCATGTGGCAATCACAGCGATCACATGTTGTTGTTTTCAGTGTTGGTCCCTCCCCTTCCTCTTAAAACAGAGGAAAGAGAGAGATAATAGTAATTGTAAATAGGCAAAGAATAAATGGATATGCAGAATCAGCTGTAAATGAATTCATTTTGTTTCAATGACACTGGGTAATTTTTTAACTCTTCCATGCCCCCTTCTCTCTTACATAATCTTCAGCCTGTGTCTCCAGTGACTTGTATATTAACCCTTCACCTCCCTTATGCTGCACAACCCCATTCATCTCCATCCTGCCACTGTATGTAACCTGTACATTGATCCCTTTATCTCTCACCCTCTGTGTTTGGTCTGTACAATATTATATCCAGTGCACCATTACCAAGCTCCATGTTTTAACCCCCTCAACAGCAACATGATTCTTCATTTCCAAAAACTGTGTCTAACTTTTTTTTAGCTGTGCTTAGCATAGCTGTTCATGAGAATCAGGTCCCTGAGAAAGAAGTTTCTTTCCCAAAAACAACTCTTGTATCTGTTCTTACAAACCAGATAGATGTTGCGAATAAGGTTCCTAAAAGGATTTCTTCTTTTTTTGGTGATTTAATGGTAAGACATACTGTATATTGTTCAAAAACGGCATGCAAGTGTTGAAAATAATTAGGTGTTTACCTGCTGCTGCTGTCATCCCTACCCAACAGCATAACCAAATATGTTACCCCAGCAATACGGTAGCAGCACTATCTTAGCTTGATCAAGGACACAAGTTTAGACTGCTGATTGGCTGGAAAATGACAGAGCAGCAGAAAACATATTATCCCTCTGTATTTTTCTCTCCTCATCTTTAATGTCAGCAAATGTGCAATCTAGCACAACTTGTTTGGCTTTAAGTGCTAGTCTTCTCTCTTGCAGTCTGAGTGTTGTTGTGCAAGGGCTTAGCTAGATAAATGCAGCTACTTACACAGCTGGGGCTACAACTAAAAATATATACTTTTTTTTTAAGTAATACATGCCTGAATTATTAATAAAGTACTCCAAATATAAGACTAGCATTTTTACTTAGTTTAAACACTTATTCATGGTCTTTCAGTTGTTCTTTTACAACTGTGTTACTTATGGTCCTTAAGTTGTTCTTTTATAACTGTCTTAATAATTTTGATCACCTTAACTAAAAGTAGAAGATAATATTGAAAGAAAAAAAAGTCAAAAGGGTAGGCTATCATGGCTGGCCTGTTTCTCTTTGATGCATTTTTATATTAAAAATGTGATTTTAAGGTTGTGACATAATCCATGTGACACTTTGTGGCTTATTGGATTTTATCTTGACATGTTATGCCTCTTTGCCAACGCAGTCCAAAATTGCTATACTAATATTTGTCTAGCCTGTGTTTAACTACATAATATGAATTGTTTTCAAGTAAAACAAATGAGATGTGAATGTGGTTTTAAACTGGCTCGCTCATTGCCCATTAAGACTAATTACTTCTCATTAGTGGAATAAAATAGCAATCAATGTGTTAAAATGAAGGGAGTTATATCTCCTGTGTGTATTTTATCACTTAGTATTACAGCATGACTGCCGAGTTTAGACACATCCTAAATCTTTGCCTCGCTTGTCTTGGGTCAATACAATAAAGAAATTCATATTTAGATAATAGATTTTATGTATAAGTTTGCACACACAGCAACAGAGCAGTGCTGTTGTGGCTTAGAAGCATCTAGATAGCATGTGTTTAGTAAAAATGTGTTCCTTGTTTTTTATTTTATCCCAACTGTACCCCAAGAACACCTAAGAACTGCTATTCTTAGAGTACATATCACCCACTTCTAAAGATCAGTAAAAGAACGCCAAAATTGAAAACAAAGCCTTGAGATGCTTACAAGAAGCACAGCCTTCCTGCGTAGTACTTCAATTTTTTCATCCAAGCATTGCTCTACTTCACCAGTCCAGCTATATTTCTACTGTTTGCAGTCTTGTGATCTTAGAATATGCCTACTTCAGTGCTGCAACATTCATTTCAGGCTCCTTGCTTCCTCTAACATATAGCAAGTCTGATATAAAAATTTCAGTGCTAAGAAGTTTCTCACAGCTACCAATTAAATTCACACCTGTTTTGCAGGTCTAAAAGTAATTAGTGATATGATAAGGGCTTATTTACATGTGTGTTGCTCCTCAAAGGGTTTTGACAGGCAGTAAGTAGGCTTTCTGTTGCCTGGTTGTGGCAGGGCACATTGGGTCTCATTCGGTAGATGGCAAGGCCCACCAAGCACAACTGTGGAGATAAATTTTGTTGCCCCATGATGCAAAGCATCGTAGTCGTGGCTTAAGTACAATCCCATACGCTGCCACTTCAGCTTAATGGGGAGATTTTGGGGAGCAGTAAAAACATGGCTGACCATTTTCAGTATTTTTTTATTATTTTTTTTTTGCTTTGGTAAATGTTCCCCAGGGCCATGCCCACCCTTCATGCTATTTTTTTTTCCTTAAACCCTTGCCTATTAATTTGACAGATTTGGCTTTCATCGATTCCAAATGGGATTTGAAGTTCACCAGATCCTGTTAGAACCAAATCCAGGGCAGTTTGGCTCATCCCTAATGGTCAGTGAATACATTTCCAAAAGAAATATAGCTAAAATAAGCTTTATTATATTACATAATCAATACACTACAGTATAAGCCCCTCTTACAAATAACGTCCTCTATCTTCTTACATAGTGAAAAAGACTATGTTGTCAACTGACATGACAAAACACCACCGTCATTAAAGTCTGCCATTTAAGATATAAAAAGGTAAGCAGGTTTTGGATCATTCAAATATTTCAAGAGTTGTACAATAATGAGCATGCTCACAATGACTATAACAAGTTACAAGAAAACACATTTTGTCTGTTAAAACACTATAGTCAAATATGTAAATGTAGCATTTACCTTTCTCTGCCATAGTCTTTTGTAATTCTACATTTTAGGCCTAAAGATAACTAAAAAAGCCTATATATTTAACTGAAAGCAATTATTATTTTATTTTTTTCCATAAAGATTTTATTGAAGGAAAACAGAGTTAATCAAAATACAAGCTATTACAGAAACTATGGGTAAAATGTGACATAAACATTATAATGAGTTCCAAAAAGTGTTTCATACTTGTCTTCAGCAATATTTCAATAGAACTGCATCCGCATGAGCTATGTAGTAATAATAAAAAACTAAACATGTACGCATATACAGCAGGAGCATGTTCTTTTACATTGTTTCTAAGTAGAGAATGAGGTTTTAGAGAGTCTGTGTATCTCCGGAGATACAAAAAAAAAAAAAAAAACTGAGCTAAAGAACATGAAGGAAAAGCATTTTGAGAGAAAAGAGAACCATTTCCATCCCAAAACCAGTCATTTAGCTTGCAGTTAGATATTGAACTTGCTAGAATAATTATTATTTCTTAGGAGAGAGAGGTATGGTTTACTAGTCTGGGGGAGAGAGTTTCCTAGAAGGGGTTAGGAAATGGTGTGTTGGGATTGTGTCTGTCACATAGTTAGGACATATCGCTTGGGGGGGGGTTCTGTATCCCAGATGCATGGGTGGGGGGGGTGAATGGAAGGTATGGGATGGAGTAGGTGGGATTGGAAGAGAGGCGTAGAGGAAGAAAAAAAAGGGGGGAATATTAAGGGATGAAGGAGCTCATCTCTCTCTCCTTCTATTGGTGGGTGGGGTAAAGAGTTTCCTGTATGGGAGTAAAAGTAAGATTATATCTGATGTTAGTTTAGGGGCCATAGGGAATCAGTCAATGTGGGCGGTTATTTGTGGGAGAGAGGAGTAGTCAAGTTGGGATATTCAGCTGTTGTTTGAAAGTGGTTCCAACATGCCTATTTGGTTGAGAATTTTGAGGGGGAGTCACGAGCTATGCTAATCAAGCACTCCATTTCTTCTATCTTACTGATCCTCACTAGCCATTCCATTCAGAGCTGACCATGTGCATGGCTAGTGATTTAGGCTAGGTTCACACTAGAACACACAGCGTTTCACAGCAGGAGCGTCTCCATTTACTGTTTCAGGTTCAATTTAAGCCTGAGTTTTGGGCTGAATTTGGACCTGAAATGGACCAAAAGATGCACAGGGCTCCTGTGCAATTTGCACTGGAGCTGCTGCAGAGATGTGTCAACCAGCTCCATAGAGAGCCAGTCACAATCTCCTGCTATGCGAATTGGATGCGGAGAAATCCGCATTCCAATTCGCATAGGTGTGAACCCAGCCATAGCCTCCCTGGCGGTTTTCCCGAGTGTGGCTCAGGGTTAAATTTCAGCACCATTAGTGGTAACCCCGAGCCACACTCGGGATTACATCTCAGGATCCTGGTACGGTATACTTACCTTGGCCCCAGGATCCTGCGATGTACCCCCACTGTGTCCGTGGGCTCTGTCCTCCACCTCGATGTCCTGTGTTTTCTGGGCTCCATTCCCTATGAGCGACGCACGGGGGCGGAGACTGGCCGCAAATTAAAAAAAGTGAAAATTCATAACATATACAGTACACTGTAATCTTACAGATTACATTACTCTATGAAATCTTTTCACATCTCTTTTGTCCCCAGTGCTTTGTCCAGTGCCCTGCATGCATTTTTATATGATATATACTGTTCTTTCTGCCTGGAAACTGGAGATTGTCCATAGCAACCAAAAAGTGTCCCTTTACGTCAAAAGTGGTTTTAGACCAGCTAGAAAACAGCGATAGTAAATTAGAATACTTGCAGAATCGAGCGATAGTGAAATTTATTTTATGATTATTATATTATTATTTTTTATAATTATTTATATTTATTCATTATATTATAATTTATGATTTTGTGTTTCAAAATTCATCATACCCGGGATATCTACTAGACTCATGGTGGACAGATTTAAGTGTGTTATTGCTAAGAATTACAGGCCTACAATATAAAACGCCAAATTTCTATGCAAAATAATTGTACCACTTTGAGAAGCAAAAATCTGAAATAATCATACCACCAGGGAGGTTAAAGTAGATGCTACATAGGAAGTTGGAGTGGTGAACTCATGATTGTAGGTGGTAGCCTGGGCAATGATGCAGTTAACTTCGGACCAGACGGTTTGGATATATGGGCATGTCCAATTTTTTATGTCACATGTTAATTAATGCTTTTCAAATGTATTAAAAATTGTTTTACTAAAAAATACACTCAAATAATTTTAATGCAAACAAACAATACATTACCAAATGTTTGGCAAAATATAACAGGTGAGATTGCATTAATTAAATAGAAACCAAAAGTGCCCATACACAGTTAAACACTACAGTACCCCAAATTTTTCATATGCGATGCTTTAAAAATGCTTTACAGCTTATCAATTTCAAGTTAACAGTGAATTATAAGAAATGTTGCTCTCACTCTAATGTGCTTAGCAGTCTCAAATAAATGTAGTGCAATTCTAGTCTTTGTAAGCGCACACATGTTCATATGTGTGGCTGGAGCAATTCTTTTTTTTTTTTATTTATTTAAATAAATTTAAATTTTTTAAGCATTCTTTTTTTTTTAGCTAAATTGTATTAAATTTTATTGCCATCACAATCCTATGTGATAGCATAGTGCAGATGACAGGTTCACTTCAAGGAGACATAAGGGGTGATTTACTAATAATGGTGCACACAGAATCTGGTGCAGCTGTGCATAGTAACCGATAAGCTTCTAACTTCAGCTTGTTCAATTAAGTTTTGATAAAAAAACCTAAAAGCTTATCGGTTACTATGGGGAGCTGCACTAAATTTTGTGTGCATCAGTTTTAGTAAATCTCCCCCAAGGAGTCTATTAGACACCCAATGTCACCTCTACACTCTTTTGAAACCAAATGAGCATAGGCTGTACTTCAACTCAGTTACAGAGGAAGATCAATAACATGTTTATAGCATAACCACAGTTTCTGATCATGCAGAATGGATTCTGTGGATTTAAAGCTCCTACTAGAAAACCAGCAGCCAGAAGTAATAACTGCTATATATGCTGCTGCTCTGGGAGGAGATTGCTGATGTCACAATACTGTACAGCATTGAACATCAAGAGGAGAGTAACAATACAAAAATCACTGCTGCTATAGCACTGATTAGCAACTATTTTTGAGTGGTTTTAGTTGCTTTTTTTGGAAATGAATGTATGGATATATAGAGGTGTGGATTATCTATACTAATGCAATGGGAGAGCTTTACTAAACACAGAATCTGGTGCAGCTGTGCAAGTGCATAGTAACCCATCAGCTTCTAGGTTTGAGGCCGGGTTTACACTGGTGCGACAAACGCTCCGACATTGGGAGCTCATGTCGCATGATGTGTGAAAATCAATGCTTCCCTATGGGAGCCATCTTAACTGGTCCGACACAAGTCAGTCCGACTTTGAAAATGCTCCCTGTACTACTTTGGACCAACTTTGATCCTACTTCAGCCCATTGACTATCATTGAAGTCGGATCAAAGTCGGATCGCCATCTTGCATGATTTGACTTTGGCATGTGACTTGTGCTCTGATGATCTTGAGGGGGAACTCCATGCCAAATTTTAAATAAAAAACAGGCAAGGGTTCCAGCCCTTCAGTCTGATATGGATTAAAAGGGGAGCCTCTTACCGACAACCCTGGCCATTGGTTGTCGGGGTCTGCAGGCAGGGGGGCTTATCAGAATCCGGGAGCCCTGTTTAATAAGATCTCGGCCCCCCGCCCTATGTAAATGAGCATGGGGTACATCGTTCCCCTACCCATGCACCTGGGGAAAAAGTGTCAATAAAAATTAGGAGTTTTATTAGGCAGCTCCGGGGGGGTCTCTTCTGACTTCAGGGGTCTCTTCCAACTTCTCCGCTCTCTCCGGCCTCTTCTCCCGCTATCTGGTATCTTCTGCCGGGCTCCTCCACTATCTTCTGCTCTTTTGCCTGCTCTTTTGCTAGCGGTGGCCCGGTCTTCTTCTGATGTTGACACGATGTTCTCTCCCGCTGTAATGCCGTGTGCGCGGTGTGCAACGACTTATATAGGCATGGGGTGTGGTGACCCCGCCCCTTATGACATCATCGTCCAGGGACGATGGGTCACCCGGTGACCACGCCCCAAGCCTATATAAGTCTTTGTGCACCACGCACACGGCATTACAGCGGGAGAGAGCGTGGTGACAACATCGGAAGAAGACTGGAGGGAAGAAGACGATGGTGAAGACCGGGCCAACACAAGCAAAAGAGTGGGCAAAAGAACAGAAGATAGCAGAGGAGCCTGGCAGAAGACACCAGATCGGGAGAAGAACCGGAGACTGGCAGAAGAGGCCAGAGAGAGCAGAGAAATTGGAGGAGACCCCTGAAGTCGGAAGAGACCCCCGAAGTTGGAAGAAACCCCCGGAGCTGCATAATAAATGACTTTAAAAATCTGTCTAGTGTGTATTTTTATTGACACTTTTTTCCCCCAGGTGCATGGGTAGGGGTACGATGTAATAATCATTCACATAGGGTGGGGGGTCCGGGATCTGGGGACCCCTTATTAAAGGGATTCAGATAAGCCCCCCGCCCGCAGACCCTGACAACCAATGGCCAGGGTTGTCGGGAAGAGGCTCTTGTCTTCATAAACATGGGGACAAGGTGCTTTGGGGTTCCCCCCTGCCCCAAAGCACTCACCCCCCATGTTGAGGGCATGTGGCCTGGTATGGTTCAGGAGGGGGGGCACTCGCTCATCCCCACCCCCTTTCCTGACCGGCTGGGCTGTGTGTTTGGATAAGGGCCTGGTATGGGTTTGGGGGGACCCCCACGCCATTTTTTTCGGTGTAGGGGGTTCCCCTTAAAATCCATACCAGACCGAAGGGCCTGGTATTGGCGAGGATCCAAGTCACATAGTTACATAGTCAGATTCCTGTTCATTGAAAGTCAGACTTATGTAGGCTTAAAGTCGCAGGGCAAAGTCGGATCCAAAGTAGGACAGCTGTCGTGTCACACCAGTGTGAACCTTATTGTCAAAGCTAAATTGAACAAGCTGAAATGAATGGGCAGTGCTGCTGAAGCACCTGCAAAGCACTTTGACAGCGCCGCAACACGGGTGCTTTTAACCCTTTCGTCAGCCGCTAGCGGGTGTCTAAAAGCGTCACTAAAATGATGGCAAAGCACCACTAAAACTTGCGGCGCTTTACTGCTAACACCAGCACTGCCCCGGTGTGAAAGAAGCCTTAAGCCCCGTACACACGATCAGATTTTCCGACGGGAAATGTTGGATGTCAGGCTGTTGGCGGAAAATCCGACGGTGTGTATGCTCCATCGGACAATTGTTGTCGGACCTTTCACTAACAAATATTGGCTAGCATGTCTTCAAATTTTCCGCCAAAAAATGTGTGTTGTCGTATTTTCCATTCGTGTGTACACAATTCCATCGGACAAAAGTCCAAAGTACAAACACGCATGCTTGGAAGCAGAAGCGGACGGTCTTGTAAACTAGCATTCGTAATGGAGAATTAACATTTGTGACGTGGAAAATTATGCACACACTTCTCTTCTTTAATGGGATAATAATGAAGCTGCTTTGCTAGTGATACTGATGGAGTTATTGCAAACAAATTTTCAAAAGCTTTTTTTTTCTTGTGATATTAAGAATAATATTATTATGTTTGTTTTTTTTTGCATTTGTGCAAGTTACCACAACACAATTATCCCGTAGTTTATAAGAACAAAGATACAGCTATGTTGGTGTCCCTTGTCAATTTTACATTGTATTTTTTAAAATGTAACTGCCTACTCCCAAACTGTCATTTGAAGTAAAACACATAGCCAAGTATTATTCTCCACAATTTTTTTATTGTGCATTTAAAAAAAAAAAATTAGACATGCTATCTGCCAATAGAACTTAACCAAAAAGTGCATTCTATGCATCCAAAAATATACAAAATCAAATCATTATTCAACCAAAAAAAAGCTCAAAGCAATAACTCCAAGGCCAATAAAAAATAACACGTTATCTCCTCCGATTCCGCAACATGTCTGGTTGACGAACGGCCATTCAGAAATGAACTGAAAAGCACAAAATGAAAAACGCGAAAAGAAAAGTGCGACTCAACACTCACCAAACTTCTACTAACACAAAATTAGCAGAAGGAGCCCAAAGGGTGGCACTAAAGAGCTGAAAAACCACCTAGTACGTCTAGTACGTCACTACATTCGTAATTGTTGGCCAACATTTGTTTGATCGTGTGTATGCAAGACAAGTTTGAGCCAACACCCTTTGGACAAAATTCCACGGTTTTGTTGGCAGAAAGTCCCATTGTGTGTACGAGGCATAAGTGAACAACCCTGCAAGCACTTTTTGAGCTTCCTTTTTTATAAGTGGGTCAAAAACATCTAGTGGGTGTGAAATCTTATGGGCAACATACTTTGGTGAATGTACGGTTTGCCTTTTTTGAGCACAAGAGTGGCACATGTTGGATTAGTTATATTTATTCAGACTTTTCACAATTTGAAACATTTTTAGTGAAGTGAATAGACTACTCTATGTACTATTGGAAGTTTGTTTACCTAGATACAGAGTGTAGTTGGACATTTATTAATTCAATGTTTTATGAGTATTAGAGATTAACATTTTTCATTTCATAGCAGCTGGATATGCTTGCTTTTTCACAGTTTAAATATGTTTATTATGAGGTTATTGGGAATTAACACATTTTTATATTTATATTTAGCAATTTTATTTTGTTTTCATAGTTCAGTGCACAACCTTAATTTGCTATGAGCTCACTGGTAGGAAGCACAGCAGCTTAATTTTAGTTTTTTGTCTTAGAGCTAATAATTTACATACAGCTCAGTTATAGAGTCAGAGTCAGCTCAATAAAAGGTTTATAATATGACCACTATTGCTGTGGAAACTTTTGCGTCACTATGCATTTTCCTTTGATCAAAGGCATTTATAAAGCTGCCAAGTAATATGAGCCCCCTGGAAGCGAAGGAAAGGGGGAACAATATGGGTGGTTCCCGTGGCTTGTGTGAATTGCTGCTAGCAACACTGTGACCTCCATTGATGTCCAAATGCATTTATACATAATTAACACACGTCCCTCAACAAGAAAACAAATTATTGAGTTGGTAAACAACTGTATCTTTTTTTTTCCTTTCTCTCTCTTCTCTGCCAGGTTGCTACTTATATAAGTGGGAGTTATCTGGATTAAATTTTTGTATTCTTTATAGAGAGCCGTGAGAGCGACTCCATTTACAGTAGTTATAGAATGGACTTCTATCTATTGTTTCCCCATGGGGAATGATTGTTTTGTTTTTTCTTCTTTTTTTTTTACCAGGGTGTGTTTCTGGCTAGGGTCAGAGTACAAGCCACTCTTGTTTTTCAAATGGCTATCAGAATCGGAGTCAAGGTACTGTGTGCCTATAGTGAAGCTTCCATCCATGAGGCCCCCCTGGTAGTAGATCCTGTGTGGAGTCTGGCATAAATTTTTGTATTTTTCTTTTTATCCTTTTTCTTTTTCTTTCTTTTATTTATTTTAAATAGACTCATTGATTATGCGCACCAGATATCCAAAACGACTGCAGAGACCTTTTTTTTTCTTATGAGGACTTCAAGAGACTTCTGCTGGACAATACTATTGGTATGGCCACTATCTGCATATGTGATGCTTTCCACATTTTGTCCCCTATCAAAAGGACTCTCCTTTTTAGCACATGATGACAGCAAGTATTGACCCCCTGCTGAGAGAGATATGGGGATCCTGGGTTTAAATCTGACAATATTATATGTCTGCTTTAATACAAGTTTTGGTATCTTGGAATATTAGGGGTCTTAGTGATTCAGGGAAGAGGCAAGCTATGTTTACCACATTGAAGCAGTTTTCCCCATCCATTATCTGCTTGCAGGAAACCCATCTAAATTTGTCCACCCTAAACTTTTTGAAATGTGCACAATTCAGCACTCAATATCATTCCACCTATACTACATATTCTAGAGGTGTATCTATACTGATTACAAATGATGTTGACTTCACCTGCAGGCAGGTACAAACGAAAAATAACTATAGAGGTTGCTATGTTTTTCTGTACTGTACAATGTACAGGAGGCCATATGTAAAAGCCAACATATACATCCCATCCCTATATTCACCAGAGGTATTCAAAGACTTTCTGCCTTTTAACCTCTATTAAAACCCCCTATTAAATGCCAGAGAATATCGTATTTATCAATTACCTTGATCCCTCCTTAGATAAAAATGGCACGTTTATGGGTCAATTGACTTCTACACGTACCCCCTTTGCTGGCTTTGTTTTGGGAGATTGGTCTGATGAATATCTGGAGAATTCTGGACTTTGTCCAGAATAGACTTGGCATTGGTTACCTACGCAATGTTACCTATGATTACGCATGTGACCTATGCAGCTAGGGGTTATCCAATCACACTCCATTGGTCCTCAAATTAATTCTAAATTCTGCTCAGATTAGTACCTTCTGGAAAGTGAACCCTTATTGGTTTGACCTTTTTTTCTTCAACAGGAGATTAGGGGTGAACTTCGTGTTCGAATCGAACGCATGTTCGACTCGAACATTGCCTGTTCGGTCGTTCGCCGAATTCCAAACGATATGGGCTGTTCGTGCCAAATTCAGTGGTGTGTCACGGCCCATAATTCACTGCGGCATCGCAGGGCATTGCTGGCTTATGATTGGCCAAGCATGCACTATGACCCGCATGCTTGGCCAATCACAGCGCCATCTGTACAGAGAGCAGTAATTGGCCAAAGCCAGGGTGGCTTTGGCCAATTATGGCTCAGGGGGTTTAGTACACGCCCCACACTATAAAAGGCCGCCTGCACGGTGGCCCTGTGTAGTGTGTTCCGGCGTTGAGAGAGAGATAGATAGACAGAGAGACAGTGTCATTTCATTTAAGTTACATAGAGTAGGCAGGCGAGTCAGTTAGCTGCACTTACAGTGTATTGTGTATATATATATACATCCTAGGTGTTGTATATATATATATATATATATATATATATATATATATATATATATATACTGTATTCAGTTTAGCTAGATCCGTTCCTGTTATTCTCTTCCTACTACTGACCGGCAGGCAGGTGTTTTTACAGTATTTACAGCTACCTGAAGAAAATTGCTGGTGTTCTTCTGATCCTATTAGTCCTATTAGCAACAGTATTTACAGTTAGTGTAGTACGTCCTCTGCACAGTGTGCACCTAAAGCTACCTGAAGAAAATGAGTGTTCTTCTGATCCTATTAATACAGTACCGCAAGCAGCTGTAGTATTTACAAGTTAGTGTAGTGCGTCCTCTGCACAGTGTGCACCTAAAGCTACCTGAGGAAAATTTGTGGTGTTCTTCTGATCCTATTAGTACAGTACCGCAGGCAGCTGCAGTATTTACAAGTTAGTGTAGTGCGTCCTCTGCACAGTGTGCACCTAAAGCTATCTGAAAAAAAATAGTGGTGTTCTTCTGATCCTATTAGTACAGTATCGCGGGCAGCTGCAGTATTTACAAGTTAGTTTAGTACGTCCTCTGCACAGTGTGCACCTAAAGCTACCTAAACAAAATTAGTGGTGTTCTTCTGATCCTATTAGCACAGTAAGGCAGGCAGCTGCAGTATTTACAAGTTAGTGTAGTGCGTCCTCTGCACAGTGTGCACCTAAAGCTACCTGAAGAAAATTAGCGGTGTTCTTCTCATCCTATTAGTACAGTACCGCAGGCAGCTGCAGTATTTACAAGTTAGTTTAGTGTGTCCTCTGCACACTGTGCACCTAAAGCTACCTGTAGAAAATTAGTTATGTTCTTCTGATCCTATTAATACCACAGGCAGGCAGCTACAGTATTTACAGTTAGTGTAGTGCGTCCTCTGCATAGTGTGCACCTAAAGCTACCTGGAGACAATTGCTGTTTTTCTGCTCCTATTAATACCACAGGCAGGCAGCTACAGTATTTACAGTTAGTGTACTGTCTCCTCTGCACAGCGTGCACCTAAAGCTACCTGAAGAAAATTAGTGGTGTTCTTCTGATCCTATTAATACCACAGGCAGGCAGCTACAGTATTTAGAGTTAGTGTAGTGCATCCTCTGCACAGTGTGCACCTAAAGCTACCTGAAGAAAATTAGTTATGTTCTTCTGATCCTATTAATACCACAGGCAGGCAGCTACAGTATTTACAGTTAGTGTAGTGCGTCCTCTGCATAGTGTGCACCTAAAGCTACCTGGAGACAATTGCTGTTGTTCTGCTCATATTAATACCACAGACAGGCAGCTACAGTATTTACAGTTAGTGCACTGTGTCCTCTGCACCTAAAGCTACTTGAAGAAAATTAGTGGTGTTCTTCTGATCCTATTAGTACAGTACCGCAGGCGGCTGCAGTATTTACAAGTTAGTTTAGTGCGTCCTCTGCACTGTGTGCACCTAAAGCTACCTAAACAAAATTAGTGGTGTTCTTCTGATCCTATTAGTACAGTACCGCAGGCAGCTGCAGTATTTACAAGTTAATGTAGTGCGTCCTCTGCACAGTGTGCACCTAAAGCTACCTGAAGAAAATTAGTGGTGTTCTTCTGATCCTATTAATACCACAGGCAGGCAGTTACAGTATTTACAGTTAGTGTATTGCGTCCTCTGCACAGTGTGCACCTAAAGCTACCTGAAGACAATTGCTGGTGTTCTCATACTAATAATACTACAGGCAGGCAGTTGATTCTGCTAGCTGCAGTATCAGTATATATAAACATCCCAGCTTTGTGCAGCTACATCTCACTTCAGGCCATTAGTATGTCTGGAAGGTCAACAAGGAGAGGCAGACAGTCACAAGCCAGTAAAAGAGGGCAAGCAGGCACTGTGTCTAGAGGCAACAGTGCTGGTCTTGGAGATGGTGCATCCTCATCAGCATGTGGCCGTGGAACACGATTGTCCTTTTTTTTGGCAGCTGGCCGTGTTGAGCCGCAACATGCGGAAGACTTGGTAGAGTGGATGACCAAGCCGTCCTCATCCTCCTCATCCTCTCTCACCCAGGCTCAGGGTACTTTGTCTGGCAAAGCAGCTGCCAACGCGGCCTCTTCCCTCGGCTCAATGGCATCAGTCACTCCTTCCCTAGCCTCACCATGTCCTCCTGAGGAGTCCCCCGAACTGTTTGACCACAGTGTTGGGTACATGCTCCAGGAGGATGCCCAGTGTTTTGAAGGCTCCGATGATGGTACCCAGCTAGAGGAAGGCAGTAACGTGAGCCCAGAGAGAGGGGGTGCCCAAGAAGGACAGCAATCTGGCAGTCATGTTCCCCCAGCTGCAGCATACTGCCAGATTTGCTCCAGTGATGAGGAGGGAGGGGATGATGGGGTCACTGACTCCACGTGGGTGCCTGATAGGAGAGAGGAGGAGGAGGAGGCACATCACCAACGAGGCAGGATGCCCTCCAGGGGCCAGCTTAAGGGCAGCACACTGACTGCATCACACCACAGAGCTCCGCATGTGCAGGGCGCTGCTGTCTCTGTGCATTATTCCAAAAGTTCTTTGGTGTGGGCCTTTTTTAAAACGAGTACATCAGATTCCACCGCTGCTATTTGCAACATATGTCTCAAGCGTATCTCTCGTGGCCAAAACATCTCCCGCTTGGGCACCACATGCTTGACCAGACATATGTTGACCTGCCATGCAGTCAATTGACAAGCGTACCTAAAAGACCCACACCAAACAACAAAGAGGACCTCTCCTTGCTCCTCATCAGCTGGGATCTCCAACTCCACTATACCTTCAGACCTCTCTGAGACCTGCACTGAGAGGAATGAAGGTGTAGAATTAGGTGTGTCACAGCCAAGTACTTGGGGGCAATCTGCTATCGGTACACAGACGTCAGATTGTACCAGGCAATTTTTCCTGCCCCAGCTGCTGCACAGCCGTAAGAAGTTCTCTCCCAGACATCCACATGCCCAGCGGTTGAATGCTAGCTTGGCTAAATTGCTAGCACTTCAACTGCTGTCTTTTCAGTTGGTAGACTCTGCCCCCTTTCGTGAGTTTGTGGAATGTGTGGTTCCTCAGTGGCAGGTTCCCAAACGCCACTTTTTCTCATGGAAGGTGATTCCGGCTATCTACCGGCATGTGGAAGGCAATGTCTTGGCCTCGCTGGATAGGGCGGTCAGCGGTAAGGTGCATATTACCACTGACTCATGGTCCAGCAGGCATGGACAGGGACGTTACCTATCTTTCACCGTGCACTGGGTGACTCTTCTGGCAGTAGTGCAGTAGTGTTGGAGGTTGTTCTGCCACCACGCTTCCAAAATACTACTATTGGTGATTCTGCCACACCTCTCTCCTCCACCCCCTCCTCTTCTTCTTCCTCCTCCATGGCCTCTTCCTGTGCTGATTTGACTTTGGAACCAGCAGTGCTCTGTAGGCATTCAAGGGGCTACGCAAGCACGCAGGCCAAAAGATGCCATGCGGTGCTTGAGCTGGTGTGCTTGGGGGACAGGAGCCACACTGGGGCAGAGATTCTGTCAGCTCTGCAGGGGCAGGTTCAGAGGTGGTTGATGCCAGGCCAGCTTAAGGCAGGTATGGTGGTTTGCGACAATGGCACCAACCTCCTCTCCACCCTCCAACAGAGACAACTGACCCATGTGCCCTATTCGGCTCACGTCCTTAACTTGGTGGTGCAGCAGTTCTTGGGCAGGTACCTGGGCTTACAGGATGTCCTGAGGCAGGCCAGGAAAGTCTGTGTGCATTTCCGCAGGTCATATAATGCCAGTGCTCGGCTGGCTGACCTCCAAAAGGAATTTAACCTGCACAAGAACCGCCTAATCTGTGACATGCCCACCAGGTGGAACTCAACGTTGGCCATGCTGCAGCGGCTGCACACACAGCAGAGGGCCATCAATGAGTACCTGTGCGACTATTGTATCAGAACAGGGTCAGGGGAGCTTGGTTTTTTCCCCACGCCAGTGGGCCATGATCAGGGATGCATGCACTGTCCTGTCACCATTTGAGGAGGCCACGTGGATGGTGAGCAGTGACAGTGCATGCATCAGTGACACTGTCCCCCTTGTCCACCTGTTGGAGCACACGCTGCATGGAATAATGGACAGGGAACTTGAGGCAGAACAGAGGCAGGAAGAGGAGGACTTCCTAAGCTCTCAAGGCCCCCCTTATCCAGACAGTGTTCCTGCATGCCCGCTGATCACACAGGAAGAGGACGAGGAGGAGGAGGAGGAAGAGGAAGAGGAGGATTGTGTCAGCATGGAGGTGGAGCCTGGCACTCAGCATCAGCAGCAGTCTTTAAGGGATCATTTACAGTCCCAAGAAACCCATGGACTTGTACGTGGCTGGGAGGAGGTGGCTGCGGATCATGTCATCCTTAGTGACCCAGAGGACTCCGGACCGAATGCCTCAGCAAACCTACGCTGCATGGCCTCCCTGATCCCGCAAAGCCTGCGAAAGGATCTTCGTATTCGTGGTATCAAGGAGAGGGATCAATACTGGCTGGCAACCCTCCTTGATCCACATTACAAGGGTAAGGTTGCGGACCTTATCTTGCCGTCGCAGAGGGAGCAGAGGATGAAACATCTTCAGGAGGCCTTGCAGAAAGGTCTGTGCAACGCGTTCCCAGAGACTGGGAGGTTACAAACTCCTGTTCCTGGACAACGTGTTGCTAAAGCTTCAGTCAGTCAAAGAAGGAGCGGTGGAGAAGGTGGCTGTCTGACCGATGCGTTCAGACAATTTTTTAGTCCGCAGCCCCAAGGTATGATCGGTTCCAGCAACCATCGCCAGCGTCTGTTTTACATGGTGCAGGAATACCTAGGGGCAAGATCTGACTTGGAGACCTTTCCCACCGAAAATCCTCTGGGTTACTATGCCTTGAGGGTGGATCACTGGCCAGAGCTTGCAAAGTATGCAATTGAGCTACTGGCCTGTCCTGCATCCAGCGTTCTTTCAGAACGCACATTCAGTGCTGCTGGAGGTTTTGTAACCGATCACAGGGTGCGCCTGTCCACCGACTCGGTCGATCGACTGACCTTCATAAAAATGAATCAGTCTGGATCACCACCAGCTACCAAGCACCTGATGCTGATGTAACCGAATAATTTTTTTTGAAATGTCAGATCCCTTCAAGACTGCCTATGCGGATGCTGAGTGACTATCCTGTTATGCTGAGTTACTATCCTCTTCCTCCTCAATGATCATGCTGATAGCTTGTAAGAATATTTTTGGTTCTGGGCACTGCCACCAGTGGCTAAGGCCCAATTTGTTCAGCCCCTGTTTAACAGGGGTGTGCAATTACAATTTTTGGTGGAATATTTTGCAAGGAGGGTTTGTTGCTGCACTCAACTAGAATATTTGTGAGGGGTTGCAGTGTTGTGGCACCAGCACCAGTGCCTAAGGCCAAATTTTTCAGCCCCTGTTTAACAGGGGCGTGTAATTACAATTTTTGATGCAATACTTTGCAGCAGGGCTTGTTCCTGCGCTCCAACTAGAGTATCTGTGAGGGGTTGCAATGTTGTGGCACCAGCACCAGTGCCTAAGGCCCAATTTTTCTGCCCCTGTTCAACAGGTGCATGTAATTACAATTCTTGGTCTAATATTTCACAGCAGGGCCCCGTTTCAGCTCCCACCAAGAGTAACTGTGAGGACTTACAGTGTTGTGGCACCAGCACCACCACCACCACCAAAGGCCCAATTTTTCTGACCCTGTTCTACAGGGGCATGTAATTACAATTCTTCATCTAATATTTCACAGCAGAGCCCGTTTCTGCGCCCACCAAGAGTAACTGTGAGGGCTTACAGTGTTGTGGCAATACCAACACCTAAGGCCGCAATTTCTGCAGAGTATACAGGGCAGGCCTCTACTTTCAAACATCCAACTTACAAATGACTCCTACTTGCGAACGGAAGGAGACAACAGGAAGTGAGATGAAATCTACCCCTAGGAAGGGAAATTCTCTCCTGTAAGAGTTAATATGGGAAAACGTGTCTCCTCTCCACTGATGCTTTATCACCAATCCTTGTTTCACTAAAAACCCCAAATTGTCAAAAAACATTTGTCATTGGGATAGAAAGTGAGGTAAAATCTTCTGAAGAGGTGCACAGACAGCAAAACAAATGTCACAGGGGTGATAACCCTTCCCTATGTTTTCCAAAAAGCTTAAAAATAGATTTTTGGCTGGAGCTACACTTTAAAAATGTACCAGTTCAAAGTTACAAACAGATTCTACTTAACAACAACCCTACAGTCCCTGTCTTGTTTGCACCCCCTGTATACTGCTGTTCAAAGGCCTGGGGCCCCACGCCTTTCCTTTTTTTAATTTGGGTGCGGGGTTCCCCTTAATATCCATACAAGACCCAAAGGGCCTGGTAATGGACTGGGGGGGTACCCATGCTGTTTGTCTCACTGATTTTTATCAATATTACCTGGAGCGGACATTACATTAAAGCCGTAAGCAGCTTTAAATGACTTTTATTATTTTAAAAATGTAATTTTGTGCAGGGACTGTTCTAAGCACGGGAAACACGCGCCACTTTACAGGCATACTATAGACACCCCCCAGGTATGATATTTAAAGCAATATTTCACTTTTTTTTCACTTTAAGCATCATTAAAATCACTGCTCCCGAAAAAACGGCCGTTTTTAAAACTTTTTTTTGCATTGATACATGTCCCCTGGGGCAGGACCCGGGTCCCCAAACCCTTTTTAGGACAATACCATGCAAATTAGCACTTTTGATTTCGAACAATTGAGTCCCATAGACTTCAATAAGGTTCTAACGTTCGTGCAAATTTTCGGTCCGTTCGCATGTTCTGGTGCGAGCCGAATCAGGGGGGTGTTAGGCTCATCCCTACAGGAGATATTTTGCTTGATATATTTGCCTACAGTGTTGCAAACAAGCCCTCTGTATCTTTGCAGATTTATTGGGATTCCTTGAAAGCCTATATAAGAGGCTTATTTATTTGTCAAATCTCAAAAATTAAAAAGAAATCCAGGGCTTGGAAAAGCTCTGTAGCCAGAGCTGTCCTGCAGCCTGAACATCAATATATAGCAAGTCCCACTGCAGAAGCCCAGCAAAAATGTATACAGAGTCAACAATCATGTGTGGAAATATCCTGTAAAAAAGCAGGGCAGAAATGTTTTTTCCTCCAGCAACCTTATTTTGAGGAAGAGGAAAACATGGGGCACCCCCCTAGCTACAAGTGTAAAAGACCAAAAACCTTTGACCCGCGTGGTAGAATTGCAAGGATCTCCAACTAAAATGGTATGCATTACTCTGGAATATTTAATCCGTTTTTTGTGACTTTTAAAAAAATGTATATAGCAGTAAAGTATCTTATGAAGAGGCCAAATTACAACTCTTTCTTGATTCCAATATGTTACCAGAACTGTCTGCAGTTGACAGGAAGTCATTGGATAAACCTCTGACTTTAGAGGAACTCTGGGTCGCTGTTGCCAGTCTGCCCAGTAATTAAGCCCCAGGCGCTGAAAGGGTTGCCAGGGGAGGTCTATAAAATGTATGGAGCTAATTTGTTGCCTGAACAGAAGTATTAAATCCAGCATTAGAACGTGGTCATCTTCCTCCCTCATGAATGAGGCGGTAATTATAGTACTATTAAAACCTGATAAAACCCCTAATAATCCAGAGTCATATCACCCAATATCACTGCTCACATCAGATGTGACCCTTTTAGCAAAAGCGTTAGCCACTAGGCTGGAGAAAGTAATCTCCAGATCAGTCTGGCTTCATTCCAAATAGATCCACTGCTATAAATCATAGACATTTATTCTTTAATCTGCAGGTTTTGTCTGATAATTTAGGTCAGTGTTTCACAACTCAAGTCCTCAAGGTGCCCCAACAGGTCATGTTTTCAGGATTTCCCTCAGATGAATTGGCTGTGTTAATTACTAAGGCAATGAAACTGATCAAATCACCTGTGCAAAATAATGGAGAGCCTGAAAACATGACCCGTTGGGGACTGGAGAAACACTGATTTCGGTAACAGAGCTATATTGTCGCTTAATGTGGCAAAGGCTTTGATAGCATAGAGTGGAGTTTTTTATGGAGCAATATTTTTTTTATCCAAGGGTAGGGGGTCTCATTAGAAGGCACCACCTCCCATAGTAGAAACATTAACAAAGTGCGAAAATGGGAGTTTTAAGGTGCCAAATTAATCAATTGAAACAAAATCAAAATTTGACAAATGGTAAAATGTATAAACCTCATTTTTTTTGCCAATTGTCAGTCAATTGGTGTTGTATATTATATGGAATGCCAATGCGGCATATTTGGGAAAACCAAGAGGTAATTTTTCCACAGAATTAGGGACCATGTAGGACTGGCCAATGACAAGAAATTTGAAAGCCCCATAAGCTGCCATATGGGGCTCTAATACCAATTTGACAGCACAAAAATTATGTTTTTTGCTTTGGAGCATATCCCTTTCAACGAAAGGGGAGGGGATGCAGATAAGTTACTCCTACAACGTGAAACTAAATGGATTTTCAATTTGTCTGCTACTAAACATCCAGGGCTGAATGATTCTCTCAGTTCCATTCTGATTCTGTTTGGTTCTCTTTTTTTCATTTGCAAATGTGGGACAATATATAAAGGTGGGGAGGGTTGAGCTCTTTCTTCCATGTTTGGTTAGCTGCATCTTAATGTATCAATTTTATATATGAACTAAAATAATGATGTGAAGGTCTTTTGATGGTTGACATTTGTCCTCGATTGCATATCCAGGCTTCTTGTGGACTACTGGGGCCCCTGGTCAGTTATGCGGAGTGGTTTTTCACATGGACGCCCAGGGCGTCACCATGGTTGTGGGGAAAGAAGTCCTTTTGGGCTTCGCTTCGTGCCTGGATAGCGCCAATTCTGTTCCCCCTTTCTCCTATGTATCTCTTTTCCCCATAGAGACAAATTGCCTTCTTCCCTATTTAAAATTATAGATTGAAGACACATAATATAGATTAATAAGATTGTAGGTAGAGTTGCCCTTTAATAGGTTGTTTAACATTGTTTTCCCTTTTTGCCATCATTGTTTTGATTGGCGGGGTGAGGTGGGCTTATGGAGCTCTGTGGTTTGTTGGCGGGTTGTTTCTTATTGATCTTCTCCCGTCCGTTCCTCCTTTTGCCTCTCCAAACCATCCTACTTATAGTGGGGGATCTGTGACATGATCGCCGCAGTTTCGCGCATACGTGGTTAAGGGAATAAGGTTTTTCCAAAACCGCAGCAGCTAGTGTGTTTTGATCCTGCGTTATCACAAGATCTTATTCCCTGCTCTGTTTGAGACAAGGGGGAGTTAGGGGAGGACAGCCAATGAACGTCTGCATCCCGGCAGCGACATCAGATGCCGCAGGGATGGAAGGAATATTTAAATACTCTCATGGAGGTGGCATTGCTGATGCAGCCATCTGCCGTATTTGATTACTGCAGGAGAACTTTTTTCCTTTGGAAGGTAAGCCCATCTATGACAGGCTGCTCTTTTTGAGACAGATATAGGTTTTGAGCTTTATGGAAGCTAATTGGTCTTATTGTTATTTACAGGAGCATTGATTCCTGTTCGTTATCTTGACTAGTGATTTGGATTCATCCTGTCTCACTGGTCTGTTAAAGCCATAGATATAAGAGACCTTGCTTTTGTAGCACTTAAAGATTATTGTGTCTAGGTAAGACAAAACTGACTTCTGAGGTTATACTGAATGAGTGGGCTTATAGAGTTAGATATATATTATCATATCATATGTCCTTTCAGGTTACACAGTTCTCTTAAGCCATACACGTCTTTTGATGTGGCTTCTCTGACGTGTTTTTTTGCTTCGTAAGGTCACTTTCTACCTCCCTGAGTTCTTTACAAATGTAGAGTAGGTAGAGATGGATCAATTCTATACCTTCAGAGACAATTTAATTTGTCCAATCCTAATTAGTGATGTTTCCTTGCAGGTTCAATTAAGGGTTATATATCCTCTCGCTGACATACCTATACTTTGCGAAAGACTGTCCACTTGGTGGTCCTTTGGAGTGGTGCTTGCAGCTTGGGTGAGAGTTCATTCATCAGATGACCTATAATTGATTAGGTGTATATATATACCACAATTACCGGAATTTTTTATGGTATTGTTTATAGAAAATTGATTTGAACCCCAGTTTATACATTGGACACAGCTCTTTTATGCTACTCCAATGGCTCGGGTCCAGGTAAATGAACATATATCAACCCCCTTTTCATTACAACAAGGAACAAGGCAGGGGTGCCCATTATCACCCCTCCTTTTTGCTCTGGCTCTTGAACCTTTGACTGCTGCTATTCGTCAGTCACCCAACATTGTCAGGCTTCATAGATCCCGAGGAGAGGACAAGATTGCTTTACACGCTGATGATATGCTCCTATTTTTGGGAGATATCTCATTCTCCCTAGTATTAGTGATGTCCCTAAATACCACATATGGCTCCTTTTCAGGTTGCACAATAAATTAGGACAAGTCGGTTCTTCGACCAATAGACCATCTGGTAGCTAATCTGCAAAGTTCTGCGTCCTAAATAGCTATAGTCTCTACATTCAAATATCTAGGCATTCAAGTTACATCACAACTGAATGAGTATGTAGAGAGGAATCTAGATCCATTGCTTAAGCACCTCAAACAAATAAGAAAATATGGACAAGCTTTTTTTAACTGTAGTTGGTAGGGCCAACCTGGTAAAGATTCTTTGGATGCCACAATTGTTGTATCTCCTACATAATTGCCCTATATGGTTGCCTCAAGGTTTTTTCCAGCAGGTGGATACCCTCTTTAGGAATCTGGAGATACAAATGCCCACAGATTAGACTAGTAGTTGTGCAGTTACCTAACGATAGAGGGGGTCTAGCTGTCCCCAATGCTAGGGTGTATTATCTAGCATCACAACTTCAGCATATATATGTATGGAATGTCATAGACCCTGAGGACCCTAAACAGCAAATTGTACTTTCACAGTTTTCAGTGGTGACATCGGTGCAATTAATAGTAGCTTATCATTTTTATAGTAAACGTTATTTGCATACATTTCACTTAATTCACAAAGTCTAGATTACTGTTCAAAAACGTACCTCTCATAAGAGATATTTCCAATATATGCCCAGATGAAATAACCCACGATTATCCGAGATAGCAAATCTTTAAAACTTTGATTCATGGAAAAAGGCCAGCATTGTGTTTTCTTTATCAGCATTTTGATAATAAGGTTCTACAACCATTTAACAAACCTGGCAGAGAAATACCAGTTGTCGAATAAACATTTTTTTTCAATATTTGTAGCTGTGGCATGCTCTGCAGAGTCAGGCAGCAACTTTTCTGGTAAAATATAATCCTTCCTCAATTTTAACTATGGCAGTATCCACAAGTTGCTCCAAACAGTGACTCATTGGTGACATATACTCCTCCCTACAAACAACAATTAGCGCTAGTACTCACTATCCTTCTCACAGTGTCTGACAGTTATTTAAAATGTATAGGTCTCATTACAATTATATTCCTGGGGTAAAGCAATAACACCAAATTGGCCAAGATGTACTACTGTTACAGAAACACTTATACACATATTGAGGCATTGTCCTAAATTGCAGCGATATTGGAAGTATATATTTGATACTTTAAAAAAACTCTATGCTCTACATATGTCCATTCTGACCCAAAAATAGCTTTGCTAAGGATTATATCGGAAGCTACTTTTCCATCTGAAATGCATGTGATGTGGCTTGTATATATCCCGTAAACTCATATTGCAGAAATTGATATAAAACTCCCTACCAACAACTGCCCAATGGGATAATTGTTTGTATATGCCATCATTATTTAGTCTTTAACTGTATAAACTAAAAATCTTGCGAGCTACCAAAGAGATGACCGAACCATAATAACAACTGAACCCATGTGATGTGGTAAATAAAAATAAAGATGAAAAATTAAAAAATGAATGTACAGGTGCTAGCATAGATCACACTCCCATAAATTGTGCTAAAAGATAAATAAATAAAAAAAATGCAGCGCTATGTGAATGCATCCTCAATACCATACATACCATGACCAATACATGGGTGAATAACATAAAGTGCTATTGTGCCGAACATAAATTATTATAAATGAGCAATCAAAAATCATATACATACAATCAACAATTATACTGATATGTGAATAACAGTATTACACAGTGCTCCAAGCAAATTGACAGTGAAAATAATTTATAAAAAATTCCTATGATAAACAAGTCCACAACAACAAGGGAAAGTAGTTGATATTGAAGTCCTATAATGTCCAATAATGTGACTTTGTGGTGGTGCTCCAAACAATTGTACAGTGGCTTCAAACACATGCTCTCCCCCTGTGCGATTGTGCTCACCTCATGGTATGTGACCCTGAGGTGCCAGGACAGTGGAGGAGACAGCACATGCTCTCTGAGCAGCTGCTGATGAATTCAAGTTTCTAAGCCTATTGGAGTGGATTTTCTAATTTATATTTGCTATAGAGTGGTGCTCTGGAAGCACCATGAAAGTGTGAGTACCCTGACGTTTTTACCTTTAATAAATTTGTGTTTAAACGATAATACACTATCCAGACTTTTTTATTTGAATTGAGGAAAGCATCATTGGATATACCTGGGGATCCCACAGAGACCATTACACTAATGCCCTGTACACACGACCGTTTTTTCCGTCGGAATAAACTCTGAAGGTTTTTCCGACAGAGTTCTGATGGAATTCCACTCAAGCTGTCTTGCATACACAGGGTAACATAAAGTTCCAATCGTCCAGAACGGGGTGACGTACATGCGTATGACGGGACTAGAAAACAGAAGTTCAATAGCCAGTAACCAATAGCTTCCGTTTCGTACTTGCTTCAGAGCATGCGTAGTTTTTGGTGCGTCGGAACAGCATACAGATGAGCGGTAGTAATTTGTTCCATCAGAAAAATATAGAACATGTTCTATCTAATCTGAATGTTCGACAGAAAAAGTCAGATGGGGCATACAGTACACACGGTCGATATATACGAAGCTCCCATCGGACTCTTTCTGTCGGAAATTCCGCTCGTGTGTACACTGCATTGGAACCCAGAGGTGGTTCAGCTGCTTTTCCAGACCAAACTTAGTTGTGCAGTCACATACCCTGATGTGAGCATAATCACATGGGGGGGGGGGGCATGTGTTTGAAGTCACCACAAAAATCACAATATTGGACATCATAGCACTTCAATATCAACTACTTTCACTGTGGACTTGTTTGTCATAGGACATTTGTATAAATTATTTTCACTGTCAATTTGCTTGGAGAACTGTGTAATACTGTTATTCACATATCAGTTTAATTGTTGATTGTATGTATATGATTTTTGATCACTCATCTATATTAAAGGGTTTGTAAAGGTACAATTTTTTTCACCTTAATGCATTCTATGCATTAAGGTTAAAAAACATCTAACAATACCGCCCCCCCCCAGCCCCCTGTTTTACTTACCTGACCCCTCGAAAGTCCTGCGCTCGCTCTGGACATCCTCTTCGCCGCTCAACCTGGCCGTTGATTGGCTAGAGTGAATGGATTGAAAGCAGTGCAGCCATTGGCTCACGCTGCTGTCAATCACATCCAATGCCGGGGGGCCGAGTGATACAGTGAGCGGCTATGGCCACCGGCTATATCACGGGAGCCTGCCCGCAAGCACTCAACACCATGCGAGGGAGCTCAAATGAAAGTGTTGAGTCCTTGCGGGGGGGGGGAGCTGAGACAGCCGCCGAGGGACCCCAGAGGACCAGGTTCGGGGCCACTCTGTGCAAAACGAGCTGCACAGTGGAGGTAAGTATAACATGTTTGTTATTTAAAAAAAAAAACTAGCTTTAGTGATCCTTTAATATATTTTTGGCACAATAGCACTTTATGTTATTCACCATTGTATTGGTCACAGTATATGGTATTGAGCACGCATTCACACAGCGCTGCATTTTTTAAATTTAATTATGTAGTCTTATAATTTAGTTTATCTGATTGCCTTGAATTGTTGCCGACTTCATATACGAAGAGTATAATTGTTAATTTTTTATAATGTTAAAATGTCTTAAGCAACAGAAATTGTACTATCTGGAAGGACTCTGTGTCCTTGCTCTCTTTCTCTATCACAGAGGGGAAACATCAGGGGCTTGTTTATACCCCTAATATTTTTCCAAAGAGGACCTGTCACAAATGGAATGGATACTGTATCAAGGGGATTTTCACCCTTTAGTGATATTACTTAAATTTAAAAAAAGTAAAAACACAAAAAAATTGCATTTAAAAAATGTAAAAGGACCACACCTCCACCGCGCATCAACTGTTACCCAAATGATCCCAACCCAAATGGTCATCTCCGAAGCAATCCATGGCAGCCAACTGACTCTCAATGCTGTATTCCTTCTGAGCTTGCCTTCTTTCCCACAGGGAATGGCGATAAGCCTTGCGAGATTCAACTGTTGTTGGCAGACTTCTCCTGAGGTTATGTTATGTTCTTTGTGACGTGTATCTGAACGCTGCAATCATAATGGGTTTATCCCACCCTTTCTTCCTCTCTCCTACCCTCTCCCCCTTACCTCTCTCCCCCACTTTTTAAATTTTTTTTTATTTTTGGGATTTTAACCCAGATTTTAACGCAGTTTCTTTCCTGCATGGTACACATTCACTTAAAATATATACCATGGGCGTACTAAGCTCCTTTGGTGTAATAACTGCTTTTAACCTAATGTCTTTTACAACCAAACTATGGCCACTGGCTGCTTTAGTTACTAATGGGCTTGGATAACCTAAGATACCCTGGGACAGCCTTGAGATGTATTTGGTACTTTATATCTAGCCATAAGCCACTTTTTGTCAACTCTTGGCGATGTTACTTCCCCCCAAATCCTACTCTTCATGCTTAAACATGGGTCAAGTCAAAAACACATGCCACTCTTAGTGGACTTTCCCTTTTTGAATAATGGTGTCAACTTCACACCTTACTGTCGTGGATGTGCTCCCCAAGTTGGTTGTTGAGGCCATGTTGTGCTATACTGTTATGCTCATAGAGCGTCATTTACTTGAATTTCTCCTTTGTTTAAATAAGCAGTTTTAAACCTCTCTATTTCTTTTTATTTCTTTTTGTCCTCCCCCACCTAGTGCACCCTCCGGTCCAAGCAGTATCGGGTTACATTGGTCCTATTGGCTGTCCTGTTTCTGGCATTCCAGACCCTATAACAGGCAAGTACAAACTACCAAACAATGTTAAATACTTCATACTCTAAATTTACAGCACTTACTCTCAATGTCCAAGGCTTAAACTCCCCTACTAGTAATGAAGGCTTTTAAATATTACTACAAAATGGGCATAGACATTTTATTACTTAATTTTTCCCGATCTACTTCTAAATATCTAAATGCAAATTACCCCACATTCTTCCTCTCTAGTTGCCAGGAAAATAAAAGAGGGTGGCAATAAGCCTTTCTAAAAGTCTCATTCATGTCCAATAACATAGTAAAGGATAGGTAGGGAGGGTAGATTAATTTTAGTGACTGGGGAAATTAATGAATAGGCAGTCACTCTAAATTTCACTATAATTATTCTCTCTGGGAAACTAGACTTCTTCACTTCTATGCTTGATACCTTGATGCCACATGTGGTTGGACATGTAATCCTAGATTTTCTTGTACAATTTCCCTTTAGAGTTATCAAAAATCAAATAATAGGAGGTCAAACCTAAACATTTTAACATTGTTTGCACTACATAATTAGAAGTTAAATCTAAAGGAAAGTGAACAAAAAAAATTGTATAATGTGTAGCGAGCTATACCCACAACAAGGTTTTGCTTAAACACACACCGAAGCAGAGTGGCAAACAAGCAAAGGTCTTGCATCAATATGATCTCATAGATGTCTTGAGAGATTGTAAAACAGGGTTACATATTTTACTCACATGTACATTGCACATATTCCCAAATCAACCACATTTTCACTCTCTATCCAGTCCAACTGACTATAATGGATTTATGGCTTAAGCCGAAACCATCGTTGTGGCACCTTAACACTTCATTACTCAATGACCCTCTAATCTTTAAAGAAATTGAATCAAAGATACAACAATACTTTTGAGACAATTCGCCTACTATTACCTTTCCATCCATCAATTGGGCTCATAAATCAACCATTTGGGGTACGGTAAATGAATCCATATAGCCTCTAATGTCAAACAAGATAGGGATATAACAATAAAACAACAAGAGGCAGACCTTTATTGCCTTATACCAAAACAGAAAAACAATCCTCAGATAGCTCTTAGGAAAAACATAGATTTAGCATGCACTGCCCTTAATCTGAGTCTCACCACAAAAGTGGAAAAATATGTTAGATGGTCCCAACGTCATTACTACATCATGAGAGATAAGCCCAACATCTTTTGGCAAGAAACGTAACTCCCTGTGTTACCAATCTGGTGCTACCAAAATTGCACCTTCAAACTGGTATGCTGACTCAAAATCCACAGCTTATTATGCGCAAACTTTTAAACTTTTATTTAAAACATTATGCATCCCCCAGTCCATTTCCCAAAACATTGGCTGAAAAGTTTTTTCAGGACACCCCTATACCTCATTTATTGCAAGAACAGTAAACCTGCTGGAGGAAGAATTTACAGAAGGTGAAATTAAGGTTGCTAAAAAAAGCCTCAACTCCACCAAAGTGCCAGGGCCAGACATTTTTTCCAGACATTACTACCGAAATATTCAGAAACTTTGACCCCCCATCTATGCTCTTTTTTTTAATGATTTGCACAAGGATTCTTATCTTCCTCCCCATGAAAATAAAGAATTCATATAAGTGTTGCCAAAGCCAGGCAAAGATCATGGGGAATGCACTAATTACTGCCCAATTTCCCATATTAATGTCAAACTCAAAATTATGACAAAGATCCTTGCCACTAGAATAAACACTTTTCTGGACAAGTATAATACATCTAGATCAAGTGGGGTTTGTCTCTCATAGGCAAGTCCCCAAACAGACCAGGCAAATAATAGACATTTTCTTGGCAGTACATTCGGATTTGGATGCTAAAGGCAAGAGAAAGGGCATGCCGTTGTCGTTACATTTACACAAAGCCTTTGACTCATTATCTTGTGACTACCTCTTTTAGGCTCTGGAGCGTTATAGCTTTGGATTAAAAATTTTAACTCTTCTACGAAAGCTAAACAACGACCCGACACTATTGATATGCATTGGGAGCTATAGCCTTTCATCATTAGGTATTTGCTGGGGGATGTGCTAGGGCTACCCCTTGTCGCTAATTGTATTTAATTTAGCTGTGGAGCCCATAGCAATATGGCTCAGACATGCTGTAGACATACAAAGCATTCAATGTGGCGATCGAGTGTGCCCTATTTGCCAATGATATAATAATGATACGCTCCTCCCCTATCACTTACCTCCCAAATTTATACCCATTTTAGTGACAATTTTCACTAATCTCTGGCCTTAGGGTCAGTCACTCCAAATCACAAGCATTAAATATTTCTCTGGAGGCCCATAATGTTCAGACCCTTAAAAACTCCTTTCTGTTTCAGTGGCAAACCGTTGCCTTACCCTATTTGAGTATCAACCTAACCCCTTCCCTGCATACATTATATTCATGGAGTTATCCCCCACTATACCGGAAACTCTCTGATGACCTCAATAGATGGAGCATTGAGCATGTGCGGGCGTCTTTCAAACGCTGCAGCTGTATTCAAACAAGTGTCCTCCCTGCTGCTTGTATATTGATCCTTTGGACGGAGTCACCCTGGTCTGCCTGGTCTGCCTGGCTATCCTGGCCATCCTCCCCCTACATTGTCGATCATATTAGGACGTTAATACGACTGTGCACCTGGTTATTTACAAGGTGTTTCACAGCTTGCCGTTGGTAAGCATTTATTTTACCTGGTGGTGGATTCTTTCACGTGGTGTCACCGGAAGGATTTATCAGCTTCATTGCACCTTATTGGACATTATTTGAATTCATATTTGGATTTTATTATTTCACTGGTGTGATTTTTTTTATATTGCTTATTCACATATGGGGTGTGTTTAATATTTTTTCTTTTTGATATTTATGTGGATCCCTCAGAGATCTATTTATATTATAATTCACTTGTTTGGAGTGCGGTTCTTATCTAACCATTATCTTCAATAGATGGAGGACTAATCCCCCCTCATGGCTTAGTAGATTGTACTCAAATCCTATACTTGTTCAGAACTATCCTAATGGCAATCAATATACTGATCTAAAGGCCTTCCAACAGAAGTTGTTGAAGTTCATCTGGGGAGACAATAGACCTAGGGTGAATAAACGTATGCTATTTATGACAAAGCAGAGGGACGGCTTGGGAGTCCCAGACCTCATAAATATTTATATGCATCACAATTGGCTCAGATAATCCAATATCATACCCAGACCCCTTATGCACTATGGATGAAAGAATCCTCCCTTCATCCACTGAGAAATATCAGCCATCTAATGTGGCTGCCAGCCAAAGCTAGGCCTGTGATCTTATGCCCAACCCTATCTTTCACCTTGAATTTCTGGTATAGGTTATCAGAATCTTTCAGATTTAGATCTCTGTCCTTTGGCTCCATCGCTGCATAATCCTACTTTTACCCCGGGTCTCTCTCCACAAGATTTTGCCTGCTGGACCAACAAAGATTTACTGCTCATAGCGGACTTAAAGGCACAATGTAGCACATATGGTGGACGTGTCCACGGGTACAACAATTTTGGTTTTGCACACTCCGAAAGGTGTAGGTAAAAAATGATAAAAAGAGTGAAAAGCTATAAAAGTAGTCTGGTCACCTGAGGTAAAAAATGGAGAGCATTGAAGGAGCTGATGCACCTCAAAAATCCAATAAGGTACATTCCAGCCCATTAATTTTGAATGAGCTGTCTAACACAGCACAATGCATTGTGTTTTGAATGGGCTCTTAACATAACATAATTTTTTTGATCAGGATGCCCATGCATGAGCTCCCCTTCATGGTAAAGTAGGTGGATGTCATTAGTGTCACCAGGGCTGGTGCAAGCAATAGGCAGCTTAAGCAGCCGCCTGAGGGCACCAGGAGGGAAGGGTGGTAAAATCTAATCCCTAAAAGCTGAATCCAGTATCTGAACTTCAGAGCCCAGTGCCAGATCGGACTAAAGACCCCCCTCCTCCTTCTCAGCTTTTATGTTCTCCTATACAGTATTCACAGACAGGAGGAGGGGGAGGAGGATGGACACAACCCTCCATGTCCCGTGCTGATCGGAGGTCTGTATTGATTGCAATATACATGGGACTTGCAGGGAAGGGGGGCAAGTTTTGCAAAAAATAAAAGAATATGATAAGAGGATACTGTTTGTGTTAGGGGGCACTTTGGGAGGGGAGAGCACTGCCTAGCACATACATTATCCTCTTATCCCCCATCACTGCAATTTTTCTTCTTTGCAAACTTTCCCACTATCTTGAAAGAGATGCTGGTTGCTACAGGGTGTACAATCAAGATGTCTGGGACCCTGGGAACCTCACTATAGATTCAGGGTAATTGCTCCAGCTGCCCACACTAGTGCCCCCCTTGCCAGATTAGTGAAGCCAAGTGCCAGAACTTTTTTCCGCACTGGGCTCCAGGACTCAGGGCTAGTTCACACCATGAATCACACAGGAATGCACTGTGCATTCCTGTGCAATTCATATGTCTTCTGGGTGCTGTACAAGGTCAGCCTATTCATTTGAATGGGCTGAAATTGTGCCAGTTTGCACTAAGAGTTGTGCATGCACCACTTTACAAAACGCACTGCAACCGGATCACATGGTACTTCTGATCATATGATCTGGTGCAGGCAAACATACTGCATTTGCGACCTGCATTTTGGGAGTCATTCATTTAATACCCAGTGCAGATCACAACTGCAGTGCATTTTCCCTCACAGAGTTCTGGTGTGAACATGCCCTTAGTCCAAATGCACAAGATTTTGTTTGTATCTCAGAAAGGTCCCACTAAAACCAGGACAATTGGGAAGTATAGGTTTGTATTAGAAGGGGAGAGGATTTGTGGGAGGGGGGGCTTTGTACTGGGTATTTGGATGGGAGGATTTGTGACAGAATTGGGGAGAGGACTTGTGCTGATGTGGGGGTTTTAGGGGAAAGAGTATTTGTGCAGGGGAGAATAAGGGGAGAGAGGATTCGACCCAAGATGGGGGGGTGTTAAAAGGGAGGACTGGGGAAGAGGATCTGTGCTTGAAGTGGAGGGAGAGGGATTGGGGGTGTAGACATCCTTCAGGCTGCACCCCATCACAAATAAAGGCACAATGTGAAGACAGTCCCAGCGTGGCTGTGGACACTGGGGGGAGAGGGGATGGCAGGAGGACGGTGGGGCACCAAAATGCACCTTCGCCTAAGGTAGATGCAATTCCTTGGACCAGCCCTGAGCGTCAACACTCACAGTAGACTAAATTATTTAAGCTCTAACAATCATCTGTCATAATGACCATTATATTCAGCTAAGAGAGCCAAAAGAGCTAAAAAAAAAATAAGAGTCACATGACTAACTATAACAATTTTTAAGAGAAATAACACATGTTAAAGCTTAGGTACCATACATTTAGATGTTTATTTATTATTATTAATATTATTAATGATGATAATAATAATAATAATTAGTAGTGGTGGTAGTAGTAATATTAACAATAAGAAGTAGTTGTAATAATACACATTAATTAGTATTATAATTAGCATTGCATGCTATTTAGTCACTAAAATATATTCAATTTCATATCAATACTATTTATATTAAAATTTAAATGACTTAAATCAAATCACATAGTACACTAAAAATGGCTACAGCACAGAGCGATATTACTGATATATTTTTAGCCCAGAAAAAACATATTTATTATTACCTAGGCACCTTTACAAAAGTTGGTAAACACATTTAGGGCATAAGTGATTTTAATCCAGCTAAATCTAATAATCACTGAGGGAAGCTATGTGCTTTCCCACAAAGACCTTATTTTAGCTGTTAACTACAATAGGCACCTAGTTGTGCAGACCTATAAAAATTCAGAGCAATCAGTCTTTGTAAATTATGCCAAATGCGGACACAAGATCTTCAAAACACATTTGTTTTTTCTTCACTTTATTTACGAATATGCATTGTACAAAAATGACGTTTTAGATGCTTGTATTTTCTATATGCTTACCATCCTTTAAATTACTTTTTAATGCAAAGTGAGGCTGAAATTGATCTCACATAAAAAAATACCTGAAGCAAAATGAAAATGCAGAAGTCATAACTGGAATGGACAGGCTTATTTTTAGTCTTTGGGTGTGCTCCATCTAGTGGATAATCTGCAGAATGAAAGTTAGGAAAAATTGGACAGCATGGCTGTGAAAAAGATCCTGGTGCTATCTGCTGTTTTCAGTAGTATGTGACATATTACTTCATTTGCAACACAAAGAAAGAATTGATTAAAATTAAACATATTACATACAGCAAATCTATAAAAAAAAAAGCATAATAGCAAAGCACATGCAGATACTTCTGACTTGTCTATAAATGAGAGTCGATGAGAGTGGTCTGTACTCTGTATCCTAAGAATTTTCATAAAATACAATTAGAACATCTATAGTGCAAAGAACAGACTCACAGCAATCAATGATAATTAAGAACACTGATGTGTATGGAGAATCTGTCGCTAAGAAAAGAGCTTTTAGGTGTGCAGCAGTTCACCAATTCAATAAACCAATGTGTTTATACAGTCTGCTGGTGTCATTTTAAATTACAAATTAACAATGCCCTGTTTTACAAATTATCTGCAGTGTCCAGGGACAAGGCAGTGCTGGAAGCTCCAGACTTTATGCAACTTTTTGCAGTAGGGTCTGCTATTTATACATTTGTACATAGTAGTTATACCATGCAAAAACTGTTGATTAATATACTGTGGATTATTTGGCAATGATAGCATTACCTCTGAAACTGTGTGTGTGTGTGTGTGTTTTTTAAGCATAAATTTTAGTTGTCTACATCTACTTTACAACACTGTGAACAATTGTAAGTAATTTATATTGTCACGCCTTATTTGATCTCCACCCCCCCCCCACCACCACCACCACCACCACCACCACCTTGATTTGACCTGCTTTTTGTGCTTCTGTTGATGCATTCTTGTTGTAAGGTAGGGCTTGGGGGGCCCTTCCACTTAGGTTGGGGAATAGAGGAAGGATATTCCTCCTTCCCTATACCCCCTCCCTTTTTTCCTTCTTTCCTCTCTCCTCAACTTCTCCCTTTTCTCCGCTATGCCTTACTCCTGCTTTTCTCTCCTAAACATTCATCTTTTTTAGTATGTATAGGCCTGTCGCAGCTATCTCTTCCTCACATTGTGATATATTACCTCACCCTAGGATACGCCCGAATACGAGCCTCCTGAGGCCTTAAAAACCCTTCAGTACTGAGGAATATGACACTCTAGAGCCTTGGCATGACAGGCCTGCATGTGTTTTTGGAAAGCTCAATGTCAAAACTGACTAAGCTTTGTGGTACATCACCCATAAGGTTACAGAGATTTGTGATGTATTGTTGTTTGCTCTTTCTGCACTATGACATACGTTTTCATAAGGACCAGTCTCACATTGTCTTTATGTGATGTCTTGTTTTTTTGCCCGATATTTGAATTCTTATAACTGTTTGTGTCTTTTTACTTTATCGAACTGTCAGGGCATTAATATCCTTATAACCGTTTTTTGACTTCTGTTTGCTTGGTACAATTTCATCTCTTTTTGTTTAATAAAGTTTTTGTGGACAGAAACATGTAGATCAGCGGTCTCAAACTGGCGGCCCTCCAGCTGTTGCAAAACTACAAGTCCCATGAGCCATTGCAAGGCTGACAGTTACAAGCATGACTTCCACAGGCAGAGGCATGATGGGATTTTTAGTTTTGCAACAAATGGAGGGCCACCAGTTTGAGACCCCTGATGTAGATTGTAAGGTACAGATTAATTATATCAGCTCCAGGAATGTTAAAGAATTTTAAAATATTATGTAATTTAAAGTGTACCTGTCCTCAGCTAAAAATAACTAAACTGACCACTGGAATTAACCCCTAGCAATATCCATCAGATGCAACCCATTGATACAGGGCCTACACATGGGTGACCTAGAAGAAAAAATAAGCATGTAAGCAGATGACACATTACTATATCTAACAGATTCAGGCCCCTCCCTGGCTGAAGCCCTAAGAACACTTTGGTTCATTCTCAGGAATCAGAATCAATTGGGAAAAGTCACAAATTCTCCCACTTGATTTTGCTCCCCAAACTGAATTACAGACGCAATTGCCCCTACAGCTAGTAAATAGTATCAAATACCTGGGAACCACTGTTTCCCCTCATTAAATCTAAAACACAAATATGGGCACGTCTCCCTATCAGGGTACTAGGTCGTATCAACCTCATTAAAATGATACTCCTCCCAAAAATTCTATATGTACTGTGGCACACCCCTGTGTATCTACCGCTGAAATATTTCAAAACCATAGATGCAATTCTTAAACCCTATGTTTTTCAGGGAAGAATAGACATAAACTGGCATGGCGATTACTTAAAAACCCCAATGAACTGGCTGGTTTGGCCCTACCAGACTTCAGTCTAGGCTCCCCCTAGACTATCTGACTGGAAGACTGACATTAATAGCACATTGCCTTATAAAAAATGAATCTACATTAATAGAGGGTGCCCTGGAAAATATAACAAAGTCTGGGATCGCTGGTCTAATGCATCTGACACATGCGTGTAGCACAACAGAACACATCTTCCTCTTTCACGTGCTGCCCTACTGGGCCTGTGTCATATATATCACTATATTCAAATATATATATAATTGCAAAAGGTATGTTGGTATCCCAAAAAAAAACAACTATATCACTACATGGCAACAGTCTCTATGATTGACTAGAAATTTTTATGAATTACCTACGCATGTTACATGTGGAATAATTGTACTGAACAAAGAAAAAATGTTTGTGCATTGGAAAACTGTACATCTTTGTGGGAAATAAAAACGTTTAATTTAAAAAAAACAAAAACTGACCACTGAAATTAAATTTTGCTACACAGAAGCACCTACACATACCTTGAGTTGATTTCAGGGTGCCACAGGCACTTTGAAATCCACACTGTTGTAAAATGCAAATCCAAACTGCATCTCATGAATGCTGCTCTTGGTGCACAACCACCCACCCGCTACACTTGCTATTGGTTAGCAAGGCCACCAATACCTTTAAAGTTTAACTCTAAAAAAACACAACTGAGTTGGCTTTGGGAAGGCAGGAATAGTAAGATGGTGCCATTTTCAGCTTTTTACTTGTGGAGAGCCTAAATGACATGAGACGCAATGCAAGAGTAACAAAGGCTCTCATGTAATAACTTTTGGAAAATCTTCTGAAAGGTCCAACGTGTTTGTTCAGACCTAAAGGTTAATTTTATTTTACTTATTTAAGTTTTTTTTTTTTTTAGACTGTTTTCTGTATGAGATGGCTAAAGAAAATTGAGGTATACCCCATTGCCCTTGTACTTCTGCAGTAGTAGACTACTTTTTATAGTGACCTACTGTGCTATCAACAAGTTACCAGATCACTACTGAAGTTATCTGTTGCTACAAAGCAGCATAGAACATAGTCAGATTCACTTTGCCAAGAGTTGATCTAATTAGTTCCTGGTTTGAAACCCCATGGGCCCAGCACCCCTGATACTGACAGTTGCCACATCCACCAAATTTAGGTAACATTCTAAAATAGGCCTCAAACAAGAAACTACGGAGCTATTTTTAAATTGTGTCTAAAAATAAGCAGCCTTACGCCCCTGTTTAACCAATGAAATCACCAAACAGCTCATTCAATTCTTTGTTATCTCTCGCCTTCACTATTGGAACTCCCTCCTCATAGGCCTACCTCTACACACAATATCCCCACTGTCTGTCATGAATGCTGCATGAATGCTGCCAGACTCATTCACCTTACCAAACCACTCAGTGTTCGCTATACCCTCTGCCAATCTCTCCACTAGTTTCTGATTAAATAATGAATACAATTCCAAATACCAACAACAACAACATACAAGGCCATTTACAACTCTGTCCCAAGCTCTATTACCAATCTTCTCTCATTATACACCCAAACCATCCTCTTCACTCCTCCAAAGACCTCCTGCTCTCTAGCTCCCTTGTCTACTACTCCCATTCTTATCTCCATGACGTCTCCAGAGCATCTCACATCCTCTGGAACTCCCTAACCCAATCTGTCTGACCATTTTTGTTATTAAACTCATCTCTTCAAGGAAACATATCCTGCCTTCAGCTAACAACTAAATATTTTATTTCTCCCATCATCTCATCCTTCACACCTATTATCTTTTGTTTCACTTTCCCTTCCCTATTAGATTGTAAGCTCTCAGGATCAGGGCCTTCCTAGCCCTCTTGTATTGAATTGTATTGTTACTGTACTGTATCCCTGTATAATGCAAAGTGCTGCACAAGCTGTTGGCACTATACAAATGCTTTTAAATAATAAACAAATGAAAACAATGAAAAAGTGGGAGCTGGAGGGAAATCTTATATTTATAATAAATTGACGGGAGTGAACCATAGGAAGGAGCTCAGCAAATGTGATGGTGCTTTCCCCTAGTCCATCAAACTTGCAGAAGTCACAGGATGTGTTGTTTCTCTGTTGGCTATGCAGTGCAACAACAGATGTGTGCAAATCACGGTAGCTAAACAGAATTTTAGCAAGTGAAACCATTAACGACTTGGAGTATTGTTGCTATGCACATGAAAAATTGCTATATAAACAGTCACACACTTTGGTTCAATCCAGATACACCACTGTCATAATGGCACCATTGGCACCACTAATCAATATACTTTCTGTCTGAGAATAGAGACAGTAAAATTACATGATATGGTGTCCCATGATGAGTTAGGCATGACAGTGGAAATTGTAAGTTTTGATGACAGTGAGCACTGCATGATAATATGACATTTATGTAACTGTTTTTTTTTCTTTACTGTCTTCAGGAGTAACATAATCATGATGCTCTAGACAATTTACATGGACTTTTACAGTTTTTGTTTGCTGTAAACATAAGATAAGGGTTGTTTATGCATGCTGTCATTTATGTCTTGATAAACAGGTCCTGCGCAGTTCGGAAACATGCATGCATGCTGAATTAAACATTAGAAATGCAAGGTGCTGGTGACATATGTTCCTCCTAGAAGAATCCTGATACAGAAAATCAAATGTATTGTTTTTTCTTCATAATAAAACTTTCCTTCAACAATTCTGATGTTTCATTTTGCGAAAAATAGTTGTCTAGCTGTAATGTTGACCCTCTGGCTTTACTCACTAACCTAGAATTAGTATGCATTTATAGACTTTTCTCATACACATACATATCCAAGGTCAGTGACTGAATGTATTAAAGATAGCGACAACTAGCAATTTCAGAAAAAAATCACCAATGGGACCATTCATATTTCTCTTAGGAAAGGTATTCCAGTCAAATAAAGGCATAGGTCCAATCTGAATGGCAGTCGTAAACATTGTTCTTTAGACTATCTATAGTCTTGTTGAAATAAACCCAAAGTCACTGGCAGCAGCAGCAAAGGAACACCCACCGAGTCAGAGTAGTTTTCTAGGTACAGTATACACAGGGCTCAGCAGACCCACACTCTAATCTCTATTTAGTTGTTCAAACACAAGGCCAGGGCATAGCATACGATGTAATCCACAGAATTTTACTTTCAGAAAACACATTCAACATTTTCACAGTTGGCTAAACAATCTTGTCTTTAACTGGATCACACCTATGCTTTAGAACCCCCCAGAACCACTTTTCTAGCAGGAACTAAACTCTGTTATCCACCAGGGACATTCCTAATGTCCCATTCTCACATACCTGCACTGGGGATCTTACATCTCTTTATATCTATACAATGGGATTGATTAAAGGCAAATCGACTATGCACTTTGTACCGCTGCACATGTTGTGAAGATTCAATTTGTATAGAATACCCTATCAGATGCAAGGGAAATAAAATTAAAAAAAGCATTTTTGTTTGCACATGATCGGTTGATGAAAATCAGCAGAGTATCACCACATTCACTAAGCTCTAGGGAAAATAAATGCAACTGCACTTGCAAAGTGCACAGTTTATTTACCTTTAGTAAATCATACCCGGTAAGTCTAAGGTAGAACATATGAAGTCTAACTTCTGCAGGTGATGACACCAGAGTTAAATGCTCCAGACTTTCGGTAACATTTCATTTTTGGTAATATTCCAATCTGATCAAGTGAAAATTAAATGTCATGTCACCAGAGTAAAACCATGATGCCAGAGACAGAATTACAGACAGTGCTATACCAGGCGCATGACAATATATCCAGACTGAGAATATAGTAGACAAATGGTAAATGTTAAGCAAAACGTGTCACTTATTTACAAATTGAAAGCAGCAATCTAGTACAGCATACAACACTTCTTAAACATGTGTGCTCTAATTAGTGTATAAGTCAAAGCATCTGGAATGAAATGCACTCCCATAACTAGTATAGCAGCTGAAAGATGGTCATACAATAATTAAACAGTGAAGCTAGTGAGGCTCTCTGAAAGTTAAATAAAATAATAATAATAATAATAATAAATGCACATTTTTTGCAGGTAATTTTTCTTTTTGTTGCAGGAGCCTGTAAAGCATTGCCATGCAGGTCTGCTGCAGATCTGTTAGTGTATTGGCTTCCTTGTACCTTGTACTGGTAAGCCGATACATTTTGACATTAAGTCTTGATGAACTACTACAGCACTGTGGTAGTTCATTGAAAGCTATAATCCAACTGGACCTTGTAGTTATCCGTTCACAGGAGACACTGTGAATGAGTGATGTGGCCTGGGCGGGTGGAGAACCACTTTTTTTAAAACTGTGACAGCTATCAGGGGCGAGGGGGAAGCTAGCTGTCAGATTGGGGAGCGGGTGGGGGTGTGGGAGTTGAATATGGATGTAACATGTTACAAAAGGTGAACTTATCCTTTAATTCCAATGAATAGAAAAAAATGAGGGCCAGGAGTAGGAGAGACCAGTCATGTGACCTGTTAGAGGCCCGTGACTGTTTTTTCTTCCTCTCACAGAGTGTTCTACGCAGCATTATACAGAGAATACTTCTGGGGGTGTGAATGTAATCACCACAGTGCCCAGTGGAAAGAAGATAGCAGATCTGCTATTCTTTATGAAAGGGCCTCTATCACATGGGAGACCATCACATTGAGGGCTAGATAAGTTCACGCACGGGCACCCACAGCTATGTTACATTTGACTCAAGCTGAAAGTCAAAAGATAGTTTGGAGTCAGGTACCAAACTTTGCAGAGGTACTTTGACAAACATGTATTTGCAAATATGTGCCACTAAACCCTCTGTTGAAATAGTTATTTAGGATTTTTGTACTGACTAGCTGGGGAGTGTGCAGGGGACTTTTTTGTAATGCTCTGTTCATTTTCCTGCCTATGTGTACCTTTTTCTAGTGGTTCCAATGTTTGCTTTGTTGGATCATGAAATAGGCTAAACAGAATTACAAATCCTTTGGCAATTACACCACTTTGCATATATGTATTTCAACTGTATATTTAGCTACTTGCCTTAACTTTGGCTTTAAAGAGCTTTATAATGTAATTATTTAATTCATGTATTTATTAATTTAATAACTACAACCTTCTGTAGAGGTTAAAAGAAAGCAAAACTGCTGGTTTCAGATTTCTCTTTGCCCAGCTACAGACTCAAGCTATGCCTGAGTGTTTCCAGACCAGTTAGAAGAAATATTGCCACCAGTTTGGTCTGGGTCTGTTCCAAGCCCCTTAACCAATGCCACTATTGTGGCCCGGGTCCTCTCCAAGCCCCTTAACTGTTCAACATGTGTGATAAGTGCCCAAAGTAGACATACTGTACATTATCAATATATAGGCCACCACATAATTTGAAAAAAATAGCCACTCTTCTAGAATATGTCAGCGGAATATCACACTTTTCATCAGTCACAAACAGTAGACCCAACAGGTCTGCTGAAAATGACTTTTTCATAACTTGCACCTGAGATCTTGTTATTTTAGGTATTTTAATAGGATACATATTATCAGGAATTCAGAAAATGAAGATATAAAGTCAAGGGCTTAATAATAGCAGGGTTTTTTTTTCTTTAGCATAGCTGCATCTCTTTTATGTTGTTGCTGTCTTTTATATTCAGAAGGCATAAATAGGTTTACATTCTTTCATTCAGAAGAAAAGTACACAAAGCAGCTGTGTGGACGTCTCTTGCAACCCACTTATTGGCCTTGAACAGATGATTTGCTATTCCAGACTGTGGCGACAATTTACAGAGCAACTAGTTTCTTCCCTTTATGAACATCTAGATTGCTGCATCCTGTATTTTTGGACCAAATTAATTGTTTTCAGCATCAATTGAATATAATCCATTTGGTCCCTTGTTAAAGTCAAGCATTGTTTGTAGTAAATTTAATGATTCTAAACAACTAACAGAGATATTTATTAGTAAGGTGAATCCAGCCACAAACACTGGGTCCTGGTATTTTTTGCATTTTACACACATTTGCAATATTTTCCAAGGGTGCAAATGCAGATGAGGATTTCTAGCTTAAAGTCCTTTTTCCTGTGTGTTGGGTCTCCTGCAGAAAGTTTGTGAGTAGTTTGCAAATTGGAATGACTGTTACAGGGAAAAAAAGCCTAAATTATTGATAGCATTAACCATTTTTCTGGGGAATAAAAACATTCAAATTCAAATTCATGTGAAAATAAAATAAATATATAATTTAAAAACATGAAAGGGGGTAAATTGAAAAGCTGTGCATTAAATGGTGGTTCCCTGATGATATAGCATAGACATGTATGGATTAAAACAAACATTTATTCAAATATAAAAAACAGACATACATACTGTATAAGGGATTGGGCTATCAATAAACCCAATAAAATAACAATAAACCTGCGCTTACGAATAACAAGTAGGTTGCACAATATACTGGCAGCAAAAGGTTACATGTAAACACGAAAGGGGCAGTGCTAAAAAAGGGTGTTTAAAAGGAGAATCCAAAGTATAAAGTTCATAATGATAAGAGTCCAGATATTGTGATTCTGAATGGTGAACAAGAAATCTTGTGAGGAATCCTCCACCAGCGGGTATGCACACATTGCCTCTTACCGTAAACCACTCTATAAAGTGGTCACTGACGCTCTTTACAAATCAGATCACTCCAGGTCACTCTGAATTCAAACACCAAAAGAATTACATCCACGACAAATAGACTCCATATGACAGAAACTCTGCCAGATATATAATGTCAACAAAGCAGATAGACATCTCATGGTGCAGTATGTTCAAAAAGGGGGGGGGGTGGGTTATTAAAACTTTCCAAAATACACACTCACCATATAGAAGAAAAAACTTGCATATGAGTCAATATAAAATAGAGATCTATCCAAACAACAAGATGGCTGACCTCGGTAGGCGGCGACGTCATGTGATCATAGCTTCACCCAACACGTATCGTTATAAAAAAACATCATCAGGGGTCATCAACATCATAATATAGCCCATAAGCATATAAAAGCACATATACACGACATAACATCAAACAGCGTTATATGGAGCTTGCCAACATGTTTTGCAGCATGCAGGCCGCTTCTTCAGGGCTTCATTCCAAAGAATCTGGCTCCAGACATCTCAAATCAAATTGTCTGGTGTGTTCAAACTAAGAGGAGACCAAATATAAACCATCTTGCTGGTATCAGACATATAGAAAAACTCCCAGTAAGATCACAAATCAATTAATATATCCACTCACATCTGAATGCAACAAATTGCTAGGGGTCAGATCGATGGCTCTACAGTCCCTTCACAGGCTGAATAATATCAGATTGATCCACAAGTAAGGGTTCCTTGTGTATACATAAACAAGACATGCATCCAAAGCAAAAGGTCCACATGTCCCCTATACCAAGATGGAGGGGAGGAGGGTTGGGTTATATATGTAAAGAACCCGCAGCGGTATATATCAGGGTCTCCCAAGGAACCAGTGATCTAGCATATAGAAATAAAAATATATTACATCTGTCACTCAACAAAAATATAAAAGCCATCTTCTCCCCACTAATCCTCTAGTCCAAACAATAACATCTGAAGCACTGGATGGTATATGTGTTAACATTTATGCAATGGTTTGCAAAGTCATTCAGGTTTTTGCAATCACAAACCTGTGAGAATGGATCTGGCATGCTCTTTCTGCCTGTGTAAACCCAACTTGGTCTTATTATAATGTTGCCCTATCAACTTATGGAAACGGATTTTTTTTTTTCCTATGTGACTCATGATGCAATGTTAAAATAAAGAATATATATATTGAGTCATAATGGAGACACATCAATGAAGCAATGAGGAGGAAAGCATGATCTGTTAGTCCGGGGTGACTAAAAAGCTTTATTTGACCAAACTTAAGTGTGAGGCCTCACTCTGTGAGATGAGCGCATTTCTTATGGGGGAGCGCTGAGGTGAATAGATACAAAGCACAGATTTTTGAGAATTTATGAAGACTCAACAAGTTACAGCTTTTTTCTGACATTTTCATGAATTAAATATTTGACTGCACTCAAGCATGGGATTTATATCATTACAATATCATATTATTGTATATTCACATGTTGTTATGTTGGCACTCATATTTACACACAGGAATTGATACACTAAGTGGTTGGATACATTTATTATCACTAGTGCAGCATTATTTGTTTTTGACATCAGGAGTTACACTGTTGTATGCTTTCGACCAGGACCAGCTTATTACTACTCATAAAGGAACCACAAGGTGCTCATTTCTTTCCCTCTAGACTGTGCATGCCAATATATTTGTGAGAATATTCCGTGACTCTTCTTATAGTTGTTCACAGCTTGGTGCTTCGAAGAATGGTTTCATAGAGCAGTCTTACACATTTATTGTCTGCTGGTAGAGGATTCAAAAATCTAAGAGATGCTGTCACTTCTAAATAAATATCAGAAAAGAATGATTATTGCATTTTTTTCCAGGCCACCTTAAATGTAAAGATGTCCTGTTCCACCTGAATATCAGGAAAATTTTGATTTGCCTCACAAGCCGACTCGAAGACATACTGGATGGAGGCGTGTTGCTAGGCAATGTACAGCGTTATGTTAAACCTATAACCAAGTCAGACGTGCTGCTAAAATTAGCTGTGTTTTTCTTAACTATGATAAACAATGATATTTAAACTATATCTGCATGAAAGGAGCTAGAAGGCTGCATTGCTCCTCATGTCGGATATGCTTGAGATAGGTTACGTCGGCTTTGTTTTAGGCTGAATGCGTGGAAAATTAGGGTGAAAGAAGAAAATGTTTTCCTTGAGTTTTTGTAAACAATTGTGACAACCAAAATTTGTCATACAGATAGGATACTGGGCTTGCCAAAGCTTGTTATTTTAAATCAGGAAGAATATTCTTTATGTATGTGTCTGGTGCAGGAATGTGTTAGAAATAGTGACATTCTCTGACATCCCGAACCAAATTTAGAATGATAACTCCAGTAAATAGCAGAACTTATCATGTAAAGTAAAAAAACTGAAATACATGTTGCACTGAATATCTAATGAACATATGCCTTTCTGTGAAATAAACATTCTGTACATTAAAGGAAAGTAAAAATTGTGGGCCACAGACAAGGAAGTCAGCTGATAGAAAGCCCATTTATAGTGATCATCTAAGATTAATTCCTAGTCCCACATGCGAAGAATGTATTGAAAGACAATTTTTTAAAATTTAAGTAGAGTGAGCATAGGTATAAAGTTATATTAACCTCTTTTCTATTGGGCACTTTCACCCCCTTCCTGTCCATGCCAATTTTCAGCTTTCAGTGCTTTCACACTTTAAATGACAATGGCGCGGTCATGCAGTACTTTACCCATATGAAGTTTTTATCTTTTTTTTTACACAAATAAAGCTTCCTTTTGGTGATATTTATTCGACATGGGGTTTTTTATTGTTTGCTAAACAAACTAAAAAAGACCAAAAATTTTGAAAAAAAAAATGTTTGCAAAATTTTATAACAGAAATTAAGGAAAACAGGTAATTTTTTTCCTTCACTGATGTGCACTGAAGAGGCTGCATGGATGGGCACTAATAGGCAGCATTGATGGGTACTGAGTGGCTCCACTGATGGGCACTGAGTGGCCGCACTGATGAGGCAGCACTGGTGGGCACTGATGAGGAGGCACCCATATGCAGCACTGATGGGCACTGATACGCAGCACTGAAGGGCATTAATAGGCACTGATAGGTGGCACTGACTGGCAGCACAGATGGGAACTGATTGCCACTAATAGGCAGCACTGATGGGCACTGTTGGGGCTTCACTGATAAAAAGGACGCTGATGATCAGTGCCCTTTGTAGATGTCCCCTTTAACACTAAACAGTTACCAGCTTTCTCCTCTTCTCATGCTGTGACAACGTAAGGAAAGGAATGCCATTAACCATCAAGTGTGTTTACATCATGATCAGCTGTGATTGGACATAGATGATCACGTGGTAAAGAGCCCCTGTGTTTTGCTCTTCATCCCAATCTGTGGTCAGCTGTGTCCTAAGGACACAGCGATCACAGAGTGCGTCAGGTGCGTGCTGCAGTAGGCATGCAGGGGGCGCTGTTCTGGGAGGATGTCAATAGATGCCCTCCCAGAACTGGATAACCACACGGGAGCCATCATTTGGCTATAGCATGATTGGAAAATGGTTAAATGCTTTTTTAAAATAACAAACCTGTTATACTTACCTGCTCTGTGCAATGGTTTTGCACAGACCAGCTCCGATCCTCCTTTTCTTAGGTCCCCAGTCCACGCTCCTGGGCCTTCCTCCTCTCTAAGCATCCCCAGGGCAAGCTGCTTGCTATGGGGGCACTTGTGCATTCTCGCTCCCGAGCCCCACTCTGTGTATCCATAAGACACATAGAACATGGCTTGGCCGTGCCCCCTGCTTCCTCTGCTCAGCTCCCGCTGCTGTCCCTCAACCAGGAGGCAGAGATCACTGCAGCCTGCATAGCATCAAATTAGTGAATCATAGGTGCAATTCCAGACCCCTTCAGACACTCAGTACAGCTGTCTGCTTGTACCTCCCATACAGGTAGACAATTACTGAAATGCAGGAAGAATCTATGAACTATGTGGATGCTCACCAGCGCCCTCACAATTCATTGAGAACTATAAGCCATCTGCCACAGCGACAGATGAAATTTGTAGTTCATTATTTCACAGAACTCTGTGAATGAATGATACAGGCTGCATGCACGGACCACTTTACACTGTATCTAAATTATTATTGCAGGTGCTGGGGGGGCTGCAGGGCACTGCTCCAGAGTAACATGCTACACCTTAAAATATGAGTGCATATCCTTTATCCTTTATCCTTATCCTTTAAGCTGACATTAAAATTTTACTGCTCATGTTTCTGTCATGATTGCATTGCTGGCTTTATAGAAAAGGCAAGACACGCTAGACTATTACAGATACCCTACTGTTTAATGTCTAAAGAGTTCTATTTGTATTTAACAGAAACATCCAATGTGTTTCAGGGGTTATAAGGGACCCTCCTCATCAGGAGTGCTATGGGATCACCTGTTTCACTGTGACTTTAGCAGCACCTAGTGCTGTTATAGGAGATCACCCACCACTCTGCAAATAAGCATGACACAGGTAAAGTCAAAATGTAGAAAGAGCATCTAATATGCTTATTTGTTTTTACTCTGTCAAGGCCAATAGATTATCATAACAGCTATAAAGATGGTGATATGGGGGTCTAATAATAAGCAACTATTAAAGTTTCATTTTTTGTTTGCCTATATTGTTTTGTATTGTTATAGACATGGGGGTTGCTAGCATTGGGTACTTAGGACTCATGCCCCAGATCTGTTGCTGAGATATGTGTCCTGGGTCCCCACACTGAGATCACCAGAATTTATGTCTTTTAATGTAAGCGCTTAGGCAGCTGTAGGCTTCTATAATCAACCACTGAACCACCTGATGCCTATCAAACCTGTAGCACAAAGTCAAGGAGGGATATTGGAGCACTTCCCTCAGTTCTGTGCTGCAGCTCTCATAGGGGGAAGGCTGGTGGGTGCAATGCTGTATCATGGTCTTGGCCAACAAGGCCGAGGCCTAGGGCGGCACTTTGCAGGGTGGCCCGCCACCCCCACTCATAAAAAAACTGCCTACTTCCAGCTCCTGCACAAAAATAGTCCCCACTGGCTTTTAGTGTAGTGCCAGTCTTATGGGGTGGACTGGGCCGGGGCCAAGCAGGGTCCAGGAGGCAATTCAGTCTGCCTCCCCCATAAAGTGATCACTCTGCTGCTGGTATGTTAGGAGGGGTGACACCCGCCCGCACGCATGTCGTAACCACTGGTTGTGGTGTGTGTCACAAGCTCTGAGAGGGCCTCCTGCATGCTGACAGGACGAGCTAGACGGCTCTTGGTTGGCCAGCGCCCTCCATGTGACATGTGATGGTGCTGACCAACCAGAATGGTGCTTCTGCTGAGAGTTACAGATGTAGATGATGCTGTGGGGTTTTCAAATCTCCAGACATGTGAAGCGGCGTCCTGACAGCGGGGGATCGCAGGACACTGGAACAGGGGGACTCGGGGGAACTCATGAGCTCTCTCCCCCTCCATCATCCTGGAGAAGAATATAGTAAGGACTCAACACACCTGCAGCCTTCCCCACACAGACTATGGTTGCAGATGTAGCCAGCTCTCACATCCAACAGAAGAGACAGGCCAGAGAATCCAACAGTGATCAGGTGTGTACCTCCAAGAGACACAGCAGCCCCAGCAAGGACAACTGGTCCCCGTGCGAGAGGCATGTCCAGGGATGTTCAATAAAGTCCATTTCTGCAGTGGGAGGAAGAAGCTGGTCCGGAGAAAACCAGGTCAGGACGTGGCAGCTATTCACACTCCATACATCCCACCATACATCTGTCCTCCCATCCACCCTTTCCTCCTTCTATTTATCGATCCATCCCTCCTTCCATTCATTCCTCCATCAATAAATCTGTCCATCCTTCCATTGAATAACCTCTACTTCCATCATTCACTCATGCCTCTATCCATCCATCTCTTATTCCCTTTCTGATGACCATACATTATACCAGTGTTACTCAACTCCAGTCCTTAAGGCACCCCAACAGGTCATGTTTTCAGTCTTTCCATTATTTTGCACAGGTGATTTGATCAGTTTCCCTGCCTTAGTAATTACCACAGCTGTTTCATCTGAGGGAAATCCTGAAAACATGACCCAATGGGGCGCCTTGAGGACTGGAGTTGAGAAACACTGCATTATACAATTAGACTATACAATCACCATAAAGCTAACCCAACACTAAAAAAAAATCGGATTGTAAATTCTCCTTTAGATTTAAATTAGAGGGTGCACGAGTTTAGTTAGGCCCAGGGTAGCAGAAAGCCTAAATACACCACTGGGTGGGTGGAGATAAAAGCAGGCAGCTATCAAAGCCCTCGGTCTGCATTGTTATTAGACTGTATGGATGGGATCTTCATATGACTTCAGTGATTCTGATACTCCTACTTATGGAATAACTCCAGCCAAAACATGCTTCTTGGGAGCAGCCTACATTGGAATTGAGCCAAGGGTGAGTCACAGTTATCACAGAATGCCCAGATTCTCTTTTACAGTTTCATTTTTGTACAAAGAATCACTTATCCCTGAAAAATGTAATATATAGAAAGAGATTATATATATATATATATATATATATATATATATATATATATATATATATAGATATAGATATAGATATAGATATATCTATCTATATATATAGATAGATAGATCTTAGATATATCTATCTATATATATAGATAGATATATCTATCTATATATATATATATAGATAGATATATCTATTTATATATATAGATATATATATGTCCAATGGTTGCCACTGCACACAAATCAGGGATAAAAAAACATCCCGGGTGCACAACAAAGACTGTAGTGCATATAAAACAAAAAAGAGAGAGGCGCTCATGGGTCTTGAAAGGTGAACGCATTATGGCTGTTAAATTTGACGTTTCAAAAAGGCACAAGCTCATCCTCTTCAGGATCCTGAGGAAGACAAGCTTGTACCTTATCGAAACGTCAAATTTATTTGCCATTGTGTATTCACCTTTCAAGACCCGTGAGTGCCGCTATCTTTATATATATATATATTGCATTGCATACTTCTTGCCAAAATTATTTAATTCATTACTTACCACTGAACTTCCTTATTAAATACATTTCATAATTTTCTATTTCCTTTTAATTTCCAAAACTAATGCAAAGTTACAGACTTTAAAAAAAAACTCAATCATGTTAGTAATATTAAATATAACTGGCATTTATGTTTGCATATGTTATCACTCCCATTAATATAACTGGTTGCATAAAACGAATCACTTAAAAAGGTTACGTAACATAGATAACATAGTCCTTCATGGTGACCTCCTGAAAGCTTACAGCTAATTAACTATCCTTATGAGCTGAGATACATGTGGATATCTATGGCTGAAAGAATGGATAACTAATTTTTTATTAAAAGACAGAAGGATCACCTTTAAAAATACCCACTTTAATAGGTTTTAGGCATAAGAAGCTTTCAAAACTATATTCATTTTTAAATGCTTAAATCTCCTATCAAATATGAACAACTTGGAAACAGATCCTTTCACTCTGCAAGAGGATGAATGTGTATACTCATTATAATTCCCTTGTTTAAAGCATTTGTAAAGGCAAATTAAAAAAATAAGCATGTTATTCTCCCTTGTTGTGTGCAATGGTATTGCACAGAGTAGTTCCAAACCCCTTCTCCCTTTTGGGATCCCCTGCCAGCAGTTTTGGATTATCCTCTTCTGTGTCTACCCCCATAGCAATCAGCTTAATATGGGGGTAGACGTGGTGGCTCAATCCCGAGCTGGGCTTTGTGTGTCCATTGACACATATAGCATGGCTCTGCCCCACTGCCTGCTCTTTGCCCACAGCATTTGACTGACAGCAGCAGGAGCCAATGGCCTCTACTGCCCTCAGTCAAGCTTGTGAGAGCAGGCAGAAAAGAGAGAAGACTGGCAGATGGGCTCAGCATTGGATTGATACAGGTACATGTAAGTATTTGGGAGGGGGAAAGGGTACGGCAAATGGCAAAATGTTTTTTTACCGTAATGCAATAAAGTAAAAAATTTTACCTTTAAATTCACTTTAAGCATATCATTTTGACAAACATAGTACTGCTCATTGCTGCTACAATATCACAATACTACTGTTTTTCAGGGTTTCTACCAGAATAAATGGGGAAAATATTCAAGTACCATCTCTCACAACCCAAACTTTAAGGCCAAGTACATACATTTGTGGTGCATTTTTTCACACGTTAATGTACATTGTGGTAATGCCCAGTCATTTTGAACATTCTACCAATGCACAGCAACACTTTTTATTCCCAAAGCCACATACCACAATGTACAGATGGCTCACATCTATTTTCTGTGGTTTGCTAAATCACAGGGTTTGTTGTTCTGCATTAGGGATAAATGCTGCAGTGCTATTCAAAGTAACACCCACTTTTATCTTACATATTACCACAACGTGAATATGCAAATCTGCCCTAAAGCAGATTTTCTGTAAAATAATTTGTTTCAAAATTATCAGTAAACCCAGTTATATAGGCATCTGATTTTGCATACAAACTTTAACTTTTCCTCCAAAAGTTCAGTAGGTCCCACAACTCCCACTGTTCAAGCCTTTCTGTTAACTTTTTAAGGTGATGGATAGACTCAAAGACTAGAAGTGAAGCTTAGGAGTGGTAAGGCTTAAAGGTCAAGACGTGTATATATGTTGTGCTGTCTATATCTCTTGAACTACTGATGTTTTTGCTGAAGATATCCTTGCGTATGCAAGTAGAAAGGACAGTAACTAGGCACTGTCACATGCACTGAAGTGCTCTGCTGCTCCTAATATGAAATTATATAAGAAAGGTACAATTTAATACTGATATTTTGTGGCATTAAACTGTGCTAACTACTGTGCCTTGAAAAAGTATTCACACCCCTTGAAATTTTCCACATTTTGTCATGTTACATCCAAATACGTAAATGTATTTTATTGGTATTTTATGTGATAGACCAACACAGAGTGGCACATAATTGTGAAATGGTAGGAAAATGATAAATGGTTTTCATTTTTTTTTACAAATCGATTTGTGAAAAGTGTGGCATGCATTTGTATCACCGGGCACAATGTCACCTTCTTACACCAGTTTTAAACCTGTAATTGCTGTACTACCGTGTCACAATTGTGTGGAGTGCACAACAATCATGGGTTTAAATCAAGTGGTGAGGAGGCAACATATCACCTACTCTCAACCTGTCAAACACACTCAGATTGCTTTTTAGAGGAGCAGCAGTGCTTGCTGCACTTGCGAATGAGCCCTTAATTGCATTTGACAGTAGCACTCTTAGGGCTCGTTTACATATAAAACCCTGTGTCATTTTACTGCCCCAATCCCTACCCCCTTTAGCTACTGAGGTAGCAGCCAAAGGTGTACACATGCCTCAGCAGGAATTAAGGCCCCTGTTTCTTTTGGTGCATGCTACTGCCTGCCAACCCATTCAAGTAAATGGGACCACTCTGCATGGGACAGGAGCCAGCGCTACAGAGGATCCATCGGCTTATGCAGCTCTTGCTCCCTACTATAGCTCCAACTTTACAAGTAGTTCCTATGCATTGCACTCTGTTTGATGCTCTGGAATGGCAGGTCAGCAAGCCCAGACCATGATCCGCCAGTCACCTGTCCACGATCTACTGGTTGCTAACCCCCGATCTAAACCATTCTATTGTATCTCTGGCTGTATGTTTAGGGTCGCTGTCCTGCTGGAAGGTGATTCTCCGCTCCAATCTTTTGCAGACTCTAACAAGTTTTCTTCTAAGATTGTCCTGTATTTGACTCCATCCATCTTCCCATCAACTTTGACCAGCTTCCCTGTCCCTGCTGAAGAAAAACATTCCCACAACATGATGCTGCCACCACCATGTTTCACGTTGGGGATGGTGTGTTCAGGGTGATGTGCAATGTTAGTTTTCCGCCAAACATAGCATTTTGCTTTTAGGCCAAAAATTTCAATTTTGGTCTCATCTGACCAGAGCACCTTCTTCCACATGTTTGCTGTGTCCCCCACATGACCTCTCTCAAACTGCAAAATGGACTTCTTATGGTTTCTTTAAACAATGGCTTTCTTCTTGCTACTCTTCCATAAAGGCTAGATTTGTGGAGTGCACGACTAATAGTTGTCCTGTGGATAGATTCTCCCACCTGAGCTGTGGATCTCTTCAGCTCCTCCAGAGTTACCATGGGCCTCTTGGCTGCTTCTCTGATTAATGCTCTCATTGTCAGGCTTGTTAGTTTAGGTGGACAGCCATGTCTTGGTAGGTTTTCAGTTGTGCCATACTTTTTCCATTTTCCGGAATGGATGATGGATTGAACAGTGCTCCGTGAGATGTTCAAAGCTTGGGTTTTTGTTTATAATCTAACCCTGCTTTAAACATCTCCGAAACTTTATCCCTGACCTGTCTAATGTGTTCCTTGGCCTTCATGATGCTGTTTGTTCACTGAAGTCCTCTAACAAACCTCTGAGGGCTTCACAGACTAGCTGTAATCATACTGAGATTAAATTACACATAGATGGACTCTATTTACTAATTAGGTGACTTCTGAAGGCAATTGGTTGCACTAGATTTTAGTTAGGGGTATCAAAGTATAGGGGGCTGAATACAAATGCACGCAACACTTTTCACATATTTATTTGTCAAAAATGTTGAAAACCATTTATCATTTTCCTTCCACTTCACAATTATGTGCGAAGGGATTCATGCGTGTGATATACATAGAATCTTAAAGTCCAGATTGTTCACAAAGTTTAGCTTATATTTATAATTTGTGCAGTAGCTAACAAACATGGTCTAAATCAGCACTCCTGTTTAAAGCTATATTGTAAATGCTGCAAAACTTTCAGAACAGTTTTTACAGTATTAATGAACTACAGAAAACATTAATGCTTCAAGGTCACCCTCAAAGCTCACTACAACAAAGTTTCTCAACAAGTAAGTTATTTGATCAGAAACTTCTTTATTATTTCACCCAACCTGGTTCTTTGGTCTTTCAAGATATCACACAATCACTTAAGCCTCATTCCAACAGAGCAGAAGACAATTCCAGTGGTAGGATTATGGAAACAAACCCTCCACAGATAAGATAAAGATGAAAGTTTAATTAAACATTGCTCCGTTTTTCAATGGCTGGGCTAGAAATGCAATTTCAACTCTTGCTTGTACACCTGCAAAATACAGAACACAATAAAACCATAAAGGCTTTCCCCTCTCGTTCTATCCAGGGGAGAAGGTCTCCGTGGAGATGTATGTTGATTTCATTATACTGCACACAGTTTCTGATATTATGACCTACTTTATACAATAATCTCTTTCCAATAACAGCAGGATTTATAAATAGAAAATAGATCTTAATAAGAACATAAATAATTCCATATTACATTAGAATATAAAGACTTATATGTGGTATTTAATGGCAATATTGTAGCTAAATATTTTTCTTAGCAAAGAAAACCATTGATCTAGGCCTGGGCTGAGTAAATTTGTTTTCCCACTCTGAAAATTGACCCACATTGGTTGACCAGATTTAGAGGATAGCAAATATTTTGGCTGCTGCACCAAAAGTTCAATATCATTTTGTCTCTGCCTGGATAGTGTACATTTTGGTGGCCTACATCATGGTCTCATGCTTTCCTTCTAAGTGTTTATTTTCTCCATTATTGAATGCTGTTGCTAACCCAAATTTTGCTCTTTTTTTTAAAATTTACTGTCACCTCCGGCTTCTCCCTAGCACAAAACTGGCCAGCAAAAGCAATTTATCTATGGCACAAAAAATATACTTTTTCCCTTGTGTTTAGGTAAGAAAAAAAAACTCAGAATAACCAGTGGTGGTAAGATGTTTGGAAGTATCTGACTATTGACTATTGAAAAATCTACTCTATAGCTAATAGTCTCAAGCAAGGCTGGTGCTACCACTAGGCAAACTAGGCGGCTGCCTAGGGTGCACTGCTGCCTAGGGCACCCGGCCGCTGGTTTTCCCTACTCTAAATCTCCTACCGCTATGTAAGTTTTCGGTGCTGTATTATAAATACCTCTGTAATAAATGTTATAACCTCTAGTGGGCACTGCTGGGATAAAGCGTGCACATCTAGGGAGATGCAGGGGATGCTTCTGCTGCATGTTACTCAGGTAGCTGCTTTGTAGTGTCATTATAGAGGCGCAGCCTAGGCAATCTTTATGTTGAACTTCCAGTGACCATTATGAGAGAGTGAGAGCGATCACACCAAGTTTAACACACCTGCTCCCCATTGACACCTGAAACCTTGTACCACTAATGAGTCACATGACACCGGGGAGGGAAAACAGCTAATTGGGCCCAATTTGGACATTTTCACTTAAGGGTGTACTCACTTTTGTTGCCAGTGGTTTAGACATTAATGGCTGTGTGTTGAGTTATTTTGAGGGGACAGCAAATTTACACTGTTATACAAGCTGAGATACTGTATCTCTGAAATATACTAACTAGAATCCCACAACAAAACAATCCCACACTAGCCACCTCAAAAGCTTTACCAAAATCAGGGAATAGGTACAAGAATGACTAACACAACAATATGTTAAACATCTTTGCAGGTGAATACCTGGCTAATAAGCTAAAAACAGTGTGATCTAAGTCTAGAATTGCACATCTAATCCATCCTACCCTCCAACACAAAATTGTCAACCCTCAAGAAATTGACAACCAGTTTACCAACTACTATAGTGCACTATACAATCTAAGAGATAACCCACAAATGCCCCCAACCTCCCTATCTGAAATGCATCTCCAGCAGTTGGACACCCTCAGTAGAAAGATTTATAGCATCCTTGTCCAATGGGAAGTCACCAGGCAATGATGGCCTCTCCAATGAATACTTTAAATTATTCAATAAAATACTGTCACCCCACTTAAAAGAAGTCTTCACAAAAACAGCTCTTCTATCCTCCTTTCCCCCGGAGAAGTTGAAAGCTTACGTAGTGACATTTCCCAAACCTGGCATAGATCCCATTACACCAGCCAATTTCTGGCCAATCTCACTTTTAAACACAGACATCAAAGTTTATGCTAAATTACTTGCAAGACGCAATAGACATTATTCCATCTCTGGTATAAAGTGACCAGATGGGATTCATTAGGGGAGACGATCTTCTGATGCTACTAGGAGAATATTGAATAAACCAGAATGCCTTCTCTACTGTTAACCAAAGATGCAGCGAAGGCGTTCAACAGGGTCCACTGGCAATATATGAATATAGTGGTATCTAAGTTTGGATTCCACGGTTCCATTTTATCTGCAATTTTAGCCTTGTACTCTAATCTGACTGCACAGGTCTATACATCGGTCCTCCTATTCAAAACATTTACCATTTCCATTTGAACGCTACAGGACTTCCCCCTATTGCCTACAATCTTCAATCGGATGATTGATTAACTTGCAGAAGCAATCTGCTCGCACTCCCAAATTACAGGATTTCAGATTCACTCACGACCCCATGTAACTAACCTGTTTGTGAACGACATCATACTATTTCGGACCAATCCGTTAACATCACTCCCACATGCCCACTAAGTGTTATCCCATTTCAGCAATATCTCTTTTTAGAGAGTCAACTTCCCAAAATCTTTCATTCTGGACATGGGAATAAAGTGAACGCTAAGCAGACCCTACAATGCACACTTCCATTCATATGGAGTTCACAAGGGATTCCCTACCTAGGTATCTCGCTAACAGCTAGATCATCTTCCTTTGTTCTAACCAATCTCAAACCCCTTCTTGCAACAGTCAGAAATCTTCTGACCCAAATAGCGCAACATGACTTCTTCTGGTCTGGTAGGCTAGCAGCGTTCAAAATAAATGTTTTACCCCAACTTTTATATGTGTTGTGGGTATTACCCACTCCAATACCTGTGCACTACTTTAACCACTAGCTGCCCAGCTTACACATATATACTGCGGAAGGTTGGCTCTCCTGCATGAAACGACATACCTGTATGCCGGTCCGTGCAAGGAGGATAGCTCGATGTCCACTGGTGACCCACCATCATGGTGAGGAGAGGCAGAATGGGGAACTAGGCTATTCCCCATTCTGCCAGATGACATGACAGAGATCTAGTGTTCCTAGTGATCGGGAACAGTGATCTCTGTCATGTTCCAGTAAGCCCATCACCCCTACAGTTAGAACACACCCAGGGAACACACTTAACCCCTTGATCGCCCCCTAGTGTTAACCCCTTCCCTGCCAGTGACATTTTTACATTGATCAGAGCATTTTTATAGCACTGATCAATGTAATAATGTTACGGTCCCCAAAAAGTGTCATTTGGGGTCAGATTTGTCCGCCGCAATGTCGCAGTCACGCTAAAAATCTCAGATCGCCGCCATTACCAGTAAAAACAGTAAAATATAAATAAAAGTCCCTAAATCTATCCTGTAGTTTGTAGACATGATAACTTTTGCTCAAACTAATCAACATACACCTATTGTGATTTTTTATACCAAAAATTTGTAGAAGAATAAATATCGGCCTAAACTGTTGAATACATTTGTTTTTTTTTATTTATTTTTTTGGGATATATATTATAGCAGAAAGTTTTAAAAAAAAATTTAATTGCTGTTCTTTTTTTGTTTATAGAACAAAAATAAAAACCTGCAGAGCTGATCAAATACCACCAAAAGAAAGCTCTATTTGTTGGTAAAAAAAGGGCATCAATCTTGTTTGGGTACCATGTTGCACGGCCGTGCAATTGTCAGTTAAAGTGACACAGTGCCGTATTGCAAAAAATGGCCTGGTCATTAAGGGGGCAAATCCTTCCGGAGCTGAAGTGGTTAAAGCCCTGTTGAGTCTGCTACAGAACTTCCTATGGAAAGGTAAAAAAGCCAGGTGCCCACATACAACTCTGATTCAACACAGATCAGCAGGCTGTATAGGATTAGAAGACATTAGCAACTACTACTGGGCAGTACACATTGACCAAATCAAATAATGGTTTAGGAGAAGTGATCCATTATGGCTAGACATATAAACTGCTTTAATACCCACTGTGGCCTTTTACTCCCTCCTCATCTGAGATCTGTGGAAACCATGGGACATATTAACCTTATCTCCACCCACACATGCATCACTTCTAGCCTGGAGAACCCTACACAACCAACCTGTGGGCCGGGCCCATCTAAAAATTAGGCTCTCAAACCCCCCATGCATTTTGGAGCCCATGATACCCATGCTCTCCACTAGATCCCTTCTCCTCTATGGCCTGAACACAGTGCATGACTTCCTGCAGAATTCTAGACATAATAAACTACAAATATTATTTGAAGATTTCAACCTTCCCAGAGAAGTACACTTTACATGTTCCCATATTCTACATTTCCTAGCTAAACATCCCACTCCAGAGCCATACACCAACCTCAAAGCTTGGCAATTCTACACTTTGCCAAAACCAATGGAGAGGGGGTTATGACTTAGGCCTTATAGGCTTAAACTCGTTAACTGATTTAATCAGCGTTTGTTCACTGTGGCTAGTAAATAAAATTAAGGAATTTTAAGAGCAACAACCGGAGTTCGGATCACCTTTTCTATATAACTCTACTCAGCCAGCGACTGTGGATGGAGCACCTGGGAGCTCTGCTATCTATGTGGTGTATGGGTAGTAGCACTGACTTTTCTGTTTATACTGGAGAGGGGAATATCCCTCTTTTACAATATCTTACAACATAAGACTACATTCCAAAAAACCATGAAGATGCAAAAATGGGAAGAAGATCTCAATACCTCCTATGTTCCTAAACAGTGGCAATCACCCCTCCGTGAAGTACACAAATCCACGTACTGCACCAATTACTGGGAGCTGATGTTTAAAATTGTCAATAGATGGTAATAGATTCCTTATAGAATAGCTAAATTCTCCCCATCCCTATCTCCTATGTCTTGGCATAATTGTGGGAAGACAGGACACCTACTGCACATACTCTGGGAGTATCCTAGCCTAGCTAGCTTTTGGAGACAGGTATTTCACTTCCTGTCCTCAATTACAGGGATCATTTCTCCTCCTCACCCCGACTTAGCTCTCCTCAACATTAGTATAGATTCATACCCACATACCTTTAGACCAGTAGTCACTCACGTTCTTCTGGCAGCACACTGCTCTGTACTCAAGAAATGAAAATCATGCAATTCCACAAATATCTCAAATGTCACTACCACAGTCTAACAAAACTACTCATATGATTGGCGATCAATTTTCTTACATGTGCAAAATTTGTCCATGCTTGGTCAATCTGGACAAATAGAGGCAACAAGCCTTAAGAGAGGCATGGCCACACGTTTACTATATTTTTTATATTTGTTTTAACAGTTCCATGTATGTCATAACTGTTCATTCAATAGTTTGGAATGACACCCATTCTGTTGTAAATACTGTAACTCTGCATGTTAACTTACATTATATATATATCTTTAAAATGTGCACCAACCCTTGTTTGTAAACCCTTTAAAACTCAATAAACGTTATTGAGTTAAAAAAACAACGACAATAATTAGTATGTGCATAAACCACTAACCACTATTTAAAGATCCCTGTTTGATTAAAGTAGTTGTAACCCCTTACAAATACCCAATGAAGTGACTAGCATCAAGTGATACACAAGGATCAGTACCTGATTATCTGCAGCCCACTCTTCTCTGCAGAATGTATACAGCTTCTCTGAAATTTCAGAAAGCAAGTGGCAGGAAGCTGAAGTTACACTCTGAGAGCTGATTGGCGGGAAGAAATACACCCCCTTCATACAGCACAGAGGAATAGAGCTTAGGCTGGTAATCACAGGCTGTGTACTGGAGCTCCCTCCCCTCTCACCTGTTTACCTTTTGGTGTCAGGGAAACTTGACAGAAGTGACTCAGGCAGACAGCAGAGTGATGAGACAGCAGACAGAAATCATACTTAGTACTCTGGTTTGAGACCAGTTTAGATTGATGTTCTTTGTTTATGTTTTATGTCTGAGGTTTACAACCATTTTAATCTAAAACTGAAAGTTGACTGGTTGTTACTGGATTTTCAACATCTCACAAATATGTTGCACTATGCACTCTTGTAGAATATGTGCACCCACTATTTAAAGCTTTCAAATGTGTACTGTAGTAGAGGCATAAAGGCAAAACAAAGTACTCATAATTAAAATACAGTGAAAACTGGACAAAAAATTTCCAACCCAAAATAAAAAAAATCCTCCATAGAGGAAAGGAACATCTTGAGTTTATGTATAAATGCTCAGTGGATTGGGGGAAAAAAACATACAGCATGTCACAAAAGTGACACCCCTCACATTTTTGAAAATATTTTATTACATCTTTTCATGTGACAACACTGAAGAAATTACACTTTGCTACAATGTAAAGTAGTGAATGTACAGCTTGTATAACAGTGTAAATTTGCTGTCCCTTCAAAATCACTCAACACAAAGCCATTAATGTCTAAACCGCTGGCAACAAAAGTGAGTACACCCCTAAGTGAAAATGTAAAAATTGGGCCCAAAGTGTCAATACTTTGTGTGGCTACCATTTTTTTCCAGCACTGCCTTAACCCTCTTGGGCATGGCGTTCACCAGAGCTTCACAGGTTGCCACTGGAGTCTTCTTCCACTCCTCCATGATAACATCACATAGCTGGTGGATGTTAGAGATCTTGCGCTCTTCAACTTTCAGTTTGAGGATGCCCCACAGATGCTCAGTAGGGTTTAGGTCTGGAGACATGCTTAGCCAGTCCATCACCTTTACCCTCAGCTTCTTTAGCAAGGCAGTGGTCTTGGAGGTGTGTTTGGGATCATTATCATGTTGGAATACTGCCCTGTGGCTCAGTCTCCGGAGGGAGGGGATCATGCTCTACTTCAGTATGTCACAGTACATGTTGGCATTCATGGTTCCCTCAATGAACTGTAGCTCCCCAGTGCTGGCAGCACTCATGCAGACCCAGACCATAACATTCCCACCATCAAGCTTGATTGTAGGCAAGATATACCTGTCTTTGTACTCCTCACCTGGTTGCTGCCACACACGCTTTAAACCATCTGAACCAAAAAAGTTTATCTTGGTCTCATCAGACCACAGGACATGGTTCCAGTAATCCATGCCCTTAGTCTGCTTGTCTGCTCGTCAAACTGTTTGCGGGCTTTCTTGTGCATCATCTTTAGAAGGGGCTTCCTTCTGGGACAACAGCCATGCAGACAAATTTGATGCAGTGTGTGGCATATGGTCTGAGCACTGACAGGCTGACCACCCCACCCCTTCAACCTCTGCAGCAATGCTGGCAGCACTTATATGTCTATTTCCCAAAGTCAACCTCTGGATATGATGTTGAGCATGTGCACTCAACTTTTTTGGCCGACCATGGCAAGGCCTATTCTGAGTGGAACCTGCCCTGTTAAACTGCTGTATGGTTTTGGTCACCGTGCTGCAGCTCAGTTTCAGGGTCTTGACAATCTTCTTATAGCCTAGGCCATCTTTATGTAGAGCAACAATTCTTTTTTTAAGATCCTCAGAGAGTTCTTTGCCATGAGGTGCCATGTTGAACTTCTTGAACCAGTATAAGTGAATGAGAGCGATAACAACAAATTTAACACACCTGTTCCTCATTCCCACCTGAGACCTTGTAACACTAACAAGTCACATGACACCAGGAAGGGAAAATGGCTAATTGGGCCCAATTTGGACATTTTCACTTAGGGGTGTACTCACTTTGGTTACCAACGGGTTAGACATTAATGGCTGTGTGTTGAGTTATTTTGAGGGGACAGCAAATTTACACTGTTATACAAGCTGTACACTCACCACTTTACATTGTAGCAAAGTGTCATTTCTTCAGTGTTGTCACATGAAAAGATATAATAAAATATTTACAAAAATGTGAGGGGTGTACTCACTTTTGTGAGATAATGTAATTTGTACTTTCATTGAGCAATCACAAAAGAGAACTGGCAGGTTGATCACTGAAAAATTTAGTAAGGGAATCAAAGCTGGCCCCAGATACTGACCAAAGTGAAAGGCACTATAACTAGATAGGAGTTCTTAACCTTTTGTTTTTACTGGAAACCACCCCCTGATGTCCCCATACACCCTTTTGCCAGACTGTCAAAAGCAACATCATCATCTGTCTTTTAAGGTACCAGTAGGACGTCATAGAGTAATAGTAGTATGGCTTTATGTAACACAAGGATAGCTAAGAACAGAATCCCTGAAAGAAAATCATAAATATTTTATTATATTGACTTATGTAAACACTGCAAACTACAAATGCACAGGCTACCTAGTACGTTTTATTCAGTTTTTTTTTTTTAATCAGACCATTGGGTTCAGTTACTGACCATATTTCTTACTAATCATTTGACACATCAAATTTATTTCTGCACTTTGACTTCTAGTTTAGTATGGGGCCTTAACAGTCAGGCCATCAAAGCCGGGCAGACAAAAAGCAGAGAAGTAAACCAGCCCTTGAGACAGAAGATCTGGGAAATCTGGCAGGGCCAATGGAGAGTCTGCCAGGTGCCAGAAAAAGTCTGAGAGCTGATGCCACTTTGGCCAGCATGGCGTGGTGAGGATCACCCAAAGTCTCTCCATCTCAACCCTGCAGAGCAGTTAAGGAAAGAGCTTCAGAGAAGGAAAAGCATAGATCAGGTTGAACTGATCCCACCCAGTCACCAGAGCATTCACTGCAAAGGTTAGAGGATCACTGGATCTAGAAACAAACCTGCTCAGTTTGTAAATGAGCCTAGAAGATTGGAAGTCCATGTCTGGTGTCTCCCATCTGTCAGAAAGGACTTTCTGAGAAGCAATTCTCTGGAGAAGAAATTAATGACCAGTGGCGACCCGTCCATACGGGGCTCACAGGCGCCACCCCCCCTGTGCATGCCTTTGGCCCCCTGATCTACATGCAGGGCACTGGACACATGGATTCCAATCTTTTTTTTTTTAAGCATCTTATTAGGGCCAGAGGCTCCAATAGGCTTCAAAAAAGGGTGGGCTCGGGGCACAGAGGATTGCGCCTGAAGCCCACCCATTGAATGAATATTCTCTTTTACAGCACTGATTCTCCTCCCAGCCAATCAGAAAGCGGATCCTGAGATCCGTCATCCGAAAAAGAGATCTGATCGGATTGGCCACCAGGAGAAGGAGGGAGGATACGCAGGCGAAGCGATGAAGCAGCTGCCCACCGCCCGGAGTGCTGCCCGCGAGATGGGGTAAGTGAGGGGCCCCGACTCCTGGCCGACCAAACGGGGGAGGCAGCTCATGACCAGACCGGCTGGGAGGGGTGGCGGCAGATTGCTTGCCACCCCCCAAATAAAAAAATCACCAGCCGCCACTGTTAATGATTAACTGCTTGCCAAGTCTCCGTGCCTGGCATGGTAAAAGAAGTGGGAATGAGAATTTCTGCCCAATTCAGATCAGATCTACAGTACCTCCTTGTAAATTGATTTCTCCCTGATTGCTGATATACTGTAAGCCACTGGTGTGATAATGGGAGAGGTTATTCTTGGATGTCCTTACAGCTTTGCTTATCGGTGTCCAATTTTCCTGAAAGTGGCAGTAAAATTCAAAAGTTCTAGAATTACCATCCTGTGTCCTTTGATGTACAGTTAGGAAAACAGAAAATTCTATATAAAGGACATGTAGAGGGTGCATAACTCATTCTGGGGGAGGCATTGCCTGCTAATGCCACCCTGTGATGCCAGAACTAATGAAAACCCTTAATTAATACGAATTACTATTAATATTACAGAAAACAAACACACAACATACTAGCAAAACACTTCTGGCACAAATTGTTTTGTGCTCATACTTCATTAAATATTTTCTCAGTAATATTTTTTGTTTTTCTAGAAGCAAATGCAATTTCTGACTCACAATCAAATATGCCATTTAGAAAATTAAATGAAATATGGAATTATTTTTAGCTCATGGTACATATGACATATGTTAAAACTGCATCTTTAAAGAGGACTGCATTTTTTTTATATTTGTATTCCCATTATGCAAATACCACATTGCCTTGTGGTTAGCGTGTGTAATAAATGAGAATTCACACACACATTTGTAATATAATGTTTCATTGCCAAAGCAGATTAGATGAAATGTCTATACTCGTTTTACAAATTCTATCCTACTTACACATAAACTCATCAATCCATTTCCACTGTCTACTAATGAAAAAGAATAGTCAGATTCAAGTTACTGCTAGGGAATTAGCTTCCATATAATAAATATGTTTTTCTAACACACACAGAAAATTCAAATAATTTCTAATAATAAGAAGAAACCTGGTTTATAAAAAATGCAAACCAAATTTTGTGCAGGACAGATGAAAATAATAAAGCTTTATTTCCACACCCTGTACTAAGTGTGTTTTATTTTTACCACATGCTGCTTTGCTTTTATGAGTTACAGACAATGACCAAAAATAAAGATTACAAGAAAATGAAATATTAGTTGTAGGCAAATGGGCATACTGAGATTATCTAGTTAGGATGGTTTGTCTTGCTTCTATGAATATCCTCCAAGAAGCTTCCCAAGCTCTTTGTAGCATGTCCAATTGGAAAGAGGCCACAGGAAGAATCCAGAACATACTGATTAGAATAAATTTCTCATATGGCCTTGGAAAAGCTATGAGCACCTAGAGTCTATGGCATACTTTAAATATACTGGTATTATTTAAAAACAAAAGTGGTGTTCATAAAATACCATCACATTTACGTGTTGGAGCAGGAATTTTTAAATGGCTGTTTTAGTGTAAGTGCACTCATATAAGCAAGAATAGTAACATGCCCTTATAGTAATGTTTTATGTCACATAGAGTGTATTTTGAGTGCATGGGTCAGACACTATTACCTGCAAATTGAAGAATTTAATAAGAATACATGGGGGGCGGGATTGGATTTACTGAAACTGGAGAGTGCAAAATCTGGTGCAGCTCTACATAGAAACCAATCGTCTTCCAGGTTTTATTGTCAAAGCTCAACTGAACAAGCTGAAGTTAGAAGCTGATTGGCTATCATGTACAGTTGTACCAGATTTTGAGTGCTCAAGTTTTAGTAAACTGGAGCAACATCATTTCACAAAATGGAGGGTTCCTCCTTTAGTCATTGCTCCGGAAAGCACAAATATTACTTACTTTTATTTATAAGGGCTTTAATGCTTCAGTGTTTGGAGAACATCTAGGGTGCTATTTTTTTCTTAGAAATCAAACAGCAGTGTTCTATGTCACCTCCAGGTGGGAGGATTATGAATATCCATACCCATGCATACAAATTCCCACTAGGTCATAAATGATCATTAACCACTTGCCGCCCGCCCTATTACAAAATGACGGCTGCAAAGTGGTTTGATAACCATGACCGGACGTCATATGCCGTGATCAGAATATCGAGCCGCTGCGCGACCCCAGGGGCATGCATTGCGGCGATCGTTGTTGCAGGGTGTCAGTCTGACACCCTGCAACACCGATCTAGGTAAAGAGGCTCTGACGGAGACTCTTTACCACGTGATCAGCCGTGTCCAATCACGGCTGATCTTGAAGTAAATAGGAAGAGCCGGTGATCGGCTTTTCCTCACTCGCGTCTGACAGACGCGAGTAGAGGAGAGCCGATTGGCTGCTCTCCTGACAGAGGGGGTCTGTGCTGATTGTTTATCAGCACAGCCCCCCCTCGGATCCTACCCAGGACCACCAGGGAAGCTGCCCAGGACCACCAGGGAAGCCGCCCAGGACCACCAGGTATGCCCCATAGACCCCCAGGAAAATACTAATCAGTGCAAAGGCAGCTGCCAATCAATGCCCAGGCAGCTGCCAATCAGTGCCCACTCCAATGCCTACCACTGCCAGTGCCACCAGGGAAGCCTATCCATGCCTCATATGTGCCGCGTATCAGTGCCCATCAGTGCCACGTATCAGTGCCCATCAGTGCCCATCAGTGCTGCCTATCAGTGCCCATCAGTGCCCAGCAGTGCTGCCTATCAGTGCCACCTATCAGTGCCACCTTATCAGTGCTCAGCAGTGACGCCTTTCAGTGCCCATCAGTGTCGCCTATCAGTGCCCATCAGTGCCAACCAGTGCCACCCAGTGCCACCCATGAGTGCCCATCAGTGCCGCCTATCAATGCCCATCAGTGCTGCATATCAGTGCCACCCATCAGTGCCGCCTACCAGTGCCCATCAGTGCCGCATATCAGTGCCCATCCTCAGTGCCTGACAGTGCCTGCTCATTGGTGCCACCTCATTGGTGCTGCCATATCAGTGCCTGTCAGTGCCGCCTTATCAGTGCCCATCAGTGAAAGAGAAAACTTACTTATTTACAATTTTTTTTAACAGAAACAAAAGCAAAACTTTTATTTTTTTTCAACATTTTCGGTCTTTTTTTATCTGTTTAGCAAAAAATAAAAACGGCAGAGGTAATCAAATACCACCAAAAGAAAGCTCTATTTGTGGGAACAAAATGATAAAAATTTAGTTTGGGTACAGTGTAGCATCACCGCGCATTCAAACTGCGACAGCGCTGAAAGCTGAAAATTGGTCTGGGCAGGAAGGTGTCTAAGTGCTCTGTATTGAAGTGGTTAACCACTTGATTTCCTGAAGATTTACCCCCCTTCATGACCAGGCAATTTTTTGTGATATGGCACTGCGTTACAATTGCGCGGTCATGCGACACTGTATCCAAAAAAAATTAATGTCCTTTTTTGCCACAAATAGAGCGTTCTTTTGGTAGTGTTTGATCACCTCTGTATTTATATTTTTGTGCTATAAACAAAAAAAGACTGACAATTTTGAAAAAAAAAAACATATTTTTTACCTTCTGCTATAAAACATATTCAATAAAAACATTTGAAAATCAAATGTTTTCATAAATATAGGCCAATATGTATACTGCTACATATTTTTTGCTAAAAAAATCCCAATAATCATGGGAACTAAACTATGGGATATTTTTAATTTTTTTTTAATTTTTATTTTTTTACTAGTAATGGCGGCAATCAGCGACTTATAGTGGGGCTATGACAGTGCGGCGGCCACTCAATTGTACCCAGTTTTTAAAAGGAGCCTTACGTGTCCAGTCTATTATTTTCACCAGAACTGCTTCTTTATGTTAAGTTTACATAGGCAGACAACCGCTCTGCCTCTCTGCTGGACAATCAGTGGGTGCCGGCGGACATCGAGTCCATGGATGCCGCCGCCAATGCATGTGATTACAGCGGGGTCAAGCCGCCAGCGGCACACATGCGTCATATGTCATAGTGTCATATGAAATAATAAAGCCCAGTATGCATAATATGCACACACAGGTTTATCACATTTAACACAATGTTCAAGGATGATTTTAATTTAAAAATATATTTTTAGCAGTTTTCTGCAGCAAGGATCATCAACTTTTAAAAACCATAGACACCCCCCCCACCTCACAAAAATAACCAGCTCGAGCAGAATAGGTTTGTATGCATAAACGGAATTTATCAGGGTCTATAAATACTCAAAATATTTCTAATTAAGCCCAGTCATAAACAGTACTTAGCAGAAGTCTAGTAACCCAGAGCTTTAAATTGTGAAACATTATATCCCTAAGAGGAATTCACACAAGAATAGATACTGTACATATCATGTTTTATTTCTATCAGAGCATGATTTCTGTCTATTCAATAATACATTGGTTATTGTACTGGAAATACTGATACAGTTAACAAAACTAAGTGTCTGATGAACTATCATAAACACTTCAACACTCCTATATCACACCTCACTGCTTTCTAGGTTGGGTGAGGTCTGGCCCAGTGAGACTCTCTAGATCAGGGGTCTCAAACTGGTGGCTCTCCAGCTGTTGCAAAACTATAGTCCCATCATTCCTCTACCTGTAGGAGTTGTGCTTGTAACTACAGTCTTGCAATGACTCGTGGGACTTGTTGTTTTGCAAGAGCTGGAAGGCCACCAGTTTGAAACCCCTGCTCTAGATGGTCCACACAAAACTGCTGCCCCAGTTGGAAAATGCAAAAATGCTTAGAGTCATTCATGAGAACCATTGACTCTGATATACCAGTACTCTAAACCAGTGGTTCTCAACCTCAGTCTTCAAGTACCCTCAATGGGCCATGTTTTGGGAGCTTCCCTTAGATAAAATGGCTTTCATCAATACCATGTCATTGATATTGATTTAATGCAGTTGTGCAAAGTAAAGGAAAGCCTGGAAACATGGCCCGTTGGGAGTACTTGAGGACTGAGGTTGAGAACCACTGCTCTAAACTGATTTGGAACTCGCTAAGGTACAATACAAAATCTTATTAATTACTTTTTCACTTTTACTCTCATTGATTTTAATGCTGATTTTAATACTTCTCTTTCATGAAAACTATGTTTAAACATTGTTAAGATGATTATCTAAATGCTCTAAATAAAAAAATAAAAAACTTTGAAGATTGCTACATTATTGTAAACCATGTTGTGTTTCTGTTTGGTGTGACAAGTTGAGTTTCACAGACATCAATAGAACAAAACCTCACTTTTAAATGCCAGATGAGGCAGGGAGACCATGAGACCATTTATATGTGCCACCTGGAAATCACACAGAAATTATAAAATAATACATTTTTATTCTATAAAGATAAAAACCATAAGGTACACAACAACTATTAAAAACAATGAATTCATGTAAACAGTTTGCCTTGCAGTGTTTAGGCATACAGAATCTATAGGTATGTATGGGTCCTGTACACCTAAACACTGCAAGATAAATTTTATATTATATTAGTGAATTCATTGTTTTTAATGGTTGTTCTGTACCTTATGGTCCCATCCATCATCTTCCTGCCTTTTCTGGCATTTAAAAGGGGCATTTTGTTCTACTGATACATAAAGGGATGGTGCCCACTGAGAAATAAAGGAAATTAAATAGATGTGTTGACAAAAACAGAACATCTCGACATATTTTTCTACATACACAGTTTCACAGAAATCTCTTATGCCCCGTACACACGGTCGGATTTTCCGATGGAAAATGTCCAATCGGAGCGTTTTGTCGGAAATTCCGACCAAGTGTGGGCTCCATCAGACATTTACCATCGGATTTTCCGACACACAAAGTTTGAAAGCAGGATATAAAATTTTCCGACAACAAAATCAGTTGTCGGAAATTCCGATCGTGTGTACACAAATCCGACAGACAAAGTGCCACGATGCTCAGAATAAATAAAGAGATGAAAGCTATTGGCCACTGCCCCGTTTATAGTCCCGACGTACGTGTTTTACGTCACCGCGTTTAGAACGATCGGATTTTCCGACAACTTTGTGTGACCATGTGTATGCAAGACAAGTTTTAGCCAACATCCGTCGGAAAAAATCCTAGGATTTTGTTGTCGGAATGTCCGAACAAAGTCCGACCATGTGTACGGGGCATTAGAGTCAAATTTCTTACAGCATATGCTGTTAATAATTTGTGCTTACAATAAAACACTTGACAGCAACTACTGTTTTTACAGAGTGTAAAAAGGGTTAAAGTGGATGTAAACCCACTCTCATCTTTTTTAAAGTAATGGCATAGTGCTGATCTATAAGGATATACATGCCTCTTGCATGTATCCTTACCTTTCAAATATCTCGACTTCTTTATTTGGAGCCCCGTAAAACTCTGGATTCAGTGGGCGGGTCTGTTGTATGGCGCTCGATGGACGGAGTCATGACATCACCAGACTCCCCGCCCACGTCTACACTCGTGCCTGGCCGGAGTGAAAAGTGCACGCACAGGAGAAGAAGAGCATGCTCATGGCACTTCATGTGTCACTGTCAAGTGACAGTCGAGGATGATCAGTGCGGTGGGGACAGCTGTGAGCACAGATCCCCCTGAATGGCTTTTCTGCTGAAAGCCATGGGAGGGAGAGAAGGAGAAGCGGCTGATCAAATGCCATGCAGGGCGATCGGTGCTCACGGCTGTCCCTCCGCTGCACCGATCATCCCGGACTGTCCCTTGTGTCTTCCTCCTCCCTGAGAGCCTGACATGTTCTCCTCCACCACCACCACCACCACCTCCCCTTCTTCTCTGGCCCCCCTCCTGTCCTTATCTGCCCACTGTGTCTTCCTCCTTCATGCCCCCCCTCATCCCCCGCAGCCGGCTCCCCTCCTCTCCCGTGGGCTCTGTTAGGATGGAGAGTGGAGGAAAGGACCACTATACATGTCATTTACCAGTCCTTTCAGCGTCGCTTTGCGGGGGTCTCTGTTTTCCTCCTCCGAGTCCTCCCCTCTCACTACTGCTCTGCTGAGCTGAGCCTGTCACTTCTTTCTTCCTCCCGGGCGGAGCAGCTGCACACTGTGTGTGTGTCCTCACCAGCTGCCGTCCCAGTTGTATGTATTGTGTACGTGAGCCGCCCACCCTGTCCCCTATAGCTGTGTATATAGCTGTATCCAGATAGCCCGGGGGGGCTGCTGGACACAGCTGTTATATATATATATATATATATATATATATATATATATATATATATATATATATATATATATATATATATATATATATATATAGCTGTGTCCAGCAGCACCCCCCACTTATCGGCCACTATACCTGTATATAATATAGCTGATAATTGATGGGGGGGGTGGAGTGCTGCTGGACACAGCTATATATATATGTAATATAGTTGTGTCCAACAGCAAAAACACCCCCCCTCCCCATCAGACCAGTGGAGTGTCTGCAGCTAGGGCTGAGACAATGCTGAGGTGTGGAACATCCAATCCTGGCAGAGCAGCAGAAGAAAGGAGTGGGAGGGAATTTAAAAATAATGCATGTCTCTTAGGCTAGTGCACGAGATATGTAAATCACCTGTCACTCACAGCAAGGGGGAGGATTTGACAAAGTTTTTCTCTGTTTGTCAAGATTTATCTCACTGACCAATAAAAGAGGATTGCTCAGAGCTAGATTAACTCTTTGTGGCAAGACTGGGCTCAAATGATAGGAAATCTTATACTCTACATTTTGACATAAAAAAAAGAAATTCAGGTTTACATCCACTTTAACTGCTGAGTTACTGTCAGGAAAGGGTCCATCCGCTGGTAAGATATATTGTTTGGCATGCAGTACTGGGGTCCACCAGCAGGTGTCTCCTGGCAGTGTTGAACTGTCAGGAGAATATTTCCCTGCTGGTGTCATTTCATCTTTTGGCCGCAGTACTGATGTCCACCAGCTGATGGATCCTGGCAGTATGGAGCAGACAACACTCCCTGCGCTCAGGTGTGACTTGAAGCCAATTATAGTCAGCCTTATAAATACCCGGCAAGCCCTCACATGCTCGCCTTGGTATCTTTCTCCCTGTGCCTTGACCTTGCTGCCTGTATCCTGTTTGTGAACCTGCTCTGTCCCGCTTTGCTCTGATCCGATCCCTATCCCAGGCCCATCCTGTTCTTGTCCCTCCTGATTCCCTTGGATCCCTACCCTGCAGCTTTACCATCCATCCTCTCCCCTTCCTGCTGGTTCCCCGTCCTTACCCATCTGCTGACCTCCTGTGTATGACCCTGGCTTGGCTAACGTTTATGTTTCTGGTTTATCCCTTGTTCCTGCTTACCTGCTGTGTATGACCCTGGCCTGGCTGACATCTGTGATTCCGGTATTGCCCCTTGCTGTATATACTATTGTTTGCTGTGGGTTTGTTGTGTTGGTTTTGCACTGTTTGTATTTTCTGAGTTATCACTTATTTTTAATAAATATTATTTATTCATTTACATGCGTTTGGGTTATCTCTGTGCAGTCTACACAGTCTGGTCAATTAGATTCCCTGACAGTTACCCTCCCCAGTAGTGATCACTCTCAGTCTGCTGGTGCTTAGATTGTTGTCCCACAAGCTGGAAAATCTCTGTACAGGATGAGACTGAGAACACAGTCATCACATTCTGATAGCATTGATGAGATTTGAGACTGCTACCATCTCATGGGGATTGATAGAGTAATATTGTTTGTTCTGTTTTGTAACCTAACAATGTTATAGGCAGTTACTAACCTTTGGAGAAAGGATTTATGGTTCTTCTCGAGAGGCAAATATATAACAAACAAATAAAACTATACTATAGTTTTTCTTATAAAAAAAAACACATCTTTAATATAGCTGTATCCTATTCATTTTTTTTTTGTAGCACATCATGCTTTTAATTTCACCAGTCTGTGGAGAAAAACAAAAAGACATAGCTGACAAAACAAATTGATTTCTATTGTTTATGCTGCATTCCATATACAGTAATCTATGTTTGTCAATTTATTTTTCCTATATACATACATATATCTGAGCATCTATAAACAAACAAGCCCCAAATCCCAAGCCCCAAAGTCATTGCCTCAAGTTCATGTAATATCCATGCTCAGCTCAGAAAGCAATAAGACTGTAGTAATTACTCCTCAAATAAATCCTTGAACAAAAGTTATGTCTCTACGGAGTGGGAATTAATATAGCAATAAAGGTAACGGACACCTTTTGCACTGCAAACCAAAAAAGAATTAATGTATCTCAATACCTTGTTATCTCCTCAGAAGCCAGTACACACCAATTTTACCGGGTTTTACACGTTGTTCTACCTGACTATGATTACAGAGCCTAATTAAGAGAAGATGTGGGATTCCAAGCTAGAGGCTTAACTGAGAACCTGCATATGCTTCTATTGCACAGTCTTTCTGTTGCTGCTGATTAAATGTTTCTATTAAGTTACACTGAGAAAACAATGCATACCTGCATTCACATTAACTCTGAAATAACAAATTCAAAACAAAACTTAGAATATGAGAGTGTATAAGGTATACTGTGACCATGGCAATATTATGTTTGTTTGCAGGGCACATATATTTTCTTTTAGATTTGAATGCAGTGTTGAACATTTTATTCAACTTTACAAAAACTAGTTCTTTCTTAAGTAAAAAGTAACTTAGCCCTCGCAAAATAAACTAACATAAGGACCTATGCTGCATAGCTAAACTAGCATAAGGACTACTCCTAGCTTCATACTTAACCTTACCTAACTATTTACATTCCTCAGTCGTAAACTTCTTTAAGCCTCCTACAATTGATATGAGTCCTACAATAAATATGTTCAGTCTCAGAGTAAAAAGGTTCATTAGGAATCATAAAAAAAGACAAGAGTAACAATGATGTGTTAAATACAAAAACCAATAACAATCACATTTAAAAAATGTGACTGGTTTGTTGGAGTCAGTTTAGCATTGTCAGCTCAATATAAGATGAATTCTGCTTATTATTGGATGCTGCATATTGCTCTTTATACTACTACTATACTATAAGTCGAACTATGTGTAGCCAAAGGCCGGATATCCTTTGTGGTCTCCCCCCCCCCTCCCCCATTCACTGCTGTAGATGGTGGGAGATTCAGAGGAGAGGACAGGTGACTGTCCTATAGGCCATCCCCCCCAACACCACTGACAGTAATGGAACAGCAGTGCTACAGGATTTTCTTCCATAGCTCTTGCTCTCCCTCTCTCTAGTGGCCATTGCTTGGTCAGTCATCAGGATGAGAAAGACAAAGGACTGTTGCAAAGCACACTGGGACATGTAGTCCCTTGGAGAGACTGCTGTACTGTGTGGGATGGCTGCAGAGCTACAAATTCCAATAGACTTGGAGACACCAGGAAGAGTGAGGGAAGATTTTTACTGTACTGGGAAAGTTTGGGGCTTTTGCACCCGGGATCCAAAGGGGAAAGGGCCTCTTCCAATCTGCTCCTCAAGCCACAAAAGCCAATAAGAAATGGGACCTGATTCTGCTACCTCAAGTGAAAGCTGCACCAGTGACATCGGCAACCCAGAGAGGCTGGCAGGCTAGCAACTAAGTTACTGAGAGCAGGACACCAAATAGGCGATCAAGTAGAAACAAAGGGCCTATCTTCAGGGGTAGCGCTACACCTGTTTCATCCTAATTATCTGGCAAAGCAGTTCCAATGTAGAGATCAAATTCCTTTCAAACGCTGCACATACATGGATCGAAGATCAATCAGTTCAGCAGGGACCTGACAAATTTAGATCCATCGATGGGCATGGTTGGTTATACACAAGTCAATCTATCATTTGACCTCTATTCAACCAGACTGTTGGAAAATTCTCTCTCGATCAGCACCACCAGCTATAGCCGTCAGTATTGATTAATTTATTCTGATGGTGAGGGAATCAAGTAGTTTTCTTTTGCTCAATCTGCTGGTTGAACAACAACAAAAAAATGACTCGTGAGACATACTAGATGCATAAGAGTTAAAATAAAACTGCTCACCAGAAATATTGCTGAAAATGTTTTAATTGGATTACGTCAATGCCTTCATGAACATGTAACTCTATAAAATAACCTCAGTACAATAAATCAGAGTAAATGTGTATATTCTGATGAGCATGATTTTTACTGTAAGGCCATATGGCATGAGGATTTGAATACAATAAAATGGTTATTATCCTGTAAATAAAAAAGAAGCGCAATAAACTAAAATTAATATATGGAATATGCTTCAATATATGGCAATGTGGATTTATGGTTGAACCAACCAATATATTTAAATACATTTTGTTTTTCTGCTTTCATTATTCACTATTTATAACTTTTCTTTACTTCTGCAGTTCCTTATGATTACTATATTTCTCTTTTGTATGAAATGTATAATGTTGATGGAAAAGGAGATCAATAATAATTACACTGTCTGATTAATATTATATTTCCTGATTTGCCATATTTCAGACTAGACTGTTATACTGTTTTTATCCATTAAAGTAGCAGTAGTAAATCTATAGTAGAAAATAGGAATGGAAAAGCAAGTTCAAATGATCATATAACTTTATCATACTCATGTGTTATGTTTAAAGAATTATCACTGCTTCTTTACTGCCATATATTTGCATATTTTATGTACCAGCAGTAGGGCGTGCAAAATGTGATAAAACCGCATGAGTTCAAAACTGAATTTTCTATACCTAATGCCTGCACTGCATTTTAATAGCTAATGAGCTTTCAAGATGGATTGATAATCTATCTCTGAAATTTTTATAATGATATTACATTTATACTATGTTGCCTCGTAAAAAGGATTGGCTGCAGCCAGAGTGAAGATAGATCCTGTATAACTGAAAGGACTTTAGAAAGCCTGTTACTGCTAAGTCTGGAAAGGCATGAGTAATCTGTAAATAGAAGTTACTTATGAAGTGTCCCTAAATGGAAACAGTTCAGGAAGATTTCCCTTCTGTCCCAGTGTTCTGCTGTGCATTGTTTGAATTAAAAGGAATGTTTAGCTTGTAATTAAGGAACCTGCTTTATGAAAATATTATCTCTCTTTCTGTTATGCTGTTATGCTTATCCATTGACTTCAGTACCTTTTAGCTTGCTGTCCAGGGAAAATATGTAGATAAGAAACTCTGATGTACTTGATGTGAATGCCTGTTCCAGGCCATTAGGAAGTCCTGAGACGAGCCTCAACCAGGAAACTAGCCCTGTAGAAGGAGGTCAAAAATGACATCCTGCATATTTTTGTTCATTACAGGTTTATTTTTAAAGTGATGCTATAATGTTTGTAGGCTATAATTGTGCAACTGCTGCGCTTCCCATACTTGGAAAAAATGTATATAACCAAATCTAAGTATTAAGCTGATTTGCAGTGTGAATCTTAAACATGTAGAGTCCTTATTTGTAAATGAATAAAATATGCACAGTCCAAAAGTCCAAGTATGAAAATGACAATATGTGAACCAAGGATATGCGTGTGAGCCACTCAGGCTGTATGGAAATGAAGTCCTGTGCCCGCCACTGTCAGTTCTGGCCGGAAAGGAAGCTCCTCTGAGCTTGGGAGCTGCTCCAAGCAATGGTAGAAAGTGACTAGGTGTTCCAGGAGACACACATCAAGTCAAGACCTACTGTATGATGGTAAGTGTCAGTCTCAGCCTGGACCCCCACCAGGCCAAGCCTGGATGGGAAAAAATCGATCTTTTCTCCTAGGTATTGAGGTGGATATATAGCTCAAAAATACAAAGACTATAACTAATGGTGTTCTCTCTCTTTAAATAGATAGATCACCTTATATTAAAAATATACACTCACAAAAGTATACAGAAATATCAGCATCCACTGTCTCAGAGTGGGTAGAAACGGCTCTCTGCTGTTCCACCATCAGTGGACAACAGAGAGAGAGAGAGAGACATCCCGCCCTACTCGTTACATCAGGGATCAACTTCTTTAAAGATGTTTTTAGGCTGTTGCTGTAACTTTTACCAGAAAATAACTTTCACAGTTCTACGCTCAATTTTTTCCATATGTTGAATATGATAAAAAATGTGGCAAAAAATTATAAATCCACAATTTACTGTTGAAAAAGCCCCTAAAAGTACTTGCATTTCTCAATAGACTCCCTGTTGATCACACCATGATCACCACCATGAAGTACTGGCATGGTCCAATATGCACACAAATACACTGCCCTCCTACCCACTTGCTAAGCCTTATTACTGGCTTGTCATTGTGATTGGCATCCCTACTAACAATAACAATCAGAAGGCTGCTGGAGGAAGGATCAAACATGATGATCAGAAAGCTGTTTGTATATCAGAATGCATTGGTATTGGGGGCCCCTGGGACATCTAAACACCATAAGTTCAGTAAATCTACATTAAGTGGAAGATTTCTAGTTTGAGGATAACCACAGTTTGACTTTAAAGGAAACCTGTCATGAAAAAAAATACTTAGACTGGCACTACTGATATCTTCTAGTTACTGGCTTTTATGATGATCAAATGGCTTTAAAGGTTTCAGATAGTGGTTAGCAATAGTAGCCTACATATTCCTTTCTACATACAGTATGTTCTTTTTAGGTAAGATGTGGTCAGTTTAAGATCAGTTTAAACTGTGTTTTTATTCTTTCCCCGTGAGTCATTTTGAATACATGGTAAAGGCATGCAAAAACATCACAGATGCATCTTAAATGCAACCAAAAAGTTTGTGTATGCTAGTCCTAGGCTGACCTCATTGACATATACAAAAATACAGTAAAATGACTATTATTTCCATGGAGGAGCTGTCCATGATAGCAGTGCTGAATTGCAGTACAAAAATCTTGTTCACACTTGTGTGCAGTTAATATAGTCTGCAATGTGATAAAACAGCAATGGAATAGAGCACTTTTATTTTTATAGAAACTTATTTCAACAGCAAACGCCTCATAATGTTGTATTGAGGAGCCTATGAACTCCACTGTGCAGCATTGCATACATGCATTGATTAGAAAAAATAGTGAACGGTATATTTTAAAATGGAACTTAAAGTGGTTGTAAACCCCAGTCATGAAATTTGAACTAAGCACATACTGTATATATGTATTGTTTACTTGTCTCTCTCCAAAGTAGTGTTGGGTGAACGGTTCGGCCCGAGCATTAGTTGGGGTCAAACATTTGTCTGTTTGACCATTCATCGAACACAAGAATTTGCACTGCATGCTGGTTGTTAAGGAGCGGGGCCAAGAAGCCGGCCATGGTGTCCTTAACAACTGATGAGTCATCAGCTGTCAATGGGTTTCCCTGTTGACCGTTGAACAAAAAAAAGTGTTGGTAAAAAAAAAACGATGTGGGGTCTCTCTCCGCCCCCCCGTTCCATACCAGGCCCTTATCTGGGCATGCAGCCTGGCAGGTCAGGAAAGGAGGGCAGGCGCCCCTCTTCACCTGACCCAGCATGTACCATAACATTACAAGGGGGCGGGGCCACCGGTGGCCCCCGCCCTTATCTATATAAAATAAATAAAAAGAAGATGCTGGCAATAGAGGAAACACACACCTCAGAAAACAAAGAAAACAAAAACTGCAGTGCTATAAGGTGCCTAAGAAACCTAAAAATGCAATGATCCTTCAGTTTATATATACAGTATATGGAAGAAGTGGCCAGTCACCAAAGGTGAATGCTATCTCAATTGTGAGAACGGCTCAATCCCTAATGATACAATCACAAAGCAGCTAAATGAACTGAATAAAATAAAAATAAATAAGCACTTGTCACGCACATGTGAGCATAGCCACGGTCAGTACTCACAGCAGCGTAACTTCACGTGAATGGCAACACCCAATGCGTTTCCAGCCAATGCTCGTCTTTATTGTTTGTGTTGCTTTGTGATTGTAATAGTCAATAAACAACATTATACTATTTCCTGTTTAACTGGAATCATGATGTCATATGAGCGGCTGAGTGTCCCCTAACATTTCTACAGTGAGATTATGAGATTAAGCAAACATTGGAGGCATTGCTGTGATTCATTTGCTGATTGAGTTGATTGGGCTATCTACTCTGGTGAGTTTGCATTGCATGTGGGGAAGATGGAGTGATGCATGAATGCAATACTGTATGTCACCATCACGGGTGTACCTCCCGTCTTTGCTTATGTTAAAAGATTTACCACACTATAAGATCTTTTTTTTGGTTGATTATGGCATGATGTGGAGGAGATGTTAACTTCTAGCATCAAGAGTGGACTCCCTTTTATGATTGAGAATAGATTTACATTGAGGGACACTGTTTTTTTATTTTTTAATAAAGGATTTGTCAAAAAATTCTCTCCTGTTTTTGTTTATTATTTTACACTTTTACTATGTACCCCAAACACATAAAAAAACAACATCACCTTCAGGGGACAGATGTTTCTTCTTAGTAATCCTCTATTTAGGGCTCCAATCATAAATCCAAAAAAGGAAACTAATATAGTGTAATACTGCTTAATATAAGCAATAATCTAACCCAGCTGAGTATAGTGACAATACATACAGATGAGTGTGCAGTCACCAGTCAGCAGCCTTCATCCCCACGCAATGCACACTCACCGCCAACTGGATTTTTAAACAGCGTTATGGGTGAAGGAATCTGATAAATGGGGAATACTCGGATTGGTCAGAGGTGGGTAGCGGGGTTCCCCAGGGTTCTGTGCTGGGACCAATCCTATTTAATTTGTTCATAAACAACCTGGAGGATGGGGTAAACAGTTCAATCTCTGTATTTGCAGAAGATACTAAGCTAAGTATCTTAGCTTAGTATCCCTGCTAAGATACTTAGCATCACAGCTAAGATACCCACCCCAATTATTTGTTGGGATCTTGCAAGAAGATCCCAACAAATGAATGGGGTGGGCAACTACATGGAAAATGAGATTTAATGTGGAAAAATGTAAAATAATGCATTTAGGTGGCAAAAATATGAATGCAATCTACTTACTGGGGGGAGAACCTCTGGGGGAATCAAGGATGGAAAAGGACCTGGGGGTCCTAGTAGATGATAGGCTCAGCAATGACATGCAATGCCAAGTTGCTGCTAACAAAGCAAACAGAATATTGTTATGCATTAAAAAAGGGATTAACTCAAGAGCTAAAGCGATAATTCTCCCGCTCTAAAAGACCCTGCTGTCAAGTTCTGGGCCAGGAAGGATGTACTGGAAATGGAGCGAGTACAGAGAAGGGCAACAAAGCTAATAAAGGGATTGGAGGATATTAGTTATGAAGAAAGGTTACAAGCACTGAACTTATTCTCTCTGGAGAAGAGACGCTTGAGAGGGGATATGATTTTAATTTACAAATACCATACTGGTGACCCCACAATAGGGATAAAACTTTTCCGTGGAAAGGAGTTTAATAAGACATGTGGCCACTCATTAAGCTTAGAAGAAAAGAGGTTTAACCTTAGCCTGCGTAGAGGTTTCTTTACTGCAAGAGCAGCAAGGAGGTGGAAATCACTTCCAAAGGTGCACCGTTTTCCAATCCAATACATCAGTGATCACTGTTCTCACTAAATACACAGGCATAATTTTTTTTCATCTTAGTTTCATCTTGCATTGCTCCTTTATATGGCATTTTGGAGTGCACGAGATGGGAGATCGGATAACAGCCTATGTGGATAGAGCTGTAGTATTGAAAACAGAAGTGTGTCCTGGGTTCTGTAAAGCTCACTATACACTATACAATCTGATTGTACAATTTCCTTTAGATCCACCATCAACTGTGTAGTTCAAAGGCCTGCCTGATTGGATACAGTGTGATTGGATACATAGGTGTGCCCTACTATTATATAGTTCTGGTAAATCTAAAGGAGATTGTACAGATATTGTACAATCAGATTGTATATTGTATGGCCGCATTTATAGACCTAAAATGAACTAGTTGAGCTTTTGGTGTCATTAATTGTTAACGGCACACCAAACACAGAAGCAAACACATATTTTGCCTGTGAAAAAATGAGTGACAAACACAGTAAAACCCGCAGTAAAAAACGTGCAAACCACATGACGCCAAAATTAGCTACTTTGCCACGTGTATGTGTGTCACTGGAAAAATGAGCCAAAAAACATGTGCTCCCACTACTCTAGTAGTGAATTCAGTACATTTACACAAGAACAATGAGGCTCCATTCACATTTGTGTGTTCCTGAACGCATGGCAAACCACATAAAAAATGCATGTTTTTCCATGCATTTCAGAAATGCTGCAAATGTACATCGTGTTTGTGTTGCCATTACATGTTAAAGTCTCCCCAAGTGCGGCCAAAACACTAAATACAAAAAAAGGTAACGCATCATGCTCCACTCCACAAAAAGTTCTAGAGCTTCTCTGAGGCAATTGTTGCATGTAGGGCAGCCCATTCCAGTGAATGGGCTGCCCTATGAGTGAAGAGTGAAAACGTTCCAAAACACCCAAAACAAACATATGCGGGAATGTTTTTGCTATGTGGAGATGTGGATGAGGCCTTACAACTGAGTGTCTCCATCCACTTCCTCCTCTGTACCTGAATAAAGCTGGCCATACTGTATGTAGTCTGATTTTTGTATAATCTCTGTACAATTTGCTTTAGATTTACCAGAACTAAGGAAACGGAGGACACACCTGACTAATCCATTCAATTTGTATCAAATCAGGCAGGCCCTTGTACTACATAGCTGATGGGAGATCTAAAGGAGATTGTACAATCAGATTGTATAGGAAGTGGGTGGAAGGTGGTATTGTAATGAGGGTGGTGTGGTCCAGAGTGGTGAACACACCCTACCACACCCTCTTCTGTGATGCATCAAGGAAGTGAAGGCTTTTGGGAGATGTCCTACAGAAAGTAAATGCTGAGAGAATCTACAGGAAGTGATGGAATCTGAAAATCATTACAAATGTACATATAAACTGCCAAGATTTTAAACCTCCTGTGAACGAGGTAAGTGCGAGAAAAGCACATTTGGATGGCTGGGCCAGAAATGGCATTGGAAAATGCTTCTCTTTATTATGAATTTCTGCCTGAAAAGGTGAACTTATCCTTTAAAGCTGACTACAAAGTAAAATGCAAAGTCTGCTTTCACTGCTAGGGCCCCATCTCTCTATATGAATCATTAATGGACAGTAGGTTTAAATGTATTAGTAAAGAAAAAAGTTAGATTTTTACCTATCTTACCCCCATTGCCTAGGCTAGGTTGACATCACACTCTTTCTGGCTAGATCATGGGGAATATAGAGTAGTCAAAGGATTGTGAAAAGACACTATTGCAATGGGCTGGAGTGTTTCCTATGAGATTTAGCCTGCTTCACATTCCCCAGGAATCCTTTCGGTAGGATGGCAACATCATGGCCAGATAAGCTAAAGACAGGGGTAAGGTAGGTATAAATAGACCTTTTTTACGGGTACATTTTATGTCTACAATTTGCTAGTGATTTATACAAGTAAATGTGGCCCAGTCAGTATCATGCCCTGTACACACAGTCGGATATTCCGACAACAAAATCCATGGATTTTTTCCGACAGATGTTGGCTCAAACTTGTCTTGCATACACATGGTCACACAAAGTTGTCGGAAAATCTGATCATTCTGAACGCGGTGACGTAAACCACGTACGTCGGGACTATAAACAGGGCAGTAGCCAATAGCTTTTGTCTCTTAATTTATTCTGAGCATGCGTGGCACTTTGTGCGTCAGATTTGTGTACACACAATCGGAATTTATGACAACGGATTTTGTTGTCAGAAAATTTTATAGCAAGCTCTCAAACTTTGTGTGTCGGAAATTCCTATTGAAAATGTGTGATGGAGCCTACACATGGTCTGAATTTCCGACAACAAGGTCCTATCACACATTTTCCATCGGAAAATCCTATCGTGTGTACAGGGCATATGCAGACTCAGTAGAGAGTGGAACAAAGTCCCAGAGGCCTCAAATTGTCTTCTCTATCATTAACATATAGCAAAAGGTATGGATGAGTGTATATTTATCAAAGAAGGGTAATATTACCTCTCATAGAATCACTAGCACTGTCAACCCCTGTAAAAGAGAAATTTTTTTTGCACATCTTATTCGAATTGGTGACAAGGAGCTAATATTCTCAGGAAGCCAGTAAAAAGAAATACAATTCTAGATTTCCAAGGTAATTACCACTTAAGGCATGGCCTATCTTCTGACAGTTAATAAGGATATCCACATGCATTGTAAAAAATATTGAATGTGTAATGCTTTGAAACAGCCACAAAAACATTTTTTCATTTATTTAAGTTAATTTTGCTTAGAAAAGGTATACATAAAGCAAGGCAGAAAATACAAATGCAGAAAACCAAGAAGATTGATGATCTGTATATTAGTAAGCAAAAGAAATAGATTGAGGGACTAGATAACTGGGCTAAAGGGAGAGTTTTGTCCTGGGAGGAGTTTTTTTTTTTTTGGTAATTAAACATAGAGTTGGAGTACCTACCTGGTTGGTGAGTTGGAAAGGACAGGAGAAGTTTTAGAGGATAGATACAGTATGGTCCCTGGGGTGTCTTCAGCCAGAGGACAACTGACATCTGGGATTTTCCCCAGCCTTCCACACTTCCTAATTTTATTTGATAGATATTGTCATTCTGGTATGGACTGTTTCAGTTTCAGATACTGTATATAGTAGATTTTATTGCACTTGTGAAAATATGTAAACAAAATAGTAACTGTTGGCATACTATGAGATATTTAACATAGCATCAATATTCATATATCCACTGTGCTGGGCTACTAAAACAATGCACACACATAATATGTGAAGTAAAATAAACAAAATAATAGTGATTCCCAAGGTCCACTCATATGCAATAATTCTTGAAAATACACTTCTGCCGAATACATCTGAAAGGTGACATTATGTATCCCTTGCCAAATATACCTCCACCACCATGCAGACACAGCAAAAGGCTTACTGGACATATAGTAAATGACACTCAAATTATAGAGAAGTCAAATAATGCACAATGAAACTGTGAGCACTCTTATGCTAGGCTTCCAGCTTTCATCTATTAGATTGGTACCCAGGAGAAAACATCACTTGAATTTACCATTTCCGGTCATCTCATCATGTGTGCAAACATATTAAAACAAAGAAGGAACCAAGCCCTCCAGATGTAAAACCCCACAAACAATTTTATCAAAACAACTAAAATGCACGCATTTACAAAGGTATAGGGAGCTACATGTAATGACATTGTCACATTCCTGACAGTGTCCCCGGAAATGCATTCTAGTGTGTTCCAACTATTGGAAGTTGTATTATACAGAGTCCTGTTATACCCTTTACAGTTGTAAGTGCATTTTGGATGTATTAATGCAATTGTTTGTAAGGTTTTACACTATCTGGAGTGCCTAGTTCCTTCTTTATTTTAACATGTATGCACACGTGACGAGATGACTGGAGATGGTAATTTCAGTGAAGTTTTCTCCTGGGTGCCAATCCAATAGATGAAAGAAGCCAAGCATAACAGTGGTCGAAGTTTCATTGTGCATTATACGACTTCTCTCTAATTTGATATTCATATATATCCTGTAAACCTTTTGCTGTGTCTGCATGCTGGTGGAGGCATATTTGGTGTGGGATACACAACATCACCTTTCAGATGTATTCAACAGGAGTCTAATTTTAAGAATTATTACACTTTTGGGCTTTGGGAATCACTATTTTGTTTATTTTGTTTTACGTATAGTTTTAGATATATAGTTATAGCAACTTGCAGGTTTCAAGGTCCCTGAAGGTGGTTCTTATAGTAAAACGTGACTTGATATGGACCGGTGTTAGGTTTGATTGTACAGTGAACTGGTTCAGTGACAGTGAACTGGGGTCATTCACGGTAGTATCGGCACACAAGGACCCTGGGCTCCATTCATATTGTATTAAATGGTTTTCTGTTATTTCAATTTTGTTAATAAAGGGCTGCTGTGGTCATAACTCCAATTGGTGTCTTGTTTGGGTTATTCAATTATTGGCATGTGGAGAAGTTGTGCTCAGACAGCATGAGAGCCAAATTCATATTTAATAACCATGCTAACATTTACATATCACTATATGATGTATGAGAAATAGTAGCTAAGCCCAATTTAAAGACAGTAGTAATGATGATTTCCCCTCATGCTACCTATAGGGAATATTATAATATCTTTATTATATTCTATTATATTAAAGCCTTGTCCACGTTAACCCCTAGACCACCAGCTGGATATCCTTACCCTAAATATTTAATTTTATAAAAGATTAAAAAAAGAATCTTGCAAAAATACATGCCACTAAAAGTAGAACCCATTCTTGACTTTCACACACAATACACTATTTTCTGTCTTTTGTGAACTAGCCATACAGCCTTTTACACCAAATAGCCTCCACAGTTGAGGTCATTATTTAGTATAATGAAAAATACTTTTTATTCTTTTTACCCTGCTGGAAAGCATTTTAGTTCAATTTGTTTGATTTAAACTGTGAACCAGAAAAAGTACTGAGTATTTGGCAGGAAAAACTCCTGAAGTACAGGACATTCTTTTCATCTTATTGTAAATACGTCTAAATCTATGCTTTTTATTTATTGTCACAAAAGTCAGATCAATATCTGATTTTCTAAAGATTCAATTGCTGTTCTATTTCCCTTAAGAATTTTCACTGGTTTTAAGACCAGATATTTCTCTTCATTTGTAGGCACTTGCTTATATTTACACGTTTTAAAGTACATCTATAGCCTTAATCTAAGATTTGGCTTTCTAAATTGGTTCATAAGCAGTTTAATATGACAAAGAATATCAGTAAAACAAAGTATCTTCACCATATAACAATTTCTTTACATGTGATAGTGCCTAAGCACACTCTCTATTTCTAGTCTCTTTGGAGCCTGTCAAGAGTTTGAAAGAATACCCTTCCTACTTCTTCCTATTAATGATAAGGTCATCATATGATGGGATCTAGGAAAAGTAAGTGTGGGACTGAGCAAAAAACAGCAGCAAATCACAAATAATTTGTCTTTAATTTTTTAGAGTATTTTTTAGAGTATAAGTTTCGGTGGCTTGATCCATTTTAAAGGAGCCTATCATAAAATCAGCAGGCTGCTATTGCTGACCACTTGTGCAAAAAATGTTAGTTTCTCTGACTATCAGAATGACCCACATGCATACTTTATATGTTCAAGAAAAAAATGCAAACAACAGCAATGGCAGTCCCTACATGTTTTAGCTTTAGACAGAATGCGAGAGAAGTCAACATTTGTCAGGGTATTTTCTCTTTCTGACCCCTACTGAAAAGATTGTTCCTTTCTTCCTGCTATTAGAAAACCCATACAAAAAAATAGGGGTGGGAAAGGGAGGTATATTTATTGGCAGCTATGGCAATTGGGGGTAGAAAAGGAAGTGCTTTGGTGCATACAACTGTAATGCACAAGTATATGGTGATGTGCAGTGCACAAGGGACAGCCTTACGTATTTATACATGATTCTGCATTTCTAGGTAGGGGACACGCACGCACGCCCGCCCAGCTGTGCAGTGATTCGTCACAGCACATGCCGATCACCAGGCCCCAGCCAGTAATTGACCGCTGGCACCCGGCGATCGGCTCTAAGCTTCACGGAACACAACTAGACCCCCAGTAAAAGCAGCACACAGTATACACATAAACACTTGTTGGGCACATATTTAATCCCTTGAGTGTCCTACATGTTAACCCCTTTTTGCCCAGTGTCAGTACAGTGACAGTGCATATTATTAGCACTGATCACTGTAATAATTTCACTGGTGAGGCCAGTAACAGTTACCACAAAGTGTCAGTTATTGTCAAATTGAGCACTGCCCCACTATAAGTCACTGATTATTGCCATTACTAGTAAAATAATAAAAATAAAATTCCAGTATATATCCCATAGTTTTTAGACGCTATAACTTTCATGCAAACCAATCAATATACACTTGTTGATTTTTTTTTTTACCAAAGACATGTAGCAGCATACTTTTTTTTTATGTGAAAAAAATTATATAAATTTAGTTTTTGGGTACAGTGTTGCATGACCGTGCAGTTAAAGGATGGCCTGGTCATGAAGGGAGTAAAATCTTCCGGAGCTGAAGTGGTTAAATAGATGTTTTTATGTCTCCACTTGCTTTCACACCCTGGATTGACAGGGACATCATATGAATAAATAACAATATTCTCATAGTAGATCCCCAGTTTGTTGATATGAGTGGTTTTTCTTACACAATGTGGGCATTAGTGGAGTCATGTAAATCATCAAATTTTTGACTGGCAGTCTGTATTGTAATACATTTTACACCTACTAATTTTCAGCTGCAGTCCCTGTGGCCCCAGTGTATGTACACCTTTTGTTGGGCTGATGCTCGCCTTGCCTATGGTAGGTGGGTGTGGAGAGGTACCTTGCACTGTAAGTGTATTAATTCTGAAAGCAGTGCACTATATACTGTCTATATTGTGTTATATTTAAAATGTGTATTAAAAAATGTCTAATTTCATTACAAATATGTAACACCCTACTACTCCTGGGGAAAAACAAACTGAAACATGTCAGTTATTTCCTGGTTTGAGGTTTTGGTATGGACAAGCCCAGGATTGAAATAGTGTATCTATATCTTGTGTTTAATTCTGTACTGTGGAAGGGTGGGTGACCTTTTTTTTTTTCATAGGGACAATACGGAGTATAGGCCTCTGAAATATTTGTCCGTAGGATTCTACAGGTATGTTTAATTTTTTGCTATAGCTTGTCCTTCCCCCTGGCTTCAGAGCTCACCTGTATTTGCTGCATTAGTGTGGAGGAGGGATTAGCATATTTTTTTATTATTGCATTGGAACAAGATTGAGTATAGGCATTTGCTTCATCATTGCAAGGAAAGTCATACAAGTAAAAGAAAATAATTTAGATTAAATGTTAAAAAATGTACATAATGTGTAAAATGAATATACAGTATGTAACAGCCACAATCACAACATCCAGTCCATGATAGCTGAGAGGCTGATTTGGACTGCCTCTTGCTGTTTTCCCCCTTTCTACACTTTCTCCATGGCCATATAATTCCGAGAGGAAGGGAGGGAGGGCACACTATGGGCACTCTAAATGAAAGTGACTTCTATGCTATGCCACCTTCAGAAAGAGAAGATGGAAATGGTAAATTAGCAAAACTCTTAAAAATAGCTTCTATGAGGAATGAGAAGGATGTGCTTTTTGCTGCTGACTTGTATCATTGAATTGCTACTCCCACCAAGCTCTGTGGTGGCTAGTAATGTGTTTTCTGTGTATATGTGTATGTGTTTATGCTATTCAAGTTGCTGACATTTGTACCCAGCAGATTTACTGGGGACAGAGACTGCAGACCATGCCATTGCTGTTGGCAGAAGATATGTTAACAAAGGCTCACACTGCACAGCTTTTTCTCATTTCTGCCTATTCAAGTGCTTGCATATTGTTCTGACACTGGCCACTTTTTACCAAACATACACCTGAAGTATACATTTTAAATATTTTGGGAATAATTAAGGATCCAGGGATGAGGGAGGGTTTTGGCAAATGTGTGGATGTGGTTTTGAAAAGTTTTTAGCAATCTGTGTTGACAATTTGTTAAACTTTTAAGGCAATGCAAGGTGGTATTGGGTACAAAAAAACAGTTCACAAACTATACTACAACACTCATTTACCACTGGCCACTTTGTTCATAGTTGATTGTTTTAGCTTTATTTCTTTAAAAGTAAAACTTCCTATGGCGTATAGATGTTGTGGCTCCTATTTCCACTGATCAATTCTGGCCTGGATTAAAAAAAAGGTTTATCAGTGAAAACTACTTAAAACTGTTTTTTGTTTTTTTCAGGTTGTAACCCATTGTGGTGCTTCTTCTTTATTTAAGCCAAGCTAAATATAAAAGTAAACAAATTAATTACACATGCTAAATTCCATAAGTGATACCATAATATGGTGTTGTTAATGCCGTCTGTGAGAATCAGACAGTTCAGTAAAACAATACACAGTTTACAGTCATTTCCCAAGCACATAATAAAAATTATTGATGTTTTTCCCATGCCATCCTCAAAATCACACTTAAAGGCGGACCCTCTCCACTGTATTTTAAATGTTTTGAATTGGTACAAATGTCAGTACTCAGATTCCCATGTGCTCTTTTGACAATCTCTTGCCTATTAGCAAGAGATAGCCTAACAAGACATTTGATTAGTCATTGTGGCCATAAATGGGTCCTACACCCCATGTTTAGTGCCAAATATATAATATACCTTTACGTAGACACTCTCTTTGATCTTTATTGACTTCACATAATAACCTAGATTTACTGTTTAACCTCACTTCTGTAAATGTCTTGGTGCATTGGCCAGGCTACGATCCCATCTAACATCCTCTAATCCACCACAATCTGTCTGATCAGTCAAATGCTATAAATGAGATCTCAGATTTTGCACACAAACTTCAGCCACACGTTCACAGGTTCCTTTAAAAAACAAGTGCCCCTAATATTAGCATCATCTGCACATTTGCCACCTTGTTGATGTCCTACAGTATCCCTAACCATCCATCTAAACACATTCTAAATCCAGGTAAGGGTTTCCTACACAGGCATACTTCAAATCAGGAGTCATAAAAGAATGCACATAAATAGCCTAGGCAAAAAATATACAGATGAGAGTTGTATCATTATTACATTACACATCTTTCTTCTTTTAGGCCATTTGAGAGCTAAAATGGAAGATTTGACCAATGTTCCAAAATTAGATTGAGCATTTTGTTTTCAGTACTTGGTATGGTTGTGGACATGGCAATATCAGTCCAAGTTAAAACTGTAAGCCTAGTTCAATTTAGTGAGGTTTTAGGCAGGTTGCTCTTCATGAAGATTAATATTGCAATAAAAGTGGAAAGAGGGATATTAGTGCTGACTATAGATGGGACAATCATACCTGGGTTCTGTTTGTGGGATGTCCAGCAGGCATATCACAAACTTTGCAGGAAGCAGTGATTTTAAAATTGCTTGATGTACGACATAAAAAAGCACTATTTCTTTCAAAAACTGCTTGAAGGATTTCTTCCCTTAAACCTTCCTGTTAAGTGGCATATCTCTAGGATATAGGCTTCCACACACAAAAAAAACAATATGCCCCCTTCCCAAAAAAACAATACCAATCCTTCAGGTCTGGTTTGGAATTTAAGGGCGAAGCCTATGAAAAAACAGATCTGGCATGGGGTCCCTGCCAAAATCAATACCATACCCTTCAGTGGCACACAGATAGATGCCCCCAACTACATGATACCCACTGCAGGAAACTCATACATACACTACTAGAGTTGCCACCACCCCAGATGGAAGAACAATATCCCCAAGAATCAGTTCCACAGGATCTGACGCAATTGTACCAGAGATGAGGATTACCAGACTCAAGGCCAACTCTTAACCCAAAAAATTTTGGACAAGGGAAAGCTCTCATAGATGATGCTTTTTATCCGTGTCAGGCTAATCCAACACCCAAACCCAACATGCCAGAAGGGCCCCAGCCAACAATGTTTACCACCCAGTTCCATGATCGTTACAAACAAATGGAAAAAATCTTCATCCAGAATTGGCTCATCCTGCTGAAAGATCATTTTTTGGGTTCCACCCTAACATCCAAACCCAAAGTTTCCTACTGCAAGGCCAAAAATATCAAAAGCCGAATTGCACCAAGTAAGATCTGCAAACCCAAACCAGACCCCACCACCCACACCCCCTTGATCCCACTAGTGGGCATGTTTCAATGCAAGAAAAAAATCATGCATGATGTGTAAATTTGTTGAGCATGGACAAAAGGAACAACATACCCTATAAAAGAGTTTCATAATTGCTCCAGTGATCATGTAGTATACTGTCTGACCTGTTCTTGTGGCCTTCTATATGTTGGCAGAATCCGTCCCCTTCGCCAATAGGTTTGGCAAGTACAGGCAGTTTATCGAACAGAGATGTGATGAGCAAGATTAAACATCATAAGCCCTCCGATGGCCTGAAGGTGTGGGTCATAGAGACCATTTCCAGAGGTTTGCCTGCTGTGGAGCGTTTCAAACAAATCTGCCAGCAGGAGATTTTCTGGATATATTTCCTCAATTACCTCTCACCAGGGGGACTCAATGAGGAGTTAGACATATACACCTTGTTATAACAGATCACGCACCGATTTCTGCTTTGTTTCTTCCCCCCTCCCCCCTCTTCTTTCCCTTTCCCCCACCCCTGTCTCCCCCCCCCCACAAACAGATCTGTCTCAGCTCTTCGGGTCGGTTTTCATATATATATATATATATATATATATATATATATATATATATATATATATATATATATATAAAAAATATATATATATACATATTGCATGATCCATCATTAGGTGCAGCCCACTTGGTATCCACACAATGACGGGACACACACACATATACATTGTATATCAATTTGGGGGAATGCAGCACCAATTTTATCATTATTGTTCATCATTATTATTAATTCTTTACACTACAGCTCTTTCACCCTCCCCACCTCTTCATGTTTACATGCATACTACCCCCTTTTTTTTCTAATTTACTTGCCTGGTCCTTCATACATCGTTATCCTCTTCAATAGGCTTCTATACATATAGAAGAGAATTATGCTTCAAATATTACCATGTGCATCAGTTTACTTTTTTGTGCCAATCTGAGACTGTTTACCCCTGCTTCACCTGTCCCTCGCTATAATTTGCTATTGCTATTCTTCCCTAAATTGTTTACTGATATGCCTGCTGGTTGTTCTAGTTCCACAGCCATACCATCATGCTCTCCATTGTGAATATATAGCTGTCCTCCTCTAGAGGGCAGCAGGCCAATAGAAGGAGCAGCCAGCTCCGAGAGCATAACCTTCACCACTGCAGCCCTGACAGACAAGATTCCAAGCCTGTCTTGATCCAATCAGATGCCAGTGACATCACGTCCAGTTCTGCGGTTCACGCTCATCAGCGTGGAGCTTCCTGGTTCCTGGCGAAACACTGATCCATTCCAGCCAGCTGCCCAATCCTTTCCAGCTATCCGGAACAGCGGTGGGACCCGCAGAGCCATGTGGAATGCTAGGACTGTACTTTACTATGACGAACATGCATCTTCTATCATCTTGTAAGTGTTTTTAAACTTATCCTATTAAAGTCATTATTTTAATACTACACTCTGGTCAGCATCTCCCCCTCCCTGTTTTAGACCCTACAGACCTGGTATAGGTTTTAATGGGGTACCCCATAATAAAAAAAATGAAGTGAGGACCTCCACACCAGACCCTAATCTGAGCATGCAGTCTGGCACGCCAGAAAAAAGTGGCAGGTGTGCCCCTCCAAACCACAACAGACTACATGCCCTCCACATGAGGGGCCCATGTTGATATGGACAAGGGCCTCTTCTCTACAACTCTGATAGTTGTTGGGATGTGAGGAGAGTTATTGTAATCTGGAAGCCATTGTTAGGATAAGAGGGGCCCTGGATATATGCTCCCGCATGTAAATGAGTAAGAGGTACATAGTGTCACTACTTATTCACACAAAAAGTGACAATAGCAAATAAACACACAAAAGTCCTTTAAAAAAAAAAAAAGAAAAGACCCCAAAAATTCAGCATTGCAAATCCATTGTCAATCATGTCATCCAGTGATACTGATCCTCATTGATTACAGTAAACGACGCTTGCCAATCTGTCCACACCTGTTGCATTCTTCACTGCTAATGACAACTCCCAGAGCTGTTATTTGAAATGTAAACAAAGAGGTGTGGTCAAATATGGCTATGGCCATATTCGCTCAGTGATGTTAGCCGCCATCCACACTCTTTGTTTACATGGCCAGGGATTCCCGGGTAGCAAATTAATGGGCCATGTGGCATCACTGTTTGCCAAGGATGCAGCATGCTGGCACCTGTCACTTCCTTAACAACTATTAACAGATAGGAAGCTGTCATATTTACTATTGGTGGAAATACTACTACTATATATGACATCTGGCACTTGCTGGCATGGGTAAAAATTTGGTTGTTTGGACAATTGCCCAAACCAGCAAACTTTGGTTTGAACTTGGGTTGAAACTGAATGCTGAGCTTATCCCTAGTGATGGAATTCTGAGTGTCAGCCCGTTACCTCCTACAATGCTAGCTCCCATAACATGATGAGATTTTGGCTTACATTTCTTAAGGTAATAAAAAGGGTAACGTGTTAGAGTAGGAAAAATATAAGGGTAGGGCTAGTTTAAGTGTGAATGTAGGTTAGAGTAATGGTTACTAGGGATGAGCCGAACACCCCCCCAGTTCGGTTCGCAGCAAAACATGCGAACAGGCAAAAAATTTGTGAGAACACTGTTAAAGTCTATGGAACATGATCGTGAAAAATCAAAAGTGATAATTTTAAAGGCTTATATGCAAGTTATTGCCATAAAAAGTGTTTGGGGACCTGGGTCCTGCCCCAGGGGACACGCATCAATGCAAAATAAAGTCTTAAAACTGAAGTTTTTTCAGGAACAGTGATTTTAATAATTCTAAAAGTGAAACAATAAAAATGAAATATTCCTTTAAATATTGTGCCTGGGGGGATCTCCTTAGTCTGCCTATAAAGTAGCACATCTTTCCCGTGTTTAAAACAGTACCACAGCAAAATTAAATTTCTAAAAGAAAAAATGTCATTTAAAAAAGCTACGAGCATTGCTAGAAGATACAAATTGGGATAAAATGATAGGAACAAATAACACAGAGGAGAAATGGGTATGCTTTCACCACTTAACAACCGGCCTATAGCCGAATGACGGCTACAGGGCGATTTCTTAACCCTGGGAGGGCGTACAGTGACGTCCTCCCAGAATTCCACTCTCGCACGCTCCTAAGACCATCCGTGACCGCCGGGTACAGAGGACCACGGCATCACGGATCATGGTAAACGGTCACAATGATCACGGTGATCACGGCCGTTTACCATGTGATCGCTCCGTCAAATGACGGAGCGATCACATGTAACCAAACCGGCGTCATGTCATAACGCCGGTTCCTCTCTACCCTCTCTGTACCGATTGGTACAGAGGGGGAGGGATCGGATGGCAGCAGCGACATGTGCAGTCACATCCATGGATCCATCTATCCATGCTCAGCCATCCCTCCATGCTCAGAAATACCCTGTGCAAAACTCTGCAATTCCCTGTGCAATACTCTGCAATACCCTGTGCAATACTCTGCAATTCCCTCTGCAATACCCTGCAATACTCTGCAATACCCTACAATAGCCTGCAATAGCCTGCAATACTCTGTGCAATACTCTGCAATACCCTGTGCAATACTGTGCAATACCCCACAATACCCTGCAATATTCTGCAATACTCTGCAATACCCTATAATACTCTGCAATACCCCGCAATACCCAGCAATAACCTGCAATACCCCGCAATAATCTGCAATACCCTGAAATACCCTGCAATTCTCTGCAATATCCCGCAATACCGTGCAATACCCTGCAATACCCAGCAATACCCTGCAATACCCTGCAATACTCTGCAATACCCCGCAATACCCCGCAATACCCAGCAATACCCTGCAATACTCTGCAATACCCTGCAATACCCTGCAATATCCCGCAATACCCTGCAATACCCTGCAATACTCTACAATACCCCGCTATAACCAAGAAATACCCTGCAATACTTTGCAATACTCTGAAATACTCTGCAATACCCTGCAATACCCCTCAATACACTGCAATACCCTGCAATACTCTGCAATACCCCGCAATACCCAGCAATACCCTGCGATACTCTGCAATACCCTGCAATACAACGCCATACCCAGCCATACCCAGCCATACCCAGCCATACTCTGCCATACCCAGCCATACTCTGCCATACCCAGCCATACCCAGCCATGCTCGGCCATACTCTGCCATGCTCAGTCATACTCTGCCATGCTCAGTCATACTCTACCATGCTCAGTCATACTCTGCCATGTTCTGCCATGCTCAGCCATACTCGGCTGTACTCGGCCTCTGTATGTGGCCAGGCTGTGGAAGTCTCACACATGTAGTATCACCGTACTCAGGAGGAGTAGGAGAATCTATTTTTGGGGTGTAATTTTTGGTATGTACATGCTATGTGTTAGAAATAATGTATAAATGGACAACTTTGTGTTAAAAAAAAATGCTTTTTAACCACTTCCCGCCCACCGTCATATGATGTCCTTGACTTTGTGTGGGGATATCTGAATGATGCCTGCAGCTACAGGCATCATTCAGATATCAGCTTTTTCAGCCGGTGATTCCCTATACCATAAGAATGATCATAACGGCTGTTCCACTGCTTGCTCTACCGACTCACCGCTACGATCAAAGCCAGGATCTGTTTTTTTTATTATTTCAGGCTTCCCAGCCTAGAGGTGAGATGTGAGGTCTTATTGACCCTATATCTCACTGTAAAGAGGACCTGTCATGCCATATTCCTATTACAAGGGATGTTTACATTCCTTGTAATAGGAATAAAAGTGATCAAAAAAAAATTTGGGGGGAAAAAAGTGTCAAATTAAAATAAATAAAGTAAAATGAACAAAAAAAAAAATTTTTAAGCGCCCCTGTCCCCGTGTACATACATGCAGAAGCGAACGCATACGTAAGTCCCGCCCACATATGAAAACGGTGTTCAAACCACACATGTGAGGTATTGCTGCGATCAGTAGAGTGAGAGCAATCATTTTGGCCCTAGACCTCCTCTGTAATTCAGAACATGTAACCAGTACAAAATTTTAAAATGTCGCCTATGGGGATTTTTAAGTAGCGAAGTTTGGCGCCATTCCACGAGTGTGTGCAATTTTGAAGGGTGACATGTTAGGTATCTATTTACTCAGCATAACTTCATCTTTCACATTATGCAAAAACATTGGGCTAACTTTACTGTTTTTTTTTAAAGCACAAAACAGTTTTTTTAAAAAAGAAAGTGTTTGAAAAATTGCTGCGCAAATACCGTGCAAGATAAAAAGTTGCAACAACTGCCATTGTATTCTCTAGGGTCTTTGCTAAAAAAAACATATATAATGTTTTGGGGTTCTATGTAATTTTCTAGCAAATAAATGATGATTTTTACATGTAGGAGAGAAATGTCAGAATTGGCCTGGGTGTTCCAGAATGCCTGAAGGTGCTCCCTGCATGTTGGGTCTCTGTATGTGGCCACGCTGTGTACAAGTCTCACACATGTGGTATCGCCGTACTCCGGAGTAATAGCAGAATGTGCTTTGGGCTGTAATTTGTGGTATGCATTAGGGATGAGCTTCGAGTTCGAGTCGAACTCATGTACCCCTACCATTTCACAAAAAAACTGTCAAAAATTTTAAAAATGACAAGAGACAGTTTTTGACAATTCCTTTATTTAAATGCTTTTTCTTTCTTCTATCTTCTTTCTTCTATCTTCTTTCGGTTTCTTCCTCCATCTTCTTCTTCTTCTGGTTCTTCTGGTTCTTCCTCCGGGGTTCTCATCCGGCATCTCCTCCGCGGCGTCTTCTTCTCTGGGCCGCTCTGCATCCATGATGGCATGGAGGGAGGCTCCCGCTGTGTGACGCTTCTCCTCTTCTGACGGTTGACCCTGTGACCTCGCCCCCCTCTGATGCCACAGGGAAGTCCCCATCAAGTCCCCGTGCGTCGGAAATTCCGATTGTGTGTACACAAATCCGACGCACAAAGTGCCATGCATGCTCAGAATAAATTAAGAAATTAAAGCTATTGGCTACTGTCCCGTCTATAGTCCCGACGTACCTGTTTTACGTCACCACGTTCAGAACGATCGGATTTTCCGACAACTTTGTGTGACCGTCTGTATGCAAGACAAGTTTGAGCCAACATCCGTCAGAAAAAATCCATGGATTTTGTTGTCAGAATGTCCGGTCAATGTCCGACCGTGTGTACAGGGCATTACTGTACAAAGTAAGGTCCATTGGCATGGACCATAGGGTGAGTACATGGTTTGAAATGTAGTTACAGGGGCGAGTTCAGAGGGTAGTGATAAATGGGGAGTATTCAAAATGGTCCAATGTGGAAAGTGGGGTCCCTCAGGGTTCTGTCCTGGCCTGGGACCAATACTATTTAATTTACTCATAAATGACCTGGAGGATGGGATAAACAGTTCAATCTCTGTATTTGCAGACGATACCAAGCTGAGCAGGGCAATAACTTCTCTGCAGAATGTGGACACCCTGCAAGCAGATCTAAACAAATTATTGGGGTGGGCAACTACATGACAAATGAGGTTTAATGTGGAAAAATGTAAAATAATACATTTGGGTGGCAAAAATATGAATGCAATCTACTCCCTGGTGGGGAGAACCTCTGGGGGAATCTAGGATGGAGAAGGACCAGGGGGTCCTAGTAGATGACAGACTCAGCATTGACATTGACAATGCCAAGCAGCTGCAAGCAAAGCAATTAGAATATTGGCAGGCATTAAAAGGGGATTAATTCCAGAGGTAAAACGATAATTCTCCTGCACTACAAGACTCTAGTATGGCCGTACCTAGAGTATGCTGTCCAGTTCTGGGCATCAGTCCTCAGGAAGGATGTACTGGAAATGGAGCGAGTACAAAGAAGGGCAACAAAGCTAATAAAGGGTCTGGAGGATATTAGTTATGAGGAAAAGTTGCAAGCACTGAACCTATTCTCTAGCATCGATAGTTTCAAGTAACTATTAGATAGGCACCTGAATGACCACAACTTACAGGGATATACAAGGTAATACTGACATATAATCACACACATAGGTTGGACTTGATGGACTTGTGTCTTTTTTCAACCTCGCCTACAATGCAACTATGTAAAACTTCTTGCGGCTGTAATGTATTTTCGGATCCTGGCAATATACATAAAAATTGTTGAAAAAAAACACATGAGTTCCCCCCCAGTTCATTACCAGACCCTTTGGGTCTGGTATGAATATTAAGGGGAACTGCACTCCAAAATAAAAAAAAAGTCGTGGGGATGCCCCAAAATCCAAACCAGGTACTTGGTATGGTCTGGTATGGATATTAAGGGGAACCCATGCCAAGATTTTTTTTAAAAATGGCGTGGGGGTCCCCCCAAATTCATGCCAGGCCCTTCAGGTCTAGTATGGATTTTATGGGGAAAAAAAAAAGGGCATGGGGTCCCCCCAAAATCCATACCAGACCCTTATATATGCACACAACCTGGCAGGCCACAGGAAAAGAGGGGGGGTGAGAGAGTGCCCCCACCCCTCCTGAACCATAGCAGGCCACATGCCCTCAACATGGGGAGGGTGCTTTGGGTCCCCCCAAAACACCTTGTCCCCATGTTGATGGGGACAAGGGCCTCTTCCCCACAACCCTTTTTCGGTGGTTGTGGGGGTCTGCAGGCGAGGAGCTTATCGAAATCGGGAAGCCCCCTTTAACAAGGGGGCTCCCAGATCCCAGCCCCCCATGTGAATGGGTAGGGGCACATTGTACCCCTACCCATTCACCAAAAAAGTGTAAAAAAAAGTAAATATTACAGGTGACAGTTTTGGACAAGTCCTTTATTAAAAAAAAAAAAAAAGTGTCCCGCGATGTCCATTCATCTTTAATCACAATGTCCGACGTTCCAGATAAAAAAAGGAAAAACTGCCTCCATGGGAGGCGTCCCGCTGACTGCGTATTTTTGCTTTGACAGCTGTTATATAAGCAAGGGGCCACCCGGTGACATAACCGGATGACCTCACCCCTTCTGACGTCACCTGTTTACATCACAGGGTGGCTCCCGCCCTTATCTCTATAACAGCTGTCATTGTGAAAAGGTTGCAGTCGTGGGGAGTTTCTCAGGTTTTTTGGAGGGTTTTTCTTGACCATCAGACGCTGTGATTGAAGATGAATGGACATCGCAGGACACTTTTTAAATTTTTTTAATAAAGGACTTGTCCAAAACTGTCTCCTGTCATTTTTATTTTTTGACACTTTTTTTGGTGAATGGGTAGGGGTACAATGTACCCGATATCCATTCACATGGGGGGCGCCTGGATCTGTTAAAGGAGGCTTCCAGATTCCGATAACCCCCTGCCCACAGACCCCCACAACCACCAGGCAAGGGTTGTGGGGAAGAGGCCCTTGACCCCATAAACCTGGGGACAAGGTGTTTTGGGGGACCCCAAAGCACCCTCCCCATGTTGAATGCATGTGGCCTGGTACAGTTCGGGGGGGCGCTCTCTCGTCCTCCCCTTTTCCTGTGGCCTGCCAGGTCATGTGATTGGTTAAGGGCCTGGTTTGAATTTTAGGGGGACCCCTACTCCATTTTTTTTTCTAATTTTGGCGCAGGTTTTTTTTTAATGATTTTTATGTATATTGCCAGGAACCGGCAATACATCACAGCTGCAAGCAGTTTTAAATGACATTTTTTCCTTTAGAAATTTAATTTTGCTGCTCTCATTCATTACACTATGTACGGCTGCCGTGTAAGTAGCCTTACATAGTGTGGGGCGTGGACTCAGCCCTGTGAGCCATGATTGGCTAAAGGCACTCTGCCTTTGGCCAATCATGGCTCTCACAGCAGAGCATGCTGTAATTGGCCAAAGCATGCAGGTCAGGTGCATGCTTTGGCCAATCAGCAGCCATCGATGCACTGCGATCTCGCAGTGCATTGACGATCCCGCAGTTCATTATGGGGCTTTCCGTGGGCGCTCTAATATCCGCGAATGCCCCATTCTGTTCTAAATTCGGCAAACGGGCGAAGACCCGATGTTTGTGTCAAACTTACATTCGACTTGAAAATAGGGCTCATCCCTAATGGTTACATTTTAGTGTTAGGCTGGTTGGAAGGTAAATGTAAGTATTGGGGGGATTAACAGTTAAGTTATATTTTTTTTGGATTAGATTGAAAGCCAAATTAGTGGGAGGCTTAATTACTTATTTGGACTCACAAATAAAATTACAGAGTAGGGAGCAGGCGAAGAATGATAATAGAACAAAAGTAAAACTAGGCAATCACATATAACACCATTATTTTTTTCTTGTTCATGTAACTTACTATGTTGTATTTTCAAATTATTTTTTTCAAGCTTTCTTTGAAATTATCATTGCATCAAAGTTTTCCATATTTAAAGGCATAATTAGTATTTTCACAGTACTGCTACAATGTTAGGCAGCAGCCATGTAGCACTCTGGACAACAATGATGATTATTCTGTAATTTTTACACCAATTTTGACATCTTATCTTATACATATTAGAAATAAATAATTATTTAGTATAAAAAAAGTCTGATTAAAACCAGACAACCAGAAAAAAATATTTTTGTTTTTCTATGAAGATGTTACACTTATAGCAATGGTTACCAACCATTTCTCCAACAAAAATTATTTGAAATACTGCTAAACGAATAAAGAAATTAGTCCAAAACTTGATAGATAAAGTATAGTCCATATCACTGTTTTCCATTAAATTAAGGGATGACTTCCTATCTATGGTGACAACTAAATACCCACCAGTCATGCGATTTTGCTGGTAAACATTGATAATAAAGATTCAAAAATGTTGCCCCTATAACTATTCATGGAATAGGTAGCTAGGTGACAACATTATATCCGGCACCTCATCCCTAAAATAGTATATACGGGCCACAATTGTTTGAGGGATTATTGAGGTGCCAACAAATGATAATAGAAACACGAATTAAAAACATAAAAAGTTTATTTCTACATAGATAAAATCAGACCAATAAAAGATAATCACATATCTCCATTCAAAGGTCAGAAAGGCTTTGTTGAATAGATGGACAAGAAGTAGAGTGTTATGCCAACATGTTTGGCCAGGATTGGCTTCTACAGGGGATTACAGACCACCATTAGTAATTAAACCAATCAAACACCAAAGAGACCACCACTCTTGTCAGTGCCACTGCAGAGGAGAGGCACTGCACGCCCAGGGAAGGGGGAGGGCACCTTGCACAAACAGAACGTCAAAGATCAACCTCAACCTCCAGGAGGTTGAGAGCGACCTGTGAGAGTTCTGTTTGTGCATGAGGTATTTCAACCCATTTTTTGGCTTTTGCTGCACAATCTTAGGTGCCCTCACTCTATTTTGGTATAAATTATTCACCAATCTGGTCTCAAAACAATGGATAGGGGTTATAACTGTCCCTTACTATGTCCAACATTAAAAAAAAAGAAAAAAAAAGTTTTGCTTTTACTATTTCTTTGAAGTAGACTTATTAGTAACTCACTCAGCAAGTCTGCAGCATAAATCATTAAAAAGTACCTCCCAAGCTCCAGTTAAGTGACTGTGCCTTAGCTATGAGGCAGTACTTAGAAGAACGATATCACCCATCTGTTTTAGGCAGAATGAAGCAGTTCCTCTGTCTCAGTCAAAGGTAAAAGGTAGCATCAGGAAGATAACCTATATTCAATATAGATATACATGGCCAAGAAACTAAAGAATTCTGAATAATAATAATGACCTGAATTTGACAGTTTTTAGAAAGTATCCTAGTCCATTAAGTAAATGTGACACTGCGTGATGCCTGAACAAAGATGTCACTATCCATCTGGGAAAAATGTAGATGAAGGCATCATAGCAAGAAGTACCATTTCTTTAAAGGCCGCAAATATCTACAAGTGTTGCTCTTACACATTGCTATGCCGACATGCACTTAACATGTACAGTATCTAGTACTAGGGCTTCTTTGAAGTCGTAAACATTCAGATGAGAGATATACAGTAATGTAGTTTTCTGACACATACTGTAAACAATAATATACTGTACTAGAATATCTACATTGGTGTAATCAGTGTTCACAAAACCTTGGAATAACTTTGACTACACTGTGGACAAACTGAGAATAAACTTTTCTGATTTCATGTTTTTATGATGTTTAAAGTTTCTCCGTTATGAGAAAGGTATGGAGGCTGCCATTGCTATCGCTCTTTTGAAAACACTAGTGCCTGATTATGTCTAGCATAGATTGTTTTGACTCACAGAGCAAGCAGGCTGTAATAAGTGTCAGAATTATTTATCTCTATACCTGTTCAAAGTCAGCAACTCACCTCATCAACATGACAGTCAGAGAAATAGAGTTCTCAAAAGAAGAGTTCAGCAATGGCACTTTCTCTAATGACGGAGGCTATTTAACAACCTAAGTCCAGCAACATAACTTGACAATATGTTTCACAATCTGAACCTTGAAATGGAATTGTTCCAAACAAAAAAAAAAAATAACATCAACTTACCCATAAATTCAATTCCTAAATGGTCTGCTACATCATGGAGAATATGCAGAAAAAAGAAAGACAAAAAGACAAAATCAGAATCATTATTAGTTAAAATAATAATATAACAAATTCTCATATGGTGGGGAGGGAGAATGTTTTAAACACAGCATAACCCTCCTTTTTTCTCATAGACTTACAGCAAACTAATAATAATTGACAGCTAAATATACAGATAAAATACACATATGTGAACTGTTTAACAGCCAAAGAATGTGTACTACTATTCAGTATATCTGTTGACTCACATACCTTTGTCACCTTGTACAGTTAGTTAGGTGACAGTATTAATTATTTTAGCTTGTATCTACCTGCTTCACCTATTCACTCTTTGCAAATTCTCCAACAATCTACAAAGACTTTCCCTGGATAGGATACCCTCGCTGTCAAATGATTATGAAAAAGTCTATACATCCTCTTTTCTCAAATAGGTTGGGGTTCAGGTCCAAGACGACATCAAGCATGGGGGTGTTGCTGGCTCAAATTGCAAATTAAATTAAGAATAATCAATGTTTTTTAATGACTTGGCAAAGTATGTTAGTACTGTACACTGAACAGGAAAGGGGTTCAATCGCCACCTTACCAGTGCACCAGGAATTGGATATCAAATTATTTGTCCCTGATGGGGAAGATAGATATAAAGCACATAACATCCCTTGCTTATACACCTTCTTAGGAACTAATGGAGCTGAAGGGCCTAACACCCATTATTTGTCTTCATGTTTTTTTTAAGAAGTGCCCATGTTCAGGCGAGCCCTCTGAAAGGATCCACCAATTCTGAAGGACAAAGTTTTGTCCTAGCTTTTATACCCATATAACTTTTTCATTTGCCATATCTGTATCAATCAACAATTAATTTTTTATATACTTTTAACTCTTCAGAACTCTGTTCAAGTTGTCTTGATTAATCGTGCCCTACACGTAAGGCTATTTCATTCATTTATCCACTCATTTATTCTCCAACACGCGGTCACCCCCTCTTTACCCATCACAGCTTTCCCATTTTTTGTCATCTATTTTCTTGGTCGTTCGTTTGGCTTTTCCCTGCACTCACCCCAGCACTTTACCACTGGTGTCTCCTATTCACTTCACTTGTTTTTCCCCCCTTTTTTTCCCCCCTTTTTTCTTGTTCCTTTTTCCACTCCCCCCCCCCCTCCCAGCCTGCGGGCCGGGTCTTCCTTACACTCCATAATCCCCTGGCTTTTCACCATTCATGCACACATCACGATCCCCACGATTCCTCAGGTCTCTATATTCGTGTCTGTCGGGTACTGGCCCATACATACATGCATGCAATTCTGCCACTTTCCATGTCTTTGCTTACGTCACCCTTGTTGCACGGTCCCCTCTGGGCTTCTCTTTCTTTCTCTTTCTTTTCTATTCACACTTTATACCCCATGTCCTTTCCTCCTCTCCCCTCCCCCTCTCTTCTCCCTGTTTCCCCCCCCCCCCCACTTTTTCCTCATATCACTTTCACTTTGTTTTCCTGTTCTTTGCATGCTGCATTATGGACCTACTCCCAACCTGTACCTGTCAATATCTTTAAAAATTATGGTATAAAATTATGGTAATACGATACTCCCCCTCATTGCCCGAGGGGTTAAAACTTCTTGACCCAAAAGTCTTATTTATATTTAGTACTTTATTACCCCTTGCAGGTGCAGTGCATGCCCCTCCTCCCCTCCACAACTTGGGGGTTATTCATTGTGTGATCCCTCGTAAGGTATGTGTGCGCGATTTCTGCTCTCTTGGGGGACCGACCCACCGCCTGGGAAATTGGAGACACATGAGAGGGCAACTCCCTCACATTTTGGCCGTCTACAATCATTTAAGAGCAATTTTGACTGGTAATGTTATAACATATGGACTTGTTCATGCAGATATAGATATATTGTTTGGCTCCGTTTTGTTTTGTTTTGAAAGATTTTTTGATGTATGTTTACATCCCTACAGTTGCTAAACCACCTATCCTCTGAAGATGACCCACTGAGGTCGAAACGCGTCAGGATCTCACGACTTAACAATTTATGCTGTTCTACTTCTGTTGCCCATGGCTGACTGTACATTGCTTCCTGACCTATGTCACATTCTAGTTCATGTCCTGACTTGTATATGTCAGAATGCATTAAGTAAAACTCGCTTTATATCAACAAAACCTTTCGTCTATCTACCTTATTTGGAATTGGATTATACTACAATATTGGCTGCAGTAAAGCCCCGTTAGGGGGTTTCCCGTTTTCCATATATATATTTTGGGGTGCGCAGCCTCCTGTGTCTGTGCTCCTTTGAGTATCCCCCTTTTTTGTTGTAGCTTTTATACCCAGTGGAAACTCTTTGTAAATCAACTATTGTTATATATCAGAAATGCCAAAAGCTGCTAAGAGTTCACCATATTTATTTAAAACACACATGTACAGCTTGAGAACTTCTTGGTCTCTTTCCATTATGTCTTAAGATGGTAACAGTCAGAGATTTTGAGATTTTTCAAAGGGCAAATGATTTTACAACACATAGCAAAACTTAAAATACAGCTGTTACCTTTGGCAATTCAGATACTTTTTGATCAATTAAAGTGGAAGAAAAGCCTGTGTCTAATTTAAAAAAAATGTTCCTTCCCCTCTCCTCCTTCCTATTATGTCTATTGCCTAACCTGTATTAAAAAAGATGTGTGTACTTTTCATCCATTCCGATCCAGTCATGTGATCCCGAAGCTCTATCTAAAGGAGCGCTCAGAAACAGCAGGGAATTAGGGAAGCCATGACACCCATAAGCATCCATAGCTGTCAATGGCGCTCTTTCCTCTCCCCTGGAGTAACCGCTCACTGACACAAGGGGGAGCTGGAGCTTTGGGATCACATGACCGAACTGGATCAGATTAAAAGAAGGATAAGTACACACATTTTATATACAGTTAGGCAGAAGTGGTAAGGGGGGGGAAACAGTTTTAGGAATGGTTAGACCTATATTTTCTTCTAGTTTTACAAATATTACCAAGCCAATAATATCATCAAGCAGGTGATATCCCAATTTGAATTAGGACCTAGATCTAAATAGCTAAACTTGTAAAATGATTTGTACTTTTATCTTTGACAGTGCTAACGACAAGCTCCTAAGGATTAAAATGTAATATTTACTGGACAAAGAACACTTGTAAAATAGATTGTTCTATTTATAAATATAAACATTATACTCAAAGATTATGTGTAACCTTAATTTTTTTTAAAGTTTGGGGTAGGGTATGGAAAGATTAAAACCTCTATTATAATTTGGGGACCTGTCCCTGCCCCCACTGGGTAATTTCACCCTTTGTAATTGTCCTGTGACCAAGGTCACTGAAACAGAAAATGATGGGAAGTGCAAAATTGTTGCGAGAATAAGAGAAGAGAGTAAATAATATAATGGAAACACCTGTTTTGATAACCCAATTCTTGTTGCATCTCTGGGACAGGAAGTGAAGGGATATCTCCCCTACAGGGCAAAAAATAAACTAACAGGAGATTTGCTTTAATATATTTTTATTAATGTTTTAATATATTTGATTTAATATATTTGTCTCAGAACAAACTGTAATAAAGAACAAACGTGACAAATGCTGATATTTATGATGCCACCACTAGGAACAATACAGAATTAACATAGATAAGCTATGTTCAATAATGACCCATGTGTTATGATACAAAAGTCTAAGAGAAAAAAGAATAAGCATATGTAGCAGAAAGTGCATAATAAATATTCAGTTCCTAGGAAGCAAGGAAAAGCAATAGATGAAGGCAAATGCTTTACTATTTTTAACAAGGAAAAATCATTTTTTGAAGTAAGATATTTTTGCATTAGCATTCAGGCCTTTGCAAACAACCCTTTGGGTTTCAGCCCTTGAGTTAAACATTTCCTTATAGGAATATAAAGGCTATAATTGCTGTATACATCCATACATGATAGTTGCCTGACTGATACTGCTTTAATACTTTCTGAGTCACTGATCTGGAACAAATATGCATATCAAGGCAGTCAGAGGAAATTCAGACATCCTTATCTAAAAACTGGTTCTGGATTAGTAACTTCAAATATTAAAGTATGAAGGTCAGCATGGCAGCCAGGCAATTAGCATTTGCAGTTATTGCAATCTCTATGATTTCCTTAATATTTACTACTATCTACCATCTATATATTCTTGTAATTGTACAACGTTGTATATTGTATAAAGTTTGATATCTCAAACACTATTTTATATATATATATATATATATATATATATATATATAGGCATTTGTGAGAGTAAAAAAATGCAGAGTAAAAAAGGTTACATTTTACTGATGACTAAGCGTATTCAACTTTGTATGGTTCACATAGGCTGCAAACCAAAAGCAATATTTAAAAAAAGAAGACTAGAAGACTTTCAGGTTGCCATTGGTTTCTTTATCCCAACATTCCTTACTACATAGGGCCATTAAAATAAACCATAATGAATGCAGCATTGAAGTTTCATATATAATAGATTTATTTTCTACAGTATTATCTTTAAAGTGTGATAATGGTATGTTATGATAAGGACAGTACAATAAAAGTGCTCTTACAAAATGTAAAGTCATGCTGAGGTCATATACACTATGAGTGATAAAAGGTAATGCAAAGATAATACCCCATTATCTAATCTACTCAGAGATCTTGAAAGGTATTAAACACTATCAATATCATGCTTACCCCTAATGCATGTGGTCATATACTATGGCTAGCTCCTGTGTTCTTCACCTTTAGCAGCCCCCTTTCCCATAAGTAAGGCAAGTAGGCCTACCGGTACCCAGGACTTGTACAAAATGCTATAGTGCCTGGCTACCAGACCAGGGGAGGCGCACAAACTGAGCAAAGCAAAAAGTTACTTGCGGTTGGCAGACAGGCAGAGAGATTCAATGACAGTCCAAGTACAAGGCAGGCGAGGTTAAGAATAGGGAGAAATCCCAGTCAAAAGGCAAGCAGAGTTCAGAGAGCAGTCGATATCCGATCCAAGGTCATCAACAGGGGAATCCAATCTAGCAGAGTTGGGCAGACCAACAAGGAACTTGGAACACATCATACAAATGCAATATCACAAGCATGAGACTGCAGGCTTGGTTGACTTAAATCAGATTTGGTCTCCACCCAGAGACTGGCCACAATCAATCACCTTGCATGTGGACAGACAGAAAAGAAGAGTACCACAGCCAAAGTCAGGATGCTTGAATGCACACGCTACTGAAATCAAACTTGTATGCTAAATTGCATGCACTTAATGACCTGCTATTAACCTCAGTGGTCTCCCAATGTCAGGGAAATGTTCCCTTACTTTGGAAGACTGATGCCATCTCTTATTTGGGGATACAGGTCCCATTTCACTTTTCTGAACTACATGCCAGGAATTTTCCCACAACTTTGGAAAGCATACAAAAGGACTTCAAGAGCTGGACCAGTCTTAGCATCTCTTGGTTTGGTGAGCAGCCTTGGTTAAAATGAACATACTCCCAAGACTGCTTTACCTTATGCAGACTATAACAATCCACCTCCCCCATTCATTTTTCCACATACAAATGATACACCTCGACTTTCATCTGGAAAGACCTACAAGACTCAAATATACCCACTTTACACTTCCAAAACATAAGGGTAGTGTAAACCATTCCTGATCTCCACAAGTATTTCCGGGCATGCCAACTCACTAGAATAGCTTACAGAAATGTACACAAGAACAGAAAAGCATGGACTTCCCTTGAAAACTGTTTTTCACAAGCATCCCTGAAGTCACTCACTTAGCTCTCAATCCTTAAACTTTCCAAACAAGCCTTTATACACCCATTTATAGGCCACTCTATACACTGTTTTCATAGGGCCTGCAAAATATTTTCCCTTCACTAGGTCCATTGACTACTATCAGAATGAACCTGGACTTTTTGTTGATTGTCAGGCAATTAGCACTTGACTTGACTCATTCACGTGCAAGGTGGTGAACCCTTTCCCTCCCTCTGGGGGTGTTGGGTTCATAGTGGGGGGGCAAGCGGGGAGGGGAGTTTCCCTCCTTTCCCCACCCCATCCCCCTCTGGTCCTGAGTTTTCTTACTCCCAGTTCCCCAACCACTTCCCATCCTGGAATGTTTTTTTTCCTTCTCTCTATCTCTCTCTCTCTCTCTCTCTCTCTCTCACTCTCTCATGCTTCTTCTCTCTCCCCATCTTTTTCTCTTTCTCTCTCTCTCCTCTGTATCTCTCTCCCCCCTCTTTTCCTCTCTCTCTCTCTATCATTCTCTCCTTCTTTCCTTCTCTATTCCCTGGTTCTTTTCTCATTTCTTTTTTCCCTTCTGCACGCCTCCCTCACTCTCTCAAGCTTTTGCTCTACATACTGTAGATCCCACACCAACTTTACATTGGAAACACATCAAATCCGTTTGATGTATATAATGATCTATGCAGTTATTACGTGATCATAAATTACCCAGTGTTATTTATGTTTCACTCTTGTTCTTAAACTTTTCAATTTTGCATTGGAAACTACATTGATGTCCTGATTGTAAGCTCTTTTCTCTTGTCAAAAAATGTTTTGGAATAAAAAAAAATTAAGGATACAAATAAAATTCAGCTAAATAATGATGATGATGTTGAGAAAGTAGAGGTCCCAAATGCAGAGAATCCATTTATATCTTTTCTTTCCTACTCATAATTCATAAGCTGCCAAAGACTCATTTTGCTCTTTTTTCCTAACAATAAATATGGATCTAATGTTGATTTAAATTTGAAGAAAAGCCATGAATATTTGGATTGATATAAATTATACATGTTGGGGCAAGTGAAAATACTGTAATAAGTTGATTTAAAACATTATTTATGTCACTGTCTATTAAAATATAGTAGTGTCATATGCTACTTTTGTGTTATAAATAACAAAAAGGGAATCTCTGACTGACATCTTACTGTATGTGTCACTATTGAAATGTTGGAATGCATGTCAGAACTGGATAGGCAACTCCAGCTAGCACAAAGTGATGAGAGTTGATAGTATGCCACTAAATGATCTCTGAGCTCTGCAGCCTCATGGTGATCCTATGAAGGTCTATATGGGTCTATGACAAGCCTTGATCAACGTTTATCTAGTGAGTGCATTTTAATTGTTTTATATGCCTTTTTAATTAAATTGTTACACCTAGATGGAGGTGCCCCATTTGTGTTTGTTTTTTATATGCCACTAAATTATATCTAAAACATATCATATCATTTGTATTTTTAATACACTAGTGTATATTTAAAACCCACTACAGTTATTACCTAGTAGAACATGCAGTGGGGATAATAAGGCAATAGGCTCTTCTCTTTTCAAGAAAATTTGTCTCAGAGCATAAGGTAAAGTTCTGCTAATTTTCATCATCCAATCATGTGCAAGCAAAATATATCTTGATTTTCCTTGCATGTAATATTTCTTCTTTGCAAAGTGAAAATTCCTTCTGAGGTAGATTCCCTTTCAAAGTGAACAGCCTATTTGCCTTTAGTAAATCAACCCCAATGTATAGTAATCATTGTGAGAACAGCTATAGAGGGACCAGATGTGTCACCAATATTACGTGGAGAGGCATGCACCTCATCTTGCAGATTTGGTTGGTTGATAAATTTGACACATCTGTGGTTAAAGTGTTACTAAACCCACAACAGTAAAATTAGTCTGTATATGCAGCATAGTATGATTGTTATACTCACTGTGGAACTTAAGAGGTTAATCCTCTGCATTGTGTAAAAAGGCTGTTTTATCCTGTATGCACAGATCCTTCCCTCCCTGCACTGTCTATCTGGGGAAGGCCAGCTAACACAGACAGAGCAGCTGACCTACAGACGCTCAGTTGTGTCTTTTTTGCTGGAGAGAACATTCATTTGTTGATCAGTGCTAGCCAGGTCACATGATATTGACATCACACATGTGGGCATGTATACAGGTGGAAATCTCTTCCTTCCTGAACTCTCAGCATTGGAGAAACTCTGCAGTTTATCATGTAACCTTGGTATACAGATCATCCAAAAGGGTATATAGTGGCAGTATTTTAATGTAAAAAGATGATTTATAAGCTGTGGGCACTGTGGTGGGGTGGATGAACTATTTTCATATTACTGGGTTTAAAGCTTCATGCCTATATATATCTATAGAAAAGAACTACATCCTGTCACCAAAATGTTTCAGTCCAAAACCATACATTTACATGGGTCAATTATTGACACTCTGTAAATTAGTTGCATCGCTTTTATACACAGGACTCTGTGAAAAAGAGAAGTAGCATTAAAAGGATAAGTTCACCTTTGGGAAGATGTTACACGTTCCACCCATTTTTAGGGTGGAACATGCAACATGTTCCCAATGCTGCAGCCGCTGCCCACTACTCCCCCCCCCCCCACGTGGTAGCAGTGTCTTTATGTACCTTGATTTTTGCACTGGTGCGCAGTCATGTTGGAACATGAAGGGGCCATCCCCAAACTGTTCCCACAAAGTTGGGGAGCATGACATTGTCCAAAATGTCTTAGAATGCTGCTGCCTTAGGAGTTCCATTCAGTAAAACTAAGGGACCAAGCCCAACCCCTACCCCTGAAAAAAAATCCCACACAATAATCCCCCCTTCACCAAAGGATTTGAACAGGTGCACAAAGCAAGGTCCATAAAGACCTGACTGAGCGAGTTTGGGGTAGAGGAACTTGTCTGGCTCGCCCAGAGTCCTGACCTCAACCTGATAGAATACCTTTGAGATGAATTAGAACGGAGACTGCGAGCCAGGCCTTCTCATCTACATCAGTGCCTGACCTCAGAAATGCGCTTCTGGAAAAATGATCAAACATTCCCATAGAGACACTTCTAAACCTTGTGAACAGCCTTTCTAGAACAGTTGAAGATGTTATAGCTGCAAAGGGTGGGCCAACTCAATATTGAACCCTACGGACTAAGACTGGGATGCCATTAAAGTTCATGTGCATGTAAAGGCAGGTGTCCCAATACTTTTGGCAATATAGTGTATATTTGCGCATTATGATAGGAACCTTCTTATTTCTGTCTGCAGCCTATTGGCTGCAATGCTGATCAAACAAGGTTTACTGTCCTGGGCACACAATGGTAAATGAAAGGAAATGTCTACAAAGTGCAGGCAAATCTGCTCTTGCACAGTAATCTCCAGAATAGGTGTCTCCTTTAAGAGAGGAGTCTCACCTCCTTTTCCAGTTAACAGTAACACCATAAAATGTTGGATTTGACATCACTTTCTGTTCCACAGCCCATAGTCACCAAATTTAGAGGATAATTATTTCCAGCAGGAACAGACGCAGCAATACAAACTTGATAGCATTTTCAACATTTATTTGCAATTCACACGTTGCATTGCCATGCAAGAGTTATGCCCTGTACACACCAGTCGGACATTGATCGGACATTCCGACAACAAAATCCATGGATTTTTTCCGACTGATGTTGGCTCAAACTTGTCTTGCATACACACGGTCACACAAAATTGTCGGAAAATCCGATCGTTCTGAACACGGTGACACAAAACACGTACGTCGGGACTATAAACAGGGCAGTAGCCAATAGCTTTTGTCTCTTAATTTATTCTGAGCATGCGTGGCACTTTGTGCATCGGATTTGTGTGTACATGCGTGTCTCCTTCATGTGATTCATTTCTGCATTTACGACCACCAAACACCTGTTATTTTATATTGTTTTAAAATTGCTTGTTTTTTACAAATATGTTACGTAATAAAATTCTATTTTACCTAATGTAAGTAATTCCCTTCTTTTTATATTTGGCACCGCAAAAATCCCCCTACCTTTTCCTTGTTGTTTTCATCTGAATTTTCATGTTCAAAAGTTACTGGGAGGCGAGTACAAAGACTATCTGATGCACTATTTAAAAATACATTTAAAGCCTAACACTAGTTTTACCCCCCAGCAACCTTTTACAAATAAATACCATGATACATACCTCAAATACAGCTATCTTCTGGCTGATCATATGACATTATGGGTCTTTTCTCTTCTACTCCTGTGTGGTCAGTCCTTATTTCTGGACATAACTGTACTCATCTAATTTCATTTGGGCACTATATTGTGATCCCAGGACGGTGTGATGATGTATCTCCGGGGGGATGTGTCCATAATGACCTTGGCTCACAGGAAGTTGTTGTATGACACTGGGGATCATTCAAGCTAGAAGAGGCCTGGCACTGGATCGCAGAACCATGAAGGGAAAGTGCTGGAGGGGGAGTATTACAGTGAGAGTTGCTTTTTTATTGTTAACAGTGCTGGACTAGTTATTTTATTATCATTTTGAATATATTACCATGCTGGAGTTGGGCTTTAAGTTTTTTTTTTGTTATTTTTAACAAATCACATCTGGATATTTGCCTATACTTACACTTTCAAAAGTGCCATCGCCCCCCCCCCCCCCTTTTTCCGATTCAATGCCTTATGTTTAGAAAACTGGCTATGAAAATGGCCCATTAAAATAGTGTAGATTTTAATGGATGCTAAAAGGCTACAACATTCAAAATCAATCACATAATGAATGTTCAAATATTTATAATACAACAGGTGTTCGTTCACATTCCTTAGATGTTTTAATGTATAAATATTAATAACATTTTTACATTCTGCTATCACCATAGCATCCTATTTAAAATGCAAATGATGGAATCTGGGGAACATATGAATGGAGGATTTTGAAAGTAAATGTATTTGCAATAGCGGATGGACCGGAAATCTCTTTTCTTCGCCATCCATTATAATACAGACAAAACTGCTTTATTGAGTTAATGAGTCTATAAACATTCATGATGAGCTGCACTTCAGCTTATTGAACAATTTCTTTTGTGTATGTACTGCTTTTTACTCTCAGCTCCTTATTGCGATTTGACGGTAATCCTCCAAAGTAATTACATGTAGTTACTACTGCACTCAGTGTTTGCAGCTGTAAAAGCTGATTTCCAGCCATTGTTACTTGTTTGTGTTTTTAGAATGTCATTACAGCGTACAGATAACATATAACAGCTACTGGCTTTTTCATGTTGCTGTTTCATGTTGCTGGCAAAATGGATAGATTTATGTTTAGAAAAGTTTATATGAATCATTATGCCATTTACATGTGCTGTTCAAAATGTATAATATGCTAAAGTGACCTTATAACTGGGACAACGGAGGAAGCAAAGTATATAGTACATTAGCTCATCAGTATAGAGAACTGGTATGCATAGTGCAGCTGGCCAGCATATTAGAAATGAATAATGTATCTCCTACACTAAGAACCCCCACAACAATTAACCCTCCACTATCTTTACTCTTAAAATCTATCCATCTTCAAAAATCAACTGGTTAACACTAGTATAGGTCCAGCCAAAATATTTGTTTAGTTGGATGGAGTTGAGAAGGCTTATAACCTCTGTTGTGGTTTCACAGCTACCCTGGGCTCCATTAGAGAGATTTTCCCTCATTAAAGGCCCTTTCAGACCTACACATTGTGATAAGGCATGTTACCACATTGCATGTATGATGATATGGAATGGCACCCCACACACCTACACTGTCATTGAAAACAGTTTAAAAACAAAGCCTGTTACCACCATGTGGAAATCACACTACTTGGTTCCTGATCATTTTTCTACCCAGACAGCTGACATGACATAAGCAGCACATTTTCTATGCAGGAGATCATGCAAGAAACGTTAATTTACACATCAAAGAGGCTAAGTGGTAAATTATAGAGGTGTGCAGTGATGTTAATGCACTAAAATAAAAAAAGTGATACAGGAAGTATTGAAGTGTAGAAAAATGTAAAATAATGCATTTGGGTGGCAAAAATATGAATGCAATCTATACACTGGGGGGGAGAACCTCTGGGGGAATCTAGGATGGAAAAGGACCTGGGGGTCCTAGTAGATGATAGGCTGCTAACAAAGCAAACAGAATATTGGCATGCATTAAAAAGGGGATTAATTCCAGAGGTAAAATGATAATTCTCCCACTCTACAAGACTCTGGTCAGTCCGCACCTAGAGTATGCGGTCCAGTTCTGGGCACCAGTCCTCAGGAAGGATGTACTAGAAATGGAGCGAGTACAAAGAAGGGCAACAAAGCTAATAAAGGGACTGGAGGGTATTAGTTATGAAGAAAGGTTGCGAGCACTGAACTTATTCACTCTGGAGAAGAGATGCTTGAGAGGGGATATGATTTCAATATACAAATACCATGCTGGTGACCCCACAATAGGGATATATTTTTTCGCAGAAGGGAGCTTAACAAGGCTCGTGACCACTTATTAAATTTAGAGGAAAAGTGGTTTAACTGTAAACTATGTAGAGGGTTCTTTACTGTAAGAGCGGCAATGATGTGGAATTCCCTTCCACAGGCGGTGGTCTCAGCAAGGGGCATCAATAGTTTCAAAAAACTATTAGATAAGCACCTGAACGACCGCAACATACAGGGATCTATAATGTAATACTGACATATAATCACACACATAGGTTGAACTTGATGGATTTGTGTCTTTTTTCAACCTCACCTACTATGCAACTATGTAAATATATATACATTATGTGGCATATTCACATTTGATCTTATTACATATAGTTTGTGTTTACTTTTTTAAGTGTTTATTAGTAGACATGTGACCACACAGCCTTTATTATGCTCACTCTTTCACATAGCAAGGGTGTATCAAGAGGTGAGAGTTTAGGATATCAGACACAACAGGGAAGTAAGTCCCCTTTCTGTGTGCACTATGTTCTAAAGTTTTTTTTTTTTACAAAGTTGGCATTACAGAAGGCAGGCTATGATTGGTGGGGGCATGGCGGATAATTTCGTATGACATCCAAAAATGGACAGGATCAAGAGGTATTTCTGAGGAATTGGCCAAGTCAAAAATGACCAAGCTAGTTAGGCTTTAAAGAGACTCTGTCACCAACTTAAAAAAAAATGTAGAAAAAAAAAGTAAAATTATACAAAATTATTGCTTGTAGTGTTTTTTTCCTTTCCATAAACAATTTTTTATTTGATAGCAATGTGCCTTTGAGGTTGCTAGGGAATGTCACTACTCCTGGAGAGTTGATTCCTGAGCACAGTTACAACTTCGACCCTCCTGCTATGTCATCACCCTCTCCAATTGTTTGAGTGTCTAATTACTATATGTGTTGGCCCACCTGCTCTGCCTCTCACATCCCTACATAACCTTTTATGAAGCTGCCTGGGGAGGAGTAAAGGGGAAAACTATAGAGTGTCTCTTGAGTGACAGCTCTCACTCTGCTGTTATCACATCCAAGGTCTTTTGAATGTCTACACAAGGGAGGCTTTTACAGGTAAATAACATGCATTAAATATGTTGAATGGACATATAATCCTAAGAGAAGATTGTTGCTGAAATGAATGATTTAGCAACAGGATCATTTTAGTTTTCTCTTCATTATATAACAAATCATCATTCAGCATAATATGTGTATTTCCACAATGATGCAGAAGTTACATTTGAAAGTATTATAGTTCTGAAAGCCACATTTGTGTGCTCTGTAGGGTCATGTCACTCTAGCAACTTTGTAGCAGAGATCTGTAGCAGCTACAAATGTTTTCTCTGGTGATGTGTAGCTAGCTACTAAATTATTACTTCTACAGCTGGCTACAGTTCTTCTTGGCTGGTGTACCATGGGTATTAGCAGCTGTACTGAATAACATGCATGCTGCTGAAGCTGGCGATTCTGTACCTAGCTTCAAATGCTGAATAAAGTAAATTGTTCAGAAGCTGAGCTCCAAATGGTTGGAATTGTGCCGCACATTCAACCTCATTACCTGCAGTTCACTTTTTCATAGTAACAATAAGGCTTAGGACGATGACTCTGTAGCTGTTACAAATTGCTGTTATGAAATCATTAGTGTGACATTGTCCTAAAGCAACAATGCAGCAAATTAGAGCTGTATCTGGTTAACCTGCATGTTTATTCAAGCATGCAGATTTTTCAGTGCTTTTAGGACTGCAAAGAATAAATTCAGTACATCCACTCTACTGGTGATTTAAAGAATCAATGAAGACATTTTTTTTAAATTCTTCTATTTAATTCACTGGGTGGCTCATGCAACATCTAAAATTGCTGGTTTCTATTCTTAAAGTGGAGCTCCATTCAAAAGAGGAAGCTCCTCTTGTTCGCACCCCCCCCCCCACCTCCACTGCCACATTTGGCACTTTTTTGGGGGGGAGCGTATACCCATCAAAACTAGGTACCTGCTCGCACTTCCGGGCAAGATCACCTTGCAATGATTTGGGCGATCTATGAAATTTCTGCCAAATCCTCCCCCTCCCCTCCCCCCGCTGCCTTCTGGGAGATACAGAGGTCTCACTAGACAGCAAGACTATTCAGAATGTACAGCGAGACTCGCGTATGCGCAGTAGGAAACAGGCAGTGAAGCCAGAAGGCTTCAATTCCTGTTTCCCTTAGTGAAGATGCTGGTGCCTGCACCCATAGCCGGGTGCCAACATCGCAAGATACCTGGACAGACAAGTGTCCTTATATGAAAAATCAGCAGCTACACTATTTGTAGCTGCTAACTTTATTTTATTTTTTTTCCAGGCTGGAACTCTGCTTTAACCCTAACCCTTTCTTTTGGCATGTATGGAATTAATTTTTAATTGCATTATTTAAGCAGCAAAGTACTATGTGCAGCAAGATTACATGATCTTACTCTGTAATAGGCCTATAACTATAGTTATATAAATGGGGTGCAACATGGGCTTTCTATAAACAACAACCTAAAAAACCTGTTTACCAGTACAAAGTGAAAATCCACTGATTTGCTCAGAGAAGTATATATATGCTTACCGTGGATAAGTCTGATTTACTACAAATCTGGATTTAAACAAAGCAATTTACACTTCACATTATGATGATGATGACAATGATGAACATGATCATTTTATATTATGCTGCCATAATCATTGGCATTGCAAATGCTGATCAATACAAACAGACCAATACGGATACCACAAACATGTATTTCTTAAAGCTCATATAACTGTATCTAATTCCTGCATGAGGGTACAATCTAGATTAAAGGAGAAGTAAAAATCCAGTCAGTTAAAAGTCAATGAAAGTGTGGAGGAGTAACATTGTTTTATTAAAGTGGTATTAAAGTCTAATTTTTTTTTGTTTAAAAATAACAAATATGTCATACTTACCTGCTCTGTGCAGTGGTTTTGCACAGAGCAGCCCAGATCCTCTTTTTCTCGGGTACTTCGCCAGTACTCCTGGCCCCTCCCTCCTGCTGAGTGCCCCCCAGCAAGCAGCTTGCTATGGGGACACCCGAACCGAGCAACTGCCCTGTGTGTCCATTCAGACATGGAGCCGTGAATCAGCTCCACCCCTTCTCTCCTCATTTGTTCACTGACTTTGATTGACAGCAGAAGGAGCCAATGGTGCTCGCTGCTGTCTCAGGCAGCTGAGGTGGGGCTCAGGTAAGTATGGGGGAGGGTTGAGTGGGGTAGCTGCACACAGAAGGTTTTTTTATCCTAATGCATAGACTGCATTAAAATAAAAAAAATGAACCCCTTTAAGGCCCCAGTCACATGGGTGTACCTATCCTCACACCCATGTAAAGGGCTGTATTTGTCCACAGTAGATGCACATGTTGACATGCTAAAACTGGAAAGTGCAAAATCTGGTGCAACTGTGCATGGTAGCCAATCAGCTTCTTTTGCCTGTTCAATTAAGCTTTGACAAAAAAACCTGGAAGCTGATTGGTTCATAAGCAGAGCTGCCCCAGATTTTGCACTCTCAAGTTTTAGTAAATGAACCCCAGTGTTTGTTCTGGGGACACACACCCGCACCGCTGTTACATTGAAACCATTGACTGTGTCCATGCCTATACACCTGCCTTGTCCCAGTAGAAATGAATAGGATCACCTGAAATTGGATGCACGGAATGCCTGTGCATCCTGTGAAGGCAAAAACAGCCATTTACATGGGTGTACGGATAGATTTACCAGTGTGAATGAGGCCTAAAAGATGGAAAATAAAAAGCATTGTTTAAAGTGGATGTATAGGCTGAGGAGGGGGGAAGAATGTTTTAAACCTTAGGAAGTCTTTTACTTACACTTTAAGGTTAGAGAAACAATATTCTGAATAGTTTCACAAGTTATTCCCAATGTCATCTAGAGGTTCACTAGCAAATCCCTGATAAAGATATATATGCATTGCTCCTGTATCTTTAGACAATTTTTTGGAGAAACGCCAATGTGGGCTGGGTGATCTATGGAGGGGTGCATCACAGTAAAGCTGGCCATACACCAGGGATGTGTGGTGAGGTCAGTGGCTGGTGAGGCATTGGCTAGTATCAGAGCCAGATACACACAGGTTACATATGCCATGAACATTAGAGCGAGAGCAATAATTCTAGCACTAGACCTCCCCCGTAACTCTAAACATGTAACCTATAAAAAAATGTAAAACGTTGCCTATGGAAATTTTTAGGTACAGAAATTTGGCACCTTACCATGAGTGTGCACAATTTTAAAGCGTGCCAGGTTAGGTATCTATTTACTTGGCGTAACATCATCTTTCATAGTATACAAAACAATTGGGCTAACTTTGGTGTTTTTCTTTTTTCTTATTCATGAAACAATTTTTTTTCCAAAAAAAGAACGCATTTGAAAAATTGCTGCACAAATACCCTGTAACATAAAAAGTTGCAACGACCACCATTTTATTCCCTAGGGTGATGATTTTTACATGTAGGAGAGAAGTGTCAGAATTGGCCTGGGTGCCAATGGGTTAATTACCATAAGTAAGTAATATACAAATAATAATTATATATTCTTTTTAACCACTTAAGCCCAGGACCATTTTGCTGGCCAAAGACCAGAGGACTTTTTGCGATTCGGCACTGCGTCACTTTAACTGACAATTGCGTGGTCGTGCGGCATGGCTCCCAAACAAAATTTACGTCCTTTTTTTCCCACAAATAGAGCTTTCTTTTGGTGGTATTTTATCACCTCTGCATTTTTTATTTTTTGCGCTATAAAAAAAGAGTGACAATTTTGAAAAAAAGCTATATTTTTTACTTTTTGCTATTATAAATATCGCCAAAAAATATATAAAAAAAAACATTTTTTCCTCAGTTTAGGCCGATATGTATTCTTCTACATATTTATGGTAAAAAATTGCAATAAGCGATTATTGATTGGTTTGCGCAAAAGTTATAGCGTCTACAAAATAGGGGAAAGTTTTATGGCATTTTTATTAATAATTTTTTTTTTTACTAGTAATGGCGGCAATCAGCAATTTTTATCATGACTGCGACATTATGGTGGAGAGATCGGACACTTTTGGTGCTATTTTTTGACCATTCACATTTATACAGCGATCAGTGCGATTAAAAATGCATTGATTACTGTGTAAATGTGACTGGCAGTGAAGGGGTGTACCACTAGGTGGTGCTGTAGGGGTTAAGTGTGTCCTAGGGAGTGATTCTAACTGTGGGGGGGATGGGCTATGTGTGACACAACACTGATCACCGCTCCCGATTACAGGAAGCGGTGATCAGTGTCAGTGTCACTAGGCAGAATGGGGAAATGCTTGTTTTCATTAGCATTTCCCCGTTCTTCCTCTCCATGAGACATTCGCGGGTATCATCACAGACATTTTCAAGAACTGTACTCAAGAAGGTGGCTTAACGGACAAATTTCTAAAGTTTGAAGTTATAACGGCAATGTCAGGTCACCTGAGACCAGGTGACAGATGCACTCCGTAGGAGTCAGAAGTGCACCGCTAAGGTAGTGGACCCTAGGACTGACTGCTGCGGATAGTACCCAGGGAGGTTCCGGAAGCAGGTCTACTGGATCACTAACACAGATCCCAGTGGGAGCTAGAGCATAGATTCCCCGGGGTGCGGAGTCTAAGAGCCAGCAGGTGTTCACCAGAGCCTCTAGTGGCGAGGATGGACTGCGCTGCAGTCTGGCTCCAGGTCGGGGCCCCTAGGGTCTCACAGCTCATGCTCACGGTAGACTACAGGAGAAGGAAGCAGTAGGCTGGAATAAGAAGGATAGTAAAGGGATAAGGCAGAGGTCAGGGTGACTAGCAGACAGGAACAACAGAGCACACACCAAAGGTTCAGGGTCGCAGGCAAACAGGGATAGTTGGGGACATGCCAAAAGGTCAGCATCACAAGCAGACAGGAATAGTCGGGAACACGCCAAGGTCGGTAACAGAGACAAACGAAGAGCACAAGGCAAGCAGGAAACAGGAAGCCAAACACACAATGAATACACAATGGTTGATCAGCACTGCAGGTTTGCAGTGCACAGGTTAAAATAGAGTTCCCTGATAGGGCCTGGGGTGGAGCCATGCTTGGAGGACAGGTTATAAATACAGCCAGGTGACAGTGGCTGGCCTCTTAGTCTGAACACATGAGGAGAGGTAAGCTGACTGAGAAAGATTACTGCATAATGATGACAGTCAAACCAGTAATTTCACAGTAAATAGATAAATAATAAATTATTATGCTCGTATAGCACAATAATATATGATTTAGCTTGATTAAAACAGTACCTTTTCAGCAGGTAGCAGATTCTCATTCTCCCTCTTAACTGTGTGAGAAAAACATAGGATTATGTGTAAATCTTGTACCCATAGACCCATGCTTTTTCCTTCTAGTTAAGAGGGCTGGGCTGGAAGGGAGCATTTGTCTTTTAGACGCATGCCCCCTTCTATGACACTGTAGTGGGAGGAGAGCCTCCACTGCAACAATTTTATTGGACAGCTTGTTCCAATGGTGCTTTACCATTGGCCCGAGGCTCCAAGCTGTCCATTAAGCTCAGTGCTTCTGACAAGAAGTGAGAGGCACTGAGAGCTCATGCTCTCAGTCTGCTGCAAGCAGAGTATGCCATCTTGTAAACTGGCCGCTCTGTAGATAGCTTCTGACAGGCTACACAAGAAACCCCGTATCTCTGCGACTATAGGTGGCAGGAGCCTCAAATTTTGACTAGTGGTGAGGTCGGCGAGCTACCACCCTCAAAGCTCGATTTTTTTAAATTTTTTTGTATTTTTTTATGTTCATGGCATGTGGCTCCGCCTCACCTGCCTCCCCTGCCTCCCCTGACTGCACGTCCCTGCCATACACTGATCAAAATTTGGCCAGATCAGCAGGGTCTTTTTGATTAGTGTGTGGCCGTCCCTGCTCAACAGAAGTTGATCACTTAATTGAATTCTGACAAAGGAGCATTTTGAATTTTTTTTCTCAATTAGCACCTGCAGACCCTGATAAATGTTTTCTGGCAGCAGTGGAGGAATTCCCTTCAAGGGGAATTCCTCCATTCACCTCAATTGTGTGGATGGCTAAACAAAATAAAACAAAACAAAAAACTATGGCTAGTATAGAAAAGTCTGAGCTGGTTGCTAAATTACAAGGTGCATAAAACTTATTTGGACCTCAGGAGCATCATTCACAATTTTGTGGATACATCTATAGGTTGAAAGAGGGTTTAAAAAAGCAAGAAGTCTGCTAAGTCAGATTTTTCAATAGTAACTCAGCTGGCTGGAAGCAGAAGGGGTAAAGAGAATATTGTGAAATGAGAGGGAGTGTTTGAAAGGCAATCTCTAGTTCATACAGCTCACAGTTCAACCAGTCTTTGGTATTGGCTCCTGCTTAGTAATGAAAGTCACAGTGCTAACCAATTAGCCACTATGCTGACTTTTTTGTTATCACACACTCCAGTGGTTTCCAAACTTCAATAAGTGAACCACTGGTAATAAATATAATTTCAGCCAGTGGAATATGGTAAGATATGAGATTTTATGGAGAATATAGTAATTAATGCAGTTGTTACTATATCAGAGAGATAAATTAAGGGTTTCCTCCAGTGGCATTATAAAAGTTAATAATAATATGAACTACAGATTGAAAATTTCAGCTTAAATAGGCATCAAGGGCAATTTTGGAAGAAAACAGCATTCCCTGGCAATCTAATGCCCTGTACGACGGAATTCCGCTCAAGCTGTCTTGCATACACATGGTCACACCAAATTCCGACCATTCGTAACGCGGTGACGTACAACACGTATGACGGGACTATAAAACGGAAGTTCAATAGCCAGTAGCCAATAGCTTCCATCTCGTACTTGCTTCAGAGCATGCGTCCTTTTTGGTGTGTCGGAATAGCATAAAGACGAGCGTTTTTTTCCGATAGTAATTTGTTCAGTCGGAAAAATATAGAACATGTTCTCTATCTAAGTCTGTCTGAGTTTTCGACAGAAAAAGTCAGATGGGGCATACACATGGTCGGAATATACGACGAAAAGCTCCCATCGGACTCTTTCTGTCAGAAATTCCGCTTGTGTGTACGCGGCATCAGAAGATGGAGAGTGGAGCTTCTAGAACGAAAAGAGCATAGACACCATATTGTATTAATTTAATTAAAACTGTTTTTGGCTTGAAACAAAAATATTGGGGAAATATTTTTTTTTAAGGTATTTCATCAGTATAACAATACATCTTTCAGAGATGTGGATACAGTTTAATAACAGATATACGGTATATACAGGTACAATCAGCTGTGGTGCAACAGCTTACATTTCACAACTGAAGAGTTAACAACAATTTAACAATAGTGTGTTGCCTACAATGTGTAGGTCCACACACCAATGATAGTAGCAATAGAACAGGTGATCCTTTTGGGTGTCAATATCCTAGGTTGTGTTGTGAGCGTAAGAAGTTAAGGTAAGGGTAAACATTTAGGGTGTGCTAACCAGGGGTTCCATCTGTTTAGGAATGTGGGGACTAGCAAATGGGCCCTGGCATACATGAATTCCATGAGGCATTGGTTGTTTAGTGACAGAATCACTTCTGTGAGTTAGGGGGGATCAGGAGATTTCCATTTTTTGGCAATTGTCAGCCTGGTAGCGATAAGGATGTGATTTAAAATGGGGTGAGTGGCTGATGGCTAGAAGTCAAAGCCTAGACCCAAATGGACCATTTGCGAGGATAGCGAGATAGGAGTTGATAGGATAGAGGAAAGAAGTTTTGTACTTACTAATCACTGGTACAATAGTAGATACAAGGAAACATAAAAAGCAATAACGATAGCTTATTAAACTTTTAGTACAGTTTAGAACTTGTGGTAGAGTGCTTAGCACTCTGTGTTATCCAGGGGGAAGTGTGAGAGAAAAAAGCAGCGTAACACTGATTCTTGCGAGTGCTGGTGGTATACCTCAGGTGTTTCATGGTGGGCAGTGGTATGTTCTGTAATTTGCCTCTCAAGCATGTCTGTACACTCCTCTATCCTATTCACTCTGGAGTGGAGGGAGTATAAGGATGAGCGTAAGTCCTTTTTACAGGAACAGTAGCATCAACTTCAGCTTTGATGAGTGAGAAGCCGGGATCAGTGGGTGCTGGCCATGTCTTTCAGAATGCTTGCTGGACCTTGTGGTGCCTCTGTTGCTGGCGCGGGAGGAGGAGGAGACACTGCTCTGGCGCCATTTTGGCTGCGCTGCATGCCTTTGCCTATGACTGTGCCTCTCTGTGTGTAGAAGTCCGTGAGGTGGCACGACTTGTATGTGCAGTGGTATTTCTTCTTTGACATACCAATGTGATCCTCAGAGTTCCAGCTCCCCTCCGGTATAGGAGAGAGGGGAGAAAGGCTGCTGTGGCAGGCAGAGGGTTGCTTGTTGTCCCAGGGCTGAGCGGAGCTTATGGATTAAACAGCCATCTTGCTCTGTGGCCAGCCACGCCCTTTGGGAAATATTTTTTAACTACTGCGCATGTGGAACTACATTACAACAGTCTCAGCAGCAGTATATGACAGCCCAAAGTTTGTAAAATTGTCGGCCAGTTGAGGCCATTCCCCTATACTAAGGAAAACGCCACAGTTTTATCAGAATAATTTTAAAGAGGAGTTCCACCCAGGGGGTCCATTAAAAAAAATAAATAAATAAAAGTCAGCAGCTACAAATACTGCAGCTGCTGACTTGTAATTGGACATTTACCTGTCCCTGGGTCCAGCGATGCGGGGGATCGAAGCCTCGCTCGTCCCCCCTCCGCTCGTCGGCGCCGGCATTTTAACTGTGGGCGTGGGGGCTGTGGCTTCACAGCCTGGAACCCACTGCGCATGCGCGAGCAGCGCCGCACGCCGTGATTGGCCGCTTAATCCCCTGGGACCTGTAATGGGTCCCAGATGATTGACAGGAGGGAGGGAGCAGAGCTGAGCCCTTCCTGTGCCGAGGGGGAAGTGATGTCACCAGCCCAGGCAAAGGAAGAGGCAGACTACGAGGGACCACCTATCAACAGGCATTTAGAGGTAAGTAAAAAAAAAATATATACAAATGTTTTTTTGGTTTTTTTTTTAGAATTTTTCAGGTATTTTTGTTTTTTTGGGTGGAACCCCACTTTAAGTCCCTATTCTGTTTCATCTATGTTTTACTGAGAAAATGTCCAAAAAAATGTTTTGAACTAAAAACATATAGAAATATTGTAAAAAGAAATTCAAACTGTTATGTTATTTTAATTAAGAGGCTGCTTCGGTATATTTGTATAAGCACTTTAGAAGGATAATATGCTGTTTTCATTTTGTGTAGGCTTTTGCTTGTGCCCCAAGAAAGACTGATTATTGTTTTCGTTGTCACAGATATTTTGATGCACACCTTAGCAAACCTTGCCTGGGAATTGCAATTGTTCCATTAACAGATCAGCCAGTGACATCTCCAGTTAATGCTGTTGGCGGGTGATATCTGATGCTGACCTTCTGCGAGCTTACAGGGAAAATGTATTTGGAAAGATTATAGTATATATGTGAAAGCAGGTAATTTTGTGATTAAAATGAATGTTATGTGAAAGTATAATATACCATGTAAGAAGTCTATAGTACCAATATTTCCAAGGTCTGGGCAAGGAAAATAAGAACTGTCATCTTTGTAGCAAAATATTGTAATTTAACCAAGGGACTGGAGACATATAGATAGTATTGTATGTTTTACCACACAGGGACCCAAAAATGTTTCCATCATAGACGATTTATGGGGCTGATGTTTGTGAAAAATCCTATGCATTAGAATGTTGGCATCAGAGTAGTTAATCATGCAACAATGTTTATAGAAAATCTTCGAATACACGATGTGCAAAAAGCACTGGGCTCCTACTAAAAATCAAGACAAATAGCCCTTGGAAGCAACTAGAGTTTATTCACAAAAATAATTAAATCAATAACAATGTCAAAAAGGAAAACAACAAAAACAATGCCATGGTCAGATGGAATCTAAAACCCCACTTGTTCTATATTTATTTATTTTATTTTTATCTTGTGTGTTTTTTTATATTATTAAATTCATCCTGTGTGTAATTATTTTTAAAATGGTACAATGATCCTAAATGTAAAATGGCAACTAGCAGGATGATGATGTTTTAGCACTAATAGTTGTCATTGTCATGTGAGGAACAGAAGACTAGGACAACCGTATCTGTCAGGTTGATAAAGGGGTATGTAGCTTGAAATGCATTCTGGATGGATGCATGTAGCAAAAGTGGGAGATGCCTATCGGGAGGACTGTGAAGTGAATGGTAAAATTGGTTATATCACCAGGATTATACCAAAGGGTCCTCCTTTAGCAAACCAGACCAACCACCACCTGCTGGCAGATGACTGAAAGTTCCATGCATCTACCTGTCCTATAGGCTTTTTACACTATGGGGCTGATTTACTAAAACTGGAAAAGATGAAGAAGGTAATTGAGAACTTACATGGTTATAGTGCATCTATGAATGTTATACATTTTAACACACATAAAACATTTTTAATAATTGCTTTGAGGGAAAATTATTTGCCACAAGGCAATAACTACACCAACTGCGATGCAAGTTGGCACATTATATTATCCTGCATCTGTGCCCATGCTGGACTCAAGCCCCGGACCACAGCATAGGAAGACAAACATTCACAGTCTATATTAGCTGCGGAATCAGATCATAAAATAACTGTGATTTTTAGTTGGATCATTTAAGAAGAAAATATATCCAGGGAGATTTACAAAACAGATAGAAAGATGTGCTGCATCTACATCATTTACTTTTAAAGCTATTATGTGTCAGTATAACTAATGTGGCATTTATCCCATTTACTAACCTGTTTTGTATTCAGCCTTCCACATAACTGGACAACTTTGATTAGAACAATATTTATAAAGACTGATGAATGATGCAATCTACAGCAAGAATGTCCCAGTACAAAACATTAATCTTCATTAGGTACCATGAACGAATAGGCTTGCAACATTATCTCGTTTACCAGTATCCATGCTTGAGGCTGAAGTCCAGTACCCTCATTCTGCTAATTATCTATCAGGCCAGTACTTCAGAAAAATATTCAACCAAAAGAAAGAGAAACTATTGCATTGCATATTACATTTTACATGGCAAGCATTTCAGAACTTTGATATACAAATGAAGCTGATGATAATGTGTTATAATGTGTTAATTAACCAAAAAAACATAGAGTACTGTAATCAATCACTTCATGTATGTTTATCTCAAGTATCAAAAAATACTTGAAATTATTAGCAATCCCAAGGCAAATAAGTTATTTGAATAATGATATCATATGTGTATGTAACAACCCTGTTAGCTATAGTGGTCACTGTCAGGCATGTAGTCTGAAATTGCTTCTTATATAGGAATTTAAATCATATATCTGCTTAGTCCTTTTCAGGTTTTTAACAAATTACAGTTTGTAAACCCCTATATGATTGCTGTGAAAGCAATTAGCATTCCGTATTACCAGAGGAGTTGCCACTTAATCTTGAAGTGTTTGTTACCCAAAAAAAAAAAAAGATCCTGCTCCTTGATCCACAGCTTGTGCTGTGTCATTTGGCCCCTGTATCACCTAAAATACCTGGCTGATCCTGCCAATTTCTGCCCTCCCTCTGTAAACTGACCACGGTATATCATGACTGCTGAACCCTGACACTGTGGTCAGTTTATGTGCCTCCATCAGCCATTGCTATCTGCAGCTCTCATGTGTCTCCCTCTGTCCTCCTTCCCCATCCCCTCCCTGCCTGTCAGCATCTGTGTCAGTGCCCACACCCTTCCCTCCTGCTGCTGAAATGACTTTTAATGTCTCATATAATCCTCTTTGTTTCCTAATGATATTTGCTCCTGTCCTGTTTTATAAAATAATGCAGTTTATACCTGTTTTCAGAGTGCCGCTTGGCGTTCACGATGACCGACCGGCTCTCTCCTCCTCTCCTTCTGACCGAAGTTAGTGAGCGGAATCTCGGCCCTGTCCACTGCAACTGTCAGACAGAGAGAGGAGAGAGCTGGCCGATCACGTGAGCGCCAAGCGGTGCTCTGAAAACAGGCATAAACTGCATTTTATTTATAAAACACAGAGACAGGAGCACCTGTAATTAGGAAACAAACATGATTATTTGAATTTATTAGTGTGGGTTAACAGCCACTTAAATTATTTGGTATGCGACCCAGTTATGCACAGTCATGGCTTTAATTCAATGAATAATGTGACACTATTTTCTAACTACAGAAACAAAGTTACAAGTCACAGGAGCCCATAGCAAAATGTATAAACCCCACCTTACCAGAATAATTTCCACTGACAACACCTCTTTGTGTTATCTGGCAATTTGCGTTGATGACCATTTTACCGTATTTTATCTTTATAATAGCTGTCCTCACTACTGCTTTGCTAAAAATTCCTACAGCTTCTTAAAATTCCTATATTTATCAACTTAACATTGGTAGTCAGTTGGAATTGTAGTAAATCCTATTGTTAGTCTCTCAGCATTGCTGGTTACTGGCATCTGTAATTAACCCCCTTATATTTGTTCATTGCTATTGATACTCTATAATGAAGCTATAATGAGTCAGTATTTTTTTACCCTACATATTGGTGGGTGGTCTTCTAAGAAATATTTGCTATCAGCATGTCAACAAACAGGACACTTCATAGCACTTGCACTACAGAAGGGGGAACTGAAAGTAGATTAATTCTACCATAGTCCCTGGGCTCTTTTTAAATCATAGACTCGCCACTAGTTTAATTGGATCATGCATAACAGTAAATGAATAGAGTCCTTTTATGTTTTGTTTCTGACGTGGTTTGTGAAGCTTTTCTAAATTATTTGGAAACATTTTTGAGTCTTGAATAGGATCTGGTGCAGTGGTATGTTCTTTGCTAATTCCTCATATTATGGTGGCAAATAGTATTGAAACAGTGCTTCCAGGTTCAAGGGAGTATTTCTGTCAATAAAAGGAAACTGTTATTGACAGAAATACAAAGCCTGTTATTGCGGATTAGCCTCTAAAAATATATATATGTTTCAAAAATTTAAATTGGCTATAGAGAGTAACTGAATTGTTGAAAATGTTAGCATCCTCATGGGCCTTCCTTAAAGTCTAAGACCCTGGACAGCCACCTATTCTGCCCATTATAATTTGTCACTAGTTCAAGTTGCTGCTTATGCTGTCTATGATGTGCTCCAGATCTCCTTTTGCTCAATCTAAGCACTAAGCCTGAATTATTTGGGCTTGGACTACTATATAGAGAAGTAGCCTCAATTGCTCTCAATGTCCAAGCCAATAAAAGAAAGACCTCTATAGCAGGGATGGGAGGTGATAACAGGAAAAGCTGGTGATTATTTTAAGCTCTGTACAATAATACTTTGGTTTACGAGTAATACGATATATGAGCATTTTGAAAGACGAGCAACATTTTTATTTTTTATTTTGTCTTGATATACGAGCGCTGTCTTGATATACAAGCAGTAGTTTTACTGTAAAAACAAAAGAATTACACTCACAATGTAAGGGGTCTGATGTTCATCCATGTAAAGTAGCTGTGTATATGTACAGTAAAGCTGTCGGAGACACCCAGAGACACTCCCAGCTGGGTGGGGGGGGTGTAATGTGCATTTGGAGCACCCAGAAGTGATGTTAATAGCTCCCGAATGTCTCTGAGTTCTCCAGGAAGCGCTGGGAGCCACCATCACCCCCAAAACTCTGGCCACATATAGCGCTGTATATTGTACACTAGCGGCTTTACTGAACATATACACATCAGCTTTACGTGAATGAGCTCCAGACTCCTTAACATTGTGAGTGTAATTCTTTTTTTTTTTACATTAAAACTGTGATTCTTCTATTTTTTTTAACACAGAGGTACAGTACAGTACAGTATTCCTATTACAGTACTGTACAGTATCAATATGAGCTTTTGCTCATATTTTGCTCATTTTTATATGAATAAATGGCTGTGGAACAAATTATTTGAGTTTCCATTATTTTTTATGGGAAAATTTGCTTTGATATATGAGTGCTTTGGATTACTAGCATGCTTCTGGAATGAATTATGCTCGCAAACCAAGGTATTACTGTAATCAGTTTTGGATGAGGTTGGCCTTTAAAGCAAAATTATCTCCAACATACAATACATTAACACAGATTGCCATATTCTGAGCCAAAACCATACTTGATATCATAAATGGAATATAAATAAATAACCAAAATTTTTTTTTAATTTTTTAAATTTTGGCACAAGGCTCCCCTAAATATCCATACCAAACCCAAAGGGCCTGGTAATGGACTGGGGGGAACCCATGCCATTTTTTAATGATTTTTATGTATATTGCCAAGATCCGGCAATACATTACAGCCACGAGCAGCTTTGAATTACATTTTTTCCTTTACAAATGTACCGTATTTATCGGCGTATAACACGCGCCGGCAAATAACATGCACCCCAAGTTTAGGAGGGAATTTTAAGGAAAACAACTTTTAGGAGGGAAGTTTAGGGAAAAAAAACTTACATTTAAATGCCGATAAATGCAGCCTCATCAGTGTCCATCTGCAGCCTTGTCATTGTTATTGCAGCCTTGTCATTGAACCCTTGTCAGTGCAGCCTTGCCCCAGTGTCCATTGCAGCCTTGTCAGTGCAGCCTTGCCCCAGTGCAGCCTTGCCCCCAGTGTCCAGTGCAGCCTTGCCCCAGTGCAGCCTCCCCCCAGTGTCCAGTGCAGCCTTGCCCCAGTGCCCAGTGCAGCCTTGCCCCAGTGCAGCCTTGCCCCAGTGCAGCCTTGCCCTCAGTGTCCAGTGCAGCCTTGCCCCAGTGTCCAGTGCAGCCTTGTCATTGCAGCCTTGGATGCATTTAAAATTGGTGCCGCCGAGATCGCAGGGACTGGGCGGAGCAGAGCGATCGCCGCTAAGATCTCAGGGGCTGGGCAGAGCCGAGATACACATAGCCGAGTGTACTCGGCTCTTCTCGGCTCTGCTCACAGTCATGCCCAGTCCCGCCCTACGATGGCCATAACACAGGTCCAATGCCGGGACTGGACGTGACTGTGAGCGGAGCCGAGTACACTCGGCTATGTGTATCTCGGCGGCGATCCACTCACAATCAGCGGAGATCGGCGGGGATCGGCGTATAACACGCACCCACGTTTTTATAAATACGGTAATTTTGCTGCTCTCATGCATAAAACTATGTATGGCTGCCATGTAAGCAATCTTACATAGTGTGGGACATGGACTCAGCCCCCTGAACCATGATTGGCCAAAGACACCCTGCCTTTGGCCAATCATGGCTCTCACAGCAGAGTGCGCTGTGATTGGCCAAAGCATGCAGGTAAGGTGCATGCTTTGGCCAATCAGCAGCCATCAATGCACTACAATCTCGCAGTGCATTGACGGTTTTGCCATGCATTATGGGGCATTCTGCGGACACTCGAATTTCCCACGAACGCCCCATAATGTTCGGTATTTGGCAAACGGGCGAACACCCAATGTTTGACTCGAACGTAAAAACATTGGGCTCATCCTTATGCTAGATGAATCACTCATCAGTGGAGAAACAGATGCCTGGTTGGTCTGTGATTCTAAGTGACAACTTTTGCATGGAAAGGACAGAATGCAATGAGTCTGAAGGCTGGCTGTGGAAATTTTTTCTCATGCATCATTTACAAATATAAAGAAGTATTAAACCCATTGTGTTTTTTTTTTTTTTTTACTTAACACATTGAACTCAGCAAATAAACATTCCCTGGTAAACTATTTATTAAGATTCACACTCAAGCACTTGCAGTTTACAACTTTTAATGTTACTTGCGCCTGTTTTTTTACTGCAGCTTACCTGAACTTCCAGTCTTCAAAGAAAAAAGTTAACAATGGAGAGTGCAGTCTTAAGCATACTACATGTGGGCCAAATGCTGGACAGCATCGACCGATTCAATAGAAATTGTCCGTCATTCGGCCCGTGTTTACTGCAGCAGGTCAGAGGGGGCATGACCGAAAAAGTTCTTCAGATCGGCTCCCAATCAGCGCTCTCAGTCAATTGTTGAGAGTGCTGACTAGAGTCTTATGGCAAAGGGCAGTCCCCCCTGTCATAACACAATAGCACAGCAGGGGAGATCACTGTAGTAATGTTGAATTGTTAGTACAGTGGCTCCTTAGTAGTAATAGTAGTGCTAGGCTTTAGTTTGGAGAAGGACGGGGAGAATGGAGGGGCAGGGGAGTGCCTAGCTTTCTTAGGCTGTGTTTTTCTATTCAGAAAGTGTAGATAGACATATCCCTATTACCTGCATGCAAAGATGGCTCCACAGAATGCAGCAGGAAAGAGAAACCACCCTGAAACAGCAAATCTGGGACAGAAGTCATGGAACCAGCTTAAACTGGAACATAAATAAGGTTTAAAAGATGAGAATGCAAACTCAGAAATTAATTAAATCAGCTGCTGAAAGTTCTAATCCACTTGCCGCCCGCCATATAGCAGAATGACAGCCGCAAAGTGGTTTCAATATCCTGACTGGGCGTCATATGATGTCCTCAGGATATTGAGCCCGGGGGCGTGCATCGCAGCGATTGTTGTTGCGGGGTGTCAGTCTGACACCCCGCAACACCGATCTAGGTAAAGAGTCTCTGATGGAGACTCTTTACCATGTGATCAGCCGTGTCCAATCATGGCTGATCACGATGTAAATAGGAAGAGCCAGTGACAGACGCGAGTAGAGGAGAGTTGATCGGCTGCTCTCCTGACGGGGGGGGTCTGTGCTGATTGTTTATCAGCACAACCCCTCCTTGGATCCCACCCAGGACCACCAAGGAAGCCACCCAGGACCACCAGGGAAGCCACCCAGGACCATCAGGATGGCCATCCACACTGGACCACCAGGTATGCCCCCTAGACCCCCAGGGAAATACTAATCTGTGCCCAGGCAGCTGCCAATCAGTGCCCACTCACAATGCCTACCACTGCCAGTGCCACCAGGGATGCCTATCAATGCCTCATATCAGTGCTGCAGATCAGTGCCCATCAGTGCCACGTATCAGTGCCTATCAGTGCCGCCTATCAGTGTCCATCAGTGCCCAGCAGTGCCGCCTATCAGTGCCCATCAGTGCCCATCAGTGCCACCCATAAGGACCCATCTTTGCAGCCTTTCAGTGCCCATCAGTGTCGCCTATCAGTGCCCATCAGTGCCCACCAGTGCCACCCAGTGCCACCCATGAGTGCCCATCAGTGACGCCTATCACTGCCCATCAGTGCTGCATATCACTGCCACCCATCAGTGCCGTCTACCAGTGCCCATCAGTGCCGCATATCAGTGCCCATTGTCAGTGCCCTTCAGTGCCTGCTCATTGGTGTCACCTCATCGGTGCCGCCTTATCAGTGCCTGTCAGTGCTGCCTTATCAGTGACCATCAGTGAAAGAGAAAACCTACTTATTTACAAATTTTTTTAACAGAAAAAAAAGCCAAACTTTTATGTTTTTCTAAATTTTCAGTCTTTTTTTATTTGTTTAGCAAAAAATAAAAACCACAGAGGTGATCAAATACCACCAAAAGAAAGCTCTATTTGTGGGAACAAAATGATAAAAATTTAGTTTGGGTACAGTGATGGATGACCGCGCAATTGTCATTCAAACTGCGACAGCACTGAAAGCTGAAAATTGGTCTGGGCAGGAAGGTGTATAAGTGCCCTGTATTGAAGTGGTTAAAAATGGTGGGTTTAATATCATTTTAACTCCTTCCTGCCAACCCTGGCATCCCTTTAAAAAGTTCTAACTCCTGAGCGGCAGGGAAGATTGGTCAATCACGTGACAGCTGGGATTGGCTATCACAGTGTTTACATGATTGGGAACCCACCTTTTTGCCACCAAAGTTATGTAATAGGAGGTCATAAGGGGGTTTAAGATGTATAGAGACTTCCACAGTCACCAAGAGGTCTTCCTAATTAGAAATACTTGCACAACATGGAAATTCACATCAGGCAAATGGGCGTGCTTGTATCCAGGAAGCATTTTACAGACATTCTTTGCACTGGAAAACAAAAGTGTTCAGTCAGAGAAAATCCAACCTGACAGGTTAACTCTGTTCCCAAGAAGTCTAGATGTCTGCCCTAGTGAGGAAGGAGTCCTATAGAGTCAAATGTGTGGACATTTCTTGATCCAGTCACTAAAAACGAATTCTGGTGGTACCTTTATATTAAAAACAGAGACTACCACAGGACCACCAATCCAGCCGATGAAGCCAATGAGTGCTATTGTAATAATCTAAGCTAATTAAACTATCTCTCCATTCTTCCTTGTTGCCTCTACCCTCTTATATCATATCATATATTATATGTCTCAAGCCTGGTACTGCATGCATCATACTGCCATACTGCCATATACCTTCTGTTAATGGAATGCTACTTTTAAAGTATGTCATTCTACCACAAAAATGACTGTTATCATGGTAATATTTGTATTATTGTTTTTCACTTATCCTTTTTTTTCTTTTATTTGTAGCCAAAGCAGGCAATAACAAATAAATCTCATGCTTGTATGTCAAGATCTTTTTTATGCTAGAGATGCTTTTTCAGGCCTTTTTTAACCTATCTATTGTTCTTTGTACAAGCTTGTACTCTTTTTTTTGTACTGTAAAATAAATGAAAATGTTTTATACTTCAACTATTTTTAACACAATTAAAAAAAAAGTTGTGAAATATATATACTGTATTTATAGAAACAGTGGCACACACACTTTTCATTACTTTGCAAAATCCTTATTATTAACCTTGTTATGTGACAGTTCCTGCCTGTGGCCATGCCTCACTGACACATTTTGCCTTGGTTTGGCTTAGTCATAGTCTACATTGAAGGCTACATGAGTCAGGTACCTGAGGCCGGGTGATAGATGCACGCCATTGGGGTCAGGAGTACACTGTTAAGGTAGTGGACCTTACTACTGACTGCCGCAGATGGAGCTCTGGGTGGTTCAGGAAAGCAGGTCCTCTGGAGCACCAACACAGATCACACTGGGAGCTAGAGCATGAAATTCCCCAGGTCGCGGAGTCTAAGTGCCAGCAGTTGTTCACCAAAGCCCCTAGTGATGGGGATGGACTTTGCTGCAACTGGCTCCAGGTCGTGGCCCCCAGGGTCTCCCAGCTCAGGCTCACTGTAGGCTACTGGAGGATGGAGAGGAAGCAGCAGACCAAGACAGCAAGCAACAAGGGATAGTCAGAAGATAAGCCAAAAGGTTGGGGCAACTAGCAGGCAGGGATAGTCAAAGAACACGCCAAAGGTCGGGGTATAAAGCAGACAAGGATAGTCAAGAACAAGCCAAGGACGGTAAACAGAATCAGACATAGAGCACATGACAAGAAGCACACAGGAAGCAAAAACACACAATATTTTTTAGGAAGGCTGGCTTGCAGTGCATAGGTTAATATAGTGTTCCCAGTTAGAGGCTGGGGTGGAGCCATGCTTGAGGGAAGATTACTTAAGCAGACAGGTGTGAGAGTGCAAGCCCTAAGGCTGATATACAACCAGAGGTAAGCAGACAGACAGAACATGAAAGTATTACTGCAGATTCATGACAGTACCCCCCCTTATGAGGCCTCCCTCTCCCCCACTTGGGACCAGGCTTGGAGGGAAACTTCAAATGGAATTTCCTCAGAAGACAAGGCGCAAAGATTTTTAGATGCAGTGATTCAAGACCTCTCCTCAGGACCAAACCCTTTCCAATTCACAAGGTACAGAAGAATGCCTTTACAGAGCCAGGAATCCAGAACTTGACTAACCTTGTACTTTAGATTATCCTCAGATACTGGAACCAAGGTAGGGACAGGACGAGAGGACTTATTGAGGACTAAAAGCTTCTTAGGAATGGGCAAGGACATGAGAAGAGGGATGGCCCCCATACCCTTAAAGTGGAGTTCCACCCACTTTTACAACTCTTCAGCATCCCTCACTAAACTGCGCACTGTAAACGAATTGGATATTTTTAATTTTTTCTTCTCAGCACCTACTGTATATCTGCTGTATTCATTTTCCACTTCCTCCTCCCTGGCCGTGGCCCATCGCATTATTTCCTGTTTGCAATGCCTTCTGGGAAGGGGCGGCAACTTCCTCTGACACTGCCGTTGCTGTGGAAACCTGACCTGAAACCTATTACACTGCTTGGGCTGCACTGAGCATGTGCGAGATCTGCAAGGATGAGATCCAGGAAGAAATACAGTCTGGCTTCAGATGGCCACACTTAAGATGGCCACGGCCTGTTGTAAGTTTAAAAAATACCAAACTACTGCTATAAACTAACAAAACAGACCTTAGTTTAAGGACTAACTTTTCTAGAACACATTAAGCTTGTGTATTATAGGGGTATTTTTATTTAAAAAGTATAATTTCGGCCGGAACACCACTTTAAAGATGAGCTGGACATCCAGCACAGGACCATTAGACTGGGTAGAGGTAAGTGGATCCGTGAGGTCAGGTTGGTTAGCAGGTGATGTGTCACAGGAGTCAATCGAAAAGCTGAAACACAACCACAATGCAGAAAGCCCTGAAAAAAAGTTGAATGCTCCACCTGGCCGAATGATGGCTTGAACCTCTTAGACAGGTTTAAATGGATGTAGTAGTAGTAGGGTTCAATTCTTTTCAAAATCAAATTTATTCTATTCGAAATTAGAATTTTGGAAGACAGTTATAGTCTTTCTAATTTATTTTATTCTATTTTTATTTTATTCTATTCTATTCTATTCTCTTCTTTTCTCTTCTTTTCTATTCTATTCTTTTCTAATCTATTCAAATTCCAATTAGCATTCAGATTTATTATTTTCTGAATTCAAATTTCAGAAGGCGGTTATGTTCATTCTAATTTTTTCTATTCTATTCTATTCTATTCTATTCTGTTCTATTGTTTATTCTATTCAATTTGATTGTTTTTACTATTCTATTCTATTGTTTTTACTATTCTATTCTTTTCTATTCAAATCTATTCTTTTCTAATTTAAATGTATTCTATTTGAAATTCAAATTTTGGAAGATGGTTATATTCTTTCTGATTTATTCTATTCTATTGTTTTTTCTATTCTTTTCTATTCTTTTCTCTTATTTTCTATTCTATTCTTTTCTATTCTAATCTATTTTGTTTAAAATTCGAACTTCGGGACATGCTTATATTCTTTCTATTCTATTCTATTGAATTCTATTCTACTGTTTTTTTCTGTTCTAATTATTTTCTTTTCTATTCTATTCCTTTATTTTCTATTATTTGTTTCTATTATTTTCTTTTCTATTCTATTCCTTTATTATTATTATATGTTATTCTATTCTTGCTTTCAAATTAAATTTCAATTCAAATTCGATTTAAATTTGATTTGAATTCAATTAGAATTCAAGTTTCATTATTTTGGATTCATTTAAAATTGTTAATGTTGTAATTTTAAAATTCTTATACATCCAAATCTCCGAATAATGAAAAATTAATCCGAATTTCGATTCAGAATGAAACGGACTGCACATGTCTACTACTATCTATCTTCACTTCCCGTAAATATCAAACATTGGTTTATAACTCCTTCTGAAGCCCTGAGGGTTGAAATTGAAGCTGCATGCACACAGGCCTCCATTTTGAATCTGTTAATATTAGCGAACGCCTGGAAACCGTTCACTTTATTGGCACTCTCTCCATTGACGCAAGCAATGATTTTGGCCTGGAGGACTTTTCTCCACCAATTCCAGTTTAGATTCCCCATAGAAACCTTGGAAACACTTATTCCATACATCTCTGTTAAAAGTTGGGTGGAAAAAATTTATAAAGTGGATAGATGATTTATTGGAGATTGACGCTCAAAAACCCTTTTGCAAACTGTTCTCTGACTATGATCTCTCTAAGACGATTTAATTCACACATACAGTACATGCATCATACACGCATACACGCGCTCTATATCAACACGCAAGTGTGGAAATGTAACACCCTATCACCAGACAAAAGCAAAGACATCTCAATATTTTACAATATTCTTAAATATAACCAATAACTGCTTAGATCCCCTCCTATGTTGCCATGCCCTTCGTTACAACTATACTGCTTCACATTGCATTAATCACTGAGAAATGACTCAGAAGGTAGTGGCATGATGGTACAGGACTCCACATCAACTGACAAAATGTTCCCCCTCAAACTCTTCACTTTGTTAAGGGAAACTGCGGGTAGTCTACTTACCACCTTCCACATCTTCTGGACATGTAAGAATCTCACTAGTTACTGTAGGAAAATATTCAGTATTGTTTCAGATATTACTGATATTTTATCACCCTCAGCACTATAGGTATGGATAATTACCCCCTCCCATACAGGATGGTAATCATTCATATACTAATGATAGCTAAACTGATCATTGCTAGACACTGGAGAGGTAATCTACCTCCAAATCATAGGTGTGCACAGCCTTTTGAATTAGGGTGTGCACCGCAAAGCTCAATATATGTGTGTGTGTACGCATGTGCATATATATATATATATATACTGACAGTACCAGTAGAGCAATGGATGATGCCAGTAGGGCAGAGATTGGTGTTAGTAGGGCACTGGGTGGTGTCAGTAGTTTTTATTTTTATTATTTTATTTTTATTATTTCTTACAATTTTATTTTTTTCATTTATTTTTTTACAATTTTCTTTATGAGCCCCATTTAGGGGGCTTTGGTAAAATATTAGGGATCTATAAAGGGGCAATCTTCACCACACGGGGGCCCAGGCACACCCTGTGCACACACATCTATGCTCCAAATCCTGTGTTATTGCACAAGTAAAACTTAATTACCAATATGAAAAATTCTTTTCTACTAGAATAGCCTCTTGCTCCTCTTTCGATAAAAATTGGAAGTCATGGGTTGATTGGTACTCTTGAACTGATTATGCTGTGTAGAGGTATGTTCATTAGGTGGTATGTGCATTTATTTATCTGCTTCTCATAATTTCTCCATCTTGACTCAACATTTCATTACAGGCACTGTATGGTGCACTTTACTGGATTGTTAATGCAGACTTCATATACTCCTTTCCTACTGTATGTATTGTTGAAAATTCAATAAAAATATGTGGTTAAAATTAATTTAATATATTTTTCCTGAAAATATGTGTTTGGTAAAAAACTGTGCAAATATTGTGCAGAATAAAAGATTTCAATTATCACCATTCTAGCACCATTCTATTCTCCAGGGTCTCTGCTTTCAGGATATATATATATATATATATCACAACCAGGGAGGCTCATGTGGAGAGGATCATATTCATGAAACATTCCAAGCACAAAATGTTTCACTCTGAGAATTGCCAAACCTCTGTATGCCAACTTAATGCTGATACTAAATACAGACCGTTTCTCCTATCTGTAAACTGTCAGTTAATAGCTGCAGTTATAGATCCATATTTTGAAAGTATCAGTAGTTATAACTACCTGAACCTGGTACACATGTCTGTAGAGGGACTGACATTGGTGAAAGACTTGATAAAATAGGCAAAGGCCATGTTAAAGGGAATAGACCACAAAAAAAGTTCTTATTGCTTTATTGAATTCTCCATATGGGGTTTTACGGTATGTTTTATCTCAGCAGTTAATACCAGAGTTTTATACTGTAGTATCTGATATACAGATAGCCAGTTGAGGAAGAATAAACAAATCTTTGCAAAAAATACAATCATGGAAGAATGGAAGAGGACACATTAAATTAAAAACCATAAAACGTCTCTGTCAGAAAAATGTTACAATGTCTCAAAATATGTTCTCTCTAAAGTTTTCCACAAAAAATAAATAAATACAGATATGATTCAGCAATATTTTATCTCATGGAATCAGCTGAGACAGGGTGTTCGATCAATCAAGTACCTACAAGCTAGCTATAAAGTGTGAATCTATATTTTATTAAACTGAGATATATGATTTACTGATAGAATACAAGTAAAAGTATCAATATTCCCTCACAGAAGGCTACAGAGTGAAAACCTGGATGAGCTCTTAAAGTAATTGTAAAGTCTTGTTTCTTTTTTTGTTTTTTTTTAAATAAGAAACTTGTTAACCACTTCAGCCCCGGACCATTATGCTGCCTAAGGACCAGAGGTCTTTTTCCAATTTGGCACTGCGTCACTTTAACTGCTAATTGCGCAGTCATGCAATGCTGTACCCAAACGAAATTTGCGTCCTTTTCTTCCCACAAATAGAGCTTTCTTTTGATGGTATTTGATCACCTCTGCCGTTTTTATTGTTTGCGCTATAAACGGAAAAAGACCAAAAATTTTGAAAAAAATGATATTTTCTACTGTTTGTTATAAAAAAAATCCAATAAACTCAATTTTAGTCATAAATTTAGGCCAAAATGTATTCGGCCACATGTCTTTGGTAAAAAAAAAGTCAATAAGCGTATATTTATTGGTTTGCGCAAAAGTTATAGCGTCTACAAACTAGGGTACATTTTCTGGAATTTACACAGCTTTTAGTTTATGACTGCCTATGTAATTTCTTGAGGTGCTAAAATGGCAGGGCAGTACAACCCCCCCCCCCCAAATGACCCCATTTTAGAAAGTAGACACCCAAAGGAAATTGCTGAGAGGCATGTTGAACCCATTGAATATTTTTTTTTTTTGTCCCAAGTGATTGAATAATGACAACAAAAAAAAATATTTACAAAAAGTTGTCACTAAATGATATATTTCTCACATAGGCCATGGGCTATGTGGAATTGCACCCCAAAATACATTTAGCTGCTTCTCCTGAGTATGGGGATACCACATGTGTGGGACTTTTTGGGAGCCTAGCCGCGTACGGGGCCGCGAAAACCAATCACCGCCTTCAGGATTTCTAAGGGTGTAAATTTTTAATTTCACTCTTCACTGCCTATCACAGTTTCGGAGGCCATGGAATGCCCAGGTGGCACAAAACCCCCCAAAATGACCCAATTTTGGAAAGTAGACAGCCCAAGCTATTTGCTGAGAGGCATGGTGAGTATTTTGCAGCTCTCATTTGTTTTTGAAAATGAAGAAAGACAAGAAAAAACATTTTTTTTCTTTTTTCAATTTTCAAAACTTTGTGACAAAAAGTGAGGTCTGCAAAATACTCACTATACCTCTCAGCAAAATAGCTTGGGGTGTCTACTTTCCAAAATGGGGTCATTTGGGGGGGGGGGGGTTGTTCCACCTGGGCATTCCATGGCCTCCGAAACTGTGATAGGCAGTGAAGAGTGAAATCAAAAATTTACGCCCTTAGAAAGCCTGAAGGCGGTGCTTGGTTTTCGGGGTCCCGTACACGTCCAGGCTCCCAAAAAGTCTCACACATGTGGTATCCCCGTACTCAGGAGAAGCAACAGAATGTATTTTGGGGTGTAATTTTACATATTCCAATGGCATGTTTGAGCAATATATCATTTAGTGACAACTTTGTGCAAAAAAAAAAAAAAAAAAATTGTCTCTTTCCCGCAACTTGTGTCACAATATAAAATATTCCATGGACTCGACATGACTCTCAGCAAATAGTTTGGGGTGTCTACTTTCCAAAATGGGGTCATTTGGGGGGGTTTGAACTGTCCTGGCATTTTATGCACAACATTTAGAAGCTTATGTCACACATCACCCACTCTTCTAACCACTTGAAGACAAAGCCCTTTCTGACACTTTTTGTTTACATGAAAAAAATAATTTTTTTTGCAAGAAAATTACTTTGAACCCCCAAACATTATATATATTTTTTAAAGCAAATGCCCTACAGATTAAAATGGTGGGTGTTTCATTTTTTTTTTCACACAGTATTTGCGCAGCGATTTTTCAAACGCATTTTTTGGGGAAAAAACACACTTTTTTAAAATTTTAATGCACTAAAACACACTATATTGCCCAAATGTTTGATGAAATAAAAAAGATGATCTTAGGCCGAGTACATGGATACCAAACATGACATGCTTTAAAATTGCGCACAAACGTGCAGTGGCGACAAACTAAATACATTTTTAAAAGCCTTTAAAAGCCTTTACAGGTTACCACTTTAGATTTACAGAGGAGGTCTACTGCTAAAATTACTGCCCTCTATCTGACGTTCGCGGTGACACCTCACATGCATGTGTAATTGCTGTTTACATTTGATGCCAGACCGACGCTTGCGTTCGCCTTTGCGCGAGAGCAGGGGGGGACAGGGGTGCTTTTCTTTTTTATTATTTTTTTGCTTTTTTATCTTATTTTTAAACTGTTCCTTTCATTTTTTTTTAATAATTTTTATTGTTATCCCCTATGATAGTAATAGGTAGTGACAGGTACTCTTTTTTGAAAAAATTGGGGTTTATTAGACCCTAGATCTCTCCTCTGCCCCCAAAGCATCTGACCACACCAAGATCGGTGTGATAAAAATGCTTTCCCAATTTCCCAACGGCGCTGTTTATATCCGGCAAAATCTAAGTCATGAAATGCTCGTAGCTTTCAGTTTCTTAGGCCATAGAGATGTTTGGAGCCACTCTGGTCTCTGATCAGCTCTATGGTCAGCTGGCTGAATCACCGGCTGCATTCTCAGGTTCCCTGTTGAGACAGGAGAGCCAGAGAAAAACACGGAAGACGGTGGGGGGGGCATTGCCTCCCACTGCTTGTAAAAGCAATCTAAAGGCTAATTAGCCACTAGGATTGCTTTTACATGAAAGCCGACCGCTGGCTGAAAAGAATGATACCAAGATGATACCTAAACCTGCAGGCATCATTCTGGTATAACCACTCAAATTCGTGAATGGCGTACCTGAAGACAAAAAAATGGTTAACAATAAAACACAGTAAACGGTAAAGTATAAAAAATTGCATACCTGAAAAGCAAACATGATAAAACATAATAACAATAAAACATTGCAGAATAGAATACAGTAAAAAAAAGAGTAGAACAATAGAGAGGGAATAGAGAGAGAACAATAAAACAACAACTATTTTTTTTTTATTTTATATTTTTTTTTTTTACACTTTTTTTTGTAACTAACTTTTATAACTGTAACCGGTTCCAGGTTCGGGTCTCTCAAAATGCGATGGCGTCTTGGGAGACCCTGTGTAAGTGTGCCTAGTCTGTGCAATGCTGTACCCTACGCTAATACTCAACTAGTGAATGGTAGCGTTCAAAACATTCACCAATGCAAAGACCAGGATTGTCAGGACAGGAGGGGCAATAATAGCGCGTGTCACGCCTATATCCGTGCTTGCTGCAGACACAACATCTTTTTGGGGGGGTTCGTTGGGTAGGGGTACTCGGGAGGACATAAAGAAAATGCCTCTCATGCAGCCGATTGTATTTGGTTGGGGATGTGAATGGGGGAAGTACGGGCGCTGCAGAAGTGGTGGGTTCCCAATTAGGATTGGCGAATGCAGCAGGAAGGGCATTATGGGCACAACGGGCCTGTTTGTCTTCTTCTTGGTGGCAGTGGGACACTACTTGTGCTTGCCACCTCACCAGCTTGAACTGCACTTATGGGACTCGCCACGTCACCAAGTGTTACTGCAGTGCTGGTTTGACTACGACCGGGGTGTACTAGGCCGCTGGCGCTTGCCAGTTCACCAAAAAGCTACCAAAAAAACTGTTAGCAATCGCAGGGATCAGGCCTGACTCTGCGAACACTGCAGTTATGCGTTTAGTGTTTTGTAAGTGACAGTGATCGATCGATACTGCACTTGGGTGGGCTGGGCTGGGCCGGGCAGAGGGGCAAAACGCAGGTGCTAGCAGGTATCTGGGCTGATCCCGCTAACACTGCGTTTTTGAGAACCCTAAACTGCTGGGGACACTAGTATAGATCTGATCGGATCAGATATTGATCCGTTCAGATACTATACCACTAAGGGAGGAGTATGCTGCGTGCGTGGGTGTTAGCGGTACTGGTGCTAACCTGACGCTGCCTGGGGCTGGTGCTTGCAGGTTCACCAAAACGCTACCAAAAAAACTGTTAGCGATCGCAGAGATCAGGCCTGACTCTGCGAATGCTGCAGTTATGTGTTTAGTGTTTTGTAAGTGACAGTGATCGATCGATACTGCACTTGAGTGGGCTGGGCGGAGGGGCAAAACGCAGGTGCTAGCAGGTATCTGGGTTGATCCCACTAACACTGCATTTTTGGGAAACCTAAACTGCTGGGGACGCTAATATAGATCTGATCGGATCAGATATTGATCCGTACAGATACTATACCACTAAGGGAGGCGTATGCTGCGTGCATTGTTGTTAGCGGTACTGGCGCTAATCTGATGCTGCCTGGGGCGACGCATATCACCGCCGGGCGATCAGGGGGCTAAACCTTTATTCGGTAATAAACGGTGGGTGCCGTGACACTATAAAAAATAAACGAACTAACCAGCAATACCCGTAATAGTTATACGGTGATCAGTGGTGAAAGGGTTAACTAGGGGGCAATCAAGGGGTTAAAACATTTATTAGGTAGTATATGGGGGTCCCTGTCGCTATAAAATGCTGACGGCGAACCTAAATATTTACCTCCCTAACTAGCGTCACCAGCGACACTAATACAGCGATCAGAAAAATGAACGCTTAGCAACACTGGTGACGGGGGGTGATCAAGGGGTTAAAACTTTATTAGGGGGGGTTAGGGGGGTATCCTAGACCTAAAGGGGGCTAACAGTAACTGCCCTAACACAGTAATTGTCACAAACTGACACCATGCAGTAATGAGAAAAAAAAAATAAAAAAACTGCTTGGTGTCAGTGTGACGGGGGGAGGGGTGATTAGGGGGTGATCAGGGGGGGTCGGGGGTAAAGGGGGGTGTTTTGTGTGCCTAGCATGTTCTACTGTGTGTGTGTCTGTGTTGTGCACTCACATTGCAGTCTTCTCTCCTCGGCGCCGGAACGGAAAATACCGAGCCGAGAAGAGATGATATCATTTCCTTTGCTGCTGTTTAGCATACAGCAGCAAAGGAATGATTTGATTGGCCGGTGGCGATCGCGAGGGGGGGGCCACGAACGGATGGTCTCCCCCTCATCTCTGATTGCCGCTGGTCAGAAGCGGACTGCCTCGGGCACCGGGGGGGTCCGATCGGACCCCCCGCCCACGGGAGGCAGATCAGGTATATGTACGTGATTCTGCCTGCCCGTGCCACCTTGCTGACGTATATCGGCGTGAGGCGGTCCTTAAGTGGTTATACTTACCTGCTCTGTGTAGTGAATTTGCACAGGGCAGCCCTGATCCTCCTCTTCTCGGGTCCCTCTTTGTTGTTCATGGCCCCTTCCTCCTGTTGAGTGCCCCCACAGCAAGCAGCTTGCTATGGGAGCACGTGAGCCAAGCTGCAGCTCTGTGTGTCGATTCATTCACAGAGCTGCCATTTGGCCCCACCCCCTCTCTCTAATGGTTGGCTAACTGACTTTGATTGACAGCCACAGGAGCCTATGGCACTGCTGATGCTGTGCCAATCAGGAGAGAGTCCGGGATGGCTGAGGGACCCGTGGACATCTCTGCACAGAGATGGGGCTCAGGTAAGTATTAGGGGGTGCTGGGGTGGCTGCTACACTCAGAAGGCTTTTTATCTTAATGCACAAAATGCATTAAGATAAAAAACCTTCTACTTTTACAACTCCTTTAACACATAATTGTGCAGTAAAATTTGGCAAGTTTATGTTACAGAGGGAATCAAGTGTAAGATCTTTTTTCCACTCCTTTATAACAGAGCCTTCTTCACCAGGTCAGACTAGCTGGTGGCCAGCCGCCGATTTGAATACAGCCAGGAGTGTTTGCTGCAAAGGCTGTAGCTGTAGCTGAGCAAGTCTATGCATGGATCTCAGAAGTGGCGATGAAGTTAAATATTTTACTAGGCTGTTCCCACTCAGCAGAGTAAGGGGAAACCTTTAAAATGGTTTAAAAGGCAAAAGGTTTTTTTTTTATCCTTAATGCATTCTCTGCATTGAGGTAAAATACCATCCACTAGCTGCTCCCGTCTGCAGCCTCACTCTCTCCTTTTCCTCTTCTCAAAAGACACAGAGGCAGGAGCCAGTGGACCCCGTGGGAATGAAATTGTGGGGAAACTAATCAATGATTCTACATAATGCACAGGAGATAATAATACTGTATAAATCAATAATTAATAAACAACTATACACACAGAATATCTTCTGTGTATATGTTCAGATGTAAGCACAGTAGGAGAAGCACAGTAACTTGTCACCAGCAACTTTGAAACAGAAGGTTCAAGAGAGTGAAAAAATTGATTGAACGTTCTTTGAACAGAAGCAAAAGAGAAAATGCACTTTCCACAACTGCACGGTGTGAGGGTTAGTAACATGAAAAGAATCAGAAAAGGTAAAAATATCATAGCTCAGCTATGACAAATTTTAGGATTTCATCAGGGTCTTAATAAAATTGTCTGGTTTAGGAATTGAGCACTGTAATTTATTTTTCCATCTGACAAAGTATTCTTTGGAAACATATTGAAAAAGTTAAACTACCAGTACCTTGACATCTCGGAAATTCAGGGGGCTGTGATAAGTGAAAATTATTATCCTTAAGATCTATCATATGCCAGTCCACTTTGTAGCCCCAATGATATGGTGTACCTAGAGCAAATAGCCCTACATACCTACTTCAAATATCCTTGGCTGTAATTATCTTTTTAAAAGTTTGGTTGCAAGGCCCACCTGCCACTGTTTGGCTGTATGTATGCAATTTGATTGGATAAGATTTTTACAAATTGGAGACAAAAAGTCAAAACTATTGCACAAAAAGCAAGTGCAAGCTAAAAAAAAAATAAATCTGGAACCTGACAGGTCACGTTTGTCCACAATTTTCAATTTTCTGGCTTTCACAACTACCTCAGTAGACTTGAACTGAATATTTTCATTTTATACCTGAGAACAGATAGTGGGTCACTCTCCTTATAGACATTTATGTGCAAGCCTTTTTCTGTCATAAGTGCATGCCTGTGCCCTCGGGGTCAATTACAAGTAAGAAGGCAGTGATACATGCTTAAACATTCCTATCAGCAGATGTCAAGTTTAAATTCAGTTTAATGTCAAATATAATAGCAGTTTAGTAATGCTGTTTAATGATTTGTAATAATAACTTTTTGCTTTGGTTCTGACCCATGCCATGCTTCTGTTCATCTGCTACCCGTGACAGGTAGTAGAATCAGAAGTGGTTCAATTTGATGTAAAGATTTTCAGTGGTTTTTTATTAAAGTCTGCAAAAAGTGTGCACCTACTATTGTGCAAATCCACACATTTCAGCTTCCAAAATGTCTTATTATTTTGGATGTCTAGGGAGGTCATTACTTAAAGTGGTTCTAAAGGCAGAAGTTTTTTTTAATCCTAAAGCATTATATGCAGATTAAGATAAAAAACCTTCTGTGTGCAGCAGCCCCCTCAGCCCCCCTAATACTTACCTGAGCCCCATCTCAATCTAGTGATGTTGCACAAAAAACACAAAGTCTGGGGACTCTCCCTCCGCATTGGCTGAGACAGCAGCAGGCATCGTTTATTTCCGCTACTGTCAATCAAAGTCAGTGAGCCAATGAGGACAGAGAGGAGGCAGGGCCAAGCCATGGCTCCATGTCTGAATGAGCACACAGAGCAGAAGCTTGGCTTGGCTGGTTGCTGTGGGGACACTCGGCAGGAGGAAGGGGCCAGGAGCGCTGGTGAGGGACCCAAGAAGAGGAGGATATGGACTTATCTGTGCAAAACCACTGCACATAGCAGGTAAGTATGATATGTTTATTATATTTTAAAACAAAAAAAAAACAAGACTGTAGTATCACTTTAAGGTACATATTTGAGGCCAGAATGTTGCTTTATATAAGGCACATGTGGCAGACTCCTATAGGGAAATTGAGTGGTGTCAGACTTAGACAGATAATCAGAATGGCTAACGACAGCATCCCAACTGATTGCAAAAGTTCTAAGCAGTGTGACTAGCAGCTGCAGAGAGGAAGTATGGCCTTACATGCTGTGTCTGAGGCTCATCGGAAGGATAAAAGTTAAAGAAAGAAGAAAAAAAATTGGAAAAATTAAGAAGCCTATGGCAAGAGAGAGGTTTGAAAAAAAAGAGTTAAAGACAATCTGTAGTAGAGCTGTAAGTTGGAGTGAGCTGTGCACAGAGCTAAGTGTTTTTCACTGAAGAAAAGCCAGGAACAAGGACATTATCTGGTGTTAATGTTGCCAAAATATGTAATTCTATATACTTGGACTTTGAGTGTTCAGCTGCATGTACTACATTTTGCTTAATTTCATGGATTACCCTAGTCAGCACTTATTTTGTAAAATTATAGTTATAAACAGTTTTAGGATTTTGAAGTTATGTTTGTTTTTTTCACTTATTGGAGCTTTATGAAGTAAAAAGTTCTCAGAGGACTAAGCCACTGAAATTATACAATGCATTCCCAGCACTTCTTTCTGTTATAAAAAGACTCAAGCAGTCACTGTAAAACAGAGGAAGAAATACACATTCATTGTATTCTTTGCTCAGAGGTTGTTTGGACAGCCTTTTACATCTGAACAAAGCTTGTCTGTTAAGTTACCTATAGCTAAGTGATGCCAGTGACCTAAATTGGGCAATAATCCCCTGGCCAGTAGTGTATTTAGGTTTTGTGCTGCCCTAGGCCTGACTAAACTCGTGACCCCCTAATTTAAATATGACCCACCCCTTCCTGTCAAGGCCACACCCCTTGCTGTTAAAATAAACAGCGCAAGCCGATGAGGACTCTATCCGTGCTGCCCCCTGCAAAGTGCTGCCCTAGGCCTGGGCATGGTTCACAACCTGGTATGCCACACAACCAAATTAAATAACTACCAGTTTCAAGCATCTTCTCCCTCCTTTCCAATGAAACAAATTATACTCGGCCAAAATGCCCTGTTTGATTGGCCATCGGGCTATGGTAGCATCTTAGGATGGTCAGATCTGCATATCATATTACACCGCTTGATGTCTGTTGGCATTTTTAATCTAAAGGAATGCTATGAAAGCAATTACAAACAAAGGACAGATTGGATATATTTTCTACCATTTTCTACCAAAATAGCATTGTATTTTTTCTACTATTTCTGTTGGTGGATTGTTTTGCCTGGGGGCACTTATGTCTGTGTGCGTATTTGTGTGCAAAAACTGCAACCAACATTTGCTGTTGGACTTGATAAAACATAGCTAAACAGTATTATTGTATGTACAATCATCATCATCACGGATTATATACATAAGAGAGCAACAATTATGTTTGTCTTTGGTTAGCTTTGTTTTTACATTACCTCTTGTCTGTTTTAACCTCTTTAGTTCCATCTCCACAGCTCTCTGCCATCAGCTTACATAGAGATGTAGTTTGATAGATCTAGTCTGTAGTTGGAGTCACTACTCTGTAAACTTGAGGTTTAGGTCATCCCTACACTATGAATTGTCGCTATAATTTTTTAGATGTAATTATGTTGTGATACATACCTATTCTTTTTTCTTTAACCACTTCACCTCTGGAAGGTTTACCCCCCCATTCTTAACCAGGCCATTTTTTTTGCGATATGGCACTGCGTTACTTTAACTGACAATTGTGTGGTCGTGCGACACTGTACCCAAATATAATGTATGCCCTTTTTCCCCCCACAAATACAGCTTTATTTTGGTGATATTTGATCACCTCTGCGTATTTGAATTTTTTGCTCTAGAAACAAAGAATGACTGCCATTTTTTAAAAAAAAAACAATATTTTTTTTCTGCTCTAAAACACATTCAATGAAAACATTTTAAAAATCAAATTTATTTATTAATTTAGGATATGTATTCTGCTACATATTTTTGGTTAAAAAATGCAAATAAGGCTATATTGATTGGTTTGTGCAAAAGTTATAGCGTCTATAATCTGTGGGATATTTTTTTTTTTTACCAGTAATGGCAGCAATCAGCAACTTATAGCAGGACCGCGACATTGTGACAGACAAATCAGACACCTAACTGACACTTTTGACACTTTTTTAGGGACCAGTGACATTATTACAGTGATTAGTGCTAAAAATATGCACTGTCACTGTACTAATGATACTGGCAGGGAAGGGCTTAACATCATGGGCAATCAAAGGGTTCACTGCCTGTCTAGCTAATGTTTCAGTGTAGTGGGGAGGTGCTTTTACTAGTGGAAGACATGGATCAGTGTTCCTGCTTCACAGAAACAAAGGATCTATGTGTTCTGCACTGACAAAATGACAATCTGCCTTGTTTACATAGGCAGACTGGAATTTTGTCAGTGTACTCAATGATCAGTGGGTGCTGGCGTACATCGGGTCTACAGGACCCACTGATAAGCTCCAGTTGTGTAAAATCACAACAGGAATGAGCCACCAGCAGCGCGCACTCGCGCCCAAAACCTGGAAGTGCAGAATCATGTATATATATATGTGATTCTCTACAGTGCGGCTGCCCTGTAGCAGTCAGCAAGTGGTTAATACAAATTCTAAAACATCCTCTATCCACATGACCTGAACTTTTTGTGCTATATGACTCTGCCTAAATGTTAACTGTAATGAAAAATGTTATGCCTATACACATTTTGGTTGGTTCTTTACATTATCACAGGCTGTTAAAGTACAGCAATGTTAAGGTCTGTAAAGTAAGTGAATCATGCAATAAAAGTTACTTATCCTGGTGGGCATTTTTCAGAAAGGATTTGGAAACTCTTTACAATGTGTTCCTTTGAAGAAGTTGCATTTACTTTTAGTGACACAAAGGTGTTGATTTATTAAAGGCAAAAAGACTGTTTACATTGCAAGAGAATTTTCTCTTAACTCAGTAAATGAGGTGAAGCTCTGCTGACATCATCCAATTATGTGCAGGCAAAAATCCTTCTTTTTTTAAATTTTTCTTTTCTTTCACATGATTAGGCATTGTTTGTAAAGTGAATTTCCGATACATTTACTAATGTAAAGGAAAATGTTCTTGCAAAGCTAAAATTCTTTGCAAATCCTTGTCTAAGTATACATTGGACAAGATTGTTTAAATTCAGCATCAAAGTATGATCACAAAATCAACCCCAATATGTATAAAAAAATATCAAATGTATGAAAAATGTAGACAAATGCTATACACACATTAATGAGCTAGAGATGTTTGATTTTTTGATTTGTTCACACTCTGCAGCTCTGATTCTATATCAGTCCGGTTAAAAAAAAAGGATGTCACAATGACCTCTACTGAACTAGTATAACAAGGATGGGGCGATTGCTCCTTTTATTTTGCCAGAGTCTGCCTTTTATGTGCAGCACACTATGTTTTTTTCAAAATAGATATTGACAACCAACTTGTAGACCCAACTGGAAAATTACATTTTCCACACTTGCATTATTACATGGCAAGAGGTTATTGAAGTGTCAGTCACAAACCACATGGACAGAAAAAGTGGATCTGGTAGAGAAATGTATTATAGCCACAGCTCTAATATACCAGCATACAGCGTAATTCTATTTCCCAAGTGCTTACATTGTTATGTTCCAGGAGATGAAGCTCCAGAAAGAACAATATGTATGCAATGCTTTAAAAACATGTCAGCAAGTTTGTTGAAAGAAGCACTTTGCAATATTTCTATAGAATTTTAGTGTTCTTGAAGAAGGCAGTGAAGTAAGGATAAAAATTCACAAGTGAATGTTCATATTATTGTATGATAGTTGAAAAATAGAATGGGTAGGTCGGTTTAAAATTAATTGTTCTGATTTTGAAGTCTGACCATCCACTAACTTGTGAAAGCTACTATCCCTAAAACATTTTTGTAAAGCTAAATGTTTGAATTGGTAAACAATCCATATTTCTTGTTTTTTTTGTAAATAATGCATATATTGTAGCTTGTAATGTGTCATTGTTTGTATTTAGTACTTGTGTTGTATTTGTTCTGTCTATTTCAAGGTGTTAAAGTTAATCAGCGGTGAGACAATGATGACATGATGTCATGCACACCTCATCAGGACTCATAGCCAAGGTAAGTATTATTTTCTTTTTTTCTAGCAACAGATCCATCTTTATATCACCATTGCAGGTGGTGTGACTTTAGAGTGTGTGTGGGGGTGTTAATAGAGTATATCTGTCAGGGATACTGAGAGCAGTAATTCAGTAGCATGTAAGGCACGTGGTCAGGAACAGTCTTTAAAGAGGCTGCAGGACATCTGCAGCATTTAGATGTAACAAAATATGAAAAAAATGTAAAATCATTTGCTCACCCAACACCAGTTCTTCAAGATACACAGCTTTTTGCTACCTACCTGACATCCAGTGATGGTTTACATCTACTTTAATAAACCTGCCGGTGCCTACAAACCCTACTCTAATCTCTCCCTATGCACTTTATTAGCACCACTTCCTATGCTTTCCCTTTGCACATTCTAAGGGGGCTGGCTTATCCAAAAGTATTGGCATGCACACAGGGTGTGCCAGTGTGCCCAAGCACACCCTGATCACCCTGTGTAGCACAGATTCCCCCTACTGCCTTGGCTCCCCCCCCCTTCCCCCCACAACACTGCAGGGTTCACTTCTCTCCTGCTGGCTGTTGATGAGGGGATGTTTTAGGATGAAAGGGGGAAGGGGCCGGCTAAATTTGTAAGTATTTAACAGCCCCTTCCCTTTCTAAATGAACATTGTGAGTGATCGTAATATGTGTTAGAGTTTTAGGGTGCACACCCAAATGCAATAGGCTGCCCAAAAGCCTCTTTATTGGCCCTTCTAAGCCAGCTAGCCTAAGTTCAAAGGACATGCAGTACATTTAAGTTACTATAGGGAACACCCATATTTTTTTTCAGGGTCTGCAAATCATGAACACACATGTTTCACTGCAAACCCATGGTAGTGACGAACCCAAACCTTATCCCTATTGGGAATAAGCTGTTGGTTCAGTCCAAACTGGCAGCCAAAATGTTGCTGTTTGAAAGATTGGGGAAGGGCTAAACTTGATGATCACTTGAGCAAGCAGAATCTCCGGCTTCAGCAGGATTCATATTTTGTTTTTTAAGGGAGAACCTCACACACAAATAACAAGGAAAAAAGCATAGGGCCCCCCCAAATCCATACCAACTCTTATCTAGGCATGCAGACTGGCAGACCAGGAAAGTGGGAAACCCCCTTCTGAATCATATTAAGTCACATGCCATCAACTACTACTAAATATGGAGCCCCCCAGACTACTTATTCACACAAAAAATGAAATAGTAAAAAAAGACACGCTTTCCGTAAAGTGCTTTTATAAGATTTAAAAAAAAGTCCTATAATGTGAGTTCATTGTTATTTAAGTCATCCAGCATTGTAGATCCACGTCAATCTTGATAAACAATGCACGCCAAAAGAAAAACTGACCAAACGCCACCATAATCTGCTCCTTATGTCTGCTAATTGCGAATGACATCTAACGTTTCCCCAAAATGTAAATAAAGAGGCAGGGTATCCCTGTCACTTCATTGACCATCCCTTCTATTCTGCAAATAAACAATGCCTTTTCTCTGATGTTGAGAACATGTAATGCTGATCTCCACTGTCACAAATGCATAGTAAAGAATACTTTGGTCTCAAAAATGCATCCAGTTGTTTAGCAGGTAGTAGACAATCTGTACTGTTTTTATAAAGGAAAAACTAATATAAACCTAGTTAGTTGAAGGACTTGGCATGAACACCTATCTTCAGTAATTATTGCAGTAAATACATAAAATAAATTTTACATACTGGCTACTTCTGTTATATGATTAAATATAGAGAACTGTAAATTATCCAAAAAAGGGAACCATCAATACATTTGCCATTAATATGCCACTTTTCTTAAAAATCTGAAGAAAAGAGAGCTTTATTTTTAGTGACCAGGTTGATTCATGGTCTTGAATTAAAGAAAGTTATGGAAAACCAGTGTTTAGCACTGCAAAGAAGAAAACAGGGTCTGCATATGTAATCATAAAATATAGTTGACTCCATATACATATAATATTGCAAACAAAAATCAGAATTAACAGTGATACACATCGATTATTTACATTAAGTAGATTTATTTTGCATGTATGCATAAAAATTATAAATAATTATTATAAATAAAAAATGCACATCCCCTATGTCTGAGTCTTACATACAAGTTCACTTTAAACACTTCTACTTGTTAGCATTCATGTATTTATAAGGTCACCGTAACTCGCACACACTGAGTATACACATCTGCTTTTAAGTGTAGTGCAAAAAATGTAACACCCACGTTTTGCTTTTTGGTGCACTAAAAAATAATAGGACAAACATGTTTTTTGGTTCATGGATGTGTGTTGAGGGCCCAGTGAATATGAATTAGCAATGCACGTTGATGTCATCTAAATTTAGAATCCTGGCTTATGTGGTAAGCACTTTGCAGCAAATGTAGAATATGCCAGTGATCTATAAATGAATAACATGAATATGTTGGCTGAAGGGAAAAATGTTTTGCATTTTTGAGAGATGATTAGCAACAGTCACATACCCAACACATGTAACTGCATTTGTTTAATAAAAAAACATCATACTCCAGAGTTTATCTGGATCATGTGTCTTTCTGGGGCACGTGGGGTTAAATACTAATCGAAAACAGATATTGGTGGATGCATGGAAACATAACACCTTACACCTGTCCCCTACTAACTAATAGTGAAATGAGGCATCTGGGAAGAATATGCAGCATATGTGAAGCAGATGTCTGCACACAAAGCAGAATTAATATTTGAGTAAATGAATTCATGCTGAAAATACAAACATGATATATTAATATTGTTTTTTTTTTTTTAATGCACATGACCATGAAACCCCCAAGCATAAAAAAAACTATTTAGAACAAATGTAATATTACTTAGGACTAATGTACTGCATGTGTCATCGTTATAGTGGCGTGTAGGGAAGAAGTAGGTAAAAGTAAAGGGAAAAAGTATCTATTAAGCTCCATTCATTTGTAAAGAAATAAATATCACATATTTTCTTCCTTGTATTATTGTACATACTGTAATATAAATATAATATGGTGCATCTAAATGCATAGTATTTTTTAATAGAGTAGGGGAGGATAAAATCACTTTTTTTTGCCTGCATCCTACTCTTTCACTTCCTGTCCCTAGAAAGGAGTGTTGGGAAATTCCTCTTATGGTGGTCAAAGATGCTTCAATAAATGATTGACTTCTGCACTGATCAATCTTTTCTGATAGGCATAAACACGCTATAGTCCACAACCCATTCAATTGATAAGCCAGTGGATTTCAAACAATAGTTAATATATGATCATAACTTACAATTGATCAATTAGTTCACTAGTTCCACCATGAAACCTAATGATCTGATCAATCTAAAAACAATTGTGTTTATAAACAAAGTATCTCAGTGTTGCTGACTGGTGAAAAATGATCAATAATATTCCCCCCTGACCAGTCAACTGTTTGATTGAATTCACTCAAAATTGAGCATAGATCGATTAGAAGGGAAGTTATGGCTATTCTATAGTTTGGGGATTTTAATGTTTTTATCAAATTGTGCATCTACCAGATAAAAAAGTCAAAGCATGTGTGGCCACCATTAGATGTCATCAAAAGCCATTTGAATATTTCCTCTTGGTTGCTGTGTTCAAGTAATTCCTAATTAAACAGCATGTCTTATTATTTCTGTTCCATTGATAATGGTCAGGCCATTTTTTGCAATTTAGCACTGCTCTACTTTAACTGTTAATTGTGCAGTCATGCAATGCTGTACCCAAGCAATCGTTTATATCATTTATTCACACAAACAGGGTTTTGTTTTTCTTTTGGTGGTATTTAATCAGCACTGGGTTTTTCATTTTTTATTATATAAATGAAAAAAGTCAAACATTTTTACAAAAAAAATGTATGTTTGCTTCCTGCTATTAAAAAATAAAGAAACATAAGAATCAAATTCTCCCAATATTTAGGGAAAAATGCTTTCTGCTATATGTCTTTGGTAAAAAAACCCAATAAGTGTATATTTATTGGTTTGCGTGAAAGCTATAGCGTTTACAAACTATGATATAGATGCTGGAATTTTTATTAATATGTTTTATACTAGTAATGACGGTGATCAATGACTTATAGTGGGACTGTGATAGTGCGGCAGACAATCTGACACTAAATGTTGCTGAGGTGAGAAGTGACTAACTGACACTAACATCACCAGTGACACTAACACAGTGATCAGTGAGAATACTATACACTTCACTGTACTAATGACACTGGTTGGGAAGGGGTTAACATCTTGGGATAATCAAGGGTGTAAGTGTGTGTCTAACTGTTAATGTGTGTATTATGTGCTATTTTTTACTAATAGTCTCTTTTTTCCTTCTTCCTGCTTTGTAGGTAGAAGAAACAAAGAGACTGTTCCTTCTTCCCAGTGGCGTCTGTGTGGGGGCAGGGTCACTCATTTACATCACCGGTTGGCCCCATCCTCAGCTATATAACAGCTGTCATTGAGAATAAGCGTCACTGGGTGGGAGCCTCCCATGGAGGCAGAACTGTTGCATAACCCCACAACTACTGGGCAGACCTCAAAGCACCCTCCTCATGTTGAGGGCATGTGGCCTGGTATGGTTCAGGAGGAGGGGCGCTCTTTCGTCCCCCCTCTTTTCCTTCATCCTGCCAGATTGAGTGCACGGATAAGGGTCCGGTATGGATTTTTATTACATTTTGGTGCAGGGTTCCCCTTATTTTTCCATACCAGACCTGAAGGGCCTGGTATGGATTTTGGGGGGACCCCCACACAATTTTTTTTTTTAATTTTGGTTCGGGGTTCCCCTTAATATTCATAACAAACCCAAAGGGCCTTTTAATGGACTGGGGGGACCCAATGCCTTTTTTTCAATTAATTTTATATATATTGCCATGTTCTTTCAAATTTTTTGCCTGTTCGGATGTTCTGGTGTGAACCGAACCGGGGGGGTGTTCGGCTCATCCTTACTTTTTACCTCCTAGGATTATTTGGAAGTCTGTCTAGTTTACTCACTATGAATTAATTTTCCTTGATTCCTAGTTACCTGAATCCACAGCTTATGGAATTCCAGTAATTTCTACTCCTCATTTCTTAAACTGTCAGTTAGAGAAGTGAAGAAAGAGACCACATAAGAGACTAGTCTGAGTTTAGGTGATGTTTTTTATAGGTTAAACAGGGAGCATAGCGATGGGTGGCCTGCAGCATCTATGGCTTGATTTTAGATTATTTGCACACCACTGATCTTAAAAGATACAAATAGAAAATAAAAAAAAGCAAACTTGGTATTTTATTAAAACTTTGAGTATTATTTTTTTTTAACTTGCCAATTTGTATCTTGATTTAAAGCGGAGTTCCACACAACAATGGAACTTCCACTTTTCGGAACCCTCCCCCCCTCCGGTGTCACATTTGGCACCTTTCAGGGGGGAGGGGGGTGCAGATACCTGTCTAAGACAGGTATTTGCATCCACTTCCGGCATAGACTCCCACGGGAGTCTATGCCTCTTCCTGTCCCTCCGCACTGTCACACAGGTCCCAGGAGATAGCAGGGGACCAGTTACGATGCGCAGCGCGGCTCACGCATGCACAGTAGGGAACCGGTAAGTGAAGCCGCAACGCTTCACTTCCTGATTCCCTCACCTAGGATGGCGGCGGCAGCTGCCGAGAATCGAGTGGGTTATCGGCGTCGGCTGCTGACATCGCTGGACCCTGGGACAGGTACGTGGCCATGTTAAAAGTCAGCAGCTGCTGGCTTTTAATATTTTTTTTTTTAGGTTGATGTAGGTGGACTCCCTCTTTAATCTATTTTCTAAAGATTAGGGGTTACTATGATGAAATACTTTTATAAACTTTGTTTGTTTAGAGGTCAAATGCTGAGATTACTTAAGCTGTGTTTGATGTAAAGTGAATACTTGGTTCAAACAATACAGAGATCAGATTGCTGAAAAACATGTTGGTTGGAGGCTAACTTAAAAAATAATGTGCAAGGTACATTATTAGGCTGATTAGTATTTATCTGTGAGATGCAGATCAGAAGTGCATGCTGCTGTCAAAGATAAACAATGCCTTTAAATCTGGTACTTCAATTTTGAAATAATATTATTTGCTGCTATACAATGGCTTTGTTTGTCCTGGTAGCATTTAAAGTGTTTAAAGTGAACATTTATGATGCATAAAAAAATATAAATCCATCCATATAAACAATAAGTTTAAGTAATGTATTTAACAAAATGCATTATAAACAAAACCCAGGTGCTTCTAGTACTTTTCACAACTGTGTTTCCTACCAAGACATGGCTTATCTGCTGTTTAGTCTTACAGGTATCTTTGCCTAGATCAGTCAATGTCTACAATGCTAATGGGCATATTTAGGCTGTATTCATACCTGAGCAGAGCAATTTTCAGGAGTTTTTATTTGAGCATTTTGAGATTGAGAAGTGTATGCAGGCATTTTACATGTGTATTCAAGATTTTGACTTTTTTGTTTTAGCCAATAGAAAGCATTAGGGGGAGAAGGTCAGTTAATAAAATCTAAAAAATGCCTGAAAACAAAATGTCCAAAAACGCTCAAATCAAGCATTTTTAGGTGTCTCGGTTGAAGTCTATGGGCCCAGAAATTATCAATTCTGCCTGAAAAGTAGCTTGTGTACTTTTTAGATCCAGCTACAAGCAACAGAACACTCAGAGGTGAACAGGAACTGTTGAAAAGAATGGGATTTGGCTTGTTGAGTGTTTTGGAGTTTTGAGCTTTAAGCTACAAAACACTCAGATGTGAATGGGGCCTCAAGGCTGCAAATGTGAAAGGTCCTGCAGAGTCCCTTGTGAGGGCGCAAGTTTGCTAAACACCAGGAGCCGAGCTGGCCAAGTATTAACAGAATATTTTAGTGTTAATTTACTCATTCAATTGGCCTAGTAAATAAGTCATGATGGGAAGTCATGATCATCGATCAACCAATGATTATTGCAATCATTGAGTTATGTACAAGGCATCATCCAACTTGTTTTTACATAATTCACTTTTTCTACATAAGAAATCTGTTCTCTCTTTAGAAAACCATCAAGTTTCTCTTACGTCACAAATGGAATTAGTATTGTGTAGATCTTAATGAATTTTATGGAGCTAGATCAGTGTTTCTCAACTCCAGTCCTCAAGGCGCACCAACAGATCATGTTTTCAGGATTTCCACTATTTTGCACATGTGATTTGATCAGTTTCACTGCCTTAGTAATTACCACAGCTGTTTCATCTCAGGGAAATCCTGAAAACATGACCTGTTGGTGCGCCTTGAGGACTGGAGTTGAGAAACACTGAGCTAGATATTCAAAATTGGTATAAAGTGGAGCGTGAGAACACCGAATTCTAACTAACCTTTATTTAAAATGCTTTTAGGAGGTATTATATGTTTCTTTTTCACCAGGAAAAACTAAAACACCAGTAAGACAGACATTTTCAGGTGAGTCCAAGGAGTTTTGAATATTACAGCCACATAACTGAAAAAGATCCTATACATTATTACTATTTCAGGTACTTATATAGAGCCATCAATTTACGCAGCACTTTACATATACATTGTACATTCACATCAGTTCCTACCCTCAAGGAGCTTACAATCTAAGGTCCCTAACTCACATTCATATGTACACATACTAGGGCCAATTTAGACAGGATCCAATTAACCTAACAGCATGTCATTGGAGTGTGGCAGGAAGCCAGGATACCTCTGAGGAAATCCATGCAGGTACAGGGAGAACATCAGGTGGGTAGTGTTGTAGGTGGGATTTGAACCAGCAACCCTTTTACTTCTAGGCAAATGTGTTAACCACTACACCACTGTGCCGCCCAGGCACATGATGTAAGGCTTTGTGAAATAAGCTTTTTAGTTTCAATATTTCTTTATTGAGGATAAAATTAAAGAAGAAATAAGAATACATTGTTAAACATATCAATACCATTAACAAGTACTTGTAAAACCATAACATATAATTGAATATGAAGAGATATATATTGACCAGAAGTGGCCTAGAGAAGGCCTGGGGGAAAGAAAGAGAAGGAACAGAGGAGAGGGGAGGAAGGGGAGGGGGGATAATAAGGAAGAGGAAGTTCGGGGAGTAGGGGGGATGAGAGGTTGGTATGGTTTCTCCTAAGTGGGGTACAGAATTATTTTGCCTATATAATATCTAGTATCTAGGCTTAGACCTGAGCTCCAGGTGTGGTTCTGCGGTGATCATTATAGTAGGGTTTATCTAATTAGGTTTGGAGAGAGCAGTTAGGATGGTTAATCCATGGGGTCCAGTGTCATTTAAATTTGGATATTAATAGGTGAGCTCTAGTTAAGGAGTATTCATACAAGGCATGCTCGTTGAAAGTTAGAATAAGGGAAGTATAGTCGGGGTATCGAAAGTTTCCAGTTGTGGGTGATAGTTAATCAGGCTGCTATGAAGATGTGTGTGATTATGGGGTGGCCACTGGCCAGGAATTCATGTCTAAGCCTAGTAAAGCAGACTTAGGGTTAGGTGAGCTCTGCATCCCTGTAATAACAGTAATTAGCGAGAATACTCTGGACCAAAGGTTTTGGATGATAGGGCAGTGCCACTAGATATGGGTTAATGTACCTGGCTCCCCGCACTGTCTCCAGCATAGAGGAGAATGTTCTGGGTACATCTTCGCTAGTTTGGAGGGTGTAAAGTACCAGTCATGCAGGAGTTTCTGAGAAGATTCCCAATGTGAAATGCAGCGGGAGTATTTTAAAGTTAAGAAGGATGCTTCCCAGGAATCTGAGGAAGATGTAAAGGAGAGAGTACATTCCCAAGTACGTAATGTGGAGGGTTTTTCAGTAGGTGGAGGAGTAAATAGGAGGGAGTAAAAAGGTGAAAGTCCTTTGCAGTTAGTTTGGGGAGAATCAATAAGTTCCAGGAGGCAATTTATTTATTTTTTATCATATCTTTATTGATTTTTCTGTATCAAAAAAATCTAACATATAGCATGGATACATCCTCGCTGTATCATTAAAACACACAATTTCTTAATACATTCTTAACAACAAAAAAAGAAGAAAAAAAAACCCCACTCCCAATCCAAATATATATAAATATAGTTGAGAGATTGAATTGATTCCTGCAAATTTCCATGAAAGGAGATTTAAGTCTGCTATAATATATTCCAGGGAGCTTATCAGTATCCGTTGTAGAGTTTTGTAGGATATATAATGTGAGGAGTCCATCATGAAAGCCTAAACCTTGAGAGTTGCTGTAGTTGTGTCTAAGAAATGTTGTTTGGGGTAGGGAGGAAGAATAGTTGCTCCTATGGCAGATTTATGTTCCGAGTTGCTTGCTACTTGTTCTATTTGCATCCAAGGGCAGTCTGTGTAAGGGTTCCAACAGGTTTTTGATTGCGATATAATATATGCCTTATAATAGAGAGCAATATTGGGAGCTCCCAGATCTAAGTACTTTGGTATACATACACTTTACATACACCGCACGTGCATGATATTTTAGGAGAAGTGTTCCCCTTTCAAATGATAGTGTACCAATTCTTCCAAATATGTGATGGAAGCATAGGCATAGTCTATTAATGTGCTTAAAGAGGAGTTCCAGCCACAAAAACATTTTTTTCTTAAAAGTCAGCAGCTAGTTTCCTACTGCGCATGCGCAAGTCGCGCGGTGCTTTGTGAATGGCCACCTCGTCTTCTGGGGCACACATAGGTGGAAGAGGAGGACTCACCGCAGAAAAGGACATAACATACTTTGCCGCAGCCGGCTAGGACGGAAGTACACTTTGTACTTCTAAAAAGGTAGGAAATAAAAAATATATATAGATATACAAAAACGAGGGATGGTCTTTAGTTTAAGACCACCTTGAAAAAGTGGGTGGAACTCCGCTTTAATTTGCATGGATTTACTGTGGAGGGTCCAATAATACTTTGTGCGCACAAGCTGTATTAACCTGCATTTTCCATATTGGAAAGCCTATCTTTGCTATTTAAAGGAGTATTAAAACAAAAAATGTATTATATTGCTGCTTAGCAATCATTAGCTGTGGTGGCTGAATCAGTTTTCTTTCTTTTTTTTAGCCTTTTTTTCCACTGTTTTCACCTGGTGATCTGGCCAGTAACGCACCTCCTGTATTAGAATGCCTCCACTCAGGATCAATTAGAAAAGAGGGCACCTTTGGACAGCAGCATTATCAGTCTGGGGGGAGGAGGAGCTGTTAGATGTAATAGCATGTTTAAATACACTAATAAATTGAAGCCTAACTCCAGCTAACACTTTAGAAATAGTTACATCAAACAGTTTTTTTGTTTTTTCTTTTAGCATAAGGGTTTTACATAAATAAATAAAAGCTGATCATTGTAAACACACCCGCTAGTGTTAAATGGTTTGTCTCATCTCTGTAAGTGATGCATTCTGCTGAAGCGCTTATTCTTTTTAAAAGCAACAGACTTACGGGCTTTATCACCAGATGAAAATAGAAGAAAGAATGCCTAAAAAAGAAAACAAATGCAGCCACCACAAGAATTGATAAGCTGTAATATAATAAATATTTGCATTTTGGTTTATTAGCAACTTCTTGATTTAAGTCAGATCTGCACCACCACTGAATAGAAGAGAAAATGAAAGAAAAGGGGGTGGGGGGTGGAATAATGTAGTGTTTTAGAGAACCAATCAATCGTTAGTGCATTCTGCTATCGGTGTTTATTTTAATATTGATGCAGAAAAGCCATTGCACCAAGGTATGCGTTAAGGTTACAACAGAGAAAACAACAGAGAAAAAAAGGAGTAATTCAATTTGATTTTGCCTTGCTTACTATTCTCAGTACCAATCTTATCTTGGGGTAACAATAGTTTTTGACTTAAGGCTCGTACACACGATTGGATTTTCTGCACACAAAATCTCAGACTTTTGTCCAAATGCGTGTGCCTGGATTTTGTCTTGCATACAAACGGCAAGGAATTGTCGGCCAACAAACACGAACACAGTGACGTACTACATGGTTTTTCGGCTCTTTAGAACCACCCTTTGGGCTCCTTTTGCTAATTTTGTGTTAGTAGAAGTTTGGAGAGTGTTGATTTGTGCTTTTCATTTTGTTTTTTTGCGCTTTTCAGTTTGTTTCTGAATGGCCCTTCATCAACCAGCCATGTTGCGGAATCGGTGGAAATAATGTGTTATTTATTATTGGCCTTGGAGTTATTGCTTTGACCCAAGTCCAGTCCAAGAACGGGTTGCTTTATTAATTGTGACCAATTATGTCATATGCCTTTGTTGCGGGAGCTCCAGGAGAATAATCCAGATGATTTTCAGAATTATCTCTGGATGACGGACCCCTGCTTTCACCAACTCTTGGCATTGTTGACCCCTATATTAAGAAGCAAGACACATATTTTCTATATTTTTGGATGCATAGAATGCACTTTTTGGTTAAGTTCTATTGGCAGATAGCATGTCTAATTAATTTGTTTTCTTTTTTAATGCACATTAACCTCCCTGGCGGTATGATTATTTCAGATTTTTGCGTCTCAAAGTGGTACAATTATTTTGCATAGAAATTTGGCGTTTTATATTGTAGGCCTTTAATTCTTAGGAATAACTCACTTAAATCTGTCCAAACCAGAGTCTAGTAGAAATCTCAGGTATGATAAAGTTTGAAACACAAAACACATAAATTATAATATAATAAATAACTATAAATATTTATACCAAATAATAATATAATAATAATAAAAATTATTCAATAATGTAATCAAATCAAAAACACTAAAATTTGCTCAGTTGCAGAATTGTCACTGTCATTACTTTTCAGTGTTTGATGACGGATCTCCCCACAAATCATTATCGCTCAATTCTGCAAGTGATTCTAATTTATTATCGCTGTTTTCTAGCTGGTCTAAAACCCCTTTTGATGTAAAGGGACGGTTTTGGTTGCTATGGACAATCTCCAGTTTCCAGGCAGAAAGAACAGTTTTTATAATATAAAACTGCATGCAGGGCACTGGAGAAACCACTAGGGACAAAAGGGAGGTGAAATAATTTCATACAGTAATGTAGTCTGTAAGATTACAGTATACTGTACGTATTGTGTGTGTTTCACTTTTTGAATTTGGCGCCGTTCTCCGTCCCCGTGCATCGCAATGCTTGCAGGGAACGGAGCTCGGCTCCGTGATGGATCAGGCAGAGGACGAGCTGCTTACACTGCGGGGAGACATTGCAGGATCCTGGGGACAAGGTAAGTAAGCTCTTCCTGGATCCTGCAATGCGATCCCGAGTCTGGCTCGGGGTTACCGCTTTTGGTTCTGAAATTCCAACCTGAGCCAGACTCGGGAATACCGTCAGGGAGGTTAACAAAATAGTGTAGAATAATACTTGTCTATGTGCTTTACTTCAAATGACAGTTTGGGAGTAGGCAGTTACATTTTAAAAAATACAATGTAAAATTAACAAGGGACACCAACATAGTTGTATCTTTGATCTCAAAACTACGGGATAATGGTGTTGTGGTAACTTGCACCAAAAAAAAAAAAAAAAAAAAAAAGTAACAAGCATAATAATATTATTTTTGAATATTAATAATATAATAATTAGGGTTGTCCCGATACCACTTTTTTAGGACCGAGTACAAGTACCGATACTTTTTTTCAAGTACTCGCCGATACCGATTACCGATACTTTTTTTTAATGTCACGTGACAGTGTTTTTTTTTTTTATTTTTTTTTTTGGGGGGGGGGTGAACGTTGTATGTGTGTGTGTGTTTTTTTTTTTTACAATTTTTATTTTTTCCAATAATATTTTTTTATTCTTTATTGTTTTTTTTTTTTTTTAATCAGCCCTTTTGGGGGGCTTTGGTGAGATATCAGGGGTCTTAACAGACCTCTGATATCTCCCCCTTGAGACAGAGAAAGAGACCGAGGATAGAGAATCCCCAGTCCCTTTCTCTGCAGCCTCAGCTGCACTGAGAATCAATGGAGAGAAGACAGCAGCTTCTCTCCATTCATAAACTGACACATCGTAATCACAAGAGATTACAATGTTTCAGTTATGTGAATGGACAGAGTCAGCTGACTCTATCCATACACAAAGGAAGGAGGAGGGGGACGGAGGAACGGAGGGGGAGAACGGAGGGGACAGATAAGGACGGAGGGGGACAGATAAGGAGAGCAGAACGGAGGGGACAGATAAGGAGAGAGGACCGGAGGGGGAGAACGGAGGGGGACAGATAAGGAGAGAGGAACGAAGGGGACAGCGGAGAGGCACAGAGGAAAGGAGGGGGCACGGAGGAGGATGCAGTGACAGTCAGCTGTGAGCGATCACCGCTGTCTGTCACTAAAGCTGGTGAAAGCTGCTGGGGGAGAATCTTGTAACTCCCCCACGCGCCAATCACAGCTGTCCTCTAGGTATCGGGGGAAGCATCGGGAGCATTTGCCCGAGTACAAGTACTTGGGCAAATGCTCGGTATCGGTGCCGATACCGATACTAGTATCGGTATCGGGACAACCCTAATAATAATAATTATATCACTAGAAAAAAAAAAGCCTTTGAAAATGTGTTTGCAATAACTCCATCAGTATTACCAGCAAAGTAGCTTCATTATTATCCCATTAAAGAAGAAGAGAATTGTGCGCTGCATTTCGAAAATTCATAATTTTCCACGTCACGAATGTTAATTCTCCATTACGAACGCTAGTTTACATAACTGACCGCTTCCAGCTTGTGCTTGCTTCCAAGCATGCGTGTTTATGCTTTGGACTTTTGTCCAACGGAGTTGTGTACACACGCTCAGAAAATCCGACAACAGACATTTGTCCGCGGAAAATTTTAAAACCCGCCATTCAACATTTGTCCACTGATAATCCGACAACAATTGTTCAGTGGAGTATATGAACTGTCGGATTTTCCGCCAACAGCCTGTTGTCACACAATTCCCGTCGGAAAATCCGATCGTGTGTATGAGGCTTTCGTTTTTGACTTAGATTATCTACAGGCATACCCCACTTTTAAGTACACAATGGGTTTTTTTTTACTAAAGCTGGAAAGTGCAAAATCAGGCTTACTTCTGCATAGAAACCAATGAGCTTCTAACCCCAGCTTGTTCAATTAAGCTTTGGTAATAAAACCTGGAAGCTCATTGGTTTTTATGCAGAAGTGATCCTGATTTTGCACTTTCCAGCTTTAGTAAATAAACCCCATTGCGTACTTAAAAGTGGGGTATGCATGTATCCAGTCATTAAGAACCATATGAAAAAGCATTAGGACTATGTAATTATTTCTTTCATAATTCTAACACACAGCCTAAAATTATAATAGGTGAAATGTATGTTATGATCACAAAAAAAATCCCCCATTAAACAGGACTGAACATTAAGGTGACTTACACAGCATTCCAGCTTCTAGTGCATTAGATCAATAAAACTTGTGAAATCCCCTTCATATTTAATTTATATGCACAGCTGGAGGCTGGTGTCAGTTTTAAAAGGACGTCTATAAAACTCCTTGAAAAATAAAAGTTAAAGAAAAATATTTATCAGTTACAGTATATATCTGTTCTGCAACATAACAAAATATAAAAAAAAAAACACATTTTAAGACCAATATTTTTGCACATAATTAATTTTTAAATATGAGGCACAATTTGCATTAATAGTGAACGTAGTGGTGTCATTAAGGCTTACATTTCAGCTTTGAAAATAAGGAGCCATTATAATTCTGGGTAATGACATGCAAATCAGCAATCATACAGGATCATGTTTTGATTCCTACTTTTTTTAACCATGAATCCCCTGATAAAACTACTTTAATAAGCTCAAAGGATTCAAATTAAGGAGGATAATTCATTTGCATGGCATTACTTGGAATTGATGAATAGAAGGAATGCATACATGGAAAGGGTTTCAATTTAAAATGTTTTTAGACTTTTCAGATGATAATATATCTCTCACTAGTGATAGATAGTGTACAATAAATAAACAATATTAATACTGAGACTGAGCATCAAAACTACTTGCAATAAATCTGGAGCAGCAGTAAATAAATACGCACATAACACATAAAAGCAAATAAATAAAATCCTTGGAGATTTGTATCCTGTTATAGGGAACAGGAATTCTACATTTCCTTTGTCCTAGTTTGGCAACTGTCACAGTGCCTGGCAGAATAATCACCTCGAGGAGTAATTGTGTGTGGTGTTTGTCAGTATCTCAAAATATAAAAATCAGAGGTATAAACCAAAAGTAACAGGACCCTAGTACAAAACAAAAATAATACCAAAAAAAAAACAAAAAGTAAACTATTATTATTATCATTATTATTACTGTTTTATCTTGGTCTGATCTATGCTTAATGAAATTATCTATCACAGTTTAACATTTATCTTAACCTTCTGTATGAAATCCTTACAACCTACATTATGCTCCATGCTGAGAAATGTTTATAAATGTCCCAACGTTGAAAGTTACCAACTTACACTTTATTAGCAGCTCTCAATCCCACTTTGTGCCAACATTTCAGGTTCCCACTGATGGACAGGAACTAATCAAAGTAGTTTCAAATCATGTGGTCACTCAGTCAGCTATGATATAGTAGGGTTGATTTACTAAAACTGGAGTGTGCAAAATCTGGTGCAGCTCTGTATAGAAAGCAATCCACTTCCAGGTTTTTCAGCCAAAGATTAAATGAACAAACTGAAGTTAGAAGCTTATTTGCTACCATGCACAGCTGCACCAGATTTTGCACTGTCCAGCTTTAGTGAATCAAACCCAGTGATTTAATGTAGTCTGCAGGCTTAAAAACAAAAATATGTCCTTAAAAATATATTACAAAAGTATGTCTGCAAAGTAGTAATAAAGATGACATCTTAACCAATGCATGTTTATACTTCTAAATTTGGCTTGATCTAGGCATTAATGTCCTTAGGCTTTAAAAGGATCAATGATATTGAAAATTCAGCCCATTTGCATTATTGCTAAGAAACAGTATCTGTAATAGGACAATTACATCAGATAACAAAAAAATTATAAAAGGGATGGACCTCACCTCAGGAGGGCTTTTTGCTTTCGATTGATCTACATACAGTAAAGCATTTATCTCTTGGCCTTATCTGTTCATGGTCCTGGAAGTTTGAGAATTTGGTCCTAGAGTCCTCCAGATCTTATTACCCTTATAATCCCAACCTTGTTCTAAGGTTAAGATACAGGGTTATCTCTCTGACCCTAAATGAATCTCTTGAGGTACTAGACGGGGTTGCCCTCTATTACCACCAATTTTCACTATAGCCATCAAAATTCCGGCAATGGCAATCTGAGACAATTCTAATATTAAAGTTTTGGCACTATTTCTGGTCTCAGGAATAGTGAGACAAAATGAATGGTCCTTAACATTAACATACCCCTGGATCTCTTAACAAGACTGCACGGTCTCTTATCCTTTATATGGAAGGACAATTCAATCCCATACTTGGGTATCCATCTCCCCTCCTCCATCCTGCTATTTTATAATTTTAACTACCCTCCTAAGCGCTTGGAGGAAAAATTAGACAAGTGGTTACTACTAGATCTCTCTTGGCTAGAAAGAATCATTACAGTTAAAATTAGGATTTTACTTTTACTTACTACTTTTGTAACTGTTTTGACCCTCACCTGTAGCAATAAAATGATAAACATTGATGTTAATGAAATGTTAGGGATCCAATCAAAACTACTTTATTTTTGGGAAGACGAGGTATAGGCTTTCTAAAAAGGTATTATACTCCTCAAGGTCTCATGGTGATCTTGGAGTTTGCAACCTCTGGCTGTATTATCAGGCAGCTCAGCTGGTGCAGCTATCTAATGTCTACTTGAGACATGACAAGGCTGATTGGATTGCTATAGAACAGTAAACAGTTTGTCCTTTTACTACAGATTTTGATTGTGGAAATCCTTGAAACATATACCTGCTGTTATGGCCCCAATGCTCTAATACTCTCCAGTCCTGTGGGAATAATTGCGGAACTGATTTCCGTATATACTTCACTTGCACATTGGTTAATAATCCTAGTTTCTCCCCTGGGCTACACTCAAAGGTGTTTAAGTGGTGTCAATTTTTTTACTCTTATAGGACCCTTTATGTTTACTTATTGTCTAATAAGCTAGAAATGCTGAAAACTTTTGGTATTATGAAATGTTGCATTTTCTGCGAATACTGAGGCCTTATCCTCGGCAACCCCTCTCCCCCACTGCATATGAGAAGTGGTGTACTAGAGATGCAGATCAGAGAGGGGGCATATCCATGATCTGTGGGCTATTATGCAGTCCTCCCCATAAATGGAATTATATTGCAAAATGGGATAGGGACCTCTCAATTGACTTAGAACTGCCCCAGTAAAATATTCAGTATCAATTTTCTTTTCGTGACATTTTAAATGTGTCCTTGATAGAAGATAACCTAAAAATTTTAACTAGGTGGTACTTATTTCCTTCCCATTTTGTGCAGATGTATCCAGGAACCTCCCTACTCTTTTTTCGAGGATGTGCCTTACAGGGCACTATGTACCACATATGGTGGTAATGTCTCCAGATCAGGGGGCATTGGAATCGGATTTTCTCTATGCTCTAGCAGATTACTGGGAAAATTCCACAACAAGCTCAAATAGCTTTGCTTAAAGCGGAGCTCCACCCAAAATGGGAAGCTCCGCTTGTTTGCTTCCTCCCCCCTCCGCTGTCATATTTGGCATCTTTCGGGGGGGAGCGGATACCTGTCAAAACCAGGTACCGCTCCCACTTCCAGGTAAGATTGCTACAATTGCTGTGTGGCGATCTACAACATTTTCTGGCCCCTCCTCCTCCTCCCCCTACTGCCTTCTGGGAGACACACAGATCCTAGAAGGGATCCCTAGACAGGTAAGCATCCCTACATTGGTTCTTGTAGAAAACCCTCTGTCGGCTAAGCAAAACATTTTATGGATAATGATTCATGAAAAAATTGCTGGGATAATCAATCATACCACAAAACATTTCGATAAAACATGAGCCCATAGGCTGAATGTGTTGAGGCACTATTTAGTTGCTTTGCATCATTACATATTTCATCAGCAGCAGTTATGCATTGCATAGCCTTATTCCATAGATCAGATAGATTATAAGCAATTGTTGCCTTGTTTGCATCATAATTCTATCTGAGCATAAATTAAGGCTTAAAGTGACATTAAACCCAAAACCAAAAATGTAATATATTGCAGCTTGCCAATCCTAATGCCGCGTACACACAATCGGAAATTCGGCCAGCAAAAGACCGATGAGAGCTTTTGGTCGAATTCCAGCCAGCAAAAGATTGAAAGCATATTGTCAATTTTTCGGTCGGAAAAAGTTCCTATCCAAAAATGCGATCGTCTGCAGCAATTCTGACGCGCAAAATTCCTACGCATGCTCGGAAACAATTCAACGCATGCTCGGAAGCATTGAACTTCATTTTCTCGGCTCATCGTAGTGTTATACATCACTGCGTTCTTAACAGTCGAAAGTTCAGCGAACTGTGACCGTGTGTATGCAAGGCAAGCTTGAGCGGAATCCCGTCGGAAAAGCCATCATATCTTTCTCCGACCAAAATTCCGATCGTGTGTATGCGGCATTAAATGTGATGGCTGCCTTCAATTTCTTTATTAAATGCTTTTTTCCCCTTCTGTTTTCACTTGAGGATCTAACCAGTAACACAACTCCTGATGAAGGAGCATGGGGCACCTTTGGACAGCAGCATTGTCTGTCTGGGAGGAGGGGAGTGTTAGTGTATCTAACAAATACACTAGCCAAACTCCATTTTACACAAACAGTTACATCAACATTTTTTTTAGTTTTTTGGGGGGGATAAAAGTTTTACACAAATAAATAAATACTGATCACTGTAAGCACCCCTGTCACTGGCAAATGGTTTGTCTCAACCCTCTAACTTCTATATGTTCAGGACAGACTTATCGATGGATCACCAGATGAAAGTAAAGGAAACCTTTAAAAAGAAATTGGATGCAGTTACCACATCTAAGAAGTGGTAAGCTGCAATATAATAAATGTTTGCATTTGGGATTAAAACCACTTTAACTGTGCATATGGATCTAGCAGATATATCCACCTGTTGCAAATCAGCTTCATCTTGGAGAAGAGAAGGTTGCTCACTGTATGTCTGTAAGGAATGCACAGACTCTTGTTCAGGCAGGTTGTTGTATTTGTAACAGTGCAGCTATATGTGTGTGCAATCACAGGTTATGCAGAAAGTGGGTGTTTGTACAGAACAGAAATCAAGCACAGTCTACAATATCACTGCAATTCCAACAGCACATATAATTCTAGAAACAACAGTCCTTGTAATTATCCAAGCAAAGTCAATGCATAGGAAATTTTAACATATGCACAGCTTTCCAAACTGAAGAAGGATTTTTTTTCTTCTAATTAGTGAAAGCAATGAGAATGTTAAAACAGTTTTTAATCTGGCCCTCAGTTTTAAGAAGACCTCACAGTCTGTAGTGAAGCATGTCAGGAAAGGGTCCTTCCGCTGGTAAGATCTATCTTTTGGCATGCAGTACTGACGTCCACCAGCAGGTGTCTCCTGGAAGTTTGGAACTGTCAGGAGAGTCTTTTCCTGCTGGTGTTATGTCATCATTGGGCTGCAGTACTGATGTCCACCAGCGGATGGATCCTGGCAGTATGGAGCAGACAACACTTCCTGCGCTCAGGTGTTACGTGAGGACAATTACTGACAGTCTCATAAATACCCGGCAAGCCCTCACATGCTTGCCTTGGTATCTCTCTCCCTGCGCCCTGACCTCACTGCCTGTTATCCTGACCTTGAGCCTGCATCTGATCTGACCTGACCTGATCTGATCCTTATCCTTAGCCCATCCTGACCTGTTCCTCCTGTTACCTGATTACCCTGGATCCCTGCCCTGTAGCCTATCCATCCGTCCTCTCCCTGTCCTTACCCATCTGCTGACCTCCCTGTGTATGACCTCGGCCTGGCTTTTGTGATGATTCAGGTATTTCCCGTTTATTTGTATATGCCATTTGTTGTTTGTGGGTCTGTGGTTGGTTGTGCACTGTTTATATTCACTTACTTGTCACCTATTTAAATAAACACCATTATTATTCACTTACATGCATTTCTGGTTTCCTCTGTGCAGTCCACACAGTCTGGTCTACTAATTCCCTGAAACAGAGTGCAGACAAGACCACGTTCTTACTGTGGTAATACGAAGGGTCTAGCTACAACTGAACTAACTAGCACAAAACAGGTGGGGAGGACCAAGGGAATTATCAAGTAAACAAGCTGTAGTGGTTTTAAACCACCACTAGATGTCAACATACTACAGAACAGTGAAAACCTGATGAAGCCCAATACAACACACAAAAAATACATACAATTGAGACAGAACACACCGGGCCCTCTGTATTACTGCAGGGTGAAGTCCCAGGCAGTTGATTTTCCTTTTTTTTAAGTAACTTGATGCAAATATAAATAGATCCTGGCAAGACGCTGTTTAATTTTTCTATGATTCAACATTCCCTGAGATTTGTTCTCATCATATATGTATAAAACATAATATTTTAGAAACCTCACTAGCTTAATAATTCATGTGCAATTACATGCTATAATACTTATATGCTTTCATGCTCATTGTCCAAATATCTTTGGCTGTGAGGCGGCATCTTTCTAATAACTCAATAAAAATATTATCCCTGTGCTATTTCTTGTTATCTCAGGTAGGTTGTAAATTGACAGTTCTCTTAGATGAAAGTATTTATGCTCTTGCATTGTACTCCTGTGATCATCAATCCATTGGCTAATATTAAAAAAATAAAAGCTTATTTTTAGAAGGCACATTTGAAGTTAAAAACTAGAGAAAAGATCAGACATGTAAAGCACATTCACTGAATTCATCTGTTCTCATCTTCAACAGTAACTCTCCGAAAGTATCTAATGGTTATTTAATCTACTTTTCATCAAAGCACTGATGCATGGGAGTCTCATATTTTAAGTGTTCCCACTGCCTACAGCTGCAGCAGAGTTCATGTCAGGACCCAGGAGACAGCATGACAATTATTACACTTCAGATTTTTATTCAAAATCAAAGTCTATAAAATTATAAAAAGTGTTCAATTTCAGAATGGCTCCTTCTCTGCAGGAGGCTATCCAGTCCAAATGAAACTTTCTATTAGTTCAACATATTCTTTAAAAGATACATTGAAATAAGATACTGATACATCCTGCAGCAAATTCAGTCACTGTAGCCCATTGTAAGGTGTCATATTTTAGGAACTTTTGCACTTAACCTTTTTAAATAAAACTGTTAAATCCCAAGGTTGACTTGCATTGTTCATGGATCATGGATTTATTTCCCCCAGCTTTATATTTGAAAACATCACACATCCGCTTAAATATGATCTTTACTTAAAATGATGGTATACCCAAGGGCCCTAAAGGAAGCCCACATTAAAATAAATATAGGATCTGCCATTGATGGCCTTTCTTTCTGAGAATGCTGGCTGTCTTGATTTTCCACTGGTTTCAGTACTTTCCGAGGCACTGATTTAGATACACAGACCAGGAGTTTTGACTTCACTCTGACTTTTCAACCTGTATACCTGCTATCATTCTGAGACTTACAGCATATATAAGCCAACAACAGTAAAGCAACTATTATCCTTAAAGAGTGGTCAGCAATGTTAGCCCCTGTATTTCTCCGTGATGATGCCCCATGCTGGGGTAATTTTGATTGTAATGGTAATGTTAACGGCTTCCCGACCGCCTCACGCAGATATATTGCAGCAGAAGGGCACGTACAGGCAGAATAATGTATATGTATGTTGCCCTTTAAGAGGCGGCTCATGGGTGCGCCCGCCGGGAGCTCTGTGACTGTGATAGCGGGTCCCGCGGACTCGTTGTCCGTGGGCATACCCGCGATCATCTCACGTTGAGGAAGAACGGGGAGGTGCTAATGTAAACAAGCATCTCCCCGTTCTGCCTAATGACACTGTCACTGATCACCGCTCCCTGTAATCGGGAGCGGTGATCAGTGACGTATCACACACAGTCCCTCCCCCACAGTAAGAATCACTCCCTAGGACACACTTAACCCCTCCAGCGCCACCTAGTGGTTAACCCCTTTACTGCCAGTGACATTTTTGCAATTTTTTAGCATCGATCACTGAATTAATGCCAATGGTCCCAAAAATGTGTCAAAATTGTCCGATGTGTCCACCATAATGTCGCAGTCATGATAAAAATCACTGATCGCCGCCATTACTAGTAAAAAAAAAATTATCAATAAAAATGCCATAAACTATCCCCTATTTTGTAGACGCTATAACTTTTGCGCAAACCAATCAATAAACGTTTATTGCGATTTTTTTTACCAAAAATATGTAGAAGAATACATATCGGCCTAAACTGAGGGAAAAAAAAGTCTTTTTATATATTTTTTGGGGATATTTATTATAGCAAAAAGTAAGAAAATAATGCTTTTTTTCAAAATTGTCGCTACTTTTTTGTTTATAGCGCAGAAAATAAAAACCGCAGAGGTGATCAAATAACCACCAAAAAAAAGGACGTCAATTTGGTTTGGGAGCCACATCGCACAACCGCACAATTGTCAGTTAAAGCGACGCAGTGCCGAAACGCAAAAAGTGCTCTGGTCAGGAAGGGGGTAAATTATTCCGGGGCTGAAGTGGTTAGTGTATGACAGCTGATATCTGTCATACTTAGCTGTCACTGATAGCTCCAGTCACCAATAATACTTAGGAACCAACCAGAGCAGGCTGGAAGCCTTATTAAGAGAATAAAGGTTTCATCCTGCAAGTGTCATTGTCTCCTGAAGATACGATAGAAGAGATGAAAGACATGATTCATATCTCCCATGAGCGGATACAAAAATTCTTGAATACATGGACATGTTTGATTAATTTCAAAATCACTGAGTGTTTTCATTCTTAAACATGTTCCTTAAACATGGTACGTACCCACTTAATGATGCTGAAGGTAAACACCGCTCATTCCAGACAAACGGGTGGAAATGGGAAGCTGGTCTACCCCCAGCTGTTTATATTTCTGGCTAGTACTTATTTCCCTGTGCCCCCCCTGCCTTTATCTCCCCACTTTTCCATTACCACATCGCCCCCTCTTCCCCCCTCCTTCTTTCTCTCTTTCTTTCTCAGGTCTTCTTCAACATCTGTGCCCAATTACATGAAATATAAAGCCCCCTTTAAAAACACAAACAGTGGGAATTATATGATTTGGCCTTGGAACAAACCTGTATCTTATATTTCCTTTCCTGTTGATAAACTGATTTTTGTACAATATCTGTTTTTAGCCTAAGTTTGACTTACTGTATTGTTTTTGGCTATTATGCTCCATGACTCAGCAGCAATCTATTCTTTCATGCCAAGGTCTCCTAAAGCAATTATGTGATTTCTGTATTGTTTGTACTACTTTTATTGCTTTCAATAAAAATGTTGGTGAAAAAAACCCAAAAAAACTGTGGGGGTACATTTACTAAAACTAGTGCACCCCGAATCTGGTGCAGCTTTTCATGGTAGCCAATCTACTTCTAACTTCAGCTTGTTCAAATAAGCTTTGACAAAAAAAGCTGGTTGCTGAATGGTTTCTATGCAGAACTGCATCAGATTTTGCATTCTCGAGGTTTAGTAATTAACCTCCAGCGTGTCACTCTTTAACCGCTTGCCGACCGGCGCACGCCGATGTACGTCGGCAGAGCAGCACGGCTGGGCAAATGGGCGTACCTGTACGTCCATTTGAATTTCCCGCCGTGCCCCTGCGTGCGCGCCGCCGGCGGCGCGCGCGCGCTGGCCTGGAGCTCCGTGAGTCAGGTCGCGGGTCCCGCGGACTCGATCGCCGCGGGGAGACCCGCGATCGCCTCACAGAGTGGATGAACGGGGAGATGCCGTTGTAAACAGCATCTCCCCGTTCTGCCTAGTGACAAGTGTCACTCGATCTCTGCTCCCTGTCATCGGAGCAGAGATCAGTGACGTCACCCACACAGCCCATCCCCCTACAGTTAGTAATCACTCCCTAGGACACACTTAACCCCTCCCCGTCCCCTAGTGGTTAACCCCTTCACTGCTAGTGTCATTTACACAGTAATCAGTGCATCTTTAATCGCACCGATCGCTGTATAAATGACAATGGTCCCAAAAATGTGTCAAAAATGTGTCAAAAATGTCCGACATGTCCGCCATAACGTCGCAGTCACAATAAAAATCGCTGATCGCCGCCATTACTAGTAAAAAAAAAATTAGTAATAAAAATGCCATAAAACTATCCCCTGTTTAGTAAACACTAACGTTTGCGCAAACCAATTAATAAACGCTTATTGCGATTTTTTTTACCAAAAATATGTAGAAGAATACGATCGGCCTAAACTGAAGAAAAAAAATGTTTTTTTTTATATATTTTTGGGGGATATATATTATAGCAAAATGTAAAAAATAATGCGTTTTTTTCAAAATTGTCGCTCTTATTTTGTTTATAGCGCAAAAAATAAAAATCGCAAAGGCGATCAAATACCACCAAAAGAAAGCTCTATTTGTGGGAAAAAAAGGACGTCAATTTTGTTTGGGAGCCACGTCGCACGACCGCGCAGTTGTCAGTTAAAGCGACGCAGTGCCGAATCGCAAAAAACGCTCTGGTCAGGAAGGGTGTAAATCCTTCCGGGGCTGAAGTGGTTAACACTGTAGTTGTCAATTTAAAAAACAAAAAAAAAAACTCATGTTTTCTTTTAATTAACCCCCAGCGTGTCACACTTTAACACTGTAGTTGTCAATTTAAAAAAAAAAAAAAAAAAAAAAACTCATGTTTTCTTTTACATTTCTGTCTATCTCTCGGCCTTTGAAAAAACAAAGTGGGCTTTTATTATTACAAAAAAGTAAAGCCTTGTATGTTCCTACACATTTTTTGGTAGGCAAATTAGATATAGAGCTAAAACAAAGTTAAGTAATCTTTATTGAACCTGCTTTATGCCCTAAACCTGGGACCTTGAGCCATGAGTATGAAAGGGTTCTGTTTGGAAAACAGAAAAAATGCTGCAGATCTCTGTCTGCTTGCCACTAGTGTAACTACTGCCTTTCTCAATATCTATTTGAATTTTGCATGAAGGGGCCATTGGCATTGAATCTTCTACATCTAGGTTCAATTTGTTTTTCTTGGGATAGTGGGTAGCAACAATCTGACAGGCATGAACCATTGGCAACAAGATTTAACTTTGCCTATAAGAGTGAAGATTTTCCCAGAACAAACAGCAACACATTGGGGTTGATTTACTAAAGGCAAAAAGACTGTGCACTATGCAAAGTGCAGTTGCCCTCTGCAAGTGCAGTTGCTCTAGAGCTTAGTAAATGAGGTAAGGCTTCACCTTGCAAAGAGTACCCAATCACGTGCAAGGAAAATAAAAAAAACTGAATTTTTGCTTGAACATGATTGGATGGTGGACGTCAGCAGAGGTTCTACTCATTTACTAAGCTCTGGAGCAACTGCTCTTGCAGAGTGCAACTGCACTTTGGAAAGTGCACGGTCTTTTTCCCATTAGTAAATCAACCCCATTGTGTACAGTAGGCTTAATTTTTTTTCTCCAAATATTGTCATTTTAGCACATTATTTTTTTATTTAAAAGGTTCTGCTCCTGGGAGTAAAACAGCAATCTTTATTTATTTATTTATTTATTTATTTATTTATTTATTTATTTATGTTTTTGTCAAAAATGTTTCATGTGTTTCTTTGGATACTACAGCTGTTGTTATACAGAGTCTAGAAAGTGATTTTCGTGTCTTGGGCAGAAGAAAAAGCTACTTGAAACATAAAGAATATCTTTCTTAAACAATGAGTCTGACAATGAATAAAAGAATCCTTCTGCGCTACCACTCCTTCACATGTAATAACAAAATTAAAATGTTGTTTGATGATTGTGCTGCACTCTTTGTACTTTATATAGTGGGTCTGACAATGCACTTGAGTAGTTCTTGAATAGTTTTTTGTTACTGTATAAACCATTAAATGATTGTATACATTTACCAGCCTAACACACACTATCTCCTCCCCTCTACACAGCACATATTCTGTTTTCTGTAGAAGGAGTACCAATGCACTAGTAGCACCTACCCCAATTTTCCAGGAGCCTGGTGGTGACTCCCAGAGGCAGGGAGGGCTAAAATACTTCCTCAGGGTGCAGGTTAATAGGCATGGTGGACGATGAACAAGATAGAAATTGGGTGCCAATCACTTTTATGGTTGAAAAAAGAGAAGTTTATTTCTCACAAACAGCAAAATGTGGGAGAGGGGGGATAGGGCACAGGACAACCTTAGTCAAAAATAGTAAGGATCAGCAGATAGGTAGACTCCTTAGACAAAAATAGGTGAGATAAGGTAGACAGCAGTACAGGAAAATAGCCTTTAAGGTGAACCAGCACATCTGTACTTTGTAGGATAGGCTGTCTCCTCTAGTAACTGAGCTTTACTCACTGCATCATAGTGAATTATTTTGAATGAGTTCTCTCTCAAAGCTCTCCCAGCCACCTCATGGATGCCCAATCTGTGAAGAGTCACCCCTGGCATTTCTCTAGAACTCCATCCCCCTCAGAATTGTTTCCGGATCTTTGGCAGGCTTTTCTCAGCGGATTCTTGAACCCCTGGATAGGCCTCAGGTTTGAGGCGTAGTAGCCAGGTGCTGTTTCACACAAATCCACCCAGGCCACAGCCCTGGGTGGGAAAGACTAACTCTGATCACCTGACTCTTTCCAAATAAATACCTCATCCCAGCATTCATAGCAGAAAATCTGATTGGCTGACAAAGATATGTTTATTCATAATCTGAATTCTCTTTAGCTGATCATATTATTGTCAAAGGCAACACCGCCACCTACTTACAAAAAGAAGAAGCCACAGCTAAACAGGATTAGGAGAGAAGTCATTTGGCCTCTAAACACTACAAATTAGCCAGGCTGGCTACCACCCAGCATAATTAAATTTACCTGTAACCCTATTTTAGGACGAGAGTGCTACACATGTCTCCCAGTTGATTGGCTGCTGTGGAAGGAGAAAGCTGTGTCTTGGGTCAGAAGGAAGGCTAGCGATTATGAGAAGACCCATCAATATCACAACAAACTATGTGTTTCCACATTTGCAATTACAGTGCCAAGGGAGGGTTGCCATCATCTGCAAAGCTTGCAGAGCAATGAACAAGCTACCCAACTGTCCTTTTTATGTTACAGATTTAAAGTGGACATTTAGTGAAAATCAAACTAAGGCTAAGCCTACTCATACCCCTCATTCTAAGACTATCCTATCCACCCTGTAAAAGAAAAGATGCTTCTACTTAGCTATTCTGAGGCTGCTCTAGTCCAGTCACATGATCTGCTCCCAGTGCCGGATTCAGTATAGAGAAGTTGTAGCCAACAACAGATGCACCATAGTAAACCTATAGGTGACGTCACCACACAGGCATGCAGTAGCAATTGTTGACAATCTCTCCTCTACACTGAAGCTGACGCTGGGACATGACCATGTGACCGGACTGGCACCAGAATAGGTAAGTATACACATCTTTTCTTAGACAGGGTAAATAGAATAGTCTTAGAATTGGGGTGGGAGTAGACATAGCCTTAATTAGATTTTGACTGAAATTCCACTTTAGTCAAACGTACCTATGATCACTTACAGTACACCAATGAAAAAAATAATCATGTGTAAACTGTAGCGTTAAAATGACCAACAGTGATAGACAGGAAAACAAAATAATTCAGTTAGGTTTTCTTAATGCAGACATATCCTTTGGGACGTGCCCTCATTTCATTCTGCATATTTTCCAGGAGGCCATATTGAAGTCACTATGAGCTTGTAAGTTGAAAAACAATACTGAACATATGTAAACATACAGCACTGATTTGTTGTTGATATGGTGACGGCTTAAAGAATAGCAATTCCTTTTAATACAGTTTTTTGTATTTATATACCTTCTTATCTCCCTTCATAGGTTTAGTTATATAATTGCTTTACTCTATTTCTTCACATTCCTTTTGTCATTTACTCATATACAAGGTGAATGGCAAGTTAAATAAATATACTTATTAATGCATATGCTTCACACTCTTCTTATAACAAACTAAAATTAATTAAGTAAATGTCACTTTGAATGAAGTTATTTAAAATAAAGCTCCCGACAAAACAATACATTTATTAATGACTAAATTGTGTACATTTCTTTTAATTGATGATTGCTTTTTGATACTCAGCATGACATTTCTCAGGAAAAGTAATGCGCTGCAAATGCTTTGACCTGTAATAACAACATTGTTATAGATTTTTTTGTCTGTAGGAATGTTAGGAAACTATTGAATACAACTAATGCCGCATACACACAATCGTTTTTTCCGTCAGAATAAATATGACGTTTTTTACGTCAGCGTTCCGACAGAGTTCAACTGAAACTGACTTGCCTACACACGATCACACCAAAGTCCGATTGTTTAGAACATGATGACATATGAAAGAACTAAAAAAAGGAAGTTCAATAGCAAGTAGCCAATAGCTGCCCTTGCTCCGTTTTTGGTCTGTTATAATAGCATACAGACGAACGGTTTTCCCGATAGGAATTGATTCCATCGGAAAGATTTAAAACATGTTCTATTTCTAGGTCTGTCAGAATTTTTGAAAGAAAAAGTCAGATGAAGCCCACACATGATCGGAATATCCAATGGAATGATTCCGTCTGACCTTTTCTGCCAGAAATTCCGGTCGTGTGTACGCGGCATTAGTGTATGTCAAGCCAAAATCTTTTTTCCTAATCTTGAATAGTGTGGGAATAATTAGAACACATGTCAGGTTTTTACTGCTGTCTTGGGGTCCATAAGAGAGATTTTTGTCCTCTTGCTGACTTTTTACCAGGCAGGAAATTATCCAACAGCAACACAGACAGAAATACACATGCATTTTTGTAGATCAGAGGAATGCTAGAAACTCTGTCAGATTTATTTTTCTGTGTCCCTGTTGTAGAGTTTCCTCTATATTCTGTGTGGTAAAACCCTTGTGACTGGGACAGAGGCGAAATTTCTCCAATGGAACCCAGGATAATGGTAAAAATCAGGCAGGTGTTCTATTCCTTCTCTACTCTATAGAATACTAAGAAAAAGGGTTTTGGCTGGACAAACGCTTCAACTGGTCCCATGTACAGTATATGCATTGTCAACTTCCTAAGTTTTACCAAATGCAAATATCCAAATAACCAATAGGAACTTTTTTTTTTCATGGTCAATAGCTTACAAATACTGTATCTTAATGGTGACACTAGCATTGGAAGAAGCTATTCGATCTCAGGTCACTCGAAGAGACATGTGGCCACTCAATGAAGTTGGACTAGAAGCGGGTCAACCTTAAACTGTTTAAGGGGTTTTGTACTGTTAGACCAGTAAGGATGTAGAACTCTCTTTCACAGTCGGTGGTTTCAGCTGTACTGTCTCTAATTTCAAAACATTTTTAGATGGGCTTATTGAACAAATTTGCAGGGATATATGAAGTGATAGAGACATGATAGATAGATAGAAACAACCCCCCACACACCTTCCCACCACCACACCCACACAGGTTGAACTGGATGGACTAGTGTCTTTATTCAACCTTAGCAACTATGTAACTTTGTAAAAGTTTCAAGTTCATATAGCCAAATACTTTATCTTATTCCCTTGATAAGATACTACATCTCCCATTTTAGAGACTATTGTCTATATACTTACATCATCAGAGGCTGGTTCTAACCTTTTTGAGGGTCATTTTTTTAGAATGATCGATAAAATGTAATGTAATGTTATAATTCAGGTCAGGCAAGCAAAAGTGATGCAATCCAGAAGCCAGCCTCATACCTAACCTAGCATTCTGCATATTTTTGGGGGGACAGTGACTAGCTAGGCAGGATCAAGATGATGACAATTGTTATAACATAACACAGAGAAATGGCTAGGCATGCATGTGACCCATAACAAGAAGTTTCTCCTCCCGCTGGTGAATAGGGACAAGGTAGGTGGATCAAAGGAAGGAGATGGAGTTGTTTAGCCATAACACTATAAAATGCAGCCACAACATATAAGCATGACAAGGAAAGTCAAACAAACAAGGCAATAAAATGTAATTAAAATAAATTACGAAATACAAACTGGACTTTTTCAAGTTATCGCTCTTGCTCCGAGGGGAGAAAAACTAGGCACTATCTTCTCTAAAGAACAATGGCTACAAGCTATCAAAGTCAAATATACAGTACTTCTTCTAGATGTGTTAATCACTTGCCAACCACCACACGAATATGTACGTCGACAGAATGGCACAGACAGGCAAATGGACATACAGGTACGTCCCTTTAAATTTGTCGCCGTGTGGTCATGCGTGCGACCCTGCTGCAAGCTCCATGAGTGTGATTGTGGGTCCCGCGGACTCGATGTCCGCGGGTATACCCGTGATCGTCTCACGGAGAGGAAGAACGGGGAAATGCTGATGTAAACAAGCATTTCCCCATTCTTCCTAGTGACAGGACACTGATCACAGCTCCCTGTGATCGGAAGCGATGATTAGTGTCGTGACACACGTAGCCCATCCCTCCTTTAGTTAGAACACATCCCTAGGACACACTTAACCCCTGCAGCACCCCCTCCTGGTTAACCACTTCACTGCCAGTCACATTTACACAGTAATCAATGCATTTTTAATTGCACTGATTGCTGTATAAATGTGAATGATCCCAAAATAGCACCAAAAGTGTCCGATGTGTCCGCCATAATGTCGCAGTCACAATAAAAATCACTGATCACCGCCATTACTAGCAAAACAAAAATTATTAATAAAAATGCCATAAAACTATCCCCTATTTTTTAGATGCTATAAGTTTTGCGCAAACCAATCAATAAACGCTTTTTGCATTTTTTTTTACCAAAAATATGTAGACCAATACATATCGGCCTAAACTGAGGGAAAAAAAATTTATATATTTTTTGGGAATATTTATTATAGCAAAAAGTAAAAAATAATGCTTTTTTTTTCAAAATTGTCGCTCTTTTTTTGTTTATAGTGCAAAAAATAAAAACCGCAGAGGTGATCAAATACCACCAAAGAAAGCTTTATTTTTAGGGAAAAAAAGGAGGTCAATTTTGTTTGGGAGCCACATCGCACGACCGCGCAATTGTCAGTTAAAGCGACGCAGTGCCGAATCGCGAAAAGTGCTCTGGTCTTTGGCCAGCCAAATGGTCCGGGGCTTATGTGGTTAAACATTGGGAAATTTTGCAAACTTTTAGTAAGATGGTACTTGATCCCTGCTCAGTTACCTTTTACTCCGCTAAATCTCCATATTGAGAGGTTGCGGACAAATAATGAACATACATCCTTACTAACAGTATTCTCAGTTTTGGGCATCTGTATTCAAGCTTATGGCAGACATTATCTGAATGTGTATGGAACAGTTGTAGCTCATTCTTTTTGCTTCCAGGCTATTTATAGCAAGCCATTGGGGATTAACTGCAGCCTCATCAATCTCAGAAGTTATTCACAGAGTCAACACACACTGAGTGCATAAAAAATGATTGGCTTTTGGATGAAACTGAGAGGCTAAATTTCATAACTATTGGCAAGTGTGGCTTGCAACAGTCCAGAGACAAACATGGATCTCTTTAAAAAACTTTGGTTAATAGTTATTAATATTTACGTTTGTTAACATCTTCAGAGTCATAGTTGTTATTTGATTTTTCCTCTCCTTCCCACTATTCCTCTGTTGGTTTATACATCTGCCTTTATTAGCATAGAAAATTTACTTTTTTATCGTTCTTTCCCAAACATAATTACTTTTTTCCGTTGGAGAAGCTCCCTATACTATGCATAGTTACATAGTTACATAGTTAGTCAGGTTGAAAAAAGACACAAGACCATATAGTTCAAACAATAAAAAAAAGGGATCATACAATCCCATATACACAATCCTTCACCCATAGTTGATCCAAAGGAAGGCGAAAAACCCTAGCAAAGCATGATCCAATTTGCTACAGAAGGGGAAAAATTCCTTTCTGATCCCCAGAGAAGCAATCGGATTTTCCCTGGAACAACCTATAAATAGTAGTCTCCAGGTATATCATGTACATTACGGAAAGAAGTCAGGCCCTTTTTAAAGCAATCTACTAAGCTGGCCAGAACCACCTCTGGAGGAAGTCTATCGATCTACTCCCATTTTTACAGCTCTTACGGTGAAGAAACCTTTCCGTAAAGGACTTATGTTACATAACTGACAGCTTGAACCTTGGGTCGAGAACTCAGAATCTTGATCAGTCTATGCAAAAAAGGGAGAAAGGCTGGTGCCATGAAAGTCAGCTAAAACATAATTTTATTATTGCATGCAGGTGAACATCAGTCAAAAAATCCAACACGTTGTCTGATGGTGGAGGGATGAATCATGTGAATTGTGATTCACCTCTGGATCCCTTTTCATACACGTGGATATACTATGGACTTCTCTGGGCTCTCTGGCTTTTTATGAACTTTATGGCTTAATGACTTGATTCAGTTATACCGTCCTTCTTGGATGTTAAGTTAGTATATTTCTATTTTTAATGTGTTGTGTCCTATTGGTTGCGCTGCACTCATTTGTCTGTACACAGATCTTTATGGGGTTTCGGTGATTTACCTATCAGTGTTCAGCCAGCAACTTTGTTTCCATTTGTTTTTAGATTATCATTCTTTACAATATTGTGTTTGCAATGATTGATCAATTTATTATTTTTCCTCTCCTCTCCATTGCCCCTTTCTGTGGGGGTCTCCCAAGGCTCTGTTTTTGGACCCCTTCTCTATCTACACCTCCTCCCTTGGTCACTTGATAACTGCCCACGGCTTCCAATACCACTTATATGCCAATGACACCCAAATCTATCTGTCTACTCCTCACCTCACTGCTTCAGTCTCCTCTCACATTACTAACTTACTAACTGACATATCAGCATGGATGTTGCACCACTTCCTTAAACTAAATCTCTCTAAAACTGAGCTATTAATATTTCCCCCCTGCACATGCCCCCCTCCAAAATCAACAATGCAACCATCAGGCCCTCCCGTCACACCAGGGTACTAGGTGTAATCCTAGACTTTGACTTGTCATTTCAGCCCCAAGTCCAATCGTTGTCAAAAGTTTGTAGAATTCACCTCCGTAACATCTCTAAAATTCGCCCCTTTTTATCAAATGAAACCACCAGGCTCCCCATTCACTCCCTTGTTATCTCTCGCCTCAACTATTGTAACTCCCTTCTCATTGGCCTGCCTCTCCATAGGCTATCCCCTCTTCAGTCTATCATGAATGCTGCTGCCAGACCTATCCACCTTACCAACTGCTCAGTGTCTGCCAACCCTCTCCTCCAATCCCTACACTGGCTCCCAATCACCCAGCGAATTAAATTCAAAATGCTAACCACAACATACAAAGCCATTCACAACTCTGCCCCAAGCTACATCACCAAACTTGTCTCCAAATATCACCCAAATCGTCCTCTCCGCTCTTCTCAAGACCTCCTACTCTTAAGCTCTCTCATCTCCTCCTCTCATGCTCATCTCCAGGATTTCTCCAGAGCCTCTCCCATTCTCTGGAACTTGCTACCTCCACTGGTCTGACTATCCCCTACTCTTGCTACCTTCAGGTGATCCCTGAAAACTCATCCCTTCAGGGAAGCCTATCAAGTCTTCAACTAATCTCCTACCACTTCCATCAGCTCATTCCCCACAGTCACAACCTTTTGTACCACCTGCCCCACCTTATTAGATTGTAATCTCTTCTGAGCAGGGCCCTCTTAATCCTCTTTTATTGTATTGTAACTGTATTGTCTCCTTTTATATTGTAAAGCACTGCGTAAACTGTTGGCGCTATATAAATCCTGTATAATAATATAATAATAATATTATTTAATACTATAGGTTAACAACATTTTACCAGCAGGGGAAATAAAATAAGGGCAGCCTCTGCATGGTGTACCTCTTACAAAGAATCCTGTGCAAACAGCCAAACCAATGGATGTTCAGTCCTTATCCAAGTGGGGGGGTGAGTGTGCACCCCTCTATTCCCAATTCATACCAGATCACATGTCATCAACGTGGGGAGGAACCTTGCAATGGAGGACCCCCTGTCAAAGCACCTTGCCCCATGTTGATGAAGACAAGGGCCTCTTTCCCGCTACAGTAGCCCAGTGGTTGTGGGGGTATGAGGGTGGAAAATTGTCAGAATCCAAAAGCCTCCTTTTTTTTTTGTTAAACTATCCCCTATCTCATTTACACTAAAATCTTTCAATAAATCTTTCAAAGGCAAAAACACATGATTGAATTTAGGCATAATTAATACATTTTAGTCACTCTATATCATTTTTATAAATATACAGGTTGCATCATCTCAAAGTGATTAAATGCGTGTGGCTTTGGTCAAGCTGTAAAGCAGGAAAAAAATGTTGTCTGACACACAGAAACAACCAAGGTGACTGAAAAAATAGATTCACAAAGAGTGAACAAATTTCTACAACAAAGAAATATTCTTGTCAATGCTAAGAAACATTTTAACCAGGTCATTTAGTTTGTGAATGCTTCCATGCCAAGAAATCCTGCAAATGGTTCTCTACACTCAATTACCAGTCTATATATCTAAAGTGAGAGGGTTGGGATGGCAGCTTTTAATGGGCTGCAAAGCACTGTTCTGCTTGATGCACAGATGAATATATCACAAACGATGAGCTTTCCATCACGGAGAAAGCCATGCTGCTCTCTCTATTGTGGCAGCACATAAAGTCATAAAAGCTTGGGAAATATGAAGCTTAATACAGCTTTTTCAAGCATCAAGGATGATCTATTTGCCTCCGCTGATAAATAATAAGGTGAAAGAAACCACCAGATTATCCAGTATTGTGTACAAGTACATTAACTTATCATTATGGTAAGCATCCTATAAAGTTTCATTGTTGCACCTAACAGTAGTTTATGAAAATAGTGAAGCAAGATCAGCCGTCAAAAAAAAAAAAAGAAGTTAATGTAGTAAGGTCTTAATGGCCACCTCCATCTTAAGGGTCTTACTATTTGTCATGTCGAAAAACCACAGCTATCAAAGGAGTTAGTATATTAGCTTGTCAAATGCTGCTCTTCCACCCTTCCTGCATAGAACAAATAATTTACAGAGTAAAAAGCATTGCCCCTGACATGCAGTCTGTTGTGCACACAGGTACTTAGTGTTGGCTCTTGCCTTGTTATTTTTGGCATGTGAATTGACAAGCATGCTCCAGGCTTTAACAAACCAGGTTTCCTGTTTTGTGGTGAACAGAGGTAAGCAAGAGCGTGTCAAAAGGAGACCTCAGAAAATGTCTGGTTTCAGGAGACCAGTTATCATATAACTAATTTACTAAATGATACAGCATATCAACACATTTCACATTGTAACCTTGACAGGTGAAAATTTGTGTTTTCCAAGATTAAATGGTTTTTTTCCTGTCTGTGTCCTTTTTCACTTCTCATCCTGCAGAAGCAATGAGATTTGATACAAAATCACCCCAAATAAAGGGAAATCCTCCTTTAGAGCTTCACACTTTCAGCAACTCTTGCTGTTCCTATGAAAAGTGATTCACGGTTGACCATCATGGCACAACAAGCATTTGCAGGGCAGTTGCATTGTGGCCCCAAACAGTACTTCCCACCAAGTGCAACAATGGGTATAGTTTTTGCTTCAGCATTAAAGCAATCATTACAGCTGCTTAGTCATACTTGCAGCAGGCTTTGCAGTCCCCCTGAAAAGTAATTTGTGGTGGTGGCATAACCATATGCATTACACATGATTGCAGGGCAGTTGCATTGTGGCCCCATTCAGTACTTAACACCAATTGCAACATGGGGTAGCAAAGCAAAGCATCACAGCTTCTATGTGTACAGCCCTGTCCAGCTGCCATGTCAGCTTAAATCTCTATTGACCTCCTGTGACCTCCCGTGTGAGCCCATAGACTGCGGCCACAATTTAACACTCTATATTTGTTCTGGTGACAACTCAAAATTTTTGATTTCCCACCACTTTCAGACTCAATGACAGTGGTCACCAGAACAAAGATAGAGAATGAAAATTTCCCTAGCAAGGATAGAAAAAGCAATAGAGACCTAAAGGTGTTCTAACCCGATATCACTGTATTCAAGGTTAAAAAAATATGCTTTGGTTTTAGAAAGGCTTTAATGCATGCTTTCCACTTTCTTTTACCATTTTACTTAATATTAAAGCCATTTTTTAAAAATTATAGATTTGTATGGGGGTGGTACCTCTTTAATGTTTTTATTGCTGCTTGTAGTCCTATTGAGCAGAATTACTCTTCCTGACAACCTACCATAAGAACAGTAAGGGCCTATTCACACTGACAATGTGCATGTTTTTACGTGTTTCTGGAACACATGGCAAAGAACCTGCTCTACATGCATTGTAAAGCTTTAATTGTAATAGCACCCCAACCCATTGTACAGTAAAGCACAATGCACTGTAGCATGCCGCATTGCCCATGTATTGTAGTGCATTGATTAGCCAAAAAAGGGTCATGTATTTTTGTTTTCATTCATTATAGTGCATAGTTATGAATGCTTTACCACAACACACCTAAACACATGCCTTAACACACATGCATTAGTGCATTACAATGGAATGCTTAAAAGAGAAGTATGGAGCTTGGGATTTTTGCAGATTTATACTTACCTAGGAGGATGCAGCATCGATCCAATGCTACATCTGTCTCCCGCCGGCTCTAACACTGAGAACCGAGCGATCTAACACCATAGATTGCTTCATTCTCACAGCTGCTCAAGCAGTCACAGCTCTCTGCTCTGCTCCCTCCTCGCTCACTGGAGCGCTGGGCTGTAAAGGGGGTGGGAGTGACTGGCTTGGGCTCCCAGTGGCTCACTGAGAGGCTAAGCAGGATGCCGGGTTTGTGACATCAACAGACAGCAGACTTCAGCCTGCTGTCTGCTGAAAATGGGTCACAGGAGTGCAAAATGTACTGCACTCTTGTGATCCACAGGAGAAATACAGCCAAACAAGCTTTCATTTAAGTGTGAGTGGGCCCCAAATGATTGTATATCTCCTTGAAGGGGACTAATTGAAAAAGAGACAGCTATAAATAGATAAAATATATCATGTGTCTTCCTGTATTGATGATACCTAGACACTGTTATTTTGTTATTCTGATGTCAGATAGGAATTGTGGGAAAATATCTACCCAATAATAACACAAACAGAAATTCTGACTTTTTCCACTTTATTAAAAAAAACACAAAAAAAAACTCCAAAACAAAACAAAAAATAATTTTTGTTTTGGGTTGTGTATAAGTGGCTGTAAACCCTTACATATACCCAGTGAAGTGACAGGCCTCAGATGATACACAGAGGAAACAAGTTCTCCTACGTAAATTGTACCTGTTTATCTGCAGCTCTCTCTTCTCTACAGCCTTCTGAAACACACACAGATCAAAGGCTATATCTCAGTTCCAGCAGGATGTCCCACCCTGCACGGCATAGAGAGGACAGTTGAGAGTAATCTGAGACCTGAGTGGAGGGAAAAGATTACCTTTACACTCATAGGGAAACATGCACAACTATGTGCTGAAGAAGGTATCAAGACTGTTGCCTGAGTTTCTGTGATGTTGGGATAACCTGTCAGAAGTGACTAGTGTAGATAGCAGAGGGGGGGGGGGGAGAGGAGAGAGGAGACAGAAATCACACTTGTTGCTTTGGATAGATGCTAGTACACATTATAGAGGTGTTCTGTTCATTTTTATTTTCAGAGATTTATTGCCACTTTCACACATACTGTATGATATAAGCAAAACAGCAAGACAAAAGTAAAGTTAAAAACGTGTAACTGTGTGCACTTTTCACAAGATGTTCACTAATGATTTATGATATAAAAAAATACCAGGACACTTTACATCAAAGTTTACCCACATACTGTATATTGAAGACAACATCTCAAATTCAGTTTTGTTCTGCCCGGCATTCATTATTAATTGGGTGTGTGGTTTTGGCAACTTCTGATTTTAATGCTGCAATTTGAATGCTTATTAATTTATGTGATGTTCTTCTTAGTAGCCAAAGCATGTTTTAGCTGAACCACTGTCAACATATTTTATTAGGCACTTTTAATTTATTTTTGAAGTAAAAGGTCTGAAGAAAACACCACATCCTATAACAAAAGACAATACTTTTTCATGTGCTGCAGTTTTTATTTATCATACCAATATACTGTAAATATAAGTCTAAAATAGAAATAACAGCTGTCTATATTGCATATGACACTATATACATGAGTCTTTTGCTTTATGGCTGTAACTGTGTTGTGATTTCAGTTTTCCTTATTTGTTGCAGGTTGTGGACAACACAGCTTGGCATTATGGATTTATTATTATGTATATGAGGTATATGATATATGAGAGAAAAGATTAATCCCTCAAATGAATTCAATGTAGGTTAATTAGTTTGCATTTATTGATAATGACATTTAGTTATGTGATATATTACTTCTTTATGCAGAGATTAACTACACATTTGCCTGTTTTTTTTCCCATAATGTTCTATATTATCAACTACACAACTGATATATTCAGCTCTTTTGACTCTCCAATGCTATAATAATGTGTAGTGCTTCTTTGGATTTGAGTCTTCAGGAAAATAATCTTTTATAAAATTGCAAACCAGGGGAAGGAACTGTTCAGCCTTCTTATGAGTTGAACATGTGCCATGGAACGTGTGAGTCTTATGCCGCGTACACACGAGCGGACTTTACGGCGGACTTTGCCCGGCGGATTTTTCGACGTACTTTACGACGGACTTTTTGAATGAACGGACTTGCCTACACACAATCCACCAAAGTCCGTCGAATTCATACGTGATGACGTACGACCGGACTAAAACAAGGAAGTTCATAGCCAGTAGCCAATAGCTGCCCTAGCGTGGCTTTTTGTCCGTCGAACTAGCATACAGACGGCGGACTTTTCGACCGGACTCGATTTCAACGGATAAATTTTAAACAAGTTTCAAATCTAAGTCCGTCCAACTTTTGAGCAAACAAAGTCCGCTGGAGCCCACACACGATCGAATTGTCCGACGAAATCCAGTCCGCCGGGCAAAGTCCGCCGTAAAGTCCGCTCGTGTGTACGCGGCATAAGAGCAGCTGCCAATAAAATTACCCTATATCCATGAAACAGTACTAAGGCTCATGTACCACTGAGCAAGTGTGTCTTATAGACAAGCTTGGTAGCTCACTAATCTGTAATTGTATTTTCAAGAAACCCTCCCTATCATCACACTAAAATTTTATACATATACTGTGATTTGGGGTATTTTAGCTCATTGGTAGGGCCAAACAGTAAGTCCACTCCACTCCACTCCACAAAGTTCATTTTAGGGCTTTTTCTGCCCACTTTTATTGAAGAAAGTTAAGATTCTTAGCAGAATTATTTCCCTTGCAGGGGTTCCCACAATCAATATGTCAAAACAAACAGTACCCCACCTCGTAGCTATTCTTTGCAGTATCTCTGGATAGGCCTCCTGCCTTGGACCTTCAGACCTTCAAACACAGTGCTCGTGCACTAACCACTGAACCTTCCTCTGCTCTGACTTTTTCTTCTGCAGCTCCCTTGCACAGAATGACCCCTTGGGGGGGGGCACAAACCTCTACTTCCAGCTCTAAAATAAGCCCAGTGCACACCTGGTTCATTAGTGTGTCCGTTTTCTGCAAAACCTGGCCTAAACTGCCGATATAAACAGTGGCATGGGCTCGCTTCTCTACAATATATATAAAACAACAATTATTATATACATATAGTTTGCTCCATTCACATTACCAATACTTTCGTTTTACAGCTAATTCTTCAGAAGCCGTAGAAGAAACTATGAGCAAAGGTTTGGCTAGAACATCTCCTGTTTGCCTTTCATTGAGCACCCAGATTTACAGGGCGTTCGGCAAGTGTTTGCACTGCTGAATGCCCTGCAATGCACTGCACACTGCACAGTGTATTCTAAGCACTAAAAAGGGAAAACTTTGCCCAATCAGGGTGCAGTTCCCTTTGTTTTCTCTGACAGACAACTAGGGATGAGTCCGATGTTTGAGTCGAACGTAAGTTTGACTCAAACATCAGGTGTTCGCCCGTTTTTTTTTTTTTTCAGAGAGCTTAACCTGCAATTCACAAAAATGCATAGATGGATACTGTACCATTCAGTACAATGATTTTTTATATTTTATATTTGTATTTGTATATTTATGATTTTGTTTCATTTCAAAATACAGGCAAATTATAGAAATAGACCCTCAAATACTATTAAAATACAGTATTACTAATAGAGGATGAAAAATAAATTAAAGTAAACTTCTAACTGATCCTGCCAATCTCTGTATACAATCCCTGCTAGCTCTGTATATATTAATCGACAATATGAAGCATCAAGCTAAAAACACAAGTTATTTTGTTCCTCAAAGGAGCATGCAGAGCATTGCACCTGCAATCATTAGATTATGAGTATAATCTCAGGCTCCTGCAAACTCTCAAGATAGCTGTCCACTCACACATTGTACGGGTAGACAGTCACTTGAAAACAGGAAAATCAATGGACTACAAGGACGCTCACTAGCATCCTCGCAGTTCATTAAAAACTACAAGCCACCAGCCGCAATGGCTGGAGGTACTTTTAGGCATTCATTCAAAGGAAATTGAATGAATGACGGGGCCATTTGGGTGAAGCCCTGCACAGCCACCCCATTTCGAATTGTGATAGCGGGTGCGGGGGGAAGATCCCTGACCCACTGTCACAGGGAGGGGGGATTGAGAGGGAGAGGCTGCAGATGTGGAACATGTCACATGTTCCATCCTAAAGGAAGGATGACTGAAGGATGATTTAACCACTTCCCTACCTGCCCATAGTCATATGACATCCGCAGGTAGTATATAGGAACACCGATCAGTCTCCTCCCCTAGCAAGTCCCATCCCCCCACAGTTAGAATCATTCCTTAGGTAACACATTTAACCCCTTAATCGCCCTGCCAGTGACATTTACACAGTAATCAGTGCATATTTATAGCACTGATCGCTATATAAATGTCAATGGTCCCAAAATAGTGTCAAAAGTGTCTAATCTGTCCACAGCAATGTCACAGTCATGATAAAAATCACATATCACCGCCATTACTAGTAAAAAAAAAAATGCCATAAACCTATCCCCTATTTTGTAGGCGCTGTAACTTTTGCGCAAACTAATCAATATACACTTATTGTGATTTTTTTTACCAAAAATATGTAGAAGAATACATATTGGCCTAAACTGAGGAAAAAAAAATGTTTTTTTTTTAAGTTAGGATAAATATTATAGCAAAAAGTAAAAATATTGTTTTTTTTTGCAAAATTGTCGCTCTTTTTTTGTTTATAGCATAAGAAATAAAAACCACAGAGGTGATCAAATACCACCAAAAGAAAGCTCTGTTTTTGGGGAAAAAATGATAATAATGTCATTTGAGTACAGTGTTGCATGATCGCGCAATTGTCATTCAAAATGTTACAGCGCTGAAAGCTAAAAATTTGCCTGGGCAGGAAGGCTGTGAAAACACCCTGTATTGAAGTGGTTAAAAGCTTCAATAAAACTTGCTGAAAGCTCTGCAAATACTTTTTTAAAGCTTACTGTTAACACTGCTCTTATACAAGCTGAAGCCTGTGTGAAATGGGCCATAGACCTCAATGGAGCTTCTGATAAGGTCTGCCTAAAAAACCTTATCAGAAAGCCTGTATGAAAGTGCAGGTGCTGGGTTTCCAGTGGTTCCCCTGTGCCTTTAAGAAGGGATTGGCTCCCTCCAGGCTCACCTTCCCTCTATCTATCCATTATTATGCATGTGTTTCTACTATGGAGGCTCTCAAAAATGTATAGGTTAGGACTGCAGATAAAAACTGGGGTGCTGTGAAGTGGCTCTGCAGCCTACCCATGTATTTGCAAATATGTGCAAACTAAAACCCCTGGTTTTAATGCATACTGTTAGACAAGGCAATTTGGTTGCTTGCAGGCTGGTTGGTCAGTTGAGCTGGGAATTTTCTTTGGTTTTGTTTGACGTGCGTCTCCCTTCCATGTGCTCCTTGCTGTGAAGGCCAGTTATAGGTGGGGGCAGTGGCCATTAGTTTGTTCCGTATGAAAGGAGCCCTACACAGCGCTCATGTGTGGTGTGTATCAGAGCACATAGAAGACAATTGTTTTCATCTATGTGCACCATGCTCTGCATATCTTATGTGTGGTGGTTTGCACTGTGTAGGGGCAGTGCAATGTGTTTCTCAATACTTTTTTAACTTTATTAGTGAAACAAAAAAAGTGGACCTCACCTCAGTGTACACGCTGCTGGAAATTGAAAACTGGCAGGTATGTATTTTATTGTGAAAGAGACATTGTAGGTCTTCTCTGCAATAAAGAGCTGCCTGTTAGCATTTTTTATTTATTTTAGAATTTAGTTACACTGTAAGGGCTGGCTCAAACTGGAATGTGTGCATGTGAGTGTGTAAGTTTTTCACAGCCAGTTAAAATAACAAAAGCATTTTTTTTTTAAAGTTAAAAATTAGGGCAGTCATGACATTAACAATTGCACCACACCAAATTGCAAGATACTGCGGTACCATGTGGACTGCTGACTGCAAACGCTGCTAGATGCATTTGGACTTCCATTGATAATTAATGGTACCCATATGAGTCTAGCAAGGTCAGTGCATTCCCGTGCAGTGTGGGAAACACACATAGAAATGTGTTTGTCTGGCACTGCAGAGACTCTTGAGTTAATAGGCCTTATGTGCAGCTGTAATACTGTATGTGTTAATGTTTTTTATTAAAGTTTACAAAAGTATACAACAAAAAGTCACAAAGCCCTGCCAGTGTAAAACAAGATTTTGATTAAAAAGGTAAAAAGCACAATACAAGGGTCGCAGAATGAGTACACGTACAAAATCCTTATACACGTGAGAAATAGAACATAAAGAGATAGACACATTATGGTGTGGCAGTTACTGTCAATCACAGGATGCCCAAAAAGCAACCATATCTATTATCATCTTACGATAGATAACTACCATAAATCATACCCTAGAAATCAAAAGGTCTGCTTGATGACTGGTGTAGGCAGTGAAACCAGACCATGAACCATTACAATGGTCAATAATTAATAAAAAAAAAAGTTAGGCAAAAGAAAAGAAAGAAGAAAAAACGGGGGGGGGGGGGGCAAACTATACTTAAGGACACACAAAGGAGTTGAAGTCAGATCAATAATTGAAATGGCACCATACTGTTTAGTAACTCTTCAGATTAAGATAGTGGGGAGCAACTCCAGAGAAGATGTAAGTATTGCATCATAAGTTGCTTATTGTTTTGGATTCCTCTTGGGAACATTAAAAAAATAACCTGGAGTTGGGTTTTATACTTGTTACTTTGTACTTTGTGTATTTCTGTTACTCAAGATGTCATGTAACTATGAAAGCTATTATTCTCTTTGTTTTGGTAGATTAGCATAATCATGAGGTCAGCTCTTCACACACAACTGTGATGTAGTGTTACTATTGCTTCATGAATTTTTCTTGCATTTAAAGGAGAAGTATGGTCAAAGCTTTTTTGGCTATACGTCTCCTGTGGGTCACAGGAGTGTGTGCAGGTAGTTCTGCGATATCACAGAGCCGATCCAGGCTCTAAATACCCATATAGTCGGGATCCACCCAGATGTCTGGACAGACAGCTGGCTCAGGCTCTCAGCAAGCTGCTGAGAGCCTGAGCCAGCCCCTCCCACCCCCTCCACAATCCAGCTGAGTCAGAGCCCAGCAACCAGTTGTGTTTGATCACTCAGTTCTCAGCCTTAGAGGTGGCAGCTAGGATCAGTGCTGCTGCTATCTAGGTAAATATGATATTTTTTTTTAGATTCCTGTACTTCTCTTTTAATTATATTGTATAAGGTATATTTATGAAAAGTTATCAAATACAGAAACATTCACTAGCATATCTATGGCAACAATTCCTGAATTTTTAAGATGGCTAACATGCTCTGGGCAATTATTAAATCCAAAAAATGCCAGTCAATGTTTGAAAAAAATTAGCTGCTTTACAAAAATGAATGTGGGATCAGCAAACATATTGTTGGTTGCCTGCATGGTGTTGAACACACAATTTGGATTATTATAGATTTTTTTAATTACAATCCTACGACCAAGAACACCAGACAGGAAAAATGGTATCCTTATCGGGGTGGGGGGGTGCATTTGTCTCCTGGCCATGCTGAGACTATATAAACCTATTTGCCCTTTAGAAGTGTGAGGTTCTCCAAAAAAAAAGTACAATTCTCCGATGCTGGTTCCGCTGGTTCAGATGCCAGCAGTAGTGACAACATTGGGGGATTATGTCCAACCCTATAACAAAAATGGAAGGCCATGCTTTTATAATTTTATGTAAAAACAAGTTATTCAAAACACCCCTCCTCAAGTGCTCAATGTATGTAAATTACTAAAATGCAATCATTTTACACATGAATCTAGTGAATGTCAAAGCAAAATGCAGTGAATAGATAGTAACACAGTAACCAGCAAAAGTGCTTTGCAAATACAGTATCCCAGGGAATGTGTGGAAAATATGTTAATAATAATTATGTTCCAGTAATCCCATATTTAGGTTTTGGTTACAGGGTTATCTGTTTTGCCTATGTTTAGTCCAATTTCAGATTTGTAATGCAGCGCTGGGAGGGAATACCCAGCATGCTCCTCTGTTACACTTTAATGTAAGGTCATGATAATCAATTTATCACCATACATACCCTTTAGAATCATATCTTTCATTAACACAGATTAAAGATATTATTTATATTACAAATTCACTAGATGGCGACATTCCTTGTACAATGTTTCCAACCACTACCTCAACAAACTGGTTGTATTTCAAAATGAAGTTTAACTTCCCTACAGAGGCCATCAAATACTTTGGCTGGAAGTCAATAACTCCCTAGAAGAGTTTTGTAGTATCCAGGTCACTAAATGAATTATAAAACTCATAAACAAACAACTACTCTAAGAAGAAACAGTGTAACAGGATACTGGAATCAGTACCCAAAGTGCTAGAATCCGACAGTGAGACGTTCATGCTTTTTGGATTAGAGTTTGAAAGACAATAAAAAATCTATTGCTACACAAATAACCCATGTACGTTTTTTTTTTTTTTTATTATTATTATTATGTTTCATTGAGAAGAAAAATGAATGGTACACCTGATTATATGTTATGTTGCTCACCGGCCAGAAGGAAAAACAGTTTATAAATGCAATGTTAAATTCCCAATGGGGCTTAGTGCTTTGGAATTATTAACAGAGACTCCACTAATAATATGAAAAGGAAAAAGGAAGAATGAACTCATGTTTATTAGTAATCAAAGCATTTTCTGAATCTGTAAGCAGTTTGCACATCTTTGGGGTTCTGTTAAAGCTAATGCAAACACAATTATCGGTCATTATCAACTATTCAGTCAAACATTGACATCCAATAATGACCTATACACTTGAGGATAGACGTGACTTAAAAAGACAAAGTATTGTACAGAAGATAAATACACTAGTTTACAATTACCATTCTAGAAAAATATAAAAGGCTGACCTGCCTGTATAATTGCACTATTTATTTTGGTATTTATATTGTAGCTGTAACTAAATGCAACAACCAATACCAAATACCATTTTGCTTGGCTCAACATAATAATAGTATTGAGTAACTCATGAATAATCCATCCTGCATACTTGAAACCCAATAGCATACTGTATATCAAGACATTTGCATCCTATATAATGTTTAATGCACAAACATCACTTTGACACATCCAGATGTGGTATGAGTCCAGAAACATGTGTAGAAAATGGGGGTGCGCACAGTTTTGCTAGGAGCTACATACTATGAATAAACCCTACATACAGGCATAAGATGCAAAAATATGGCTGTTGGTTGATCTTACTCATAATGAGGAAACACCACCCATCGTATTGCATTGCAATAAGCATCTAAAATGGTCCCAACAGATAATGATAGAAGCAGAGGGGACTTGCTATAAAAACATTAAGGCTACAGTCGAGTGAGTCAAGTAATTCAACAAGTGGCTGTCCTGTTGATATGTTTCATCCTAGAGCTTTGTTGGAATTAACCCAGCTTTCAATGGATCTGAACTATGACTATCGAATGCACTGAGTGTTTCACCTGGAAAGTTATTATAATCCCCTTTTGATGGTTGACTCCATTCAGCTTCAAAGACATGATACCTGGTAACAAGATCACAAATGCATGGGATGGTCAAAAAGCTACTTACCCTGTTTCCCCGAAAATAAGACCTAGCGTGATTGTCAGTTATGGCTGCAATATAAGCCCTACCCCCCAAGTAAGCCCTAGTTAAAGTCCTTGTAGGTCTTATTTTCAGGGTAGGGCTTATTTTTGGGGAAACAGGGTAGGGCTTATTTGGGGGGTAGGGCTTATATTGCAGCCATCACCGACAATCATGCTAGGTCTTATTTTCGGGGAAACAGGGTATATATTTTTGAGAGGAGGTCTCTCTATATTAACGGTTTGATTTGCAAATATACAATAGATCTAACCAATGCTTCTTAATAGACACTTGAGCTGTAGGCCTATGAAAAATAAGGGAATTTCTATATTGGACATTTTATATTTAGAAATGAACATTGATTTGATTGCCATAACAGGTCCATGTACATGTAACCTAATGTACAAGCTTTTTTATTATAAAAATGGGTAATCTGAATAATAAGCCGCCCTTAATTCAAAACTACCCCCACTGCGCCAGTAAATAGAGCATAAAACAATCAGGAATGAGGTCCAGTGAATGGCCCACTCAATGTGCAACAAAACATATAAAACCACTCAATAAAAAGTGAAAGAGAGCTGCCCCTTTAAATGACTATAAAACTTGAATATTATCTCACATTTTAAAAGATATAAACCAGCAGTAAAACCAATGTAATTCACAGCATAATTCAGTGTATCCACTGAATTTGAACACACCAAAGTAACTATCTGGTAGTTTCTTCTTGTTTGGCAACCCAGAGTGTAGAGACCCTGGATTAAGGGGCAAGAGGATTGATATGTGATATATTTTATATAATTTTTAAATAAAGATCAAAAAAATTTTTTTTAAGTGTTTTACATATAGGTTTTTATCTTGGTCATTATAAGTACTCATTGGCGAAGCAGTCCTGAACAGTGGGGGAGAGTGATGACCCAGGTTTGAGTTTCATTACTAAATAATATCCTTGCTGAAGGGGAGAAGTTTATAGGAGCTCAATAGGTTGTCATTAGCATTAGTTTCGTCATATATGTGTAGATATAGAGATGGTACAGTTTGATAATCCATGTACTATATGACACGGAATTTTAATGCAGTATATTTAATTAAATAGATTCTCACCATGTTATTAGACTCTAGGTAAACTGTGAATGAGGGGACATTCGTAGGATTTTTTAATGATTTTTATTTTATTTTAGTACATTCACACTGTTTTGGTATTTTATTTCACATGTAATTTATTGTGGGTATATGTTCATCCAGTGGTGTGCTATTCCATTAATCGAAGTGCAAACTTTTGATTTAGGTAATTATAGACCGGTATATTTGAGATGAGATATCGTCAGGTATATATAAATTAGGTATACTTCAGATGTGGCCATAGCAGTAATGCTGTGATCACTTACACTGTTATGCAGAATTTACTAAGGTTGAGCCATCCATATAAGATATATGTTGCAATCAGTCCACAGTTAAGTAAAGGCAAACCGCATCCCTGTACAGCGGCGCGCCGTAGTCTCTATTCTATTATCGGAGCGGGGACACGAGATGTGCGCATGCGGACTCACCAACCTATGGGAAGCCAGGGAGGAGGAGATATAAGGGATGAGGGGCAGCCTGGTTAGCCAATCCCATGAATAAGTCTAATCTATGACGAAACATGTCGGGGGCGTGGCTATGAGATGTGACGAGCAACGCTGAGAGCCGCACTATAGGAAGGAGAGTTTGTTATTGCACGGCGCGCTACGGAGGGGGGTGAGAGAGACCGTGAGTCCTAGCATCAACACACCTCGGGTCCGCCGTGACCACTTGTTGTTCTGAGTGTATCCACTGAATTTGAAGTTGCTGTGAATTACATTGGTTTTACTGCTGGTTTATATCTTTTAAAATGTGAGTGTTTCCATTGAAGATTGTAGTGGTTTTAAATAAACGTGCCATGCTGGTTTACGCTATGTGAGTTCTTCAAATTCTTTTACATGTGGAATGATTCTAAACACTGTGGAATTACTGCTTATTGGATCACTCTGGAGTGTGGCTACTAAGCGTTTTTTGCCGTGCATGAGAGTGCTGGCAAAATTATTCGGTGAGTGGGATTCTTTTGGGAGTGGATTCACGTTTCACGTGGGTGAGGTGAAAGACACGTGGAGTTCAGCATTATCAAGATCACTGCACCACAGAAGATTTGTGTGAATATTTCTTTTGTCACAAATTAAATCACGTATTTTTTATCACAAGATTTTCAAGGACTGATTTTTTTCATGCTTCAATTTTTTTACATTTTTTTTCTTTTTTTGCACTTTTAATTATTTATTTTGTGAATCACATTAATTGGGGATTTTTGGCCATCTAATTATTCAGCTGTCACAGCTTTTTTCACTTGCACATAGGATGTATTTTTGCATGGTTTGATTAGAGTTGGTACACACCATTAAGCCTATGCATGAACTTGTACACTTATATGTCAATATTATTTGATGGAATTGCAGCACATGTGATTTCTAACACTAGGGATATGAGCGCCTCTTATTTGCTCTTATGTATCTAGGAGAAGGTTCGTTGGGTTAAAAGGATACATGAGATCAGATAATATTCAAGCTTTTTTATTGTTGTGTATTGAATGTTGGCAACAATAGTTTGAAATGGGCTTCATGGGCTTTAAAGAATTTATAAAGACTTAAAACCTCTGATGTTAAATATGAACAAAGCATATGCCTCTATAGTGTGCACTTGCCTCAATAAAGAGCACTAAGTGTCATTTCTGTGTGCTGCCTTGTTCCTCTGATATCTGCATGAGTCACTTCTGGCAGGTGTATCACCTGAGGTCTGTTACTTCACTAGGTATATGAAAGGAGGGTTTACAAGCACTGTATAACATAGATAGATAGATAGATAGATAGATAGATAGATAGATAGATAGATAGATAGATAGATAGATAGATAGATAGATAGATAGATAGATAGATAGATAGATAGATAGATAGATAGATAGATATTGTGAATAAGTTCCACAACAAAATTGCAAAAAAAAAAAGGAAAACTTTGACAAAAGAGGAAAACTCGGACAGACATTTCATACCATCATACAACACTATTTCAAGTCCTTCTATTATATACAAAGAAAAACAACCAATGTAAAAAAAACTGACAGTTGGAGCCAAGCAACATGTCAAAGTACACAGTGGTTGCTACACAAGTCAAGATGATGGTATCATTTATTCTGTTGAAAATAGTGTATGAAAACAATGGGGATTATTTACTAAAACTGGAGAGTGCAAAATCTGTCACAGCTCTTTATAGAAACCAAACAGCTTCCAGGTTTTATTGCCAAACAAGCTGAAGTTAGAAGCAGATTGGCTACCATGCACACCTGCACCAGAGTGAACCAGTTTTAGTATATTTCTCCCACAGTTAGCTATCTATAGACCTATTGTTCAAAGGTTATGGGAGCTATTTTTCTGGTTGCTGATGGTTACAGCACTTTAATTCCCTCTTTTCACTAATATTAAAGTCTGCACAACTTTAGCATGTGAGAATCTATCGATCAGAGGGAAAAATAAAGCTGTCACCAGTGGCGGTGCATCCATTAACGTTGCACAGGCGCCGCCATCTCTGTCACACCACCCCCCTCTATGTAAAGTGGATTGATTCATGCATAGCATGAATCTATCCATGGCCGCTGTAGTCACCCCCTATTCCGGCACCCTTTTTCTGATGCCGGGCACCTGATTTACAGCAGCGTGGGTGTTTTTTTGAAGCACCTGATCAGAGCCATAGGCTCTAATAGGATTTAAAAAATGTGGACTTGGAGCTCAGAGCATTGCGCTTGCAGTCCACCCAGGTGTGTTAGAAAAGCAAATGAATATTTGCATTTCTAACACTAAACCTCTTAGCCAATCAGGAGTCGCGATCTAATACCTGTCACCTGATTGGCTGAAGGCACAGGCACTCCGATTGTACACCTAACGGAATGGAAGAAGAGATGCACAGGAGGACAGAGAACCATGAAAGATGCAGGAGCCGTCGTCTGACCCGCTGCATGTCTCACAGCTCACCGCCGTCACCCGCTGCCTGACCCTCCACCAGGATGGGGTAATTGCTGGTCATACGGCAAACAGGCGAGCAGGGAGGTCACAATGGCTGCATATGATGGACACAGAAGTTGCATATTATGGACACAGAGGCTGCACATGATGGGCCCAGGCTGCATATCATGTGCACAGGCTGCATATGATGGGCACAGAGACTGCATAAGATGGGCACAGAGGCTGCATATGAGGGGCACAGGCTGCATATGATCTACAACCGACTAAGTGACCACCTTGCTTCTTGGTCCCCTTCAGTCTGGATTTCCTCCTCAACACTCCGCAGAAACTACTCTTCTAAAATTAACAAACGATCTACTAATGGCACTATTCTGTACTGCTACTCCTGGATCTCTCTGCTGCCTTTGATACGGTTGACCACCCTCTCCTCCTCAAAAAACTCCATGCCTTTGGTCTCCATGACTGTACTCTTCACTGGTTGTCTTCATACTTATCCAACCGCACTTTTAGCGTTACTTACAGTTCTACTTCCTCCTCTCCTCTTCCTTTTTCTGTTGGGGTCCCCCAAGGTTATGTTCTTGGGCCTCTCCTATTTTCAATCTACACATCCTCCCTGGGTCAGCTGATAGTCTCTCATGGCTTCCAATATCATCTCTACACTGATGACACTCAAATCTATTTCTCTACCCCTCAGCTCACTCCTTCAGTCTCCTTTTGTATCACTAATTTACTATCTAATATATCAGTCTGGATGTCACACCAGTTCCTCAAACTTAATCTAAAACCAAACTTATCATTTTTCCTCCCCCTCGTACCTCTTCCCCTGATGTTTCAGTCAAAATTAATGGCACAACTATAAGCCCATCCCTTCATGCCAAGGTCATAAGTGTAATCCTGGACTCTGAACTCTCTCTCACGAAGCCCCACGTCCAATCGCTGTCCAAATCTTGTCGCCTCAACCTCTGCAACATCCCCAAAATATGCCCCTTTCTAACCAATGACACAACAAAGCTCTTAATTCACTCCTTGGTCATCTCTCGCCTTGACTACTGCAACTCCCTCCTCATTGGCTTACCTCTACATAGTCTATCCCCCCTTCAATCCATCATGAATGCTGCTGCCAGACTCATCCACCTTACCAATCGTTCCATGTCTGCTACTCTTCTGTGTCAATCCCTCCACTGGCTTCCACTCACCCAACTGATTAAATAAAAAATACTAACAACTATTTACAAAGCCATCCACAACTCTGCCCTCAGCTACCTCACTGACTTAGTCTCAAAATACCAACCTAATCATTCTCTTCGTTCCTCTCAAAACCTCCTGCTCTAGCTCCCTCATCACCTCCTCCCATGCTCGCCTCCAGGACTTTTTCAGAGCCTCTCCAATCCTATAGAGCTCCTTACCTCAATCTGTCTGATTATCTCCTACTCTATTAGCTTTTAGATGATCCCTGAAAACCCTCCTCTTCAGAGAAGCCTATCCTACCCACACCTAACAACTTTATTTTCTCCATCTGATCATCCCCCACAGCTGTTACCTTTTGTTCCACTTGACCCTCCCCTCTAGACTGTAAGCTCTAATGAGCAGGGCCCTCTGATCCCTCCTGTATTGAATTGCATTGTAACTGTACTGTTTGCCCCATGTTGAAAAGTGGTGCACAAACTGTTGGTGCTATATAAACCCTATATAATAATAATAATAATAATAATAATAATAATAAAAATAATAATATGATGGGCACAGAGGCTGCATATGATGGGCACAGGCTGCATATGTCGGTCACAGAGGCTGCATATGATGAGCACAGAGGCTGCATATTATGGGTACAGAGGCTGCATATGATGAACACAGTGGCTGCATTTTATGGGCACAGTTGCTGCATATGATAGGCACAGTGGCGGATTTGATGGGCACAGTGGCTGCATATGATGGGTACAGTGGCTGATTTGATGGGCACAGTGGCTGCATATGATGGGCACAGTAGCTGCATTTGATGGGCACAGTGGCTGCATTTTATGGGCACAATTGATGGTACAGTGTGGTTGCAATTGATGTTTTTTTTCAGTATTTTTCAGAATTTTTCAATTTGTTTGCACCACCCAAAATTTTTGAGCATCAGCCGCCACTTGCTGTCACCCAGTGGTTCACAAAAAAAAAGAAAAAAGAAGCAAGTACCCCATCTTCTTCATATAGCCATCACTTCTTTAACGTATAATTGATCTGGAAATTATGCATGTTAGTTATTGTAGCAGCAGCATTTTCTGATGAGAATAAATTTGTAATGAAAATTACATCAGGTAGACTTCAGCAAAGAATGGGCACAAAAGTGTGTGAGGGAACCTTTTAGAAAAAATGATTTACTGTACCATTAGCTTTAAACATGTTTTTCACATTCCTCTAATGTCTGGAAAAGTTTTAAAAAGTAACATACATTCCAAACATATCAGTGAGATACCCTTATACAGCAAAATGTGCAGTCTCACTGCAGGCTTACAACCATTTTATGCTTACAACGGGTGCAGGATTCCAGATGTCACTGGCCACTCCATAAAGTCCACTTCCAAGCACAAATGAAAGGAAGCTGCTCTCTATTATTTTTAATATAGGTACTTACTGTATATAGTCTTGTCAATGAATGAAGCGCTTTACACATAAATTGTGCACTCAGATCAGTTCCTGCTCTCAAGTAGCTTACAATCTAAGGTCCTTAACTCACATTCTTACACACACATACCAGGGCCAATTTAGACAGGAGCCAATCAGCCTACCAGCATGTCTTTGAAGCATTGGAAGAAACTGGAGTACCCAAAGGAAACCCACACAGGAACATGGAGAACATGCAAACTCCAGGCAGGTAGTGATGCAGTTGGGATTCAAACTGATGATCCTAGTGCTGGTAGGTGGAAGTGCTAGTCACTTAGCATCCACTAAAAAGACGTATATGTTTTTTTTTCAAGTATTCAAGCCAATCCACCTGTCCCATAAGCACGTAAGGGTTTTACTCCAGGCAAAGCTACAAATTGGCTCCAGATGGCGTGAAACTAGTTTGGAATTGTGGGACAGATTGATCCGTTTGTGCATGAATACTTCAATATACATCAGTGGGATAGTTGTCTTCTGAAGAAGTTACACTGTCTATGGGCATGTGTAATCATAGTAGAAAAATTATACTTTGAACCTTAGTAAGGCAGGTCCTAATGTAGCTTACACTATGCATCCCGCAAAATGTTTCATAAAATGTTGATATCCATTTCGTTTTCCTAAACTTGATCTATTTATTTAGCTAAATTTACCCATCTGGCCCTGACCAGATATAAATTAAATGGAGTGCTTAGTTTGCACTGCTTAGTTATGAATTCAAGTTTCTGATCTAACAGATTAAAAAACAAAAATATGTGATTTGTGATCATCTTAATATATTTAACTTCCCTGATCACAGTTAAACAGCCAAGGGATAGGTTATTTTAATGCATTAAAAACCAGAGGCATGGGTGCAGCAACCGAACTTCTATTATTTTATTTGTAACTAGGATGAAACATTGAAACATGTATAGTCCCCTGATTCTCTAAAGGACACAGAGTATTCTGGTGGCATAGTAGAAGCGAGAACATGTGGATATTTCTGTATGAATCAGCAGAGACATATCAATCTGTTAAAATGTGTTTCTTTATTTGAGGTGAACAGACGCTGGGAGTCATGTAACCAGCATGTGTTCACCTCAAATAAAAAAGCTGCCTTATCTGAACAGATTGGTATACCTCCCCTGATGATCACTAAATACATTGCCCACTGAAAATGAAAGTACTGATACATAATCAAGAATCATGTCAACCTTGATATATGAAGACACATTTTAACTTCCTGTTTTCTATTCTAAGCAGAGAAGGTATACAATTTAAGAACACTAAGCTAAAATCACATTGAATTTGTTTCCTTTTTTTTTTTACTCCTATACCTCTTGTATGGCAACAGGTTTTCCACAAATACATTCTAAAATAGTTCATTGATCATAGAAATAAAGATAACATTAAGTAAATACAAACCATCTGAAAAAATTGACAAAATAGTAAAGTGTATCTATAGCCAGCATTTTTATTATTTTTTTTGATAGCGTGGTGAGGAGTTAGACCTTCTGCAGGTTTTGTATTATCGTTTGTGTATCTGCTAAGGGGATTTACCCTTTAATTTTTTCTTGGCGTCAGAACTTGTAAGTCAGAGAAAATCCAAACTTTTGAGTTGTCACCAGAACATTAATTGGGAAGACTTCCAATGAGGACATTTATTCATGTAGAGACTAGAAAGAAGAGATTTTCTCCATCTCTACTCCATCTGGAGAGGTTTAGCCTATTTATCTGGTGTGTCAGCCAGACAGGAGGTAAAGTTAAATTTCTTCAATATGAGATGGCAAAAAAAAAAACATTAACAGAGGTTTTAACCATTCCCTGTTCTATCCAAAATATTAATAACAAAAAGGAGGTTTCTTCTTTTACTTTGCTTCTGAAACATTGATGGCATCTGCTTAAATCTTCATTGTATGCAAAGAACTGTATCAAAATGATGCACCTACTTGGGTCTGATAACACTGAATCAGTTTTCGGCAGGAACTGGTCACAACGTACACCTTGATAGCCCTCCTTGCACCTGCAAATAAAAAAAAGATTTATTATTATAGGTCACTTTCCCTCTATATGCAGTCTAACATAAACTTTAAGTTAACGATTTTAATTGTGTTCTTAGTTTACAATGTACACATATTACAATTATCTATCTTGCGTCTTCATAAAACAATGAAAGGAAAATCATTATTTGTTTTAATACCATTTTACTATTACTCTGTTAGTTTGTGTTCATTGATAATATTCATTCACATGCTACTGTGACTCTGGGCTGCAAACTATAGACACTGGGGAGCTTTTCTAGCCCTTTCTTTTATGCACCTTAAACATTTCATTAAACAGAAAGTCCCATGGTTTCTAAATATTTTTCTTGTCAAATTTGTTTATTGAAAGCATAGAACATGAGAAGCCAACACAAACATGTTCAGACACAGCATCTGAGTCAAGGGTAAACAAGGTAAGTTGATGCCAGGCACCAGGCATGGTTACAAGTCTGATAGATAAAGCATTACAAACAATTAAAGGTTAGGACATATGAGGACCCTGACAGGAGCAGGGGTTCAATGACAAAAGTAAAGAAGTAGCAAAAAAAAAAAAAATTGACAGCACAGTTATTATGCAAATAGTGTATGGAGCCATTAGGCTTCAGAGCAAGAGAAAAAGCACATCGAAGTCTCTAATAATCTAAGAACACAGCATAGGAAGTACCTAGATATCACTAGATTATAAAGTAGTTGGATGTGGCCAACATTATGCAATGTCTGGCTAAAAGGAAATCAGATGCAGTCGAACAGGCTCAAAACTTAAAAAAGAGGGTACGGGTGGGGAAAAAAAGCCAAGGAATGAGATAGAGGAAAGAAGGAGAGAAGTGTAGGGATAGGAAAGGGAAAGAAGAAGCAGGAAAAGAAGAGGGGAGCATTGTGGCTCCCAAAGGCACTGGTAATGTTGACAGGGTAAAATAAGCAATCACCAAGGCAACAGTAAAGAGTCCATCCAAAGGCAGGTAGTGTGCTACCCAGGGGTGCCATAAGCATTCAAACTGAGCTTTATCTGAATGGATTGCTTCCATTTTGGCATGGATAATTGCCTGAGCCAGTGGGAAATCTTACAAAATGTGTAAATGAGTGCCAAGAGCACCACAGCCCCAAAAGCATGTTGGTGAGTACCCAGGAACATACTGTATTTTGAAATCCTGGCAGGGACCAAGTACTTTATAGCTAATTGCCAAAGCCACAGTATTTGGTGAAGAAGATTTTGTAGCTCGCCATATTTCTTTCCATATTACAGCCTCCAATAAAACACTAATGACAGACTCCCATTTGGCAACATAAAAGGGAGGGGTGGAATCAGGTTTAGTGAGTATCTGCGCATAAAGGGTTGAAATCATCCCTTGTGAGGACTGAGGATCTGATTTGCATATCCCTTCACAGCCTGACAGTTGGGTAAGTTGGGAATTGTTAGCAATGTATGGGGCATAAAAATGTTTATTTTGGAGGTATCCAAATAGTTCTAAGGTCGGAAAACGATGATTCTCACAAAGCTCAGAAAAGGCTTTGAACAAAGTAGGGGTAGAAAGCTTATGAAGTCTTATTAGATTAGCAGCTACCCAGGGTCTAACGGAATCAGGGGAGCTCCATGCTGGATAGAAGAAGGGGTTCGGGAGGAAAGATAGAAGTGGTATATCAGAGGATTGGATACCATATGTTGTCTTAAATTTGTCTCAGGCAGACAGAAAAAAATCTGGTAATAGGGTTAATAAGGTTGTTACGGTTCACAGGACGTAAAAGATTGGCCATGGATAACGGATCACAGTCCACAGACTCCAAGGTGACCCACAAAAAGGTTTCTTGCACTGCATGATATATTTAGCTAACTGGGCTTCTAGCTGAGAACATTGATGTTGTAGTAAGCGGTAACGTTCTGGAGACCTAGGCCTCCATGTACCTTCTGGAGGTACAAGGTAGCCTTAGGAATGCAAGGTTTTTTCGCCCCCCCCCCCCCCAAATGGTTTCTAGATATTTTTCAAATATCAGAGCTGAAGTAAAGAGAGTGGTGTGGTTCTTTGCTTGTATAGTCAATTTAATTCTTACCTTTAGGAATGTTTAAACTGTTTTATATACATCGTTAAAGGGTATTATCCTAAATATTTTTTTCTATGTGTTGGTTCTCATATAAGTATTTTTATAAATCATAGTCTTTATCATTTTCATGTACTTCTTTCATCTGAAGTACCTGGTGATCTGGCCAGTCACCTTTCTTCCTTGTTCTAAACTGGCCACACAAAACACAGAAGCTATTCTGTGTTACTGTGGTTAGCTTTAATACTTTGGCCCTCCATTCAGAGGAACAGGGCACTGTGCATACATTACAGAATGCCTGTATCAGGTAGTTTGTTCAGCCACCACGACTCCTGACCAATCACAGTGTGCTTCTGGCACATACTGTGCACCCTCCCAATTACAACCTGCCTCTTGAACACACCCCCTGCTCAAGCACAACCTGCATTTTACCTCAGTGTAAACATACATGCTCACTGTGTGTCTGCACAGTGTCCTGAAAGATTTTAACGATGTAAAAAGTTAAGTCGTTTATGAAAGTACACAAAGCAATTGTGGCGCCTGCCTAGTTATAAATGTATTAAAATGTGTCTATAACATTGTATGTTCACATCTATTTTAAACATTTGTATAAATAATTTTTTTTACGCAAATAAACATTTATGACAGGGTGCAATTAAGACTATTAAAAGTAAGCTATAACATGTCATTTGACAAAATTACTGTTATTTAGCAATGACAGCCAATGATAGCTGAAAATAACAGTCACATGGCTGAATATAGTGATCATAATGGTAGATAACACATTGAGATGAGCCTAAAGGCTTTGCCAGGCTAGCAGTCCTATGGTAATTTGCCAGTAACAGAATCACTATATATAATGCTTACTTATCCCTACAGCCAAAATGTTGTAGAATCTCTTGTTAGTGAGGGTGAAATAATAGAACAATGCCTTTCTGGTCGGTCCAACAGGATAGCAATGCAACAAAAGCAGTTGCGTGGTTTTATCTTCTTGCAATACTGTCACTGGTGAGTTGACACTAGTGACAGGATAACTATTCTGACATGGACCTAAGGACTTGAGTAAACCACTTTATTTTGCATTGCATGATTTTTTGTATTCCAGTGCAGTGCTGCTCAAATGTGTTTGGCAGCAACATGCACAATGAATGGATCTTAATTGAAACATCACTGTACAGGGGAACATAGATTATGTCAAACTTTAGACCTCAGAACAAGCTACACAATTAAATAAAAAAAAATCTGCAGATTTATCATTATAGCACACTTCAAAGATAGAATAAAACCCATCCATATAAGCCCTAAAGCATGATAGAATGTATAATAATACTTATCTGTTTGCTGGCAGACAGTTTGGATTTACTAGTTAATTAACCATTATCAAGAAAGATGCATTCAATATATGTAATGATAGCATTTATTTTTTGAATTCCTTTATTTACTGTATTACATGCCCTTAATTATTTTCCTATATACTGGGACAGTGCTGTGCCCTGCCGTTGTGTTAGAAGCATTTAATGTTGCACAGGATTTTGACTGATGCAGGGTGAGGGACTTCAGGATGGCTTCTCTGAGTGGAGAAAACTGGTTTTACATTTTTTCCCAGGACTGGTAAGTGCTGGATTGGATCCTCTAGTCCAGAGGCTTTAGAGAATCCTGGGAGGTATGAAGCAGCCTGAGGGGGCAGGTATGCACAGCCTTTTTAATTAAGGGGTTATCTGTTTTATAGGGCTCTACCCGGGAGACAGGAGGTCCTATGCCCAGAGGTCAGGGAGTGAGCCAGTGCATCAAGGAGCTGTGAGAGAGATGGTGTGTCATTAGGCAGGAGCCTGCGTAGCCCATGCAGGCATTTTGATTAATTAGAATTAGCTGGCCGAGACTGCTTGGTGAGTCTGTGTGGAGACAGGCTACAGGACTGCCAGGAGGCTGAACACTTTTTTGTTATATTGTGGTGATGCTGAAAACCCCTGTGAATGTAACCTTGTGATTTGTTTTTGAACTTTTAGTTTCTTCCTAAATAAAAGTGGGCCAAAAAGCCCTGACATGTAGTTCGCCGCTTGACTGGACCTAATGTTAAAGGCACGACACTTGATTGAAGGCCCCAAATATCCCAATCCACATAGACCAAGTTGTTCAGAAATAGTACCGATGACAAGAATTTTGACAATTTCGGGGGTGCTAATAAAGGTTAATATATTTCTCATTGTAAATGTTACTGTCATTGTTCAAGCATATTTGGCAGACTGCTTCTACTACCACAGGAGGTAATGGGGAAAGAATCCTAGCTCCCTATGACATAGTAGTATACTTCCTTATTAGGCACTAGCCTGTGTGACATCATTGTTCTAATAAGGAAGTACAGTATAGAGCAAAATAATGGGGTATAGTATTATATCATTAGTTCTCTTAAAAAACAGGGGCTGCAGCATTTCATACAGTAGTCCAGGGTGTTATCAAAAATATAATTCCAGTTATATCCTGCTTGATGACCAGATCCATCTCCCTAAATGGTTTGGTTCTAACCTCTCATTACCAATTATTTCATATGCAGGACACTAAATGCAATGGAGTTGATTTACTAAAACTGGAGAATGCAAAATCTGGTGCAGCTCTGTATAGAAACCAATCAGCTTCCAGATTTTTTGTTAAAGCTTAATTGAACAAGATGATTGGCTGCCATGCACAGATGCACCAGATTTTTCACTCTCCAGTTGTAGTAAATAAACCCCAACGTGTTATAAATATGTGTAAAGAAAGGTTTTGGCGCTAACTCATATAAAACTTTCAACATATAATCATACATTCATATAAAAAATCCAATAGTGAAAAAATATATATAAATATTTACAAATAAAGCTTCCTTATGATGTATGTTACACAAAATGCATAGAGGCTGCACGTCTGCATTTTACTGACGTCACATCTGGTCTTTTTGGTTTCTAAACCCTGGGCCTTGGAACTCATGCCGTGGCTAACAGAATGGCGTGCATATTGATTCTAAGCTATACATGTTGGTGCTAGCATATAGCACATTTAAATTTACAAGCGCACTACTTTATCTACTTTTCTTTGTTTATTTTCAATATATATATTGCGCTATGATCAGCCATATGTTTTTCCTGAGCCTTATTGTATGATTAGCCCCCAAGAGAGAAGGATTGTCCTCATTTATGCTGTTGGTTGGAAGAAACCTACCACTTTCATAAGTCTTCATTATTTTATAGCTCTGGTGAGTTTGCATTCTTTAGGCACTTTTTATGTGGTTGAGTACCATTTGAAAAAATGTTTCTTTTTTTCTTTTTTTTCTTTTTTTCATGGTGATTGGACTTTTTTATGAATTTACATTGAAGAACATGATTTGGACTTTAGTTGTAAATAATTACAGTGTATATATTTTTCACTACTGGATATTATATATGGATTTATGGATTTACATATGATTACATATTGTAAGTTTTATATGAGTTAGCGCCATAACCCTTCTTTACATATATTTATACACTTGCTGTGAGTGGTTTGTCCACTCTTAAAGGAGCAGCTGCACTCATTATTGTATATTTTTTCTGGTGCTATCACTTATAACTTTTTATTTTCACATTTCCCAACTTGTTATAAATGAGGCAACTACTGATAAAATGGTCATTTACTTTAAAGAGGGAGTCCACCCAAACCGCCAAAAAAAAAATATTAAAAGCCAGCAGCTACAAATACTGCAGCTTCTGACTTTTAATACATGGCAACTTACCTGTCCCAGGGTCCAGCGATGTCGGCAGACAACGCTGAGAACCCGCTCGGTTCTCGGCAGCTGCAGCCGCCATCCTAGGTGAGGGAATCAGGAAGTGAAGCGTTGCGGCTTCACTTCCCGGTTCCCTACTGCGCATGCGCGAGTCACGCTGCGCATCATGAGTGGTCCCCGCTATCTCCTGGGAGCTGTGTGTTTCCCAGGAGACAGCGCGGTGGGGACAGGAAGAGGCATAGACTCCCATGGGAGTCTATGCCAGAAGTGGGTGCAAATACCTGTCTTAGACAGGTATCTGCACCTCCCTCCCCCCTGAAAGGTGCCAAATGTGACACCGGAGGGGGGGAGGGTTCCGAAAAGCGGAAGTTCCATTTTTGTGTGGAACTCCGCTTTAAGTTCATTTACCATGAACAGTAGCAGCTGTTATTTGCTTTGACTTGCATTAATTTCACTTCAAATATAAGCATTAACATTTGACTTGATTCAGTTTGAATCAAGATTACGGTAGAACATGTATAACAAATTATACTCAAAGGAAATATCTTTTGCTTTGTGGTTGATGTCATCAATACCAGGTGAAGTCTGGAGATTCCAGTGCAGGGCAGCTACGACAGCAGTAGATTACATCCTATTATCTCTAATTTAGGCAATGCATTATAATCCAGTGACTATGCTGTACACCACCGTAAATATTTTGCTACTGTATTCCGCTCAGTGCATATTGGCATTAGCAGGCCTACTTTTACACAGATTTTTTAAATAAATTCTTACAAACACCTAATTTCTCCAGCCTATAGCAAGAAAAAATGTTGTGTTTGAGTGTAAATGTGCTGTTTGCTTTGCCTTGACAGCTGTGATTGAATAAGGAAAATGAAATTGCCTCTGCTAGGGAGTACCCATTACTATTTGTGGTGTTTAATTTGTTGAGCAGTTCAAATAACACTGTCTGTTATTAAACCCTATAAAGTAATTATTCTCATGCAGCATGGATAAAACAATTAATAATGATAGTTATTTCAGGGAGAACATACCCATTCATTTTCCCAGGTAGGCACAATAGTTTAAACACACTAAACTGGTTATTTACAAACGACAAAAAATGCAGACACGCAGGAAAATATTTGAACAAATTTGCTATTTGTTCTCCGCATTGTATGTGTGAACTTCTCCCCTGCCAGCATTTTACATGGTTATTTACTGGACTGTCGGTAGCAGAAGAGAAGCACTCGCAGAAATCATTACTTCAGCTGTTTGCTGTGCTAATGTTATTAGTTAAATGTGACATGGCATGTTCCATTTCAATCTAGATGTTACGTATACAAACTAGTATAGTCCTGCCAGACAATTAGTGGAAAAAACCTAGGTATGAAATAACCCAGACAGCTAAGTACACTTGGCACATACCATCCTCAGTACTTGATGGTGCCCCCTTTGCAAACTGTTCCATAGACACCAGTTTTGATAGAGGGGGTATTTATTGGCTCAGGGAATCACTTCATTGGAAGCGCAATCCATTTCTCAGGCATACTCAGCTGCAAGAAGTGCAAATGTGTTACATTATGATATATAGAAAGTAGGGTTTTACCGATACCGATACTAGTATCGATATCAGTGCTGCTGATACCAAGCATTTGCACGAGTACTTGTACTTGTGCAAATGCTCCAATACTTGACCCAATACCTGCATCCTCAGCGTAGCATGGGGGCCCTGCAGTTACAAACACCAATCTCCCTGTATACCTTTTAATAAAGCAGTTGACAGCCGCTTCTCCTCCTCTCCCTCCCACGGATGTCAGCTGCTTTATTAAAAGGTATACAGGGAAATTGGTGCTTGTAACTGCCCACACCAATCGTCCCGACTGTCCCCTGTGTCCTCCTGTGGCTCCCCGGGTCCTCCGCCAGCTCCCTGAGTCTTCTCTTGTCCTCCTCCGTGCTCCCCCTCCATGCCCTTCTCTGTGCTCCTCCAGTCTCCCTCTGTGCTCCCCCTTCATGTCCACCTCCATGCTCCTCTGGTCCCCCTCTGTGCTCCCCCAATCAATGTCCTCCTCTGTGCTCCTCCGGTCCCCCTGTGTGCTCCTTCGCCCGCTCTGTCCTCCTTCGGTCCTCCCGTCATAGATCTGTCAGGATGGAGAGCGGAGGAAGGAGCCGGTAAATCTGTCATTTACTGGCTCCTTCCTTTTCTGAATGAACAGAGTCAGTGATCATTGACTCTGTCCATTCATAACTGAGTATAGTAAACTGTGTTTTGCAATGTCTCAGTTTATGAATGTACAGGAGCCTCTTTCTCCTGTCCATTTATCTTCAGTGCAGCTGAGGGTGCAGAGAAAGGGATTGGGGAATCCACCAAAGCTTCCCAACAGGGCTGATAATAAATAAATAAATAAAGAATTGTAATAAAAAATATTTAAAAGGTTAAATTGTAAAAAAAAACACCGACACGGTCCACTCCAAGAAGGCACTGTAAAAATAAATAAATAAATAAATAAATAATTGTAAAAATAAAAATAAAAAAATGTAAAAAATAAAATAAAAATAGAATAAAAATAAAAATTACTGACACAGTCCACGCCTCATCAGTGCCACCTATCAGGACCCATCAGTGCAGCATATTAGTGCCACTGTCACATGACATAAAAAAAGTATTGGTAATCGGTATCGGCGAGTACTAGAAAAAAGTAGAAAGCTTTAGGCCCTAAGTTCAGCATGACAGTACCAACATTATTCAGAAATGTAGTAAGAGGCAGTCCTAAGAGATTAGGTATGAATTAAACTAGAGGATGACAGTCTATCCTTTACCAAAGATATTATTGACTGTATTGATGGTTTGGAAGGTAGTCTGCTACAGCTATAGAGCAATTCAAAACATTATCTGGTACCCCTCTGTTCTTTTATTATTCGTTCTGCTGTCACTGAGGTATCAAGGCACAGGAAGCATCCGTTCCGGTCCAGGGACCCCAAGGAGAGACAACCTCCTCCAGTATTTGCTTTTAATGCGGTTTTCCCATTACCGCAAGGTAAGGGGCCACTACCCACCTGTGTGTGTTTATGCACAAAGAGGATATACACCTTCTCTCCTTTGGCACCCCACTTTTGCTATTTTTCACATTGGACTTTTATAAAGGATTAACATCACTGATTATTTTTATTTCACTGGTACACACGTTTGGTTGTGTTTTGGACTGTTTTTTTGGATTTTATTTTACCTATTATGGTGGTATCTTTTGCGATGTGATTGATAGATGTACGTCACATATCACCTTGCACTTTATATGTGATTTTGCGCAGTACATAGGAATTTTATATCATTGTGGTTTGCACATTTACTTATTGGCACTTTATGCTTAGAATTGCACATGTTGCTATTGTTTCACATATGTATGATGTTTATTCATTTTTTGTCTGGTCCCTGCATATATATTTTTGCTGTTTTTTGCACAAATCTTTATTTACGTTCAGGTTTTTATATTATTAGATATTTATGATTTTGCACCATATTCCCCTTGCACGGCTTCAGCAGATATTGTGCGTGAGACTTGCATTATTAATACTTTTATCCTTCATTGTTTTCCTTATATGATCCTGTAGCCGATAGCTTTTACTTTTCATAATACATCTACCTTTACTGCCATCCGTTATTGTATCCTCTCACTCCACTAGGTTAGCGCAGCACCTATTTTTATGTTTTTAATCACCCATGGGCTTTGTTTGACCCCATTCGGTGCTTGCAGCTGTCCGCGTGTGCATCTCTTTCCCAGGGTAGCGCAGGAATAACCCACACTATATAGAGCAATTCAGCCACCCAGTCAATTATCAGTAAAACCCTGGAGAATCACAAAAATACTGTAGTAGCCTGTGTTTATGGTCTTTTGTTTCCATAACAACAGCTTCTCTTACCATACAAATCAATTTGATTGCAAAATGTCAAATGCACCTATCAGTGAATGCAGAATGACCATAGAAGCCTTTCAAACTGATCTTAAATCAGTGTGCAAAATGAACCTGAAAGCAACATGCATTTGGCCATCAACATAAATCCTAAGTCCTTGGACAAAGACCCTTTCACTTGTATCTGCATGAGGTAAAGCTGGAAAGGCTAATCCTAAAATAATCTAACAAGTGTGCGGCTTATTGGTTTAACTTGCCTTTATAGAGCACGTATGCTCTCTTCACTGGCTACAGTATGGCATTACATGTCTGACTTACAGTGTCATCCAATAGGAACATAGTAGGAGTTATCTGGTTCTATCCTTCCCTCATGACTGCATTTCACTTAACAAATAGAGGAACCTCAATGTATCCTTAATATGTGATGTGTTTGTGAGCAACCATAATTCCCAACTGCAAAAGATACAAGTTCTTATTAAATTGGATATCATAAAGTATACAGAATGAGAATTTGTTACTAATTACTAACACTTTTTTCACCACTGATTTCAAAAAGTAAACTAAGATTACACCCATTTAGGGAGGAAATATGTATACTGTGACATAAATGCTTATTTAAAATGCAAACACTTTATTTTCCAACCATCAAAGATGATTTACAAACAGGCAGGACTTTTAGAGACATAATATGTTTCTTCTGCATTAAAAGCTGCTTATCTGCCTATTTGCACTGTACACTGAGCTACTTAAGTGCAGCTCAGTGCACAATTTCAGCAATGCTGAAATGACTGAACTCCTGTGCATGTGTGGGAGTGACATCATCACAGCCTGTTCATGGCATTACTTCAGCTAGTATGCTATTACCGGCGGCTCCCATGCTCATGCACAGTAGTGCCATCATTGCGGCTCCGACCAGTCACAGCGCTGGAGTCTGCAATACCCGTAGGTAACTTTGGGAGTGATGTCGCTACCCGGAGTGATGTACGAGGACTGCTGCAGGGGCTTTGATCTAAGGTAAGTAATTCATAATGAGCTAGTGCTATGCATACTAGCTCATTATGCCTTTGTCTTGCAGGGTTTTTTTTTTTTGTGGGTTTACAACCACTTTAAGACCTTCCAAATAATTGCTTTTTCAAAGCCTACAACTGCGTCGTAATATCTTGGTTCAATCCAAGGTTAGTGTTTTGGTCACTATTTGACCCTGTTATACTTAATCAAGTGCTTTCCTCTGTCTCTAAACAGGGTCAAGTCTCAACAATTTATAAATCTTATCATTGGGTTCATCGAGTAGTATGACCCTTAAATACAGGGAAAGCCAACAATCTGATGTGGGACCCATAATTGATGGAGAATGGATAGACATATTTAGCAATGTATTGTAAGTATCACTCTCCCCAATGTAGAAACTCATGCAACATTTTATCATATATAGAACTTACTACAGTCCTTAAAAGCTATTTCATTGGAATAGAAAATGTGCCAGATATGAGAGTGAAACAGGTGCTTTTATCCATATGTTATGGATTTGTCCAAAACTTTTTATGTATTGGAAGCATATCCTATATATTATTAACTTGATCTTTTCCACCGATCTCTTAATCTAAAGATTTGTATATTGGGATGGTTGGATGAGGAATCTTAAACTCCACATATATACAGTGGGGGTTATTTACGAAAGGCAAATCCATTTGCACTTCCAAGTGCACTTTCAAGTGCACTTGGAAGTACAGTCACTGTAGATCTGAGGGGGACATGCAAGGAAAATAAAAAACATAATTTTAGCTTGCACATAGAATGATAAATTCAGCAGAGCTTCCCCTCATTTCATATCGTCGACTTAGATCTACAGAGACTGCACTTCCAAGTGCACTGCAAGTGCACTTGCAGTGCACTTGTAGTGGAAACTGGATTTGCCTTTCGTAAATAACCCCCAGTATGTTATAATAGGAGTAATAAAATACGCACAGGCTATAATTGGTATTTTCTTCCATTGGTTTATTTTTATTCCAAAGAGTTATTACATAACTCATAACTGTCATACATTTTATTTCAGGAATGTTTGACCCTTCTTCCAGAAGAGCATTTGTGCAGTCAGGCACTGATGTGGATAAGAAGGCCTGGCTCGCAGTCTCCGCTGCAGTCTCCGCTATAAGACATCCCAATGGTGTTCTATCGGGTTGAGGTTAGGATTCTGTGCAGGTCAGTAAAGTTTCTCTACTCCAAAATTGCTCATCCATGTCATTATGGACCTTTCTTTGTGTACTGGTCCAAATCATTATGGTATGGGATTGTTTTTCAGGGGTTGGGCTTGTCTCCTTAGTTCCAGTGAAGAGAACTCTAAAGGCGTCAGTATACCAAGAAATTTTGGGCAATTTCCAACTTTGTGGGAACTGTTTGGGGATGGCCCCTTCCTAGTCCAACATGACTGTGCACCAGTGCACAAAGCAAGGTCCATAAAGACATAGATGAACGAGTTTGGGGTTGAGGAACTTGAAAAAGACTATGTCTGACACATGAATATGTCATAGACATAGTCAGATTCTTGATGAATTAATCAAAATTCAAGACACAGGGGCCCTTGTCAGCACAATATAGTTTAACACAGTCTATTGGCCAATCAACTTTTGTTGAAGGAGCTGGGTGGAAAATCATTGCCCAAACAGTGACTGGACCCAATCAGATGCTGCCACTGTTTGGGTATTCTGACAGCTACTATTCCTTACTTTAAGGATAAAATATCCAGCAGGAGAGATGAATTCATCTGCGGTCTTTAACGCTGATGGAACAATCTGTTATATTTCTTTCATTCAGCCCAAAAACCTAGAAACCTAAAAGTGTATGGCCAGCATTACCTGTCTGCCTATAGCCATACAGGAATATTGCTGACAATTAATATTAGAAGGACACTTTTTAACAGGATGTAGATGCTCTGATTCTCTAAAGAAGCTGTAGATAATATTTTAGGCATGTATTCTCACAAACATCTGAGATAAAGCCTTATAAATATTAGGGTAAGAGCACAAAGTATTGCTTTCTTTCATATTAAAATCTGAGGTATATGTATTCTTATAGTTCCAAGTTTTTGTCTGAAACAGTGACAATCGTGGAAATGTTTCTTACAGCAATCCTTACTTGGACATGGAATAGGTAAATATTTTTGGTGACGGTACAAGACCTTGTTTATCTATGGTAAACAGATACAAGAAACTTTTGGGAGGAAGGTTCCTCTTTATGGTGTGTAATTGTACTTTGCTGTCTGTCTAGCCAACTTTAAATTACTTCTTCCAAAAAACCCAGAGCTTGGGGGCAGGTAATGATCTCACTATCTTAACTAGATCAGATGCTACTGCATTCAACTACAGAAGTTTCTGCCCTAATCATGTTTATGACAGAAGGTGAGTGGTTCCTAGCTGTTTCTTCAGACTGGATGTCATCTGTCTCAGCTTAAAGAGAAACAACCTATAAGTTGCCTACTAGAAAATATTATACTGAGCCCACATGCACTCATTATAGGGCTGCCATTCCAAGAAAATAGTGCATCTTGCAGGAGTAAATTACTGCACTGCATGATTATGAAAGGGTGAACTAATTGGTGAAGTGGCCTAGAAGAGAGGAAATTTGAAGAATAACACCAGTCACAGGAGATGCCAAGATTTCAAATTAAAAAGTAAATTAAACGATTATGCCCATTTGCCAAACATGTAACGAGGATTTAAGATAGAGATAAAAATGTTAGGAATGCTCTACAAAATCTGGTTCACATACTAATTTTTTTCCATCTATCACAATACAGATGCCCTTTTTAGTAAAAAAATGGCCATATACTAGTAGATTTTCAGCACTAAAATTCATTTGAAAATTCTCAGTACATTTATTGACTTGATGGATGTTGTTTAAAAATAATTCACAATTTAATTTACTTTCATTTCATTCAAGGTCTATTCATTCAATTTTTTCCAGAAATAAAAACCACATTCACTACAAGAAATTAATTTGATCGTTCTATAGTAAAATTCTGCTAATGTATGGCCAGCTAATCGCAAGTACCATTTGAGGTGCATCATCTAAGTTGAACAAACTTCACAATTTCCAAACCATTGGAGGGATAAAGCTGTTGCTTTTGAATACAAAGTCCACTGAGACTCTGATTACATGACAGTTTTTTCTTTTATGAATATAAACATTATATTTTTGTTCTCTTCTGTCTAATTCTATAAATCAACGGGAGTCCCATGTAAAAGATCTTTGTCTTTCATGAGACACTCAACCCCTGTTGTTAAGAGTATATTTTTCTGGCTCTGAAGACAGAAGAAATTTGAATATCAGAGATGCGGCAGCTAGCACATTGCGCATTTGAAGTTGTCTGGATATCTGACACTGCAGCTGTGGCTTTACTAGTTTGGTGGGAAACAATGAAAGAAGCAACAGTCAGAAAAAGAGTAACCGATATTCCTGTAAAACATCATGCTATGTGTTTATTTGATTTAGCTTTACATGAGTTCTGCAGCTCCACAAATACAGATAAGATGCTGATCAAACCTAATTAACAATTAACCCTCTAAGATGGCAAGAGATAAAAGAATACTAACACCTAATACCCCTCATATTTTGAACTAATAAAAAAAATTCCACCTCTGAGAATTTCTACGAGGGGAACTCCTTTTCAACAGCTACTCATTGGAGTAAGAAGCCCAATCTACTGTAGGTTTTTATCTGATTGTATGCATTCACCTACCTCTACTTACAGTTAGAATGCCTACTGGCCTCAGGGACCCCCAGGAGGCACTCAAAATGCAGACCTGTAAAGTCACCTGGGAAACTTTGGGAGTCACTTTGATTTTCATGGTGGTCTCCCAGGACCTTAAAAAGATCTTCCACATTCTCCCAAGCCCCTGCATTTCCCCAAAAATTATTTCCTGGGATTCTGGTAGAAAATGAAATTCCAGTGATATTTACACAATTCGAAATTGCATGCTATTAGAATAGTAATTACTTTGCATCAGGCTCCTTACTTATTAGCTGTGGTGTGAGGTAGCCCTATCAAATTTAAGGCTACGTGCATATATATTTGTGGGCTTGCAGTTGAGATGTTAATTAGAATAATGCAATTCATTTGTTTTCACATGGTGTATTATGACTATTTTAACAGATTCCAATCCTATTAAAATCGGAACCGTGTTAGTATAAGTTTAAAGGTCTTTGCTGGGTGTAATGCTGGTTATAATTTACTTTATCTGTTATTGTGTCTTTTTAATTATGATTCTGACATGTGAACAAGGACGAGTTGCACTCACCAAGGATATATCATCCTGTTAAACCTCTCTCCAATGACACATCTGGCAATGATTTTCATTCTATCACTAGCAGTAAGCACAATCTATCACAAATACACTATTTCTTTTAAGGTCAGATACACAGTGAACAGTACAGGGATCCAGATTCTGTTTCCATGTGTTTAAAAAAATGCAAAACAGAAGCATGCAGCTTAAGGAATAAAATAACAGTAAAGCCTGGTACACGTGATCGGATTTTCCGAAGGGAATTGTGTGATGACAGGCTGTTGGCGTAAAATCAGATCATTTGTACACTCCATCAGACAATTGTTGTCGGATTTTCTGTGGACAAATGTTGGATGGCAGGCTTTAAAATGTCTGTTGTCGGATTTTCCGAGTGTGTGTACACAAGTCCGTCAGACAAAAGTCCAAAGTACAAACACACATGCTAGGTAGCAAGGACGAGCTGGAAGCAGTTGGTCTTGTAAACTAGCGTTCATAATGGAGAATTAACATTCGTGACACGGCAAATTATGAAATCTCGAAATGCAGCGCACATTTTCTTCTTTAATGGGATAATAATGAAGCTGCTTTGCTGGTGATACTGATGGAGTTATGTCAAACAAATTTTCATTGGCTTTTTTTTCTAGTGATATCAAGAATAATATTTTTATGCTTGTTATTTATTTTTTTTTTGGTGCAAGTTACCACAACACCATTATCCCGTAGTTTTTAAGATCAAAGGTACAACTATGTTGGTGTCCCTTGTTAATTTTACATGGGGGGGGGTTATTTACGAAAGGCAAATCCACTTTGCACTACAGGTGTAAACTACAAGTGCAAAGTACACTTGAAATTGCACTGAAAGTGCACTTGGATGTACGGTCGCTGTAAATCTGAGGGATAGATCTGAAATGAGGGGAAGTTCTGCTGATTTTATCATCCAATCATGTGCAAGCTAAAATGCTGTTTTTTATCTTCCTTGCATGTCCCCCTCGGATCTACAGTGGCTGCACTTCCAAGTGCACTTTCATTGCAATTTCAAGTGCACTTTTCACTTGTAGTTTGCACTTGTAGTGCAAAGTGGATTTGACTTTCGTAAATAACCCCCATTGCATTTTTTAAAATGTACCTGCCTGCTCCCAAACTGTCATTTGAAGTAAAACACATAGCCAAGTATTATTCTCCACAATTTTTTTATTGGGCATTAAAAAAAGAAAACAAATAAAATTAAACATGCTATCTGCCAATAGAACTTAACCAAAAAGTGCATTCTATGCATCCATATATACCAATATACATCCAAATATACCAAATCCAATGATTATTCAACCAAAAAATTAAAATAAAATCCTCATGCATGTGTCCTGCTTCTTAATATAGGGAGTCAACAATGCCAAGAGTTGGTGAAAGCAGGGGTCCATCATCCAGAGATAATTCCGAAAATCATCCGGATTATTCTTCTGGAGCTCCCACAGCAAAGGCATATGACATAATTGGTCACGATTAATAAATTTAATTAAAAAAATTAATTTTTGGTCCAAGAAATCCTCCTCCTCCTGTTCCTGGACTGGACTTGGGTCAAAGCAATAACTCCAAGGCCAATAATAAATAACACGTTATTCTCCTCCGATTCCGCAACATGGCTGGTTGACAAACGGCCAGTCAGAAACAAACTGAAAAGCACAAAATGAAAAGCACAGAATGAAAAGCATGAATCAACACTCACCAAACTTCTACTAACACGAAATTTGCAGAAGGAGCCCAAAGGGTGGCGCTAAAGATCTGAAAAACCACGCAGTACATCACTACGTTCGCATTTGTTGGCCGACAATTGTGTGCCGTTTTTATGCAAGACAAGTTTGGGGCCAACGCCCTTCAGACAAAAGTCCAAGGTTTTGTCTGCGGAAAATCTGATCATGTGTACAATGCTTTAGAGTGTCTTATGTTGCTCCTAAAGTACAGATTCAGAGGCAAGACTCTGAATGATAAGATGTCCCTTTTAATAACTTTTTTAAATTCTCAATTGATGTCATTTGGATAAGAAACATTATCTTCTAGTGTTTAATACATAACTATTACTACATAACTATTGAGTACTGCTGAGACCTTGAAGATGGGGACATACCCCAAAAGCGTGTCCTGAAAATATATATGTTTGTGCAAATAAAAAAAGTATCATGGGCAGTACTCAATTGTTTCTCATACATAACTAAGTATTCTCTTTTTCTACACAGGATCCATTCCATTGGTTGTAGTATGTAATTCCAATCCCTCAGTGTCTTTGGCTCCATAAAACATCATGTACAATATAAGATGAAAACATATTCTAGAAACCTGCTTCAGTGACCCGACAGTTTAGTTCCTAAACCTTATACATTGGTAATTTAATGACCACTAATCCACAGACAATATCAATCTGATAACTTTGAGTATTTGTGGAGGGTGCTATCAAAAAGCTTTACTTTGTGCTATTACTGAGCATAATGATCATTTATGTTCTAAAACCGCAAAAAGAAAAAAAAAAACACTCAGAAATAAAAATAAATAAATAAATAAAAAATAAAGATTCCTCCATTGACGTAGTTAGCATTGACTAAAAACCATACATTGTATTGATGCTGTAAAGCATGGGTAGGCAACCTCAGCCCTCCAATTGTTTTGAAACTACTGTACAAGTCCCATGAGCCATTGCAAGACCCTGACAATTACAATTTATTTTACAATATTTTATTTATTTTTACACTGTTTAAAAAAAAAAATGCTGTCACTTTTATTCCTATTACAAGGAATGTAAACATCCCTTGTAATAGAAAAAGGCATGGCAGGACCTCTTGAATATGAGATCTGGGGTCAAAAAGACCTCAGATCTCATATTTACACTAAAATGCAATAAAAAAAAAAATGTAATTTAGAAAAATTACATTTGAAAAAATATGCCTTTAAGAGGCGTGGACGGAAGTGACGTATTAACGTCGCTTCCGCCCAGCAGTGTCATGGAGATGAGTGGGCGCCATCTTAGCCTCACTCGTCTCCAGACACACCACGGGGAAGGATGTGATCGCCTCCGACGCTACCGACGGCTCCGGTAAGCGGCGGAGGGCACCAGATCACGGCGGGAGGGGGGCTCCTCTCCCGCCACCGATAAAAGTGATCTTGCGGCGAATCCGCCGCAGGGACCACTTTTATCTGAAAGCCGGCAGGGACCACTTTTATTTGAAAGCCGGCCGCCGCACGAAAACGGGGATACCGGGGTTATGGCAGCTAGCTGCTGCCATAACAACGATATCCCCGTTCAAAATTTGGACGTACATAGTCGTACGGCGGTCCTTCAAAGTATCTTACCTGCCACAAGAATTTTAATTTAGTTCAGACAACTTACTAATATAGACATCCCTGTCAGACCATGTTAACAGGATCTGAATTCACTTTCTTTACTATAGTTAAAGCTAGGTCAAGGATCCCCCAGCTTGTGATTGGATAGTGAAAAGGCAACAACATGCTAGTTATCCATGTGATCTCCTTTCCACTTGGCCAGCTCCTTTTTTACTGTGCAATGTAGTATGTCTTGCAGTGCTGCCCCTTCTAACCCTCCGTATGCTGAGCTTTAGGATGACTGACTAAAATATAACATATTTCCTGGAATTTATAAAGATTGGTGCACAGGCAGTGGTTTCAGTGGGGAGCATCGATAATTTCAAAACCTAGTAGATAGGTGCCTGAATAACCACAACATGCAGGGATATGCAATGTAATACTGACATAAAAGCACACACACAGGTTGGACTTGATGGACCTGTGTCTTTTTTAAACCTCACCAACTATGTAACTATGTAACTATGAATTTGGCGCATAAGTCACTGTCAAAACCAAAACTGTTGCAGTGGTTTTTTGAATTGGGCACAATACACTAACAATAGCAATTGAAACCAGAAAAGTGGCAAAGCATCCCTTAGATATTCCTTCTAGGGTGAGAGTGTTGGTGAGATAGTGGTGATGAACTAAAACATACAGATGTAATATGTTTTTTTTTTTTAATTAACAATTTTGATGTGGCTATCCCAATTACATTACTTTGCATGATACTTCTCTGTAATTTACACACAGTATGTACTGAATTTTCTGTTAACAATGTAATTTTCTTTTTAGAAGTGCTACTTGTCTTCAACTTAGTAATGCCTGGACTATTAGTATGGTCGAGTGCACATTTGTTTTAAATGTCACTATTTAGTGGAAATAGAAAAGGAGAAAACTCTAAATGAGGATTCAACCTTCTGTTATTTCAGAAGTAAAGAGAGATCTTAGGGGTTTCCATTCATTTAAGATTTCTGTATAGTCATACAAATACATCCATTGAGAGTTTAAGACACACCTGAAGAATATTTCAGCTTTATCTTAAAGAAGAGTTCCAATTTTGGATATTTTATACATAATTAAATTGGTCCAGCTTGGACCAGTGTAATTATGTATATACTATACACGGCCGATGCCCCTGGAATCTGGAAGTCATTATTATTATCATTATTATTATTATTGGTATAACTATCTTTTGTTATACTCAAATCAGAAATTGTGCTTGGGAGTGTTGATTTGAAGATACATGCAGCATTTACTGGGGCAATTTATTCCTACAGTGTGACTAATTTGCAATTGCTGTGTGATATTGTTACTCCCTGGCTGGTGGTTGTCTATTCTTCTATACTTCTATTTACTGCAATGGCCCCCTCCCACCTTAATTGGGGTGGATGTGGTTTATGTTAGAACTCTCACCTAGCCCACATCCACATTGGGCCGATTTGGCATGCAATTTGACGTAGGAAGTGGGTAAAAGCTTCAAAGGCTGAAGTGCTTAATTAGATTCTATCCTAACCAGCCCTAATATGTGTATATGTTTGTGAAGGGTTGTAAGTTCTACTTAGATTATAACTGGTGTGGCTCTTTGTTAGACCCCTTTCGCACTGGGGTGTTTTTCAGGCATTTTTCAGCCGCTTTAGTGTTAAAAAAAGCACCTGTAAAGCGCCTGAAAGAAGCCTCATCTGCAATCCCAATGTAAAAGACCGAGTGCTTTCACACTGGGGCATTTTTCAGGCGCTTTAGCGTTAAAAAAAGCTCCTGAAAGAAGCCTCATCTGCAATCTCAATGTGAAAGCCTGAGTGCTTTCACACTGGGGTGCTGCGCTGGCAGGGCGTCAAAGAAAAAAGTCCTGCAAGCAGCTTCTTTGCAGCGCTTTCGTGTTTTTGCCCTGGGGCTGGGTGCGCAGATGGCCCGAACCCTTTAACACTGCCAGTGCCTGAAAAGTGCCTGAAAAACGTCCCAGTGTGAAAGAGGTCTTAAGCGGCGCTTTATCGACGTTTTTCAGGCGCTGGCAGTGTGAAAGGGCTTGGGTTTTTACATTGGGATTGCAGATGAGGCTTCTTTCAGGCACTTTACAGGCGTTTTTTTATTTAACGCTAAAGCGCCTGAAATACGCCTGAAAAATGCCCCAGTGTGAAAGGGGTCTTAAGCACTGTGAAATTCATCAGCACTATGTGAATAAATAAAATAACTATTATTACAGCCTATTGTTTATATCCATTAAAAAAGAACTAAATGATATGCATTTTTACATTTAATCTTTATAATATTCTCAATACATCTTAAATTACTTCATGGGCATTAGCAATTTTTTTAACAGATAAAATAAATATTTTTTAATTGCAGAAAAACAACATGATAATTTTAGAACAATATGTTAGTGGCAGAGTAATCATAAACTACAATTACTGTTGTAGTTGTAATTACAACGCCTTATTGTTAATAAAGCATTATTCCTCTGCAAAAAAATATAAAGAAATGCATAATTAAAAATATTTGTTAATGGCCCTCTGTATTCATATAAGGAGACATCTTAAAATACAACAAAACAGCTGGAGCCTGAAGTTCAGTTAGATCTACCTAACAGAGGATTGATGATCAAAGAAACTACAACAATTATGAAAATGTTGACTCTTAAGAGGGTATATATAGAATCTCAAAATGCTTTTGTTGGGTGGTGTTGACTATACCTGAATATGTATTAGGTTTCAAACACCTAGCAAATCAAAATGTTTGGGAAAAAAAAATGCCATCATAATTACATTGTTTTTATTTATTTGCAGTAATTATTCAGATTATGATAATTTTATTCAAAACTTTTGCATCATTATTAAGTTTTGCTGAACAGAAATGTAACCTTGTCAAGCTGACTATATAGAAAGAAATCAGCACTGAGGACATTATGATCATATGGCACCTCATTCAAAAATCAAATATTCATGCTACTGTAATTGCCTGGGAAAGATCAGAAAGCTGGCCCTCACCTAATTGATCTCACAAGACCTGCATTAGATGGAAAATTTAAATTTGATTTAGAATTTTCCAATTACCGTATTCTTTATTTCTCCTGAACACCTAAAAACCTTAACAGTTTTATCAAACAAGGCTAGAAATACATTTTTGACCTGAGTGATATTTACTTACAAGAGTTTTAGGTTTGCATTTGTTTTCATGTTTTATGAGATGACAACAGTTTAGTGAAACTAAGAGATAATTAAAAGAAAGATAACTTTGTATAGAGAAAGAAATGACCTTGTGCTTCACAGAGGCCCATAACAAACTCTTCTCCCACTTATACCTCCACTAGTTCTCTTTTAATAAGAATAGAAAGGGCACGTTGACTGTAATTCTGTATGAAAGGATATAGGCAGAATAATCTCTATGACCCATAGAATGCTTTTGACTGTAGTAATGTGTTAAAACTGAAACAGGTGCTGTCAAAATATTTATTGGTTTTTATAATTTGTAGTATTTTTTATGCAAAATCTTTAAATAACAGCAACATCTTAGTATTTTCTTATTGGATATTTTTTGGAATAAATGAAGAATTCATTTTGGGCAAGGTACAGGAATTGGAGCTGAAAAGCATATTCAGAGGTGAAAAAAGTCATTTTAGCTGGTTTACGGAGAACCAGTCACAAATTGGCTCTAAGTAAAAATTTACTTTACCTCCTTTCACAGTCACTTTCTACATCCTCTCTTATTCCATGTTATCTCTAATAATTCCAGTACATTGAAAAAGTAAGGATGATGTCATTGTATCCTGGCAGAGTGCACAAAGACAACATATTGAACGTAAAATAGATTTTTACACTGAGTGTTCCCCGTTGCTATCTAAGGATTGGTAGAGAGCTGTGATGAGAGAGATTGGAAATAAAGAGCTTACAACAGCATCTTAACACATGTACTGTTAGATGGATAACAAGTAGAATAGAATGGGTCCCTTAAAGCAAAAATTGGACTATACGGTCTTGAAATATTTTACCTGTGCATGGTTATTTCTGAAACATTCATATTGTGTTTGCTTTCACATTAGAAAAGTAATTCTCTTTTATTTAGATTTATTCAAAGTAGCAATTACTTTATAATTTATGTCCTTAAAAGGAGCAGAAAAAAACAATATACTACAAAATTTGAGCTATAGTTACTTCAGATATTGAGGGCATGAATTATTTTTGTTTTTGGTTGCTATGTATTGTTAACCACAAAACCAACTGAATATAGATTTCTTTTACACCAGCATATAGCTCATTTTTATATTGTATTCTGTCTGATCAGCTATGTCAGAACTAATAAAACTCTTTTTGTATGTGGGAATCGAATTCAGACAAGGTTAATTCACGCTGAGAGCCATTTATTCAATAGTCATAAATTAAACTGAGAGGTCTGTCAAGGAAAAGTGAGAATATCAAAATATGCCAAAAAGGCCACAATATTTAGTGGAATTTAATAAAAAAAAGTAATGTGGGTTTTTAAACTGTAAAATGAACAATTCAGATAATCGTATGATCAAAAAATTAAATAGTGTTACATAATTTGTTATATATAATACCCAAGAACAGCACTAATAAACATTAAAGCTTAATTAAAGCAAAACTGAAAATAGTGTAGAAGCTTATACCACTGCTGTACAAGCTTTAATTGCCCAGTAAAATTACATACAGTTGTTGTTTCTTCCAGCACCGAGCATCAGCTGCATATGCCGATGGATCCAAGGATATGTCTCATGTGCAGACTGTTTGGATAGAGCAAGCTGGATACACCAGGTCACCAGGTGGATGTTACATAATCACACACATAGGTTGGACTTGATGGACTTGTGTCTTTTTTCAACCTCACCTACTATGTAACTATGTAACTATGTTAGACACCAGCAATGGCTGGGAGACCCGAAAGTGATGACCGCATGCATGGGAGGAACCACGCCAGAAACCTAGAGATTATGTGGAGTACTGGTGGAAGTGTTCAACAGTGCGCTGCTGTCTAAGGGCAACATCAGACACAGAGGCCAATCCTGGAGCACTGAGGCCACTTGAACAATAGTATAGAGTTAAAAATGTAATCTCCGGGTTTCTGGCGTAGGTTCCTTTCCTGCATGCGGTCGTCACTTCTGGGTTTCTGGGCTGCCAGCATCTAACATCCGCCTGGTGTCATCAGCTTACTCTATCCCTACAGGCTGCACATGAGGCATATCCTTGGATACCTTGGCATATGCGGCTGCATATGAGGCATATATCTGGATTCCCCAGCCGTGGCCGGCACCTATCATTTACCCTGGGTCCAACTGGCATCCTATTCACCAAAGGAGCTCCCTTGCCATCCATCAGGCATCATTCTTCGAAACATTATTTCCTAGGCAAACCTGATCCTGCTCCAATATTTGGGCATTTTTGGAACAGGTATGCCAATTGACTATGGAATAAACTGCTAATTGTATATTATCTAATGGTTATGCTTATCAATGATTATCAATGATTTTACTATGGCACAGAGCTTTTCCCCACCATCCAGTTTACAGAACCCTGTGTGCATAGAAACAGCAATCTGGCTGTTTCTTCTCCCTGAAAATCAGGGAGAAAAAATAGACAGAGAGTAAAGTAAAAGCAGCACACATTAATACATTATACATTGTTAGGCACACAGTTAACCTACTAATTGCCCCTAGTTGTTACCCCCTTCCCATCAAATGTCATCAGTACAGTGTGAAGTATTATCACTGATCACTGTATTAGTGTCACTAGCAATGTCAGTGTAAGTTAGTGACCCTCCCAGAAAGTGGGGTTCATTTACTAGAACTAGAACTAGAGTGCAAAATCTAGCGCAACTGTTCACAGAAACCAATCAGCTTCCAGGTTTTTTGTCAAAGCTAAATTGAACAAGTTGATTAGCTACCATAGACAGATGCACCTAAGTTTGCACTCTCTAGTTTTCATTAAATCAACACCAGTGTCTATTAGTGCCAGATTGCCTGCCACCCTAATACAGTCCCACTATAAGTCGCTGATCCCCACCAGTGCAGTATAGAGTCATAGCTGCATAAATTCTAGTATATATGCCATAGTTCGTAGATGCAATCATTTTTGCACAATCCAATTAATATACACTTATTGAGATTTTTTTTACCAAATACATCTAGCAGAATACATTTTGGCCTCAATTCATGAAGAAATTAAATTTTTTTTATAGGACATATTTTATAACAGAAACTTTTTGTTCTTTTTTGGTTTATATAATAAAAAATAATAACCTAGCAGTGATCAAATGCCACCAAAAAAAAGCTCCATTTCTGTGAAAAAATTATTCAAATTTAATTTGTGTTGAGTGTTGCATGACCGTGCAAATGCCAGTTAAAGTAGGGCAGTGGTGAACAGCAAAAAAATGCCCTGGTCATGAAGGGGGTAAAACCTTTCAGAGGTCAAGTGGCTAATCATAAACTTTTGAAAAATACAGACATGTGAATTATTACTTGTTATATAATTAAATACTTGTTAATGCATGCTGATAAAAAGTAATGTCAAGCGATCATGGTATAGACTCAGGGCCACTGAGAGCCAGCATGGGCCCACATGCAAAAAGCATAGCATATTTCCGATAGGAAATACAGTATGTGACATACCTTAAAAATAGTTCAGTATAAAAATGTGGGGTATAATTTAGTTGCTTTTAGCACACTTTTTTTTTCTAACTTCTCACCCCTCCTCCCAACAGGAATTCACACCTATCCTCACACCACATCCCCACATATGTTCCTATTTTCTCTAGTTGTCACTGGTGATATAGTAAGGGATCCCTCAGATCTCAGTACTACTACTAATGCAGCAGGGCAGTAGGATGGGTGGAATAAAGTGATATCATCTAAACACAGCACAAACTCTCCCAACATGACCTACAAATGCTAACATTTTACTGTATTTGTGCAATCAGGGATCTAGCATTTTAGTCTGCATTTCAATGAACTGACAACACATATAAGGTTACTAATATTACCTTTTTGGATTTCATTGTATAGTACCACAGTCTGTCTCATTAGCCCTTGCAGCCTGTAGTAAAACAATAATGTGAAAGTTGACAAGTCCCATATGAAGTCACTAGAAACTTGATATTTTTTCAGCTAGCCTTGGGAATACCTACAAATTGGCTTAAAATTGTAAATAAGTCGTCAGGTGGATAAAGCCTGCATTTTAGTTACACAAAGCAATGGGTTTTCATTGTGCACCATTATAACCTTTTAGCTGCTGCATCCTAATATCCAACAATGTCATTAGTTGATAAGTAGAACGTTAAGTGCCTGCACAGCATTTGCCCCTCCCCTGCCCCTCTCCGTGAGCACTGGGGTAACATTAGATCTAGGGTACTACAGCGCTGCCTCTATCCACTAGCATCCATCTATGCTGGCTTGACTCAGTGAGTCATTTACTGTCGGTGAGTGGGGGAACAAAGGAGGGGAGAGACAGGGAGCAGAGATCAGTGATACTGTCACTAGGCAGAATGGGATGATGCTGTTTACATCAGCATCTCCCCATTCATCCTCTCCGTGAGGCCATCACAGGTATCCCCGTGGCGATCGAGTCCGCGGGACCCACGACCCGACTCACGGAGCTCCTGGCCAATGGCGCATGCATTGGCACGGCGGGAAATTCAAAGGGATGTACCTGTACGCCTATATGCCCAGCCGTGCCATTCTGCCGATGTACATCGGCATGCGCCAGTCGGGAAGTGGTTAAAAGATGCCTTGACTGAAAAAGGTTGAGAAACACTGTTGTAGAGCATGGTCTAGATGCATGATGGAAAGGGCAGCTTTTGGGAGGCCAGGATAGAAACCTGGTATGAATTACTAAATTGCAATATTAGCCAATTTAATAAAGTAGCGATATGGCAAAAAACGATTTTTTTTTTATTCAGATGTTTCTCTATTGATTGTAAGGTCAGACTTCAGATAGTAGTCAGACATGCAGGCATAATACAAATTCCCTAAAGCTGAAAGATCTTCATAGTATTTCAGCACTCCGTAAACATGTGTGTTGAACTATGATTGAATATAGAGGTGTCTAGAAAGAAGTAGGTAGGAGGAGAGCTAATCAGGGAAAACAACAGCAATCATAACAGGTCTTCTAGTCTGTTCCTCCTTTCATCACTCAGGAAGATGTGTCAGTATTCAACAGCAGACATCAGAGTGTTCCATCATCTGTACAAAAACAATGCAATTGGTAGAATATTGTGGTTTGGCTATAGACACCTTAACTCTGTGAAGGTTTCTTAAATAAAAAGCCAACTCAAATATTAAAATAAGGAACAAAGAGTGAACTTTGTTAGTAAATTTCCAACAATGTGTTCTGGATCTTCTCTGACTTTGAGGCATTTTTCACTCGGATTGAAAAACATAAAATAAGCCACCTTTAGAAATATTTTCGAAATTGCAATAAAAAAATACTTTTAAATGCAGACTTTTGGTGTGTCAATTTTACTTTCAGAGCTTTCTCTCCCTTCACTACCTGTATTTAATGTATGCCCACACTCCTCCACACCACCCTAAGATGAAGCACAGGAACTCTGCTCAGAGAACTTTTTGTTTAAAAAAACAAAAACAAAAAACATTTTCCCAGAGATCTTTTAAGATTTCATGAAATCTCACAGATCTTTGAAACAAGCACAGACAAGTGCAAACACTTAAAATTCAACATTTTAATACTTATAAAAAATAAACACCTTTAAAATCATTATAAAGCTTCCTAACTGCACCTTCTATTTTCAAGCTGCAGAGCTTCGTATTGATCATGTAGTTTCATGGTGTCATTTGTTGCCCTGTACGCACAGCCTATAGTAGAATAAATCTGCACATTCTGGTGTCAGCAGTTTCTGTCTGTGTTCAAACATGAGACATGCAGTATGGCACAGTGCAGATTAATGAATGACCTTTGTCTTTAATCTAAGAACTGACATTTCCTGGGAAAAACCGACACCTCCCACAATGCCTGGATCTCTCAGTCTAATGCTCTGCAGGTGAGAACTAAATAGTAATTCGATCTGACACAGTCACAAGCAGGTAGAGCAATTAATAGAGAAATCACTATGCAGTCTTTTAACACATTAACACTCCCACACTTATGGTGCAACAGAGAGGAAATGGCAAGGCATGAATTGGACACTGTGACCCCAGAACATGAAGTTGTCTGTCCCATTAGTGAAATGGCACAGGCTAGGTGAATTGATATGTGGACAAAGGGGAATTGATCAGCCATGACACTGCAAACTGCAGCCGCAACATGTGAGCCCATCATTACAAGGTAAGGTAAACAAATGACAGAGGGAATAGAACTCCACTAATGCCTAGTTAAAACAACATTTAAAATGTTAGAAGGGACTATTACTTACATCCTTGCCTGGCTATCATTTTGACCCTCCTGATTTTAATACTTTCTGAGTAATTGACCAGACACCTGTGTACACATCCGGTGTTCAAGCATTAAAATTGACATGCATGTCTTTAGTCAATAAATAAGGAGGTACTAAAGCCAAAGGCATCCAGACATCTAACACAATATACTACAGAGATATGACAATGAGAGCACCATAGTTACATAGTAAGGTGCTTATCTAATAGATTTTTTGAAATTATCGATGCTCCCTGCTGAAACCACTGCCTGTGGAAGAGAATTCCACATCCTTCGCCACATAAATTTCATACCTTCGCCATCACCCCATCCTTTGTAACTAGATTTCCTTCCTCATTCTTTATGGGGCCATTATGGTCTGCCCTCCCTTTTTTACTGTTTACATACTTAAATAATTTCTTGGGACTTTTTTTTGCTCTCCTCTGCTATGTGTCTTTTGTGTTCTATCTTAGCCACCCTAATTGCACCCTTACATTTCTTGTTGCATTTTTTATAAAGTCTGAATGCTGATGATGATCCCTCAACCTTGTATTTTTTGAAGGCCTTCTCCTTTGCTTTTATGTGCATTTTTACATTGGAGTTAAGGCATCCAGGACTTTTGTTCACTCTTTTAAATGTATTACCCAGTGGGATGCATTGGCTAATGCCCTTATTTAATATGCTCTTAAAGCAAACCCATCTCTAATCTGTGTTCTTTTTTCCTAAGATTTTAGGGAAGTTGGCTCTTTTGAAATTCAATGTCTTTGTATTCCCCTTAAGTTTCTTATTTGTGTGATTCATACTGAAGCCAATTGACCTGTGATCACTGTTTCCTAAATTGTCCCGTATTTCCACATCCGTGAACTGGTCTGTATTGTTGGTAATCAGTAGATCCAGTAACCCTTTTATTCTAGTTGGTGCGTCTACCATCAGTAAAGAACCCTCTACGCAGTTTAAGGTTAAACCGCTTTCCTTCTAACTTTGATGAATGGCCACCTGTCTTATTAAATTCCCTTTCGCTGAAAAGTTTTAACCCTATTGTGGGGTCACCAGTACCGTATTTGCATATTGAAATCATATCCCCTCTCAAGCGTCTCTTCTCCAGAGAGAATAAGTTCAGTGCTCGTAACCTTTCCTCATAAGCTAATGTCCTCCACTCCCATTATTCGTTTTGCTGCCCTTCTTTGGACTCTCTCCAGCTGGGGGGAGAACCTCTGGGGGAATCTAGGATGGAAAAGGACCTGGGGGTCCTAGTAGATGATAGGCTCAGCAATGGCATGCAATGCCAAGCTTCTGCTAATAAGGCAAACAGAATATTGGCATGTATTAAAAGGGGGATCAACTCCAGAGATAAAACGATAATTCTCCCGCTCTACAAGACTCTGGTCCGCCCGCACCTGGAGTATGCTGTCCAGTTCTGGGCACCAGTCCTCAGGAAGGATATACTGGAAATGGAGCGAGTACAAAGAAGGGCAACAAAGCTAATAGAGGGTCTGGAGGATCTTAGTTATGAGGAAAGGTTGCGAGCGTTGAACTTATTCTCTCTGGAGAAGAGACGCTTGAGAGGGGATATGATTTCAATTTACAAATACTGTACTGATGACCACACAATAGGGATAAAACTTTTTCGCAGAAGAGAGTTTAATAAGACTTAGGGCCACTCATTACAATTAGAAGAAAAGAGGTTTAACCTTAAACTACGTAGAGGGTTCTTTACTGTAAGAGCGGTAAGGATGTGGAATTCCCTTCCACAGGCGGTGGTCTCAGCGGGGAGCATTGATAGCTTCAAGAAACTATTAGATAAGCACCTGAACGACCGCAACATACAGGGATATGTAAGGTAATACTGACACATAATCACACACATAGGTTGGACTTGATGGACTTGTGTCTTTTTTCAACCTCACCTACTATGTAACTATATATATGTAACTATGTAACTCTCCAGTTCCAGCACACCCTATTTTCAAAGCACAGATTTCTTCTAACAAAAATTACCAATAATGTCATTAATGCAATTGAGACACCAAAAATGGACAAGGAACAGTAAAATATTTGGTGGATGTACAGACAATCTCTTTATTTTTATCTCCGTAGTATATTGTGTTGAGCAGAAACTTGCCTTGCATAAGATCAATGTGTATAAAATCTATAGGTGTAAGGTGGAAGCTTGAGACAAAATAGTGATATGTTATGTCAAATATAATGCTTTAATTACACATGCATGTCTACTGTGTTTTGTTTATGGAAAACCAAGCATATAAAACTAAGCATGTAAAATATTACAATAGATCATTAAAGTCTCTATACCCTTATACAATTATTTCACCTGATTAAGAGGTATTATTTATTCTACCCATATATAGGTGTCTGCATGTTATATCTGAAAATATAAACAATCATATTTGAAAGTATTAATGTCTGAAATTTTAAAGGATTGGCCAATCACATTTCATCATAAAGCTTTTCATTTTTTGCAAAACATGTAATGAAAAAGACGTTATGAGAAATGATAAAGTGCTTCCACTACAGCCAAATATTGTCAGCACTGGCTTGCAAATGAGCATTCTGCACATAATCTCTTCCTACCCAATAATCTACATAAATCAGATGCCTTATCATTTCATAGTATTGGCTTGCATCCCTCTTTGTTGACAGATTCAAGATTTAACATCTGACTTTTTCAGCTCTTGGCTTAATGTGTTTTAATCACTTTCAAACCTGTCCCTAAAAGTGTGCCCAGGGGCTTCTTTTTCTGCCCCAATTGCTAATATAAATTATATGAAGGCATATGATCATAATTTTATAAAGGATCAGACTTTGCCTTTGTCAGTAGCAAAAGGCATTTTAACTTATATTTATTTTAAATTGAAATCACAGGAAATTAAAGCAAGCAACCCATTCTAACCGGCAGTAAAACCCTTTAAATAAAATCCCCTTTTACCTCTGAACGATAAGTTTTGCAGAGAAATGCATCTTCAAATTTACAACAAAGGCAAAGGTATCTTTGAACCCTTGCAGCCTACTAGCGCTCTAATGTAAAGACTCTGGGGTATATTTATATAGCAGTAAGGATATGTGAACCAAGCCTAAATATGAAATTCACCAAACATTCACTACAGGTGTATCTGTTTGGTGCATGTATTTAAAATTTCAGCAACTGATTCAGCTACAGTGAAAATTTGGTTAAAGACACATTCACTGTTTTATGAATGTGACATAAAACATGGCTACAGCGTGGTCTCACATTTCCGTGAGGGTGTATATTGACGTCCTCCTGTGATCTTCTTGCACTCCCCCTGCGGCTCACATCAGCAGGGATCTGTGATCACCGGTAAGCAGCAATCCACACAGGGGGACCTACACTGAAAATCAGGGCACTGATCATCAGTTTGATGATGATCAGTGGAGTCACAACAGTGCTCATCAGTGCTGCCTTTCCCCATCAGTGCTGCCTGTCAGTGCCCATCAGTGATGCCTATCATTAGTGCCCATCAGTACCACCTATCAGTGCCGCCTATCAGTGCTTATCAGTGCCGCAAATCAGTGCCCATCATTACTGCCTGTCAGTGCCCACCAGTTCTGCCAATCAGTGCCCATCTGTGCCTCCTCATCAGTGTTCACCAGTTCCACCTCATCAGCGAAGCCTATTATTGCCATGTAGTGCAGTCTCATCACCGCACAAGAAGGAGAAAAATGACTTATTTACAACATTTTATACCAGAAAATTAGAAAAACATTTTTTTTTCAAAATGTTTGGTCTTTTTTCCTTTGTTTAGCAAAAAAATTAAAAAACCCAGTGGACGATTAAACACCACCAACAGAAAGCTCTATCCATCTAAATTTTTTTAATAAAAGTGTTGTTTTAGTACAGTGTTGCATGACCGCGCAATTGTCATTCAAAGTGCAATAATACTGAAAAATTCAAATTGGCCTGGGCTGGAAGGGGGTGAAAGTGCTCAGTAGGCAAGTGGTTAAATGATGAAAGCAACAGCAACAGGTTCACTTAAAAGCTGGCTTACCAAGATGTTGTACCTATATTACTTTCACTTTAATGCCGCGTACACACGAGCGGATTTCTCGTCGGAAAAATATATGACGGCTTTTCCAACGGGATTCTGCTCAAGTTTGCCTTGCATACACACGGTCATGCCAAAGTTCGCTGAAATTACGACCGTCAAGAATGCGGTGACGTACAACACTATGACGAGCCGAGAAAATGAAGTTCAATGCTTCCGAGCATGCGTCGAATTGTTTCCGAGCATGCATAGGGGTTTTGCACGTCGGAATTGCCACAGACGATCGCATTTTCGGATAGGAACTTTTCCCGACTGAAAAATTGAGAGCATGCTCTCAATCTTTTGCTGGCTGGAATTCCGCCAGCAAAAGACCAATGGAGCATACACACAGTCGCATTTTCCGATGAAAAACTCTCATTAGTCTTTTGCGGGAATAAATTCCGATCATGTGTGTATGCGGCATTACACTGCTACATTCACATCCAGGAGCTAAAAAAGACACTTGCCACTTTTTGGTTTGAGGCATGTGATTTACTCCACTTCAGCTTAATGATTGACCAATTAATGTCAAATACAATGGAGAGACAGTCCTAGACCCAGTGTGAGCTCTACTGAATATTAGATCAGCTTACAAAGAAAAACTTTTCCTCCTTCCCTTTGAAAATTGAAGTGCACTGGAACAAAGAGAATGTCAATATGCTGTGCTGCAGGGGCTGGGTTAAAAGTAAACCAGTTGGTTTGCCCTGCTCATGTGTCTAGATCTTGTGGTGAAACTACAAATCCGATAAGACATTAACCACTTCAGCCTTGGAAGGATTCTGCATCGCTTTAACTGACAATTGCACGGTCATGCAACATTGTACCCTAACAAAATGTATGTCCTTTATTCCCCACAAATAGAGCTTTCTTTTGGTGGTATTTGCCTCTGCGTTTTTGATTTTATGCGCTATAAACAAAAAAAGACCGACAATTTTGAAAACACAACACTTTGTACTTTTTACTATAATAAATATTCAAAAACAAATATAAAAAAAACAAATTTCTTCATCAGTTTAGGCTGATATGTATTCTTCTACATATTTTTGGTAAAAAAATTGCAATAAACGTATATTGATTCATTTGCGTAAAAGTTATAGCGTCTACAAAATAAGGGATAGATTTATGTCATTTTTATTATTATTACTTTTTTTACTAGTAATGGCGGCGATCTGCAATTTTTATCAGGACTGTGACATTGCGGCGGACCGATTGGACACTTTTGACACTTTTTTGGACCATTTACATCTATACAGAGATCAGAGCTAAAAATGGCCCCTGATTACTGTATAAATGTCACTGGCAGGGAAGGGGTTAACACTAGGGGCGATCAAGGGGTTAAATGTGTTAGCTCACTGTGTGTTCTAACTGTGGGAGGATGGCAGTGACTAGAGGAGGAGACAGATTGTGTGTTCCTACTTAGTAGGAACACGCAATCTGTCTCCTCTGCCCTGACAGAACCGGGATTGTGTGTTCTCGTTCTGTCGCTGCAAGTTGGCATGGCAAATCGGCGTAGGTATACGTTGGCTCTTTAAGATGCTATTGCAGGAGTGTGCCTCCGACGGCATGCACACGCCTGCAATAGCATCTTAAAGAGCCAACATATACCTACGTCAATTTGCGCAGCCATGCCAACCTGCCGCAGTATAACTGCGGCAGCTGGTCGGCTAACAGTTAAAAGAATCTGACAGCCAAAGGCATGACTCCCAGAAGCAGAGGCATTATGGGATTTGTAGTTTTACCACAGTTGAAGTGTCAAGGTTTCCTACCCTTGCACTAGACCAGGGGTCTCCAAACTTTCTAAACAAAGGGCCTGTTGATTGTTCTTCAGACTTTAGGTAGCCGCACTGTGGTCAGTGGGAGTGCAGATTTTCCTGGCATCAGTGGAAGTAAACATCACCACATTTGGTATTAGGGGAAGCAATAGTGCCCCATTTTTGGTATCATAGGGAGGAATAGTGCCTCATGATTGGTGTCAGTGGGAGAAATGGTACCCCATTGTTGGTGTCAGATGTCAGAATAGTGTCTCATATCAGTTGGAGAGATAGTGCCCCAAGGGCCAGATAAAGGCAAGCAAAGGGTTGCATCCGGCCCCCCGGCCACAGTTTGGAGTCCACTGCTCTAGACTATGGGTATTAAAGTTTTTTTACATATTCCTTACAAGCAAATAAAACGTTTTAAAACAAGCCACCCCGAAGTTCTCTATCAGCTTGTACCAATAAGTAATTAAGCTTCAAAGACCCCAAAAAATTACAACAGAGACTCTGGGGTTGATGTACTAAAGACAAATACTGCTTAATTTGTACCCTTACACATCCCCCCTTCCTCTGCTTTCCTTTTGCTGTTGCTTGTCTTGGAAAAGTGCTCACAGCTGAGACAAGCAGCAACTGTCATCTCCTTCTTACATGTTGCCTGCTCTGCTCTGGCAGGAAGGGGACAGGCAGAGTCTCAAAAGTAGAGTAAGGTTTTGTTTACTCTGGTGCTCTACGATTTAGTTGCAGCGTGGGTGCATGCGTGGTTTCCATGCATTTTGCCTGCATTTTTCCATGCTATTAGGTTTTGTGTTTTTTCCACGTTTTCTGAAACCGCACCAAAGATGCGGCATGCAGGACTTTTGGTGCGCTTTTAGAAAACGTGTTGAAAACATGTAACCTAATAGAAATAAATGGCATTGCGGTTACAATAGTGGGTAAAAAACATGGAAACCATGCATACACCCATACTGTGGCCAAAATGCAGCACACCAGTGTGAACCTGGCCTTAGAAAGCACCAGAACTGTAAAATAAAAATTACGATAGATCTTCTTTAACTTTTTACACCATTTGGGTATAGCAATAGAATTGTTAGCTTCAGTAGCTATTATGTTATCCAATCCAGCTGCTAATGATCCTGGCACAACAGCAATTTGTAATTGTGCAGGTATACACTGTAGTCAGCTACAGCAACAACTCTGTAGTTAGTTACAAATCACTAGACAAAATAAGCAGAGAGATTATTAGCTTCTACAAATTGCTGCAGCAAAAATGACAGTTTAGAAACACCTGAATCAAAGGGAAAAGGAGTTGTGATTTAGGACCTTTGTTTTGAATTTTGGCATTGAATTTCATAAAGCAGAGTTCCACCCAAAAATGGAACTGCCGCTTTTCGGAATCCTCCCCCCTCCGCTATCACATTTGGCACCTTTCGGGGGGAGCAGATACCTGTATAATCTAGGTATTTGCTCCCACTTTCGGGCATAGATAGCCGCAGTATCCGCCAATATCTATGCCATATATGGCGCCTCCTCCGCCACCCCCCGCTGTCTTCTGGGAGACACACAGGTTCCAGAAGACAGCAGGAACCAGTGGGATCATGTAACGTGACTTGCGCATGCTCAGTAGGGAACCAGACTGTAAAGCCGCAAGGCTTCATTTCCTGATTCTCTTACCGAAGATGGCAATGCCTTCACCCGAGAGCCGAGGGACAGATCTGCTTCGGGTGCCAATATCGGGTGCCCCAAAAAAAAAAAGGCGGAACTCCACTTTAACAATGCATATAGCTATATTAAAAAAATGGAAAACAAGGCCTCGTTCAACTCTCTCAAAGCTCCAGAGCTAAAATGTTATTATCAACACACGAATACATAAAATTTATACACGAATACATAAAAACTGACACATAATCACACACATAGGTTGGACTTGATGGACTTGTGTCTTTTTTCAACCTCACCTACTATGTAACCATGTATGTAACTATGTAATTTCATTAAACAGCCACTGCTTAAACATAAAACTTTATATCAGCAAATAGTATCAATTTCACAGGTACTCCTATAAGTACTAGTATATATACTAGAGCAGCGCTATTGTCACTTCACCATATAACAAGCTTTCATATGTTTATAAACACATGAGGAAATATAGATGACAGGTGGTTATGAGAAAAAGTCCAAAAGACACAGGATGTGGTCCTAATACTGGATAGTACTAGTGCACCTCACACCAAGATCCTCCAAAATGTGCATCACACTCCCCTTAGAGGTTCTCACTCACCAGAGTGAAACATAAAAACAGCCTTTAATATGCCAAGAAGTACGCCATCCACATCTTAATTTGGATCGACTCGCATACTCTCCTTAGAGGTTCTCACTCACCAGATGTAAGTATAAAAGCAGCCTTTCATATGTCAAGAAGTACGCCATCCACATCTTAAGTTGGATCAGAACCGCCAATCACCTCCACGGGTCAGTCTGACACCCCGCAACACCAATCCAGGTAAAGAGTCTCTGATGGAGACTTTTCACCACGTGATCAGCGGTGTCCAATCACGGCTGATCACAGTGTAAACAGGAAGAGCCGTTAATTGGCTTTTCCTCACTCGTGTCTGTCAGATGCGAGTAGAGGAGAGCCGATCAGCTGCTCCTCTAACAGGGGGTTCTGTGCTGATCAATTATCAGTGCAGCCCCCCCAAGGATGCCCACACTGGACCACCAGGGATGCCACTAAATCTACCAGGGATGTCACCACCAGGGATGCCAATCAGTGCCTAAAATGGATGCCAATCAGTGCCCACAATGGATGCCAATAAGTGCCTACAATGGATATCAATCAATGCCCACAATGGATGCCAATCAGTGCCCACAATGGGCATTATTGTTTGGCACTGATTGGCATCCCTCATTGACATACATTACAGTACATCAGTGCCACCTATCAGTGCCCATCCATGCCCATCTGTGCCACCTATCAGTGTCCATCCATGCTGCCTATCAGTGCCCATCCGTGCCGCCTATCTGTGCCACCTATCAGTGCCCATCAGTGCCTCCTATCAGTGCCCCATCAGTGCCGCATATTAGAGCACACCATCAGTGCCCATCAATGCCACCTCATCATTGCCACCTCATTGGTGCCACCTTATCAGTGCCCATCAGTGCCACCTTATCAGTGCCCATCGGTGCAGCCCCATCAGTGCCCATCAGTGAAGGAGAAAACTTACTTATTTACAAAGTTTTGTAAATGAAACAAAAAAAAACACTATTCTTTTCAAAATTTTCGGTCTATTTTTTTATTTGTTTAGCAGAAAAGAAAAATCACAGAGGTGATCAAATACCACTCTATTGAAAGCTCTATTTGTGAGAACAAAATGATAAAAATTTAGTTTGGGTACAGTGTAGCATGACTGCACAATTGTCAATAAAAATGCGACAGCGCTGAAAGCTGAAAATTGGTCTGTGCAGGAAGGTGTATAAGTGCCCTGTATTGAAGTGGTTAAAGCTATTGCTTTAGTAAACAGCTGCAATTCATAATCTGTGATATGTCCACTGGAAAAAAAGTGCTATATACGGCAGTTTATAGTCCTGAAATATTTTAAGCAGCAATGCCTAAACACTTGCTTGAAAATTAACCATGTCATTTCTAAAACTGCTGCTGTACACTCTACATTTACTTTTCCTGATTGCTGTAGTAAGTGCACATCAAATCATCAAGAACAGTGAACATGTCTTGATAAGAAAAAAAAAAATCAATAAATATGCAAATCATTCCTGCTTGGTAGATTAAGCACCTTGCATGCTTGGAATATTGATCAGGATATATGTATATGCATTGTGGTAGACACATTCCTCAAAAAGTGATCTAATAAACCTTTGATGGACCTACATAGCAGTATGAGTGCCAAGTTTTGCTGAACTCACAAAAGAGAAAAATTAATAATATTGAGTATGATCTTTAGAGCGAAATTAGGTTGATCTATTTTGAAGCAGGGACGGAAAGTATACATATACAGCCATGCTTATTGTAATATATTCATTGTAAGATCACTGTACACATGCAAGATGAACTGAACACTTTCTGATAGGAATGAGTAGCCTTTAATCACTAGTAAAGTGGACTATTCAGCAACCTTAGAAAACTTCATGACACGATTCCTGACATGTCATAGTGACAAAATAATTTTTCATAAAAGCTGTACCTTTTATCATCAAAAAAGCCCTTTAACTTTATTAAAGTGACTATGCCAGTGCTGAGATGATGCATTTAGCTTTTTGGAAACATCTCTTCAGTCTCCTCTCCCTTGTGAAAAGCTTGCACCACTGTAACTATGTAGCAAGACAAGGTAAGAGAGGGACTGATATGCACCAGTTTTTTCTTAATGCAGCCAAAGATTGCACAGGTAACAGGATTTGCATGACTATGTCATCTCTGACCCAACAATTCAGTCCAGGAAATAGATGCTGGCGTTAGATCAGTGGTTCTCATCTCCTGTCCTCAGGGCACACTAACAGGCCAGATTTTAAGTATTACCTTGGGGAGATGCAGACTAGAATACTGCAATCACTGAGCAGCAAATGAGATCACCTGTGATGTATTTCAGTTATCTTGCAAACCTGGCCTGTTAGTGGGTCCTGAGGACAGGAGTTGAGAACTCCTGATTTAGATAATGTCTGAAAACAAAATGGTTCTGTCCTTTAGGAAAGAACAGCAGATGGAGGCAGTACTGAGATCTCTGTGAGAGGTAATAAATATTTATGTTACATCTACAAATTACATACAATCAAGCATATCACAGAAATGCTACACTCTCTTCTGCAGGCGTGATGACGTCACCGGTGACATAATCACACCCGCAGGAGAGAACAGATAATTTCTGTGGTATGTTGGACTTTTTTTTTAATATTTGTGAGTACCTATTCTCTTTAAATAAATTGGTGTCTGTAACACTACGCTATGGAGCTCTGTTATGTACTTCTTCCATGTTGAGTATTATTATATTTTGGAGACAAGTATTGGTGTTTGCATGGGGGGAATTTCAGATCCAGCCATCCATCAAGTTGCAACTGTTACGTGCTGTTAGACCTCTGTAATTATGGAGTCTATTGCTTTGGTAAGGAGCTTGGTGTGTAGGTGGAGAAGCAATGGATGACTTGTTTGCCCGGAGGATTCAGATATCTTTTGAAGAGTGGCGTTACTCACATACTGCTAGATTATGCCTTATCAATAATTTTTTGTCACTTATGTACATGAAGCACTGTGATTTACGTATATTAAAAAGGAGGTGATTAGAGATGACTATGTGGCTTATATTGTAACAAGATTGTTACACAAATACTGAATTTATCATTTAAAGAGACAGTGCAACACAGTTTGCTTATATAGGTTTATCATTATTTATGTCCAAATAAAATGGATTTGATAGCGCAGCGTTTTGTTTTTTTTTTTGGTTTGGGTGTTCATATTACATACTGTGCAGTCAATTAGCATGAGAAATAAAAATAAAGAAAAACATTGTAACAGTAGGTCCACTTTAAGTCTTTGACATAATTATATATTTTTAAGTGTTTCTCTTGTTTTGTCCACTACCTAAAAATACAGCGAAGGATGGTGAAAAATACGTCACCATGTTTCATTTGCTAATGCTTGCTCCCATGAGTGCAGATAATGAATATTCATTCTCTTCTCATTTTATACATTCCTTTACCTATTTTACTATAGTTTTCACAAATTTAAAAGCATAAAAAATTATAACTACCCAAAGAAACAATTTTTCTAACAACTTTCATTCTTTTTTTCTGCTGATCTTTAAATTATTTCGTAGGCAAGTGGAGTGCATTTCTATTCATTGCCAAGGATGTGGTTATTTATCACGGATAGTAAATGTGTCATTGTAAATGTATCATCATCTGATACCTAAGCTCCTTGCAGATAATTGTACCAAAAATGCAGAGGCTAAGAGGTTAATTTGCTAAAGGCCAAAAGGTTGTTCACTTTGCAAGGGTATGTTAACTTTGTAAGAGCATTTCCCTTCACTTAGTCAATGTGGTGCATATACAATTTGCAATATGCAAAAAAAAACAAAAAAAAAAAAAAACAATATTTTTTGCTAGTGCATGATTAGACATATTTACTTATTTCACTGAGCTTCCTTAGCAAAGTGAAAATTCCCTTCCAAAGTAAATAACCTATTTTCCTTTAGCATTAACCTGTATGAGATGGTTTACATAAACATTAAACCCTTTAACCACTTGCTTACTGGGCACTTAAACCCCCCTCCTGCCCAGACCAATTTTTAGCTTTCAGCGCTTTCACACTTTAATTGACAATTGCGCGGTCATGCTACACTGAACTCAAATGAAATTTTTATCATTTTTTTCACACAAATGAAGCTTTCTTTTGGTGGTATTCAATCACCACTTGGGTTTTTCTTTTTTGCTAGCCAAACAAAAAAAGACAGAAATTAAAAAAAAAAAAAAAACATGTTTCATAGTTTGTTATAAAATTTAGCAAACAGATAATTTTTCTCCTTCATTGATATTCGCTGATGAGGCTGCACTGATGGGCTGCACTGATGGGCACTGATAAGCACAGATAAGGTGACACTGATAGGCACAGATAAGGCAACACTGATAGGCACTGATAAGATGGCACTGATGGGCACTGATAAGAAGGCACTGATGGGCCCTGATGGGTGGCACTGATGGGTGGCACTGATAGATGTCACTGATGGGCACTGACAGGTGGCACTGATGGGCACTGATGGGCACTGGTAGGTGGCACTGATGGGCACTGGTCAGTGGTTTTGATAGGCAGCATTGGTGATGAGGCACTGAATGGTGGCACTGATAGATGACACTGTGGGCACTGGTAGGTGGCACAGGTGGACACAGAAGCCTCTGCAAAGGCGCTCCATGATCGGGACCAATGTCCCTCTCACAGCCGCCGGTGATCGGCTACCAGCGTGAGGAGAAAAATAGCCGATTACCGGCTCTGTTTACATCACATGATCAGCTGTCATTGGCTGATAGCTGATCACGTGGTAAAGGGTCGGGTCTCATAGACTCGTCGATCACAGAGCTTGCTGCCTGCACCCTGCAGGGAGTACGCAGGCCGCTCGAGCATGAGAGGACGTCCATGGACACCCTCCCGGCAAATTAGGTCCGCGCTGTAGCCGTCTTTCGAGTATAGCGTAGACGGGAGGTGGTTAAAGTGGTTTTAAACCCTTACATATATACCCACTAGCCTCAGGTGATACACATTATCCAACATAAGTTGTACCTATTTATCTGCTGCCCCCTGCAGGTAGGGGACAGGGATTTGACATCACACACACAGTACAGCATACAGAAGGGAGCTGAGTGTAATCTGAGGTTTGAGTGAGGGAATGAATACAGCTCCCTCTTCACAGTCTCATAGGGAAATTTTTAAAGGCTAAGGCTGCCAATCACCTGCTGTGTGCTTGGGGGGGGGGGCAGTCACCTCCCTGGATTGCTTGCTGTCAAGGTAGACTGTCAGAAGTGACTCATTCAGACAGCAGAGGATAGCAGATAGGAGAGAACATACAAATCACACTAGCTGCTTTAGATTGAGGCAAGCACACTTCAGAAGGATACACTTTGTTCATTTTTATTTTCAGCAGTTAAATATAGTGGTGGGCGAATGGTTTGGGTTGAGCAAAAGTTCGGCCTGAACATTGCCTGTTCGCCCCTTTTGGCAAACACCTGAATTTTCCCTCAGTGGGTGTTCGCCCACCGAGCACCCCACAATGCACTGTGCACTGTACAGTGCATTTTAGGACCCTAAGTGGATGAAGTCTTGGTCAGGCGCAAAGCTTTGTCAATTAGGGCACAGAGCACTGTCAAAGCCCTGATTGGACAAACTGATGATGACTTTGTCCAATCATGGCTCAGTGTTCATAGTCCCACACCACACTATAAAGGGATCTTCCCATAGGAAGCTTTTGCAGTGTGTTGTTAAATTGGAGATAGATAAAGTAGGGCTAAGTTTGCTACTAGGGAGTTAGTGTGTTTACTTATTGTGAGTGTAGAGTGTTAGTGTAGTGATAGTGTGAGTACATAATATTTAATGTGTATACAATGCTGTACACTCCTTTTTTTTTTGTTTCTTTTTTTTAGTTGTTGCGTGTTTTTTTTTGTTTGTTTGTTTGTTTTGGGGGGTCTTTTTTTCTCTTAGACCCCTACCTCCCCCCTTTTTTTTAAATTGTCAGCTGTGGTCTTTTTGCAGCGTTTCCTCTTTTTAATTTTTTACATTTTCTTATAGATTTTACATTTGTGTCAGCATTAGTCTTCAATTTAAAGAGCACCAAACACAACTTTTCACTTAATAAAGTGCATCCAATCACACCTTTCCCAGTTTCTATTAAATTTGTGTAATAAGCCCCCCCATCATGAATGGGAGGCCAACACAGAGAGGCAAATGTTTCCACGTTTGCATCTGTTTCAACAGGCAAAGGTGGACGTGGTCCATCCTCAGGCAGGGTACATTTGTCTCTGTTTAGTGATGTTGCCCGTGCTATCCAGCCACAGCATGCAGAGGAGTTGGTGGACTGGCTTACTGAACCATCCTCATGCTCCTCATCCCCTATGACCCAAGCTGACACTAGTGCACAGTCCGGCGCAGCTGCCAGAGCAGCTCATTCTGCATCTTTGTCCACCGCTACTCTTGACAGCCCCACCATCATGCATGGAGGATGCAGCTGAATTATTTCTTGAGGATGCACAGACATTACTTGATTCTGATGTTGATTCTGAGGTTGAGGAAGGGAGTAACATGAGCTTACAGAGAGGGGAGAACACTGATAAACTGCAAATTGCCAGTAATGTTCCCCCAGCCGCAGCGTATTGCCAAGTTGGCTCCAGTAATGAGGAGGATGGACTAGATGATAATGATAAGGTCACTGACGCTGTATCCCTCTCTCCGGGTTTCTGCCTCTTTCTCTCTGCACTCTTTTTTCCTTTTTCATCTCTTTTGTTTTCTTTCTTTTGTTTGCCATTATCTTCTCCATGGCCCTTGGTAGTAAGGGTTGTCTCTTTCAGTTTTGCATAGTTAGAGTTCCTGCCATATTTATGTAGCTCCAATGATGTAATGACTTTTGGAGGGATATAATCTGAGATCACTCTGTTTTCCTTTATATGATTTTGAAATTTGAAGAATGTTTACTTTTTTGCTGTTTGTGAAAGCTTGTACCAGGGCTCTGGTTATAGAAATGACTAATGTGCATTTTCTCGCTGTCTCATTTAAAAGTTTCAATAAAAAACATTAAAAGTAAAAACTGGGCCCCCATGCTCTTTTTATGACCAATAACTTGCATATAAGCCTTCACAATGGGCACTTTTGAAGTTTCAAGTTCGGGTCCCATAGATTTTAACAGGGTTCAAGGTTCAGGTCCGAACTTTTGCAATGTTTGAGAGTTCTATTGCGAACCAAACTGGGGAGTATTAGTTCCATTTCTAGTTTACAACCACTTTAATGGCAGATGACTTCTCCACCGGGTCTTTCTTAATACCAGTTTGTAAACATTGCTTAAACTTGCTTTATTGGTTTCTGGGCTATTATACTGTTCCTCTGGCTTCAACAATTCGAGAGGCTGATGCAGAATAATTCTGAAAATGTAAATGTTTCTCTAACTTTCCGGTTCTCACTGCTTGTTCCTGATCAGTCACTCTAAAGTGATTTAGGACAAAAGGTCAGCACAACAGCCAGACAACTAGAATTTTAAGAAATGGAAGCCTCCATAATTCCCTCATACCAGTCCTACTATAGGAAATTATTATCTGAGATTCCTAAATCATTGTTGTTTGGTTCAGGGAAGATAACACTTCAATATGGCCATATTAAAGTAAATTTAAAGCTGAAGTCTAGTAAAACAGATAAATAGACAATTAAAATACAGAAAAAAAGTTATTTTACCTGCCAAAGGATTTTTTTTCCTATCCAGTTCTGAGATTGACACAGCTCTACCACACAGCACAGCCCTGAATGGCAGGACAGAAGACCTGTATTTTGTCTTTTGCAAATAAGTAACACTTAAAGTGATACTAAAGTCAAAATTTTTTTATAATAACAGACATTTTATACTTACCTGCTATGTGCAGTAGTATTACACGAGTGGTCCTGATCCGCCTCTTCTGGGGTCCCCGTGATGATCTTGGCTCCTCCTTTTCTTTTAAAAGATTACCATGGCCAGCCGCTGGCTATGGGGAGAGCGTCCCTGCGCTCCCAACCTGTGTTTCTATGCACCCGCACTCCATAGACTTACACAGCTGTATTTAGACCCACCCCCACTTCCTCCTCACTGCATTTGATTGACAGCAGCAAGAGCCAATGGCTCCACTGTTCACAGGTGCAATGCTCTGCAAGCTTGAATGCAAAAAAAAAACCTTTTTTTTATATCAAATGTGTAATATGCCTTTATGCCTCTTCCTTATATGATATTATTATTATTATTATTATTATTATACACAATTTATATAGTGCCAGTTTACACAGCACTTTACAATGTAGAGGGGGGACAGCACAATTACAGTACAGTTCAATACAGAAGGGACAGGAGGGCCCTGCTTGTAGATCTTACATTCTAAAGGGAGGGGATGGTGGAACAAAAGGTAATAGATGCAGGGAAGGATTTGATGGAGGTGGCTCTGGGACAGTTGTTAGGTGGGTGTGGGATAGGCTTCCCTGAATAAGTGAGTTTTCAGGGATCTCCTAAAGGTAGACAGGTTAGAGGCTGATCGGATATACCGGGAAGGGAGTTCTAGAGTATGGGAGAGGCTCTGGAGAAGTCCTGAAGGCGAGCATGAGAGGAGGTAACAAGGGAGCTAGAGAGCAGGAAGTCCTGGGAGGAGCGGAGGGGACGATTTGGGCGATATCTGCAGATGAGGTTGGTGATGTAGCTGGGGGCGATGTTGCGGATGGCCTTGTATGTTATGGTTAGCATTTTGAATTTTATATGGTGGGGTAGGGGAGGTTCTATAGAAAACTTGTATTCAAGTTTCTTTTTTTTTATGATTTTTATATTATATGAGTATGTTGCCCATCAAGCACATTTCTTATGAAGACTATATGCCTGTCTCCATCATTTATAAGGAATAGTTACATTGGCCTGTGCCTACAGTGTGACATTTTGAAGAGATGGGCTGTTTTTACGTGATTACCTTGGCTGCTATCTTTCTTATGTAAACCAGCAAGTAGGAAGCATTAATATTTCATCAGATGGAAATAGACTAATTTAGATCATATAAAATGCATGGAATGTACAGGCACAGAGATCTGTACTCCTGCAGGAAGGCATAGTAAAAATGGCAAATTTTGCTTGCGGGGATGTATCATTTAAATATGGCCTCAATCCTGTGCTTTGTTGAGATTTATATTCAAATTCAATAAACCTGTGACCTGGACAAGGCACATGCTGTTCTCACCTCTTACAGAAGCTCACACTTTCAAAGGCATTGATTTTTTTTCAAATAGGTAGAAACAAGGCAAAGCTGTATATGTTTCCTTTTTACAACACTATGACTCACCAAGAAGTGACCAATCATACACAATGCAGATCTACGTTTCTTTAGCAGTATGCCTAACATATGAGCAGCAGTAGGTGGCATAAGGTAGCATGTGTTTAACCATACTGCAATAGCCTGTCACTGGGTGCTGCATTCAGTGTATCTTTGTATATGGAAATCCATAAATCTTTACTATTCAGCCTGCCACCAACCTATCTATAATTTTTTTCACACATCTCTGCCATACTGCATGCCCAGAGGATCACTATACTTTACTCATCTTTCAAACAAGAGTGTCACCTGCCTGGTTGTGCAGCAGTGGCGGCACAGGGGCGCCACCCCCCTAATACATGCGCCCGGCCCCTAATCTATATTCAGGGTGCTGGATTTCAATGTTTTTTTTTAGAAGTACATGGTTAGAGCCTGAAGCACTAATTGGCTTCAAAAAAGGGTGGGCTCTGCACCCCAAGCCCACCCAGTTGTGTGACAATAGTATATTAATCTTTGCTATTTTCTTCCTGATTCTCCTCCCGGCCAATAAGGAAGCAGGTCCTGAGACCCATCACCCGATTGGCTGAAAGGAGAAGTGATCCTATTGTCCACCTAAGAGGAGGAGGGAGGACACATATGGAGGAAGACGCTGTGATGCCTAGGAGGAGGAGATGCAGGGGATGCCATCACCCGCCGCCCGTGACCTAGATGGGAAAGTACAGGGCTGGTGACCGACCGGGGTGGGGGTGGGTGCGAGTAACCGGACCGACCGATGGGGGGGTACCCGATTGACCGGAGGTGGTGGCTATGGGTGCATTGTTTGCCACGCCCCAAAATATACCACCAGTTGCCACTGTTGTACAGTATGGCAGTTATGTTTAATTAAATACTAAGAGCCCATTTAGATCTATCTAGCTGATTGTCCAATGGGGACACTGCGGGTAATAAAAGTACACATTTATTTCACAAACTTCAGTATTAAATCTACCATAAAGGGAAAAATAAGTATAAATGAGTTGATAATTCATAAAGAACTTGTAAATATCTCCACACAAGAATTGAACCTTCACTGTCAATGTGGCTTAGTGGCTAGAACTGCTGCTTGACAGCAATAGGGTCATTGGCTGGAATCGCAACCATGGCACTACCTGCATGGATGTTGAATGTTTTCTCTGTGCCTGCGCGGGTTTCCTCCAGGTACTCCAGTTTCCTCACGCATTCCAAAGACATCCTCAAAGGTTATTTTGGCGCCTGTCTAAATGGGTCCTAGTATGTGTATGTGAGTATGGGACTTTAGATTGTTAGCTCCTTGTGATAGGGATTGATGTGAATGTACAATATATATGTAAAGCAATTGCCGGCACTATATACCATAAATACCAATAGTACATACATAAATTAGTAAAGCATACAGTAAATTACTTCAGATTGTAACATGAGAACGTATTGTTGATGAAGATACTTCAGACGGAATCTAGGAGTGGGCATTAACAATATAGCACTCAAACTTTTGTTTATATGTGTTCTTTGTAAGCTGCAGTTAATTATATAAAGAACAAACTTTAGAAAACAACAATAACAGTTGACATCTCGTAATAATACAAAAGGTAAATGCTGTGTGTTGAGAATTTTTAAATACGTGTCACAGCAGAGTAAAATGTCAACATCTGTTCACAAGCATAATGAAGTCGTCCTTCTAAATGACACTGAGAGCTAATTTTATTATTCTATAATGCAAGGTGTCTCTGCCTAAGTGACACGACTAGCAGGCAGGTTAAGCAGAGCCGGCTGCAAAAACAATGTTGCCTTATTTCAGGTCATTACAGGTAAATCTGGTAACAATAACACCTTTAAATAAACCTTGAAAGCACAAGCTTGTCTCTATAACAGTTTCTATGAATAACATTTTTGTGGTGTGAAAAAAACTGGGACAGAAACAGCAAATTTCAGCATGTAACCTGTTATTAAACGTCATAGCCTAGATGGCTTTCAGGTTGTTTAGGAGGAAAATTAAATCCATAACCGCTAGAATGCCGAATTTGTCCTTACACATGCCTCCTGTGAATTGTATCTTCCTAAGAGAAATGGGTGTCAGAAGGTGCTCAGATAATATTGTACTTCATTATTGGAGCCACATTACCCCTATATGAACACGTTTCCGAATCAATAAATACTATTGCCCATATGTGAATTATAATTGATGAAATATTTGTATAATCTAATAAATACCATCTTATTATGTATTGTCAAGGAATGACAACTCTAGCAATACTACATCTGACTAATCACTAGGTGTCCTGCTATGCTGACGAATACCAGCAAAGGCCCTAACCTTTTGATGAGTGAGTTCTTTTAACTGTTTGTGTAAGTTATCAATTGTCTTTCACTCCAATAAATACATTTCATATTACACTAATGGCCTGTATGCACGATCCGAAAATAGTACAACAATACATCAGTTTTTTTTTTTGGTTACTAGTCTCATAACGAAAATGAAGAGTGATGAAACTTCTCGTACGACAGAATAAAAATTCAGAAGTGATGTAATGTGTTGCAGCGTATTTGTATTGTAATTTTGAATGACAACTGTACTGATTAAGCGAAAATTGTATGATCTGGTATTGTACGGGAAAAATTTTCGTGATCAAATAATATGGGATGAACTGTCCTGGCTCTTGAAATCTGTGTACTAATGATCACATTATTATATGATCGCTTTGTAAATGGTATTTTTTGTAGGATTTTCAGATAGTGTGTACGGGCTATTAGATCGTGCTCCCCTCCTCTCTCTATCTACAGTACATCTGACTGTACAAGACACTATTATCATGGCACATGTACGGTCACCCTGTAGTAGGGCCCAGCAGATGGAACCACAGCATGTAGTGGACTACCAGGCATCTAACACACTCAGAAGTGCCTTGGATACAAAAGTTTATTCAGCAAGCTTTGCAATGCAACAGAGTAAAGATCAGTAGTATGGGTGATGGGACAAGTAAGTATTAACTGTTCTCTTTATAGACTGAACTTTTTAGTTTTAATCAATGACAGAGTCACTTTATGATACTTTAATGTTAATCCTGGAATGTATCTTTTGCTGTTGTTGCAGTGATGGCTGTTTCCAAAAGACCTTGGATCTATGCAAACCCTGTGGTCCCAGGTTCCAAGCAATGCTTTTTGTAACTCTAAACAAAAAAAAAAAGACAACGAAGGACAAGACCCTCTAAAACCTGTACAAGACCTATAATTAATGTCTCATAAATAAGATTACAATGCAACATAATAAAGCAAGATTATTTGTAAATTAGGTGGACTAATGTTGGCCATAGATGCTGCAGGATCCCATAAGCGAGGTGGATAGAGGAATCCTCCCCACTCGGACATTGTATTCTGACAGCGAGGTCTCCTCTGCTAATCAGCAGCATCAAAAAGAATATTTCAACAGGCCAGTTGAACAAAAGCCAATCTAATAATCAACTTCTGTTGAACAATCAAGGCCACACATCGATCCCTGCTGATCTGACCAAATTTCAATCCATCTATGGCCCTGCTTAAAGTAGAACTATAGGCATTTTTTTCATTTTGAATACAGTAAGTTATGGTTTTAACCCCTGGCATTTTTTTTTTCCTATTGGGGAGATTACTTTTCACTTTCTCTCCCATAGCCAAAACAGGAAGTATGAAGAAATCCTTTGCGGCCTCCTAGGTCACCACCAGAACTAGTGCCCCCATTGGAAGATTTCCCCTCTATTACTGTTTTGGGGACAACCCCAATTTGAGATTTTCTTTTACTTTCAATGAACATAGTAAACAGGACAAATAGAGATAGTAAATATCCCTAATGACAGCAATAAAAACTGACAAGTGTTCCAATACCTCTTTACCCTGTCCAAAACAAAAAAGTTTTGCCTTTAGCAATACCTTAACCTTAGCACTACTGTGGTGATTTTCTAGTTTATTAATTCCTATATGTGCTTTCATACCATGCGGTATTAAAATATTTTATTAAATTGTAATGTTAGACTACATAATACATAACAAGTATAATGATGTAGATTCATTCAATTCTACAATAAGGATATGAAGGCATTATGCCCTTGGATAAAGTCCAAGCATTAATAGAACTACCATGCTTAAGACGTAGGAATATCTTTAATATAATACATATGATTAATTTTTGCAATACCATACATTTGTCTTCCTAATCACTTGTTAGGTCTTTGATGACAAGGATAACATTGGTTATTAAGATCTCTTGTGGCCTACTGATTCCAGCAGAATCTTAAGAGGCAATTACAGTCTCCTTACCTCCAGGATTCTGCCCATTACCTACTTGACGAGGCTAATGCACCATTGTGACTCTGTTTTTAATATCATCTTACAGAGTTGAACAAAACCTTTAGATTTCATTGTAATCTGCAAATTTCACATCATTCAATTTCCTCACTTTGTAGCTACAGGGGATTTTAATATATTGAGACTCCATCTGGCAAAACAAAAAGTTTCTAATGAAAATGCCTTGGGATTATAGTCATTTTATGAACCCCGCAGCAGGTTACCAGGAGTACATGTTGGAGCACATATGTGGTGACTTTTAACTTAACACAACCTCTTGGGTATGTGTGCTGAGTTAATAACCTCAAATAATTCATCACTGTAACCTAATCCTAAAGCATATCTTGACATTCTCTATTATTATTTGGTATTATAAAACCTAAAGGCACACTATTTAAAAACATAACTAATATAAATGCTTTTATGCCTATGTATAGCCAGCAGTAGGGTCACCAGTGTCATCAAACCTCTGCAGAATCCTACATCTGTGTACACAGAGAGTCCTAAAAAGAGCAGCAGACAGTACTTTTATGTTTAAAACCAGATAACTTCAGTACAGCCGGCAAAAGACGGAGCAAATTTCTTTCCTGCAACCACAGGTGTTGACAGTGTTGACAGGGGAATCCCTCATATGGGAACGGGGGTGCCAGGAGAACACAGTGATTATTGCTAGCGGCTACTAGCAATAATTGCATGTAAAATCCAGCAGGCTGGTTGTACTCAAGTTAGTCGATCAATCAACTTGGGTACATTCAGCCTGCTAATAAATGGTTTGAATCTTGGCCAGTTCCTGCTGGCTTTAGGAATGTCAAGGCTAAGGAAAAATAGTCATAAAAATCTTCTCTGACACCTACCAAAGCTTTTGGTTACAATGCATCCATGTGTTTCCTAACTTAACCTTTAAATAGAGACAAATATCTACTAAGACGGTGTTTCTAACAGATGATATACACTAACAAATCAATGAAATATACACCAGCCAGTGAAGGGTTGGGATGGAAGCCCAGAAGATTGGGCACCTTGTAAGAAAATGTGCCTGAAGTTGCTTTTTTTAATTGTTTTTTTTTTTTTTTAAGGTTTGTGTCACATGGGCTTTAGCTTGTATAAGAGCAGTGTGAATAGCAAGCTTTGACAAAGCATTTAACAAGACAAAACTGAATGCCGCACAAGAGGGTACCGAAACTCACTTAAACAGCTAAAAGTCTATATAGTCCAGGAAGTATACGTATGCAGCATTAGTGGCAGCTTCCTTGAGAGCGAAGCAGTCTCTGAAAGTACAAATAGGAGAAAAGCAACGTTCGCCAAACTAAGTGCAGCAGACGATGCAACGAATGGTGTATTTAATTAAAATCAGCCAAATGGCTACTCACACTCTTATGGTCACTCAGCGGGTCCCCGGTGGATGATGCTGTATAGATGTTGACACAAGTGTACCAGAGAGGTACAACCAGCCAGACATCCATCTCGTTGTCTCGGAACCAGCATGGAACACACTCGCATCGAAAGGGACGTCAGAACATGGAGGTAACGTTTCAAAGCATCCGCTTCTTCATCAGATCTAAATGGCTATTGATTAATCACACCACCATCCACCAGGGACCCACTGAGTGACCACAATATTTTACTGTTATATGCCTATTGATCTTTATAAAAGTGTGAGTGGCCATTTGGCTGATTTTAATTAAATACACCATTTGTTCATCGTCTACTGCACCTTGCTTTTCTCCTATTTGACAAAGCATTTGCAGAGCTTTCAGCAAGCTTTGTGGAAGTGTTTACCATTCAAATCCAGTTTGTAAATGTTGAACACAGATCCTAAAAAGAGTGTTGATTACCACTTTAAGCAAACTGCTAGCAGGCTTCGGCAGGCTTTCAACAAGCTTCAAGTAGTGCTAAAGCTGGCAAGCAGCTTGTTTAAAGTGGCAATCAGCACTCCCATTAGGATCTGTGTTCAACATTTGCAAACAGGAGTTGAATGGTACTTTAATTTAAAAGCTTCAACAAAGCTTGCTGAAAGCTCTGCAAATGTTGCCGGGGCGGTGTGTTTGGGATCATTGTCATGCTGAAAGACCCAGTCACATTTCATCTCCAATGCCCTTGCTGATGGGAGGAGGTTTGCACTCAAAATCTCACGATACAAGGCCCCATTCATTCTTTCATGTACACGGATCAGTCGTCCTGTTCCCTTTGCATAGAAACACTCCCAAAGCATGATGTTGCCACCCCCATGCTTCACAGTAGGTATGGTGTTCTTTGGTTGCAACTCAGCATTCTCTCTCCTCCAAATACAACGAGTTGTGTTTCTACCAAACAGTTCTACTTTGATTTCATCTGACCATATGACATTCTCCCAATCCTCTTCTGGATCATCCAATTGCTCTCTAGCAAACCTCAGATGGGCCCAGATATGTACTGGCTTAAGCAGGAGGACACGTCTGGCACTGCAGGATCTGAGTCCCTGGCAGCGTATTGTGTTACTGATGGTAGCCTTTGCTATGTTGGTCCCAGCTCTCTGCAGGTCATTCACTAGGTCTCCCCGTGTGGTTCTGGGATTTTTGCTCACAGTTCTTGTGATCATTTTGAAACCACCGGGTGAGATCCTGTGTGGAGCCCCAGATCGAGGGAGATTATCAGTGGTTTTGTATGTCTTCCATTTTCTAATTATTGCTCCCACAGTTGATTTCTTCACACCAAGCTTCTTGCCTATTGCAGATTCAGTCTTCCCAGCCTGGTGCAGGTCTACAATTTTGTTTCTGGTGTCCTTCGACAGCTCTTTGGTCTTCACCATAGTGGAGTTTGGAGTGTGACTGTTTGAGGTTGTGGACAGGTGTCTTTTATACTGATAACAAGTTCAAACAGGTGCCATTAATACAGGTAATGAGTGGAGGACAGAGGAGCCTCTTAAAGAAGAAGATACAGGTCTGTGAGAGCAAGAAATCTTGCTTGTTTGTAGGTGACCAAATACTTATTTTCCACCATAATTTGCAAATAAATTCTTTCAAAAATCAGACAATGTGATTGTCTGGATTTGTTTCCACATTTTGTCTCTCATAATTGAGGTATACCTATGATGACAATTACAGGCCTCTCTCATTTTTTTAAGTGGGAGAACTTGCACAATTGGTGGCTGACTAAATACTTTTATATATATATATATATATATATATATATATATATATATATATATATATATATACATACACACACTTACATACACACACATATATATATATGGTATATTTGTCTTATGCTTTGTCTATCTTACTGTTTGTATGCCTAATACTATGTTAGAGCATGCTTACTCATTTTTCTATATAGGAATAGATTTCTTGTTTAGTAAATGTAAGCCTTTTTGCTATATACCAATAACATTCTGTTACTGTGTTGAGCTGTCACTCAAGTATATGAACTCTTTTTACCAAATTACATTACTAGAGATATTATATCTCAAAGTACATTGATTTTGGTTAACAGAAAGCATCAGAAGAGAGGTCAAAAACTCAAAAATAATACACAACAGTCATAATGTGCAGTTACATGTGCATCATCAAAGGGGCATATTTATTCAGCAGTGAATTTCATCTTATGATGAATACTTAATGGTAAATCAATTACATTTACCAGGGCCATTCACCTGTACATTGAGCAGATAAGGCAACATTCACTGAGATAATATTTTGAAAAACAATAACCTATGTAATATTTTTGGGGAATTTACTGTAATTTTACATGACCATTGGTGTTAAAATACCACATGCAGCATTTTTATTAATAACACAAAGTATTTTAGGAAATAGCCAACGTGGTGGTTCTACAAAGCTGATAATATACCCTGCAAGTAAAACTGTAGTGCTATGGCATTTGATCTCATAATTCAATTATCAGTTTTTGAAGCAATCCCAATTGCTTGGCATTGTTCATCTTAATTTTAATTTGCAATGACTCCAAAGGAAACTGATAAACTTACACAATTTAAGTCTTGATGGACAAACAGTGAAATCATACACACAATTAAAAGAAAACCAGCATTTACTTAACTGATGACAGGTTACAGAAAAACTATGTCTTAATGTCTCAGAATTAAATGACTAAAGCTGGCCATAGATGATGTATGTACCTTTTTATCAATTAGCCAGTTGATTGAGCAAAAAAAAAAAAAACTGAACAAATCTCTCTATCCACACAAACAAAATGGATGGGGGAATTCTCCAAGTTGTTCTATTGCATTCTAACAGAGGAACTCCTTCATTGCCAGTATACACTATTCAGCAATTGGATGGAAGATGATTGCAAATAAAAATATACCAACAATCCTTAGATTGACTCCTCTTGAATGGGAACAGCCATAGAGGAATTGAATTTCAGGTGATCCATCTATGACCAGCTTTATAGACAACTGACTCTGCAAGCTGTAGAGTTTTGATGGTCATGATGAGATTTCTTCTATTACAAAGACCCCACAGAGCACTTTTGAATCTTGGTATTATAGTTTTATAAGCTATGCATGAATCTATCCATTAACCATATAGGGGTGGAGTGGATAGAGGGGGTGGCGCCTGGGCCCCACTGAACCTCAATATAAATTTCTGAATGCAAATACTACTTGAATTGAATGTGTGCATCTTTAGGGATAAAAGTGTGTGTGTATATACCGGTATATATATATATATATATATATGTATATATAGTATCTCACAAAAGTGGGTACACCCCTTACATTTTTGTAAATATTTTATTATATCTTTTCATGTGACAACACTGAAGAAATGAAATGACAGTTTGCTACAATGTAAAGTAGTGAGTGTACAGCTTGTATAATAGTGTAAATTTTCTGTCCCCTCAAAATAACTCACTCCTCGATCCTCCACCTTCCATTTGAGGATGCCCCACAGATGCTCAATAGGGTTTAGGTCTAGAGACATGCTTGGCCAGTCCATCACCTTTAGGCCTCTTTCACACAGATGATCCGTATGTCCGTTTTTCATCCATCCGTTTTCGGATGTAAAACGGACATACAGTCATCCCTATGGAGCGTCGGATGTCAGCGGTGACATGTCCGCTGACATCCGACCCCGCTCCGATCCGAAAAGTGTAACGGAGGAAAAACCTACTTTTCCCTCCGTTTTCGGATCGGATCGGATGACGACGGACACTACGGACCGTCATCATCCGATCCCCCCATAGGGGAGAGCGGCGCTCTGACAGGTCCGTCGCTGCACAGTGTGCAGCGATGCACCTGTCATCTTCCTGCTCAGCGGGGATCGGCGGAGCTATCCCCGCTGAGCAAGCGGATGTTCACGGGGCGGATCATGACTGATCTGCCCCGTGTGAAAGAGGCCTTACCCTAAGCTTCTTTAGCAAGGCAGTGGTCATCTTGGAGGTGTGTTTTGGGTCGTTATTATGTTGGAATACTGCCCTGCGGCCCAGTCTCTGAAGGGAGGGGATCATGCTCTGCTTCAGTATGTCACAGTACATGTTGACATTTATGGTTTCCTCAATGAACTGTATCTCCCCAGTGCCGGCAGCACTCATGCAGCCCCAAACCTTGACACTCCCACCACCATGCTTGACTGTAGGCAAGACACACTTGTCATTGTACTTCTCACCTGGTTGCCGCCATACACGATTGACACCGTCTGAACCAAATAAGTTTATCTTGGTCTCATCAGATCACAGGACATGGTTCCTGTAATCCATGTTTTTAGTCTGCTTGTCTTCAGCAAACTGTTTGCAGGCTTCCTTGTGCATCATCTTTAGAAGAGGCTCCTTTCTGGGATGACAACCATGCAGACCAATTTGATGCAGTGTGCGGCGTATGGTCTGAGCACTAACAGGCTGACCCCCCACCCCTTCAACATCTGCAGTAATGCTGGCAGCATTCATACATCTTCCCAAAGACTAAATCTGGATATGACACTAAGCACGTGCACTTAACTGCTTTGGTCAACCATGGTGAGGTCTGTTCTGAATGGAACCTGTCCTGTTAAACTGCTGTATGGTCTTGGCCACTGTGCTGCAGCTCTGTTTCAGTGTCTTGGCAATCTTACCATGAGGTGTCATGTTGAACTTCCAGTGACCAGTATGAGAGAGTGAGAGCGATAACACCAAATTTAACACAGCTGCTCCCCATTCACACCTGAGACCTTGTAACACTAACGAGTCATATGACACCAGGGAGGGAAAATGGCTAATTGGGCCCAATTTGGACATTTTCACTTAGGGGTGTACTCGCTTTTGTTGCCAGCGGTTTAGACATTAGTGGCTGTGTGTTGAGTTATTTTGAGGGGACAGCAATTGTACACTGTTATACAAGCTATCCACTCACTACTTTACATTGTAGCAAAGTGTCTTCTCTTAAGTATTGTCACATGAAAAGATATAATTAAATATTTACAAAAATGTGAGGGGTGTACTCACTTTTGTCAGTTACTGTATATATATATATATATATATAGTAACACAGTGTAGCTCTGTCACTATAGAAATGGCAAGTTTGCATGTCTGCTGACTGCAAGGGCGCTCCCCTCCCCCAAAGCACCCCCCCATGTTGAGGGCATGAGGCCTGGTACGGTTCAGGGGGGCACTTTCTCGTCCCCACCCCTTTTCCTGGCCGGCCGGGCCGGATAAGGGTCTGGTATGGATTTTCGGGGGCCCCCACTCCATTTTTTCGGCGTAGGGGGTTCCCCTTAAAATCCATACTAGACCTAAGGGCCTGGTATGCCCCCAGAGGGGAATTCCCTCTCTCGCGCTTGCCGCAATAGGAAAATGTGTTTTTCCTATTGCAACCAGCGGGAGATGTACAGTACCCTGTCGCTGAGAACCAGTGCGATGGGTTTGTGCTGGAAACATTCTCGCGGCTGCATACTGTAGTTTGTACAAAAGTCCGATGCTTTTGTGTACACATGATCAGACTTTGCTCCATCGGACTTTTGTTGCCGGAAAGTTTGTGTGTTCTCAGCCAACAAAAGTCTGATGGAAATAGAAAAAGTTTGTCCGATGGAGCCTACACAAGGTCGGATGTTGCTTCAAAACAGCTCATTTGCATGTTTGTGTCAAAAAGTCAGATTGTGTGTATGGGCCTTTACAGACATGACTTGTCTGTTCCCCAGGCTCAAGAGCACACACTTTGGGTTACAGTTAATTAGTTGGATTTTCTAACATTACATTATAACAATACATGCTATAGGCTTCAGATTAACAGAAACCAGAATAAAGAACAGCATAACAATTCTATACTCCACATCAAATGTCATATTCTTGAACTGTTTATTTATTTATTTATTTATAGAATGGGGTGCTGCAACATAAATAGTTTGACCTTATTTTTCTTTTTTTGCTTTTTATATTTGTATTGCTATTTTCAATAACCAGGTCTAAATTTCCATACATGGAGCCAGCAGGCACACCATCTTTGGTGCCCAAAGTGACACCCATCTGCTATTTTAAACAGAACATTTTGAAGTTTCACAATACTTACCCATCTTGCAGTTGCAGTACTACCAGGGTCGCAGCAGTCGCACTTGCGACCGGGCCCTGGAGTTGCACCACTGTTTTGTGGGGAGGCAAGCCGTTTAGAGGACAGGAGAATCAGCCTGTAAATTTAGGGGCCGGTGACTGCAGCTGTGCTGAGTTCACTCCCCACAACAGACGGGAGAGGAGAGAGCCATATAGCTGCTCTTCCTCCTGTCCCTTTTTCTCCCTGTGTCTGCCTGGCCCACCCACTCTCCGATCCCCAGCATGCAGCTTTGCCTGGGAGAGAGGGTACATGTGGACAGGTAATATGAAAAACAATAGCCAGCAGCTACAAATTCCAAGCTGTATCAATGATTCCTGAGCCACCATCTTCCAGCCTCGGCCCTTGAATGAGTGAGTACTGCACTACACTTTGTTTAATGAACTGTCCCTATCCCCCTCCCTTCAATCCCCTATATGTCCCCCCCCCCCTCTGTTCTTCCAAGTTCCAGTAAGCACTTATGCAGCCCATGCATTGATTATTTTTTGGGTTTTTTTTTGCGTTCAATCATTACAGTGAATGGAAAAAAATATGATCTAATTTCCCCATCTCCACATTCCAGGTGAATGGGAGAATCCTCCTAATGTAGACCAGTGGCCGAACAACCAGGTTTGTTGTCCTGTTCCTGCTATTGACAGCACTGGTCTCTGTCTACATGTCAGCGGCAGCAGCGCATTAGGACCCAGTGCTAATTACTTTATGAGGCTGATGGGTGCATGCATGGGAGGGTCAGTACAATTGGTTGTAGACAGCTGAGCCCCCCTCACGTCACTTAGCAGGAGTGGCACTGCATAGCCTTCTCTGACATGCTGATTGGTATGCAATCCAGGTGATGCTCACATTCGGATCTAATATTAAATGGTAGTGGTTTTATTGAAGAGCCCTCACCTTACCGGCATGGAGCCCACGTGGCTGCTGAACATATGGTTTATATATATGTGATTTTACTCTTGATTCTAATAAATACAGTGTTTAATAGATCCGACTTGGATCATCACCTGGGTCACATTCCAATCGGCATGACAACTGAGAAGGCTGTGCAGTGTTACCACTGCGAGGTGACCGTAGCCGTCGCTACCATTGAGACAGGGGCCCGGGCGCAAGTGTGACCTTTGCAAACCTGGTAGTTCTGCCACTGGGTTGGACCCTTATATAGGGTTCCCTGGTGTGCTGGTGATATATCTGTTTTCTGCCACTGTGCGGTGGCCCCAAGATGGTAGGAAGAGGGCCCACTGCAGAACATGTGAAAGGGTCCTGCTGTGGGACTGTAATAAAAGCCTCTAGGACCAGAGAAAAGGGCCCCTGAACTGATGAAATGAAGGGGGGAGGTCAGGGGGGCCTTCAAGGTTTCATACACCAAGGTCCTGAAGGTTCTAGTTATACCTCTGCCATCTTGGAGCATTGTGACTCTGTAAATTAGCTTATATTAACCGGTTCAATACCGGGCATTTTCACCCCCTTCCTTCCCAGACCAATTTTTAGTTTTCAGCGCTGTCGCATTTTAAATGACAATTGCGCGGTCATGCCACGTTGTACCCAAACAAAATTGATGTCCTTTTTTCCCCACAAATAAAGCTTTCTTTTGGTGGTATTTGATCACCTTTGCGGTTTTTATTTTTTGCGCTATAAACAAAAGAAGAGCGACAATTTTGAAAAAAACACAATATTTTTTACTTTTTGCTATAATAAATATCCCAATTTAAAAAAAAAAAAAAACACATTTTTTCCTCAGTTTCGTCTGATACGTATTCTTCTACATATTTTTGGTAAAAAAAAAATCGCAATAAGCGCATATTGATTGGTTTGCGCAAAAGTTATAGCGTCTATAAAATACGGGATAGATTTATGGCATTTTAAAAAAATATATTTATTTATTTTTTTTACTAGTAATAGCGGCGATCGCAAATTTTTTTCTTGACTGCGACATTATGGCGGTCACGTCTGACACTTTTGACACATTTTTGGTACCATTCACATTTATACAGCGATCAATGGTATAAAATTGCATTGATTACTGTGTAAATGTGACAGGCAGGGAAGGGGTTAACCACTAGGGGGACACAAGGGGTTAATTATGTTTCCTAAGGGAGTGATTCTAACTGTAGGGGGCGGGGACATACAAGGGGAGGAGATCGATCAGTGTTCCGCTGTACTGGGAACACAGATCGGTCTCCTATCAACTGACAGAACGTGGATCTGTGTGTTTACACACACAGATCCACGGTCTGGCCCGGTTAACGGGCAATCGCGGGTGCCCGTCGGACATTGCGGCCGTTGGGCACACGCACCAGGGTCCCGAGTAATGCGGCGGGCACGCGCGTGCACCCCCTAGTCGGCCGGGAAGCCCAGGCCGTCATATGACGTCCACCCAGGATGGGAGATCCCATCTGTGGACGTCATTTGTCTATGGCCGGGTGCTGAAGTGGTTAAATTACTTCATTCCTACTGATCATATAAAAAAAATTGCAGGCAATCATTTTTAAAAGGAAACACTGTATCTTTGCCTCTGCTTTCTAAAGGGCACACGCTATGCCTAATCTTGCCCTGGCAATAGCCTAAGGAAGCCAATATATTTCCAGCTTATTGGGCAATGGTACGGTATATTATTTCATATAAAAAAAATAAATAAATAACTTTGTTCTAGACTTACAATTACCATGAGTTACAATTATCTGTACACAGCAATGCCCCAGTGATGAGTAAAATATGCTCCCTTGTTAAAAAATCTGCTTCTATATGTTTGTATTAAAACTGCAGTGGATTTAATTTTTTTTTTTTTTTTATCCCATTTTCGCACATGGTTTTCTTTGTATAGAGTCAGCACCAACAATCAATATCAGAGATGAGACTGTGTTCTACAGAAAGAAAGGTGAGAAGTCTCTCAAGATGTGTAAGTTCTCTGCTGGTGCTCTGGAGAATAAGAAATCTTGATCTTATATCCAAGCTGCAGGAAAAGTCTGATTTTAAGAATGTAGGTTAGGAATAAATGGCTGTACGTCTGTCTGGGTTTTGTTATACTTTGAATAATTTTCTATATTCTGTTTGCTTAAGAGTAGTTTCTAGTAAAACCTATCAAAATGTTTCTACAGTATGTATTGCTCACTATTGCTTGGGGATAGAATAGAGATTAACTTAAAGAATTAATTATTGAACATATAATTTTGTATAATTTGAACCACCTATAACCATGTTTTTGTAGCGTTCAGCATCGAGTGAGGATAAAAATTGTTGGCAGGCAGGGAAAGAGGTAGAAGGAACAAACAGAGTCTCTTCAAATATAGAAACCTAACAAGTATTTTTTGTACTTACAGAAAATGAAATTAGCCAGAAAAACTAAAACGAATACAGCTATCACATTTAAAGTGGAAAAAAAACCCCTGCAAGATAAAGGCACAATGTGCTAGTATGCATCACATACAAGTACATTAGAAAATACTCACCTTAGAACGAAGCCCTCTCAGCAGTGCCCAGTCACCGCTGTGAGGGCTGAGATATTCTCCTGTTCTTTCTTCCAGGATTGAAGCGCGGGAGCCCTCAGTACCGGCAAGAAGCTCAGAAGTTCCAGCATAGTATGCCAGAACCTTCAGAGCGCATGCACCGCTGATGTCAGCGGCTGCTTGCAGGGTGAATATCCCCTAAACCATGCAGGTTTAGGAGATTTTCATTTTACCTACAGGTAAGCCTTATTATTGTATCAATCCACTGCATTAGTCATAGAGCACTATTTTAGCTTATTGTGAGTTGTTATGTGTCTCCCTAATTCTTTGTTTGTAATGGCCGTCCTTTTGGATTGTGTCCTATGTGTTCACTGCTTCCCCCTAGTGTTTGTCTGGGGTGTTAAGCACCGGCACACATGGACTCCAGTGGAACACACCTACTGTGCCTGTGCTATGGAAGCGGGCTGTGTACGGTATGAAGTGGTGGTGTTGGTATGGGTGTGGATGTGGCCGTGTGGTACAGACATACATGCATGTGTGCGCAGGTAGCTACCGTAACACATACTTGGCTGCATCATTAATGTGCTCGGTAAGGCAACGCACTGATATGATGTAATCATGCATAACCCACCGCATGCAAATACATTGCATGGTTGCACGCTGTAGCGGCCATTTATAGGACCTTGACCCACCAGGGACTTATGGAGAGATGGAAGAACTCCATGTTAGATGTCCTACTTACAGAATAAGACTCATTTCACAGGAAGTGGAACCTGATAAGTATACAATTCCAATGGATCTGTGACTTTTTTGTTTAGAACATGACTTCACAAAGAACTGTGCATACAAATGATACTAAATTGATCCAACGAGTTGATATATATATTATTTTTGTTAGTGGGGATGGTTGAACCCAATCAGGTCTTTTATTTTTAGTTTTTGCAAGCCTTATTATAGGCTTACCTGTAGGTAAAAATAACAAAGCAGGGTTTACAACTGCTTTAAGGACTGGCAAGCTGCAATATTTAAGAGTTTTGTTCTTGGATGTAGATATCCTTTAAGTTACATCTTCACAGGCCTTAATTGTTATCTGTTTCGGATCTTTATATATGTGCATAACAAACAGGGGATGGCTGGCAGCCTTAGGCCTGGGGGGCAAGTCCAGCCAAGTGGCCCACAGAACCACCGACCCACAGGCCAGCTCCCAGCAGGACCCACGGCCCATTGGAGTTACTACCAAACTTCCAGTGCTGCAAATCAAATGTACAGTGCAAAGCAATACACTTAAAACAAACAGTCGACAAGAGAGCAACTGCTCTTGTGCACATTGCTAGATCAAGATGAGACTCAAGCAAGTGGCTGACAGATTCCTCCCTTCACACAAGTGGGTGGATGATTCCCCTCATTGGGACATAGTATTCTGACAGTAGGGACTGACCCCTGTCAGAATACACTGGTGCTGTTTGGCTGCAAGCAGCTAATTGAGCAAGGATTTCCAGCAGAAGATGATATAACAATGGGTTCCTGCCTAACATAGAGGGGTAAACACAGATCAAAATTCAGCCCCTGCTGAAACCGATGAATTCTGATCTGTGTTTACCCAACTTTACCTTATCCCTTGCTTCAGCGGGCTCTCTGCAGTTCTGTCCCCTGCAGCTCCTGTGTATGTTGGGAATGACATTGGTCACACTCCAACCTCCACTTCATACCATACGGGGTTAATCTTCCTTTATATGTGATGATGTCTAGGGAGGAGAACACTGGAGCTGGCTGGAGCATAGAATCAGGTAAGAAAAAAAAAAAAAAAAACTATACCCCCTTCTCCCCCTCCCCCACACTGCAAGAGTGGACTTCTGTACTTTTTTGGAGTTGAGCTGGGATATCATCACATCCTTTGCTGTGTATTCTTATATTCTTGAATAGGTTAGGAATTAGTGTGACATTTCAGGTGCTACATAGATGTAATCCACATACACATTATATCTTATTAAAAATCATTATTTTTAGAAGATATAATGTGTATGTGGATTACATATATGTAGCACCTGAAATGTCACACTAATTCCTAACCTATTCAAGAATTTTACTTTCACTTTCAATAAACCTGCACTGAAAAGTACAGAGCAGGCTCACATTACAGTATGCAGGGCAGTGGAGACTTACAGTAGCAGAGGATCCAGCCTCCCATCCATGCTGTACACATCTTCACTCTGCCCTGGAGGAGGTGTGTGCTGAGCGGGACCCAATGATCGATGCTGCAGTGTGAGGTTCTTACTGCCCCGCCCACATGTACTCCCACTGGGACTGTACCAGCTCTGATCTGGGAGGGGGGGACTCAAGAAGGGAGCCTGCAAAGGGGTGTATCTGCTGCCACAGAGCAATGAGCAGGGGTACATAATCTTTGTTTTGGGCAGGAAACCGGGGTATACAAGCGTTACAATTAGATTTTGTTGGCAGAATTTACTGCTCACAACCTGGCGCTCCTCCCATCTCTTGTACCGACCCTGCTTGCAGCCATCCAGTGCCCTGCCCAGCCCGAGCCAGTGACTCACGCCCCGCCTCTGCCTGCCACTGAAGACTCCGTCTCTGAGAGTTGTAGTTTCCGGGTGCTGCGCACCGCTGCTTACTTCTCTTCACCCATTGCCACCTGGAACTTGAGTGCGGTCTGGACTACAACTCCCGGAATGCAGTGCGGGAGGAACACAGCCAATCGGCGACCCCTGGGGTCGACCTCCTGCATAAAAAAAAAATAAAAATGTCAGCAGCCATGAATGCGGCCGTTTTTAAATATAAGTTAGGCGACCTGGGGGGAAATTTCCACCCTGCCCCCCGGCCCAGCCCGCCCCTGATAACAAACACATCCTATCACAATAATTACATAGTCAACTAGACTTATGGGAATTGTTACCATTAAAGTACTTATAAAGGTCTATACATCTGTCAATGACAGCCTAAAGATCCAGATTGTATGTAAGGCACTAGCTTCTAAAGTAATCAAAGGATGTCTTAAATTTTTCCTAAATAAGCCAAATCCCCTTTATTTGCACCTTAAATGCTCCCTGTCCCAGACAGTGCATCTTACAATGAGTGGGTTTCAGCAACAAAGGCAGTGCTGTCTATCCAGATAGCAGTGGGCAGGACTAAGTGTGGCCAGGAGCTGACTGACAAGCTACAGGCTTGGGAATCAACAGTGGCCATGCTGATTGACGCACCAAACATTTGCTCATCCCACTGTAGTACAAGAGGCACAGCCTACATGAGAGTGACATTTCTGTTTTTATTTAAAGTATATTTAGTACACATTGTTTTCCCTTTTATGTCCATATGATGTTTCCAATGGGATGTTATTAAGATGACTATCATAGTCTCCACTCTTGTCCTTGAGTGGATCCTGTAGGAGAGTTTTGTGAAAGTGTTTGGCCATATGCTCTACTGACTACTCTTTCATTAGAGGGTCCTATAAATTTGGTAAGCCTGCATTACTTATTGAGGTGGTGGTGTCACGGCTGGGATAATGTACTTGTGATGGACATTCATGATCTACATGGCTATTTTTGAACATTTGTGAAGAGAATTACATTTTTGCACATTCATTTTGCACTTTTTTGCACTTTAATTTTCAATATTGTTCTATTTGCACTTGGACTTTATTTTGCACAGTTATTCTTTAAAGAAAGAAAATTGTATGGACAATTTATAGTATTATTGTATTATTATATTATTTAATTAATATTGTAACATTATTTTATTATCACTGTTTAATCAACGCAGCCCTTTTGATATCTTATTAGGATAAATAGGTAAATGTGGGACTTAGAGACACCTAAAACCTAAATGCTGATGCACTTATAGTTAAGTGCTGCAGCACATTTTTAAATATAAGGCCATAGTTCTACTTAGGATAGGACTGCACATACCAACCATCAAAAATGCTTATTCAATCACAGAAATGTATACAGGAAGTTTTTAGATAAGAAATTAGAAAACCTTGCTGCATATGTGTGCAATAACAACAGGGTCTGCCCAGTGTTTCTCACCTTATACTGCGTAGAAATGGTTAGTCAGTAGAAATCTACTGTACATTACCATATGATGGTACCATCACAAATACACACTAATTTTCCCATATTCCTATTGGTACAATTTGTTAGATTTCTATGTTAGAGCTGGTTGATGTATATGGATTGATTTGCTGAAGGCAAATAGGCATTTTATTATGCACAAGAATTGTTACTTTGCAAGGAAATGTCTCCTAATCTTGGTGAATGAGGTGATGCTTTGTTGACTTCCATCATGCAATTAATGTATGTTCAGGAAAAAAGCACTGTTTTTTTTATTATTATTCTTGCATATGATTGGGCATTCTTTGTAAAGTGAATTTCCTCCACATCCACTAAGCTAGGGGACATTACCATTGCATAGTGAAAAAAACAAAAGAAAATTAACTTTCAATCAATCTCATAGAGTTTTACATTACCTTAGATGTGTTTAATGTTTTATTTGTTTAAAAAATGTGTGCTGAAAGAAATACATATAAATATATTAATGGCCCTCATTTGGAAATACCAGTTGCATGGCTGTCTTGCTGATATGAATGGCTTCAAAAATGTCTTCTCAACAAGTATGCATCAAGTAAAGTCAAAACATGTGCCCTCGATAATTTGTAGCTCATAAAATACTGAAATCAGCTTGACAGCCAAAGCAACCACCATTTTCAGAAATTATATTAGCTTTTACAATTCTCTTATCACAGCTTTTCCTTTAAAATGGTTCATAGCCTTTTGCATGTAAAACAGCCAGAATAACATAACCAGTCCTATAAATTAGTCAGACACTTTTGACCTAAAGTTCCTTAACCACTTGCTGACCGTGTCACGAATATATACTGTGGCACAATGGCTCTCCTGGGCGAAATCCCGTACGTGTACGTCCTAACCGTTTTTGGCTACCAGGGCGCTCACCAGTCTCTGCAAGGCAGGGCACCTGATGCGCATGGCCGGCAGCACAGTGCAAACACACAAATCCCTGTGCTGTCAGAGGAGAGGAGACATATTGTTTCTGCCTACTAAGAAGGAAAAACAACATGGCTCCTCTCCTAGTTACTCACATCCCCAAACAGTTAGAACATGCTGAGGGAACACACATTTAACCCCTTGATTGCCCCCTAGTGTTAACCCCTTCCCTGCTAGTGACATTTACACAGTAATCAGTGCATTTTTATAGCACTGATCGCTGTATAAATGCCAATCGTCACAAAAAAGTGTCAAAAGTCTCCGATCTGTCCGTCGCAATGTCACAGTACCGCAAAAAATCGCAGATCACCGCCATTCCTAGTAAAAAAAATTAAAATGACATAAAAATGCTATAAATCTTTCCCATAGTTTGCAGACGCTATTACTTTTGCGCAAACCAATCAACATACGCTAATTGTGTTTTTTTTACCAAAAATATGTAGAAGAATATATATTGGCCTAAACTGATGAAGAAATTTTTAAAAACTTTTGGGAATATTATAGCAAAAGTTAAAAAAAATATATATTTTTTTGTAATTGTCACTCTGTTTTTGTTTATAGTGCAAAAAATAAAAAACGCAGAGGTGATCAAATACCAGCAAAAGAAAGCTCAATTTGTGGGGAAAAAAATGCAAATTTTGTTTGGGTACAGCATCGAACGACCACACAATTGTCAGTTAAAACGACGCAGTGCCAAATTGTAAAAAGTGCTCTGATCAGGCAGGGGGTAAAATCTTCTGGGGCTGAAGCGGTTAAAGAGGAAGTAAACCACTTGTTTTTTTTTTTTTTTTCTGACCTGCTAGTAGCACATTATATGAAACTTACCTGCAAACAAAGCCCTCGTTGTCACTGCTGGAGGCCGCATCCATATTTACCCATGTTCCTCCCGGGTCCGCGGACTCTGGCTGTGTGACTGGTCAGGGCACAGGTGGCTGTTCCTTCAGAGCGCATGCACCAATGACGTCATTGGCTGCATATACAGTAAATATCTCCTAAACGGTGCACATTTAGGAGATATTTTCAGTATCTATAGGTAAGCCTTATTTTAGGCTTACCTATGGGTACAATTAATCAATGGGCGTTTGCAATAATTTTAAAGCTAATTCTAGGTGGATATAAAGTCTAGCATTCAGACTGGGAGAGGCATCGGGAGCCCATACGGTGTGCTGTCTACAAATGTATTCATAGAAACATTCTGATAGAGGGGGGAGAGCAAAATGAGTAAAATGACACCTTTTTCAGTCTGCTGCTTTCACTGTGCAGTCAGAATGCTGAGGGGAACACTGGAGATCACTGTGTCCCTTAACTAAAAGTGGTGTCATCCATTTTCCTGTGCTGTGTGACAGCAGTGCAAATTTCACAATTGGATAGACAGAAATTTATATCCTTTTTTCAGACAAACTGTATTTTATCTATTTATTTAGCTATATTCCTGTAGTTAAGCTTTAAGTATACAACCACTATATATGCCCTGTTGGCTCTAACCGCATCAGCAGTTACAGTAGTTAGGACAGTTAACAGATATTAGCATAATCTCACTACCTGCATTTCAGAATGTGAAGTTTGGATAAATATAAGAACAGCCATGTTATAGTTAACAAAGTTCAATAAAATTTTTGCCCATGATTAACCATATCATAGTTCTTCAAATGAGTAATGTTTCCTTTCCAAAACAACAAAGCAGCTAAACTGCCCTCCACAATGAACACAACATGAATCTTCAATCCTGACAATCAGCATCCTAATTTATTTGATATATAAGCTTATTTAACATCATGGTGTGAAAAGTAATGATGTTTAGCCCATAACAACCAAACAACTTTTGTATATTTACACTGAGCTACTGTTATATGAGTAGCTCACTGTACACCGTTACTATTTGCACTATTTATTTAAATAAAGCCCATTAGTTCATTAACACATTAGTGTCACAGCAATATAATGAGTAAACTAGACAACTCGAAACTTCAAAGAGAGCTCCAGGTACGACAATCAATATCTCCAGTTTTAAGCAGTAGGAACCTTTGATAGCAGCTTATATTTGAAATAGCTCTGATCTGTTAAAGCGAGTCCCTGTCATCTCTGTAGAGCGCGCCTTGGGAAAAATGATGTCATATTTAATAAAGCCTTCTCAGAAACTGTCTTCTAATGGAAGCAATAAACTGTTCATTTCTGGTCAGTGGTCCCCCCTTCCACGGTGAGAAAAGATCAGAGGGCACTGACCAGAGGAGGATACAGAGTCCAAAGAACAACATTATCTTACTGTCTTCAAAAAAAAAACTGCATTTTTTGCGTAGTTAACAATCTGACTCTTGCATATTGTTAAAAAAAAACATTTTGATGTAGAATTTCTCCACGCACGCATGGTTTAGTACAATTAGTAGCCCATCATATATTTACCATAGATACGTGGGTACTGTGCATTCATTCCTATGGTTACCAGTGACACATATGACCCATTGCAGTTTACACAAGATCCCATTGGTAGAACTCTCTAATATGAACCGTATATGTGAGAGTGAAATGTTTGCTGAGGAAAAGACACAAACCTCTTAAGGCTATATAAATGCATTGCGAGCATTTAGTGAACATTGCAGATTTGTAGATGGTTCTAATGTGTAGGTATTGAGACAAGCCATTCCAGTATATTCCCCAGCCTATATTGAGTGCAGGATGAGATGGTTTGCCTGCTATGGTAATCACATTAGCTGACCCAAAACACAGGGAATAATAACAGGGAGATTTATGTGTGTTATCTATACAAACCATGGTTACCATGGTTGCTGGTATGTGCCATTTTTATTTTCAAGCATTTATAGAAAAACCCTGGAAGCAACATCTCATATTTATAAACACTGTACATACAGTAAGTTCCCACAATACTAATACACTAATACATGTAACATAAGAGAGCAGATTATTTAGAAGCAGTCTTTGCAATTTGTGTAAAAATATAATATGCATAAACATTTTAGCAAGTGTATTTGTAAGCATCGCATGCTAAAATATTTATGCATATTATATTTTGTGTAAATCTACAACAACAGCTTAAAACATCAATATCAGAATACAAGCAAAATATATATATATATATATATATATCTTATAAAGATTATAAAGTTATATAAATATAAACTATATAAATATATATATATATATAGCAAATCGCCAACTCAATAGGAAGTTTTAAAAAGTTTCACTAGGTTTCATTGTGATCAACATCTAGACTTAAAACGGACTTCCACCTAAAAGTGGAATGTCCACTTATCTGCTCCCCCCCCCCTCTGGTGCCACATTTGGCAACTTTCAGTGGGGGAGGGGGGAACCCTTCCATACTTCTGGGAGACAGCACCGCGGCGCTATCCCTCGGACATTTGGCCCCCTCCTCCTGCCTTTGCTGCCGAGCCAGTTAGAAAATGCAGCACGCTTTTCAGATTCTCAGTGGGGAACTGTCTGGGAAGCCGAAAGGTTTCACTGCCGATTTTGCTTACGACGAATGGCGGCAGCAGCACCCGACAGCCAATCCGAAAATCTGCTAGGGTGCTGACATCGCGGGCTCCCTGGACAGGTAAGTGTACATATATTAAAAGTCAGCAGCTACAGAATTTTTAGCGGCTGACTTCTATTTTTTTTCCCCAGGCAGAACTCCTATTTACTCCTACATTGCATTAAATAGGGTAGGCAATGAAAGCAGTTCAATAAAAGGCTTCAAACAAAATATGGACATCAACATACCCAGCAACGTACCACTACCATGGACGGACCACCACGCTATGAAATTTAAAATCGCCACCAACACCACCCTTCAAAAACTGAAACACACAATATCAACACAATGGACCAGATCTCAGAATAAACTACACTCGGAACTCTTCAAAACCACATTATAAAACAAAATAGCAAGGCTAAATTTAAACCACTCAACGAAACAAACACTTAACTCCTTAAACAAGGTATTGCTACAAACAGCAGACTCAGTGGCTCCAAAACGTAGAACACTCATCCGCAAAAAAAAACTCTGGAGGTTTTAATGGCACTCTTACTTTACTGAAGCAGGAACGCAGAAGAGCTGAAAGAGCCTGGAGAAGAAATTCTACAAAGGAAAACCACACAAACTACAAAGCACTCACTAAGAAATATCACAAAGCAATCTTCAAAGCAAAAAAAGATCATTTCTCAAACACCATCTCAACAGCCTTAAACCGCCCTTGTGAACTTTTCAAACTAGTCGCACAGATGATGAACCCTACCTGCCTAGAGCCCCAAGCAAACGAAACTCAAGAACTCAGAGAAATTATCAGATTTTTTTATCAACAAAATCGACAACATTTTGAAAACAATTCAACAGAAAATAACAACCAACCTCACTCAACCAAAGCAAATAGAGGAAACCGATACAAACATCACACAATCACCAAATTTTTCGCTGATTCCTATCACCACGGACACCACCAAAAACATCATCAGAAGCTTCTGAGACAGCACATAACCAAACAACATCATTCCCACAAAACTCCTGAAAGAATGTTCCAACATCCTGGCTCCTACTATAACATATCTCATAAATCAGTCATTCAAAGAAGAGATTGTCCCGATCGCTCTCAAGCAAGGTATCGTCAAACCCCTCTTAAAGTCAAACCTCGACCCTAAAGACCCTAACCACCACAGACCGGTATGAAGCCTCAACACCATCTCCAAGATTATGGAGAAAGCAATAGTACAACAGCTACAACTCCACCTGGACACACATAAACTCTTGGACCCACTGCAATCAGGCTTCCGCCCAGGCCATGGCACAGAAACGGCACTTCTCAAAATATGGGACGACGCCCTTGAAGCAGCAGATGACGGAGAATCATGTCTCCTGGTACTGTTGGTCCTCAGTGCAGCGTTTGACACAATGGACCACAATAATCTACTCATCCACCTCACAGAAGTCACAGAGTCAGCTCTACTATGGTTTGCATCCTTCTTAGGAAATCGTTCACAGACAGTGAAACTAGGAGCCTTCACCTCTGAAACTCGCACAACTTCTTATGGAGTCCCTCAAGGTTCACCCCTGTCACCCGTGCTCTTCAAAATCTACATCTGTCCACTCCTTAAAATCATCAGAAAATCGGACCTCTGCTTCCACTCATATGCGGATGACACTCAACTCTACTTTTGCATCACCGGACAAAAAGACCAATATCAGTAACTAGAAAAATGCCTCACATTGATAGACAGAGACTCTTTACTTACATCGGTGTTGTGGGGTGTCAGACTGACACCCCACAACACCGATCTAAGTAAAGAGTCTCTGACGGAGACTCTTTACTACGTGATCAGCTGTGTCCAATCACGGCTGATCACGATGTAAATAGGAAGAGCCGGTAATCGGCTTTTCCTCACTCGCGTCTGACAGACGCGAGTAGAGGAGAGCCGATCGGCTGCTCTCCTGACAGGGGGGGTCTGTGCTGATTGTTTATCAGCACAGCCCCCCTCGGATCCTGCCAAGGACCACCAGGAAAGCCACCCAGGACCACCAGGAAAGCCATCCACACTGGACCACCAGGTATGCCCCCTAGACCCCCAGCGAAATACCACTATGTGCCCAGGCAGCTGCCAATCTGTGCCCAGGCAGCTGCCAATCAGTGCCCACTCCAATGCCTACCACTGCCAGTGCCACCAGGGATGCCTATCAGTGCCTCATATCAGTGCCGCGTATCAGTGCCCATCAGTGTCACGTATCAGTGCCCATCAGTCCCCAGCAGTGCTGCCTATCAGTGCCCATCAGTCCCCAGCAGTGCTGCCTATCAGTGCCACCTATCAGTGCCACCCTATCAGTGCCCAGCAGTGCCGCCTATCAATGCCCATCAGTGCTGCATATCAGTGCCACCCATCAGTGCCGCCTACCAGTGCCCATCAGTGCCGCCTACCAGTGCCCATCACTGCCGCATATCAGTGCCCATCGTCAGTGCCCGCTCATTGGTGCCACCTCATCGGTGCCGCCATATCAGTGCCTGTCAGTGCCGCCTTATCAGTGCCCATCACTGAAAGAGAAAAATTACTTATTTACAAATTTTTTTAACAAAAACAAAAGCAAAACTTATTTTTTTTCAAAATTTTTGGTCTTTTTTTATTTGTTTAGCAAAAAATAAGAACCATTGTCATTCAAACTGCGACAGCACTGAAAGCTGAAAATTGGTCTGGGTAGGAAGGTGTTTTAGTGCCCTGTATTGAAGTGGTTAATATGTATCTATGGTCATAATTTAAAATTTAAAATATGTTCATTTCAGCATTCTATTTCAATTATTTATAGCCTACTCCTACTAATCTGAACAATCTTGGAGTTTGTAAACTTACTTTGTGAAGATTCCCACACATTTACTTCCTTGAATTTTGTACATTCTGCACGTATTCATTGTGCCCTGTGTGTATGCAGTGCTGTTTGACAGAAATCACAGAGCCTGCTTTCTGAACTACCGGTACAGAAGTGCTGACAGGAGGAGTTTCGGGAGGTGGAATCAGTATAGGAATCACTGATTGCAAGCAGAAAGGTACCATGGGATAAGCAGTCTTTAGAAATCAAAAGTAAACAGCAAAGCGGAAACTGGAGAGCATGCAAGGAATCCAGGAAGTTGTGGAAAGAGATGGCTAGCAGCACTAGAAACATGAAAGGAGATTTTCCAAGTATGTTTATATTGGATTGTAAAAAAATAACTTTCTTTTTCATACATTATGGGACATAGAGTTAGGCTAATATTTATTACCTGCTGGGTTATACTTCATCTCCATGTGAATGGACACTGGTAGACCAAAGGTCTTTAGACAGGAAGTGATCCCCTATATAACCCCTCCCATACAGGAAGTACTTTAGTTTTTTACCAGTGTCTGCAAGGTGGATGGCATGGTTGTTTGAGCTCTCTGAGGTCTCTAGTCCCACAAACAGTTCTTAAATGAATCAAGGGAATGACTGATTGGATCCATTTGACACAGGCTTTATATGCTTGCATAAATGGTACCTGAGCCTCGCAATGAAGACTCAAGATCCAGCAAGGTTCTGCCTGTAATGCGGCCTCTGGGCGCTGGACCCTGCAAAGTGGAATCCTGGACATCACAGCACTAAGGCATTCCTGCAGGGTGCTGTACAGGTCCAAGGAAGTGGACCCTAAACATGAAAAGGGTACCCAGTCCTTGAAGGTCCTCAAGTGACAAGAACCCGCTGTGAAGGGTAAATATTGGGCTCTTAGTTTCTACGCTGCTCTGCGCCTGGACGGGTAAGTGAAACCCCTTTATTATTATTGTGGGGTGTCCCAGTAATTGAAACAATCAGTCAAGCTAGCTAGAGGCTGGACACCTGTGTGCGGTGACCATACAGGGGAGTTTTTGGCTAGCTGTGGGTGTTTGCAAGGTGTACCTTTTTTGCTTGTGTCTGGCAGTTTTTTACCTGTCTGATGGCGCACAACGGTGCGCCTTTTCGCCTTGGTTTGCCATGGCACACGTGCGTTTTGCAAAAGCGCCGCTGGGCTCAGCAGTTGTTTGTTTGGCGGCCATGGCGCATGGGGCTTCATCACACATGCGCAAATACGGCCACACCTGTTCACCAGGACCGTGCACATGCGTGTGCATGCATGCGCAGAGGGTTCCGGCGCACAGTCAGCTTATTTAAGCTGTGTATGCTAAGCACGCGGTGCTTTCAGAAAGCAGCTGTGAGACAGAGCAGGCTCTGAACCAGGCACTTGCAGAGGTTCATTTCTCTTTACCTGGGTCACGTGAGTCACCAGATGTTGCTTGGCAGGCTAAAGATGCTTAGCGGTATTGTTGCATAGGGGCTTGTTGAGCCCTATTAAAGGGTCTCCCTTCTGAGATGTGTTAATACTGCACCCAGGTACTCCCTTTTTGTGGCTAGTAAATGTCTTCAAAAAAGAGGAGCGGGACTAACACTACAGGGAAGGGCACACCTATGTCATCAGTAGTTCCTGATGAACCTTGTCGTATCCCTAGTGTTGTATCCCCTGAAGGACCAGAGGTTTCTGGGCAATCTGAGCCACTGCACCTATCTGGGATTGTGCCTAAAGTCAACGCTGCTACTTCACCCTTTATTACTAAGGATGAACTGTCCTCAGCCCTAGCCGGGTTAGAGCATAAGATTGCTGGCATGATTGCCTCCATCCCGCACAGTGGCAAGAAGCGTGACAGATCCCCCTAGTCTGGAGCAGGAATGGGTTGAGGATGGGGAAGAGCTTAAAGCTCAGGATTCTGTGGATGGCATGGCGGATGAGTCTGCTTCCAAGCAATCTGAACAAGAAGATATCCAGTTGGTGTCTGCCTCTCAATTACAGAGGCTTTTAATCCTGACTCTTACCAAAATGGTTCGTTCAGCCTTTAAATTGCCTCTTGCAGAGGTTACTGAGCCTCCCTGGTCCTCTTTGGGATCCCTGAGGCCTCTTCAGGCCACACAGGCTTTCTACTTACACCCTCTGTTGGAACAGGTGGCGTATGCTGATTGGGAACATCCTGACAGGATTGTTGTTCCTCCTAAGAGGTTTTCCCTTTTATATCCCATAGATGAAAAGTTTGTTAAGAAGTGGAACATGCCAGCCATAGATATGGTCCAAGCAAGAGTATTCTTGCCACCCACAAGGATCTGTGCCCTGAAGGATCAGGTACGTTAGATAAAGGGTACCAGAAAAACCTCCATTCGACTCTGTATGAGTCATCTAGGGAGGATGGTATCCTCCTTCAAGGCGGTGCCCTATGCCCAGTCTCATTCCAGGCCTCTACAACAATACATCTTGTTCTCTTGGAACAGGAGAGGACAAGCCCTGGATTTTCCAATGTTCTTATCTCCTCGGGCATTCTTAAGCCTAAACTGGTGGTTGCAGGATCAGAACCTTTTTCAACCTTACCTACTATGTAACTATGTAACCTGCGAAAGGGAAAATCCTTCCTCTCAGTAACTTGGAGAGTGCTGACTACAGATGCCAGTCTCTCAGGCTAGGGAGCAATCCTAGAAGGGCTCACAGCTCAGGGGAAATGTTCAAGGACAAAACAGATCCTGCCCATCAACATCCTGGAATTACGGGCAGTACATCTAGCCCTACGGTCCTGGACAGTGGAGCTTCAGGACTGCCCTATCAGGGTTCAGTCAGACAATGCCACTGCAGTGGCCTATATAAACCATGAAGGCGGTACCAGGTGTCATTTAGCTCTGAGGGTGGTGAACCACATACTAGCCTGGGCAGAGGGACATGTGCCGATTTCGCCGTCCATATCTTGGGAGTAGAGAACTGGCAGATCTGCTTGGGGGATTGGTCCCTACACCCAGGGGTGTTCCAGGAAATTTGCCAATGTGGAGGATGTTCCAGTGGTCAACCTACTGGCATCCAGGTTCAACAACAAGCTACAGCAGTTTGTGCTGCGAACAAGAGATCCTCTGGCAATTGGAGAAGATGCTCTGGTAGTTCCATGGAGCCAATACTCCCTGGTTTATGCTTCCCTCCGATCCCTCTCCTTCCACATTTGTTGCGCAGGATTCGGAGAGAGGGAGTTCCAGTCATCCCGGTGGCACCAGCCTGGCCCAGAAGGCCCTGGTTCCTGGAGATTGCGAGACTGACAATAGACGGGCCATGGACGCTTCCATGTCGCCCCGGTCTACTGTCTCAAGGTCCTATATTCCATACCAATTTACAATTTCTAAATTTGACAGCATGGCTATTGAAGCCAGGGTGTTAAAAAGGACCAGTGGTGTCTACCCTAGTTAATGCTAGAAAAGCTGTCAATAGGAAGATCTATCTTAAGGTTTGGAAGACTTATACTGCTTGGTGTGAAGCCAAAAAATGACATCCTCAGAAATACATGTTTGGGATAATTCTCTCTTTTCTACAGTCAGCTGTGGAAATCAAATTGGCTTTGAGTACAATCAGAGGTCAAGTTTCGGCCCTATCAGTATTTTTCCAAAGGCCTTTAGCCTACCATTCACTGGTCTGAACCTTTATGCAGGGGGCAACTCGTTTGCTTCCCCCATTAGGTCACCTATGTGTCCTTGGAACTTGAACTTGGTGCTATCTGTGTTACAGAAACAACCATTTGAGCCTATCAAGGAAATTCCATTAAACTTGCTGTCACGCAAGCTAGCTTTCCTGATGGCCATCACCTCGGCTAGAAGGGTGTTGGAGTTGGCGGCCCTTTCGTGCAGGGAACCATACTTGATCCTTCAACACGACAGGGACGTGTTATGACCTGTTCCATCCTTTTGGCCAGGATGTCGGCCTTTCATTTAAATCAGGACATTATTTTGCCTTCTTTTTTCTATCACTCTCATTCAGCTGAAGAGACACGACTACATTCTTTGGACGTTGTCCGGGCAGTCAAGGTTTATTTGTCTAGCTCTGCAGAGATCCAAGGATCAGACTCCCTTTTTGTTTTACCAAAAGGACCCAAGAAGGGGCAGGCAGCTTCCAAAGCTTCCATTGCCAATTGGGTCTGTCAATTGGTCATTTGGTCATTCAGGCCTATGGTCTGAAACGTAAAGCTCCTCCCTTTAGGTTGAGAGCTCATTCTACCAGGGGTGTAGGAACCTCCTATAAGCTTTTCACTATCAGGTACCTGTGGCTCAGATTTGTAAGGCTGTTACCTAGTCTTCAGTGCATATGTTCACAAATTTTTATCAAGTGAATGTTCAAGCAGCCGAGGATTCGGCTTTCGTGTACTGCGGGCTGCCATATAAGGTCTGATGGCTATTGTTTGCCAGGGTGTCTCCCTCCCCTCAAGGACATTCCAGCAGGTAATGAATATTAGCCTAACTCTGTGTCCCATGATGTATGAATAATAAAATAGGATTTTTTTTGTCATACTTACCTGTAAAATCCTTTTCTCCCCTCTTTTTGAGGATTCAGTGCTTGCTACAAAACTGAAGTACTTCCTGTATGGGAGGGTTTATATAGGGGATCACTTCCTGTCTAAAGACCTTTGGTCTACCAGTGGCCATTCACCTGGAGATTAAGTATAACCCAGCAGGCAATGAATATTAGTCTAACTCTGTGTCCCATGATGCACTCAAAGAAAAGGATTTTACAACAAAGTATGACAAAAAAATCCTATTATTGATTGTATTGCTGTTACAGCGCTGATTTCATAAAATGAAAATGTATGAGATGATCATAGAACTCCTTTAATATAGTTTTGTGTTTACCCTAATTACAACTCCAATCAGAAGACACAAATTACAACAAAATGACAATACATGAACATATACTAAGGCTACATTTGGACCTGTGTATTTTAGTGCAGTGTGTTGTAAAGAAATAAAACGTTGTGTGTGATTTCAAGCATATTCCAAAGGAATGGTACTGTATGTAAAACATTTTATACTTCATCTACAACACAAGAAAGAACACAGATATGTGAATTTAGCTTATTACTGTTATTTGTTATTAATTTTACATTAAGAAAAGTTACAAGAATTGGGCAGAAATGTATTTAAATAATAACTGAGCGGAAGAAAACTAAGAATAGCAGCTGACATGGTTGGAAAGGTATGAAAAATAAGATAGAACACTGGCTAATGTGTGCATCTATTGGGCTAGCTAACATTTAATGAGAACAGGATAGAAGAGAAAAGCAACAATTTTAATTGAGTAGAACAGATTTTATTAAAGCCTAAAAAAACACTTTGGCTACGATCACCAAGGCAACCCTCACAGAAGATTCATGTAGTAAAATTAGCCAGAGTTATAAAAGAAGAATACAAAACTCACTCTACCATATTAACACACATAAAGCAGAGTGGGGTGCATAGCCATTTATTTGTATAGTACACAATATCACAGAAATAACAGAAATAAATGAGATTTAGGCATGCAGAGAATATCATCGATAAAAGAAATCCCAGAAAATGTTGGTTTAAATATTGACAGGGCTTATGTTTTTGTTTTTTGTTTTCTTTTTTCATTTTTTTTAGGACATGCCATTTTGCAGATATGTAGTTTTTCTGTGCTTTAGTAACATCAAAAATCCAATAGTGTTGCCCTTTCCTGTTAGGTGGAATAAATACAACATATATCTGAACCACACCTATAGTAGCTGTCATGACTACAATTCTTCAATTAAAATATTCTAGCTAAAATGTTTAATTGTAATTATTGTATAGAATGGATCCAGATCAGGAAGACTTCTCACTTCCTGTTAATTGAACACTAATATTAAAGTGTAACTAAAGGCAAAACAAATTTTACTTTAAGTCTTTGATAGAGTGGAGAAGGATTAGAAGGGGATTAGAACTTTGACAACGTAGGTATGACCAAATGTGGGCATTGTGATTTTTGTTCATATATCATAGAGGGTGACACCTTAGAACTACCAACGTTCCTTAAAGAGGAGGTCCAGACCCCCACCAAAAAATTAAAAGTCAGCAGCTACAAATACTGTAGCTGCTGACTATTAATATTAGGACACTTACCTGTCCAGGAATCCCACGATGTTGGCACCCCAGCCCACCTTCTGATCAGCCCTCAGGTGCTGCCGCCACTATTTGTGGTAAGGGAAACCTTTTGGCCTGGTCTGCGGCGAGGTCTCCTGGAAGTGGGGACAAGTACCTGTCAAGAACAGGTACCCACTCCCCCCTCCCTCCCGAAAAGTGCCAAATGTGGCAAAAGAGGGGGGGGGGAGCAAACAAGCAGAGCTTTCCCTTTTGGGTGGAGCTCTGCTTTAAATGCAAAGAGAAAGCTAATTGTGACACTAAAGGTGTTATATATGTCATTGTATGCTCATACCATTTATTTTATATTCGAAAAACGATTAGACCTTTACGTAAATGTTTCCAAGATCATGTCTATAAAATATCTACATATTATTTGCACGCCCCCTTAACTAGACATATGTGTGTTTAAAACATAATAGGGATCCCCATTGTCTGAAGAGTTTGGTTCTAAAGGTGGTCCCCCCCAAGATACTAGAGGGGGAAATTTTGACCAGGTGGTTCTTCAGCACGAAGTCAGGTGGATATGGGAATTGGAGGCTACCAAACTACCAGGACTCAATAATAGCCTTCCTTTTGTAGCTTTCAGTTAAATAACAATTTAATTTAATTTTTTTTCCTTATTACTGTTATTTTTAGGTTGAAAGCAACTTACCAATGTATTTAAGTAAGTTTATAGGCTAAGTTTTATATATATGATGAATGTACATAAGTTGAATTTATCACTAATAGCTCTATGAAGGAGGCATGTCACCATGCTGCAGTTATATGCTTTTTTCTTATTCCTTTTATGGAATGTATATTACCATCATTATATTTTTTGGTATATATTGACATTTTGGCCCTTCAATTTTTTGAGCCACCTCTTACATCAATATGTGCATATGCATTCGCAGCATGGCGCCACTGCATGAGTGGTGTGATGTCCTTGCATACGTGACAGTGCAACGTTTGGAATCCATTTTTTAAACATTTTTAAACACATGGTGACAGAGGTAGCCTCTCTCCTGAGGAATTGTTGATCCCCATCTCTGTGATTTGGGACTTCAACATCCAAGCAGGGATCTCACTGAAATGGCAATTTTGGTCTTATATCTTCAGAGACATCTGGACTGATAAGTATAACAGGCATGCATGCACCCTATGAAATATTCCATGACAATCTGGTCTCTGTGACACACATGGACCTTTAAGACATTGAGTATTCATTTCCAAGGTGGTGATGGAATATACTCACTTTTTGCAACCTGAAACAAGATTGGTGTGTGAGGGAGGTGATATCCATGTTCACACATATCTTTTGGCTGATTCATTATTGCCGTGGCTAATGCCTTTATACCTTTGAAGCTGACATAACTATACACAATAAATGAACATTGATCCTCCTCTGGACCATATCATACCCTAATTCACAAACTAACTGAGGATTTGCTCATCATTTCACTATATATCTTGGATCTATCCTGGAACTTCAATTGTGTTGCTTGACACATATGCAATATTTTGCAGGGTGTTACGGATTGTTGCTTACATGCATAAAAACTCATTTGTGACCAGAATTTAATCACATCTATCATTAGGATCACCAGCCCTACTCCATACATACATTAGAGATTATACAGTAGCTATTTTTTCATTATATAGGGGAATTGTTTTTTGTTATGAGAGAGAGGTGTGTATGTGTGATTTTAAGTGTGTTTGTTTTGTGTAGTACCAATTTTAATATATGGATTTGTATATTCCAATTACTCTTAAAAAACAATAAAGTAACAAATGAATATAGTCCAGTGAGTTGCCATATATGTGTTGTCTTTTCCTCTGGTGGTTAAGTTAACTGAGTTTTTTAAATTCAGTTTTTGCTTAATGGTCCTTACGGATGTACTCCCACCAATTTGTGGAGTTATATACGGTATGTTAGCAATGAGGAGAACCTAATTTAGTGTGTATCAGGTTTTCATTACTGTCTGTGCCCCTGTTAGGGAAATTCACCATCTCGATTTTTCATGTTTACCATTATCACTGAAAGTAAAAGAGTATCCCAAATGTTGGGTTGTCCCCAGAACACTAATAAGTCTTCCAATGGAGGCACTAGCTCTGGTGACAACCAAGGATTCCCTCACTATTTTGGCTATGGATTATGAAGTGAAGGGAAATCTCTGTAATGGGACAAAGGGGCAAAAAAAAAACCACCCTGACAAGTCTATCCAAAATAAAAAAAATAAACATTTTTCCTTTAGTTCTACTTTAAGGCAGGAATATGAATTTCCCTAACAGGTATGAAGGCAGCATTATAAATCTGAAAGACTTTCTAACTCTCCCTTACTCCTAAATTAAAGTTGTTTTTTTTGTTTTTTTGCATTCTGAAGAATATCCCTCAGTTGCTGTCTTGGTGACCATTTTCATTGGACAGAAAGTAGTGTTAATTTGCATCTAACAGGGACACAAAGAGTGCTAACAACATGACTAAGCTTCTAACCCTTTTCCCTTGGTTTTTTCCTGGGGTTTAATTCGAAATATTATTTTAATCTGATATGATGGTGCACTAGTTCATGTTAATTTGTTTAAAACTAGACAAAACATCAGTGCACAAGAAATTGAACTACTGTTCACAGCAACTAGATTGGTGTTTATTTAGAAAGGGGTGATGTGTACTTGTAGGTTGATGATAGAAGCACCAACAAATGTGAATGTTTTTATATGGTTTTATCATAATAAATAATAAATAAATAATGAAAATACCATACAATATACCAAACAATATTCTTTTTTTTAATTATTATTCTGAAACCATGAAATTGAAGTAAAGATCGGTCCTATGCGTTTCAAGGATAAATTCCTTAGAGGTCAACTCCACCTTGTGAGTCATTTGTGCATTAGAGATAAAGAAGTGGTAGCATATATGGACAAAAGTGGAGAAGAATGCATTTAAAGAAGACAGGAGCGATGGTTGTACAGATTTAAAAAGAAGTTGAAGGACTGAGATTTTGTATGGAAGTTTTAGCATTTTTTTTACAGATTTACAGACTTTGTGTATATTTATATACATATATCAGGCTGGGTTCTCATTATGTGTGGCCTCAGGGTGTCCAGTGTGTCCCTGTTCACCGTTTCAGGTCTGAATTAGGTCTGAATTTTTGCCTGAATTCGGACCTGAAATGGAGCCAAAGATGCACAGGACCCTTCTGCAGTAAGCTCCGTAGCTGCAGGGTGATGTGTGAACTCCGTAGAAAGGAAACCCACATCCAATTCACATAAATGTGAACCTAGCCTTAATCTATATGACTGTTTATTTATAGGGGTTGTTAACTAATTTTAGAGTGGGGTTATAATAGCACTATATCACTTTTTCTTCCATAGTATGGGTAGGTGGCCAATAAAGTTGCAGTGTCCTTTACCATTGCCAGTGGGTATACAAGGTGGACAACCATATACTGTATGTATACATACATACCTTATAGAAAAGGATTAGAATCTTTGTTTTAATTTTCAAACAATAGGGAGCTTCTATTCTACAAACAGAGTGGAACAAATGGGCATTTTCCTCAAAATGACAGTTATCACTGGAACAGCTTTCCCTTCAATTCATATTCAGAAAAAACAATTGATGACATTGGGATGATCTTTAGATGTCACCAGAAAGAAGAACCTTCCCAATGGGTACAGAGCATTGACACTTGACAGTAGTACTAACGCTGCTCATATTTGAAAACAACAAATGATTTACCTGAAGTAAGGATGATGAGTTAACAGAAACCAGATAACATTTTACAATGTGATGGAGATAAATAAGAATAACCAACATAATAATACTATTAAAGCAAATTCGTTTTACTATATGAGTCATAGAAATGTAATCAAAGTTTGATTTGAGAGGTGTGTGTGTATGATCTGCTGTTTACATAGACCCTTCCATTTTTGTTCATATTGTAAGACATAAATTGTTATTGCATTATGTTCACTGTGATTAATGGATAGCTATATTGTTATGTTTTATGCTTTTGTGTTTCTGTGCTAATTAGGATACTCCTAATTACCATATGGAATTATCTTCCATGAGGAAGGCCCATCATATAATGTTACATTGTGTTACAATTTTTGATTTTTGTAATTAACATATATTAAGAATAATATATACTGATGTATTCCAGTTAAAGGGTCATATGTTTTATTTATCATTATGCTCACATTATTCTTTTTTCGTATTACAGTGCATTTGTTCTAGTGTCTGCAGGATTTTCTGTTTTAACTTGCTTCATTTATATAATTATTTTGCTTGAGTGCATTATAGTTAAGCTTGTTTTGATAAAATGCATACATACTAGATATGGCTTATAGAATGACCCATAAAAATTTTCTGTTGGACATAACATTTATAATTTCAACCTCCTGAAGAGGAAATGATCTGTAAAAGTAACAAATCATTCATCCAGAAAGTGTTTTGCATGGAAGTATTAAGAAGCCTGGAATGTCAGACCTTATAGCCACCTTATTAGAAGACATGGGTAAAGCAGGCTTTTTTCAGTGTTTAGTCTGCATTTTTGTATTTGCCGTAATTTTATGCTATATCTTAAAGTGTATGTAAACCCTAACAATAAACATCAATTATTTGCCTCCTTTTAATCTGTTAAATATGTTTTGTTATATCTGTTTGATAATTGCAACAATACCTGTGGATTTTACTACAAACAAATCTGTGTGGTTTGCTCTGTGTAGTCTGTGGTATTAGCCCTTCCAGTGAACTTCTGTAAACCACAGCATACTTCCCCAATGTTATGGGAAGGAAATGTGTTACTGGCAGGAACATCAGATCTAATTAAAGTAGAACTATGTCTTTCTATAGAAAGAAATATATGTGCTGTAGCACATAATTAAAAGTTTATCTGCCCGTATAAATTTCCCTAAATCCTCCAGAAAGTCTCACAATCACATATTGATCCTGTCAGCTTCCTGTGATGGGATAACAATGGCGTTTTGCTGTACCTGAATTCAGAGATTCAGAGCTACATTTTCTCCCTCATGAAGGCTGTGCCTGCTTGCATTATATTGTGATGAGATGTTGCAGGGAGAGTTAGCTTCAGCATTAGCACCTAGACACACTAACTATAGGCACAACTTTTTTTTTATTTTCGATAGAGCAAGGGAGGGTTATAACCCTTGTCTAATTTTTTTCTTCATATGAATACCATTTCAGAGTTTTCACTTCACTTCCTGTCTTATAACCAAACAGGAATTTAGAGGAAATCTCTTCAAATGAATGGGATTCCTTGGAGACCCACAGGTCACCAGGACTAGTGTCCAAGATTTTCCCTCTATTACATTTCTGGGTACAACCCAAAATGTGGGATTTTCTTTTATTTTCACTGACAATAATAATGGTAAACAGGACAAATAGAGAGGATGAATTTCCTTAATGGGGTCCCAGACAGCAATCAAAACTGACAGGTGTTCTAATCCCTCTGCACTTGTGTGATGCACTTTTTTGAAGCTTAAGTTGGTTGTAAACCCCAGTCATGAAATTTGAACTAAGCAGATATATTTGTAGTGTTTACTTGTCTCTCTCCAAATCTCTGAGTGTCATTTCTCTCTGGTGCTTTGTTCCTCTCTTATCAGCATGAGTCACATCTAAGAAGTTTTTTGACCCATGAGACAATGTGAGCTAAAAATTTGTTTCAGGGAGGGAGCTTAGAGGGAGATAAGCAGGGAGCTTGTCTATTCAGAATACAGCTCTGCATGTTCCTTCCTCCCTCTGCCTATGTGGAGTGGGCGTCATCCCTTTCATCCAATCAGCTCTCACACAGTATAAGTGCAGTCTGCTTACCTACCCCTATGTACTGCTGAAAGATGAAGAAAGATTTTTAACAGAATCTGCATTTTTCAAAGGGTCTAGACAGCAGATATACAAGTAAACCTTATGTAGGAGGATTTGTTTCATCTCTGTGTATCATCTGAGGCTATTCACTTCACTGGGTATATGTAAGGGTTCCACACTGCTGCAGTTTTGATGTGTCTCTATTGACATACAATAGAAGATGCCTTTTTGGTACACTTTTGAAAAATGACAGTATTTTTCAAAGTGCAGCGCGCCTGCAGTGTGGACAGTCAAATAGGATTTAATGGGAAATAGTTTTCATGCACTTTTATCTGTCTTTGCTGGAAATGTGCAGCAAAAGCACATCAGTGTGAAAGGGGTCTTAGTCCTGCCCATTGCATTCTAGATTGACATCACTGTCCCTGGTGCTGAACCCCTGTTACTGTGAGCTCCAGTGTATAGAAGGAATGTGTGAGGATCAAATGAAGGAGGATTTAGCTCACTCAGAGGAATTAAAGAAAGTTTTTTTTTTATATATTTCACGATGCTTGTGCATCGAATAGTAACTGGATTTGAGACCTGTTTAGGCTGTCACCCAGTGGCCTTTAAATGTATGTTAATAAAAAAAAGCAGGGAAAAAAATGAATACAGCCACCACATCCACAGACGTGTAAGCTGAAATATATTGAATTTTTGTTCTTGACTTTATATGCACTTAAAACGATCCGTCAACAAAGTTACTGATGGAGTGAATGTCACATTGTTTATCCAGACAGATCTTCATCTGGTATCCTCTTCCTTCCATCAATACTTCCTTACACATTAGGAGGAGTCTAACCCAAGTGTTCTAATCATCTTTGTCTAATATAGGAGAAAACCATCTTGTATCTGCAGTTGCAAAGGGGTGCTGAGTGAAATGGCTCCATAAACACCCTAGTTTGCCACCAAAAGAAAAAATATCTATACACAAAACTGGTTTACCAACAGTCACTGACACGTTTAAAACCACTTTTGGAAAGGAAATGCAAAATATTCTGAATAACCTCTTTTATGGTGACATATAATTAAAGTGTTTTCATATACTGTATCTGTACAAGAAAAAGGCACTTGTGAAAAAAAAAAAAATATTATATATATATATATATATATATATATATATATATATATATATATATATATATATATATATATATATACATATATATATATACAGTGTATATGTTTTGTCATCTTTAATGAGAACGACCAAAAGCTATCACTCCTACTGACCTTAGCAGAATTCGATGTGATGTGATTAAATTATATCTCACATTGGCAAGAAGTTATTACAGAAGCTTTTCAAATGTAGGAAGGGATTTTTCTTATTGCAAAATGTACTAAATTACAATCTCTTCAGATATTAGGTTCCTGCAGTGCTCTTTCAGATCATTTCATCAATTCCCAGGATAAAGAAACCAGAATAAGACTTGTGTTTCAGCATGCAAGCTAGTTAAAATGTAGATGTGATTCTTTCTAGAGATGTGCATTAAAATATCATATATGATCTGAAAAAAATTACCCCACCCCCATCCCCTATAATCCTACAAGGCTACAACTGTCCCTTATTAGAGGAGCCTAATATTACTAATATTACTTCACTAAAAACACAGTCCCATTGCCAATTATGAGCAACCTGCAATTTCAAAGCAAATTTAGGTGTGACCAATGCAGGACCCCACTAAGGATTGATGCTATTTAATGTAAGGGTCAGCTATGAGCTGATATGCCACCATTTGTAAATAACTAACTATGGATTCCCATACAGTATAAACATACATTTTCCATTCAGGGAGCAATCTGATTGATTTAAAAATGATTAAACCCTTAAGGGGATTATTATTTATTTCACCATTAACATGTCGGGTGCTTGAACAATGCTTCCACTTGCTTAGAAGTGCTTTCCCTATTGACTTGTTTTCTGCCTGCTTCTTTCTTGGACAGACTTCTACATACAGTACTTGCTTCTTTTTTGGATTCACATATTTGCCACCTGCTCCAACCCCTGGTCTGTATTCTGGTCCTTCTTTAATATTTCAATTAAAAATGCACATAAACCTTATCTGAATGCATTTTAGTTTTCCAAAGCATGATGTATCATGAACAAAAGACTTGTTTTGTTTTAAAAGAGAAGAATGTGTTTGGGCTTTCTTTTCATCTGTCCCCTTTGCACTGAGAACTGAGCAATCAAACACCGCCGATCGTTTGGTTCTGATGGCTCCCAGAGCAGAGAGCTGCTGACTGTTAATCACAGCTCTCTGCTCTGCCCCCTCCTTGCTCACTGGAGTGCTGGGTTGTGGAGGGGGTGGGGGAGGCTGGCTCAGTCTTTTAGCAGCTCGCTAAGAGGCTAACCGGGTGTGGTTCCAGGCACCTGGAGGATCCAGACTCCATTATCGACATGAAGCGGTGCCTGGAATGACTTTTGTGACGTCAGTAGAGAGTGGACTTCAGCCCGGTCTCTGCTGAAAGCGGATCACAGGAGTGCAAAACTAATTGCACTCCCGTGATCCATAGGAGAAGTACAGTCAAATGACCTTTGGCTATACCTCTCCTTTAATAAAATAACTTTTCACCTTTATTCATCCTTTGTTGCATATCAGCCTTTTCTCCTAGCCTTCACTTCCTGCCTACATGCATTTAACAGCTGAATATGTTTTCTCAAGTCTGGGCAATATACTGTACAGTGGCATGACCATGTATAATCTATTTTGGGAGAGTGTATGAAATAGTTACAATATAAGAGCACAATTGGGAGACAGGGGCAGAATGTTGTCACCCTGCAACAGGGAGTGCCTTCATGGCAGAATCCCCAGATACTGTGTAAATGAAAACAGTAGTTTAAAAAAGTGATAATTACTTTAACAGAAAGTCATTCTGACCACACAGTCATTTTAAAGAAAAGACATTAGTATCAACAATTCTTTAGAGGGCAGATCTAGCCTAAAGCTGGCCATAGATAAAATGAAATTCAACCCGTCTCGCAGGGACTGGACTAATTTTCATCCATCTATGGCCATTCCCGCTCAACAGATGTTTATGATATACTTCTGTGGAGCAGGAATGTTGGACATTTGTAATCAGCGGGCAGCACTCAATTGACTGCAATGCTAATCAGTGTATTTTGACAGTGGAGGAGTCTCCACTGTCAGATTACAATAGCACAGTGAGGAGGATTTCTCCATTCACCTTGCTTGTGTGAGTAGGGGAATCCATCCATTCTTTTCGGACCAGCCTATTGACTGATCAAAAAAAAAAAAAAAAAAGGATTCATCTACAGCCAGCCTAAGGATATTTGCAACCATTCAGTACCAAGTAATAAGTCTATAGCCATAGAAGCCACAGAAAAAATTACAACATAGCTTACACTTGTTTTCACATACAGTGACTTTGATTAAACAATGTTTGTTGAACATTTGTAAATTCTTCTAAATAAGCATCCTGTCTATGTCCATGCTGTTGTTTTATACTGAGCAAAGTAAAAACCTGTATATTGAAGATGTGTACTCCACTGTGATCTCAATAAATTGTCTCTCTAACTTCCACTTTGTTCCATGAGTTTACAAGCTCGGCCTCTAGCGTGTTGAGTGCCACTGTACATCATCAGATACTGAACTACCTGAAGTCTTTATTGCTTCTCTGAACCAGGCCATAGTCATCCCCAGATAGAAACAAAACAAAAAGCTATATCTCATTCTGCCTATGTTACATGGCTTCGATCACCAAACAAAGATTGCACATTTTGGACTTATTTTTTTCTTACAACAGGAAAACCAAATGATCATCATAGAAAAGCAATTTATTTTCTCTCAAATAAGATATACTCCTAGTTTTCTCATATCAGAAGCACTGGGAATTAAAACTCTGTCCATTTGGGATGTTTTTATTATTTCACATCAAATTCAAAACACTAAAGCACTTTTGTTCTACTGCTGACAGAGATAAAAGAAATATTTAGTACAAATAAAAACAAAGGTTTTGTAACATTTCAATTTCTTGATTTCTTTAAAGGAAACCAGTATGGGGAAGGTCTTTGCTGACCTCATTTTAGTTGCCTGGCCATCATGCAGATCCAATGGCTGTAATATTGATTACTAAAGAAAAAGCAAAAATAATGAAATAAGGATATGTGCAAAAAACAGAAAATAGACAAATAGGGGAAGAGTAAATAGTGTGAATACAAATATACTTAAAATTAAGACAAATAGAGGAAAGAAAAAAAACATAGATGACAACAAAAAGCTAACACAAAATCAAAAATTGTGGATACGGTCGAGACGATGGGAAATGATGTATGAAGGCAGGAGGGTGAAGGCCTATATCACAGCATATATTTAAATGTGTGGGTAGGAAATATATAAGTGCAGGATTTAGGCCCCTTAGTGTCACCATGTTAACTGAATGAATCTGATTAAATCTTGGTGAAACAAGATCATAATCGCCCTTGCTGGGGGTGTGGGAAACTTTTCAATGACATATACATTTTTGGGTTAAGGGGCTTTTTCGAAAATGTGTAATACAACAAGTTTAACATGGTATGAAGGCTTATTCAACCAGTGATTTGCATTTACATTCCTTGTTGATTTGTAATTTTGCCCTACTGCAGATTAAGTAGAAAGTCTTTAGTGATATATGGTAAGATCTTTTCTTTTCTTTTCTTTTCTTTTCTTTCTCATTGCTCTTAAATTTACTGTATACATTTTGTAAGAAATCTCAATGGAAATACCTTTCCTGTTTCCATTTGGTCAAATAACTGCTAAGTTTTGGCAAGTGTGCCTGTCTGTTCAAGCCTGTCTGATAATGTGTTTGTAAAAAGGACTGTAAGCAGGCAGCTTTTGTTGCCACTGCATTGCAGACAGCCAGGTGAACACTTGCTGGGTATGAATAACTAAAGTGGCCACAAACTCTTCTGGCCGGATGCAGGATATTCTGGAAGCCAGGGTACCTAACCAGGAACTGCTGTACCATCAGGATGAAGAAATTGGCTATCCATGGCAGGTGGGTGGACTTTTTTATATAATTTAATTTACATCACTCATTTTAGTGGCATTTAGGTATAGTTAATTAGACATGTCTTTTTTCCTCAATTTCTTTTCCTTCTTTCTTCAAAGAAGGTTTTACGGCAAATCCAAAAACAAAATGTGCCATTGGTTTAGAGGAAGCCAGGTATTTGGGCTACACTATTGGCTGTGGTGTCATAAAACCTCAAGTGCATAAAATAGAAGCCATCCAGGAGTGGCCACGTCCTGCAAACAAGAAGCAGGTCAGGGCCTTTCTTGGGATCGTGAGGTATTATAGAAGTTTTTCCCAAATTTTGCAACTATTGCTACCCCACTGATGGACCTTACGAAAGGTAAAGACTCTGTAATGGTGAAATGGTCCCCAGTAGCAGAGGAATCATTTCAAGTCTTGAAGAAGGCTCTTTCTGCACAGCCAGTGCTGTACTCCCCCGATTCCTCCAAATATTTTTTGGTTCAGACAGATGCGTCTGATGTAGGTATCAGGGCAGTATTGTCACAGGTACACAATAGGGAAGAACATCCTGTGGTGTACCTAAGCAGAAAGCTCAATGACCATGAGAAAAAGTATGCAGTCATTGAAAAGGAATGTTTAGCCATAAAGTGGGCTGTCAACGCACTAAGGTACTATTTGTTAGGGCGCCAGTTTGAGTTAATAACTGACCATGCTCCCAAAGAAGGAGACTAATAGAAAAGACTGCTTATCCCAGGGAGCTTTGTATCACCTACTTGTCCCCCAGGTTACAATATACATATATATATATATATATATATAGATAGATAGAGAGAGAGAGAGAGAGAGAGAGAGAGAGAGCGAGAGAGAGAGAGAGAGAGATAGAGATATATCTATATATATATATATATATATATATATATATATATATATATATATATATAGAGAGAGAGAGAGATATATCTCTATCTATATATATATATATATATAGAGAGATATATCTCTCTCTATATATAGATATATATATCTATATATAGATATATCTCTATATATAGAGATATATCTATATATACATCAATCTATATAGATATATAGATATATAGATATATATCTATAGATATATATCACAAAAGTGTGATAAACCCAGCAGGATGATCCAAACAGTCAATGTGTTTTTGTAGGTAGAGTACTTGTCATGCTCTTGTGCTGTCAGTTCTTCCAGGCATTATAGAATGGGCAGTTCAGCACTTCACTCAACCATGTTAGAGCTATGACAGGGGATGCCAGTACATGCCATCACAGTATTATAGGTCTGAAAGATCCTGGATCAAAAGTCTCATAGGAGGGGGGGGGTCCTCCATATATGTAAAATAGTCCCAGGTTCCCAACCACATCTCCATCAAAGCCTTTATACAGTTGGATAAATGCTATGGATGGTAGTAGGACAGTGATACCAGTGCATGGGAATTCTTGAGCTGCTGATGCTATGCTAGTTTTAAAAGTCAAAATAAATGTTGTTATCAGGTTATCTTCAGAAACGTGTGGTCTATATTTTTTTCCTATGCTGTACAATTGAAGGGCACTTGAGGCTGGGGGAATGCATAAGACAACAAGATCGTGTTTTACCCTCCTCCAACCCAAACTATTCTTTGGTGGCGGCCCTCCCTGCACAATGAATTCCCATAGCATCTCTAGTGTAGGTTTGTGGCTTTATTCTAGTCGATGGGGACTCACTGCACAAGTTTGTCCAGTTTCTGGCCAGAGGAAAGTAAACACTATCACAGTGAGTTAGATAAACACAAGGGTTGGGTCTCTGGGTTAGGCAAAGTGGCTGCCATTTTTTTTTTTATAATTTGATCTAGTAGCAATTATTTTTGAAAACTCCATACTTTCCATTGTTAGCTCAATCCTGACATCCCAATATTTAATTCAAGACAACCCTACTTGTTTAACTAATAAAATATAGTATTTGTACAGGGCTTTTTATTTGCATCGTTTTAGAAAACAGAACATATTAGATGGCAACACAATTTTAGATGACTAAAAATTATTTTACAGTATATCTAGACCTCTATTCTACAGAATACTACATTCTATACTGTACAGGTATGTTAGGAAATTGAAATCTTGTGATTATCAGGCCACCTAGACCATTCCCTGGCCCATTATTATCAATTAATTTTTCTTTTTTTTCAATGAGCATCATCAATCTTTCAGGGCTCTTGGAGGACTGTTGCAGGTCCTTTATTATGTAATAGTTTTTGTTTTTTATTTACTTTCACATTTTCATCAGAAGACAAATTTTCATAGTAAACTTGTGGTAGTTGTGACACAAAGCACACATCCTAATGAAAAGGTTACCACGCTTTCAAAATAAAAAACAATAAACTATGCTGCAGGCAAAACTTTTATAGAATGCATGTGAATATCCCTAAACTATTTAATTCCCTCATCTGCTGTATATTATGGATTTGCATCTGTCACAATCCATTTATTTCCTGGCACGATACTGCTCACAACCCATTTACTTTTGTTTACCAACATTTTTCTACCTGTTCTCGTTTGAAGAGAAAATCTTGTTAGGTTTTAGCACTAAAATCCCCTTTAAAATAGGAGGTACTGTTAGACTCATACTCTTCTGCACTACACTATGGTGGACTCAGTAATTACATGATCTTACAAATAAAAGCAAAAAAGGAAGGTTTCCCCACATTGGGGTTTTTAGGCAGCACAATAACAGATGTAGTCAATGTTGTATGAAAAAATATAACAATTTTATTGGATAATAATATATCATCAGAGTTAAAAACAATGAGCTCCAGTGGGAATTATTTTAAAAGATAAATTGGCTGAACATACATAAGCAGACATTTGTTCATAGCAATATTTTATATCATGAACATTAAACCTGACGCGTTTTAACCCCTAAAGTTGGGGTCTTCTTCAGAGGATTGGTCTGCTAGGGAGAACATGAAAATAGGGTTGATATACATATACATGTTCCATTCATATGAGCAGACAACCAGCCGGGGTGGTGCTCAAAAGTGTGACCTCTCGTAAGCCACGTTGCTTCTCACTATCGCGGCCTGGGGTGTGACGGAGGAAGAGGTGGTTTGAATCCCCCTCTGGAGAAGAGGACAAAGCAATATATCTTTTAAAGGGATCTCCATGTGGGAACCTGTGTTTTCCGTTGGACATACTGTTACTTGGTAATTATACTGTATTGATGTATCGCATAATCAATGTAGTTCATATCATATTCATATGAATGGAACATGTATATGTATATCAACCCTATTTTCATGTTCTCCCCAGCAGACCAATCCTCTGAAGAAGACCCCAACTTTAGGGGTTGAAACGCGTCAGTTTTAATGTTCATGATATAAAATATTACCATGAACAAATGTCTGCTTATGTATGTTCAGCCAATTATTCTTTTAAAATAATTCCCACTGGAGCTCATTGTTTTTAACTCTGATGATATATTATTATCCAATAAAATTGTTATATTTTTTCATACAACATTGACTACATCTGTTATTGTGCTGCCTAAAAACCCCAATGTGGGGAAACCTTCCTTTTTTGTTCTAATGTTTAAGGGGTGAGCAGCAATCCTCTTTTCTCCTCCCCAGTGTCGCCTCCATTTTTACAAATAAAAGCAAAAGACCATTGGATTCTGTAGAAGGATGAGAGCAGATAAGTAATTTATCACAGTGTCTATATATTAATTAGCACAACCTGTTAGAAACCTTCAATTTATTAATCGTGCTAAATAAAAGTGAACAATAATTTAAAGGAGTCAAAATAAATTATATAATTTGCTTCCAGTACCGAAAAAGTGTTTCCACCCCACCTGTAACCAACATACATAACAAAGCTTGATGCAGCGCAATTATTATTTAAATTAAATTAATTAATTATTAAAAGTGCTAGTGTAACAGATTATAAACTCCTTTTGATGTAACACGATATAAAATGATAAGTACAAACATTAGAAAATTCCAAGTGTCTCCAAATCTCAGAATCGGTCAGTGCAATTGTCCCAAACATATAAAGAACACACATGTATGCCAATAATAGGCTAAGTAGGTCCATATATCAAGTTTCTTCCACCTCTGAGTAATGAACAAATGCTTGAGCAGTCCACTAGTCATGCTCTCTGGCCGCTCACCTCCAGCTTTGACTGCTGTTTTACCAGAGAGTCAAAATTCACAATTCCCCTCAGGGATATACTCATATCTGTAGGGATGGAGGATTGAGGACATCCATCAATGCACATTTGAGTATACCCCCGAGGGGAACTGCGAGTTTTGAATCTCAAACAAAACAAGAGTCAAAGCTGGGGGTGAGCAGCCAGAAAGCATGGGTGGTGGACTATGCGAGCACTTGTTCATTATTCAGTTGATTTTTTGTACTGAGGTGGAGGAAATTCGATATATGGACCTACTTAGCCTATTGGCATAAATGTGTGGTTTTTTTTATATATTTGGGACAATTGCACTGACTGATTTGGAGATTATGAGACACTTGGATTTTTCCAATATTTGTACTTATCATTTAATATTGTGTTGAATAAAAAGGAGTTTATTATCTGTTACACTAGCACTTTTTGAGATAATTGCACTGTACCTAGCTTTGTTATGTATGTAGAGAAGCAATTTAACCCAAAAAGTGATGTCTCAGTTTTTGGGGCTTAAATTGACCTATGCTTTTGTGCCCATACAACAAAAAAAAAAAAAAAAAGAAAAAAATTAGTCACTTCAATCATATCCAAACTTTACTGAGTGGTGGGAAACTATAATAATACTGATGGGGGCATAATTCCCATCAGGCATAATTAAAGTCCCACATCATCCTTTGCTTTTGTCACTTTATTCCTCTTCCCTCTTCCAGCAGTACATACTCATCTTTCCACTGCTGGCATCTGAAAAAGAAAGTCCTTTGTAAGATTTTAACTGTCTAGTAGGAGCTCATGCAAGTCATGGGCTTCTTTTCCTGGCCCATGTGACAGCTTTGGGAGAATCAGGATTCATTTAGCCCTGTCCCACAGAAGGAGTAGTCACATGCTCATCCATACAGAAGTGCTGGATATTTCACTTACTTGCAGCTACCAAACAGGGTACTGCCTGGGAGAGGAGGTTATCAAACATGGATGATTGTACTCACCCACTACTACTACTGCTCAATTAAGAACTTTGCAGTTGATGTCTCAGATGTGCCCATGTCATGAATAATATTAGAGTTTTACTCTACCTATTTTCACTTTTTTAAATTTACATTATGAAGACTTAAGCTGGGTACACATGAACCGAATGTCGGGAGACATCGGCCGGTTCAAAAATAAAAACAGCCATCATTTGGCCTGTGTGTACGCTGGTCTGTCCAACAAAAGCCAGCCTTTTGACTGGCTTCTGTCGGACATGCATGCTGGAAAACCAGCAGCTGTCTGACTCCTGATCAATGCTCTCTACCAATGGCGGAGATCGCTGATCCGAGTTTTCTGACTGGTGGGTCGTCCCATTGTCAGAACACAACAGCGCAGCAGGGGAGATCACTATACTAACTTTGCAAAGTTAGTAAGGTGGCTCCAACTGGAGTTGACAGTTTTTTTCTAAACTAATAGTGTGTAGTAGGCTTTAGGCAGAAGTTGTTACAAGCTAAAGCAAATTACACCATACAATAGCAACAGCTACAAAAGTACCAAAAGAGGCTAATTTTGGTAACTGAAACAGGAAGACTTTGTCAGGCACTTTCTCTAAATCTTTAATTTCTCCTTACTGTAATGTCTATAACTGCGTTTTAAGACATGGTAGTTGGGGGATTTTTCAATGTTTTTTAACCAATATGGGGGAATGGTGGTACAGGAGTATTGCTAATGTGGCAGATGTAGTAAAAACACCTGCTGCAGCCAGAGGAATCACCTAGAAATAAAATTAGCTGATGGACAACTAGAAAATGTAGACCTTTGGTTCATCTGCACTGGTTGATTTTAACCAATATGGACGATTCATGGTACAGGTGTATTGCTAACATTTGAGCAGGTTTTCACAGATTTGAGTTAAGTGATTTGTTTCTTTTCATGCTGGCGTGACTGATGGTATTTGGTATAGCACATATACATGGTCATATCCTGTACATGTTCATAAACATGCATTTCCACTTTTTCCACTATACACTGTTATAATTAAGAGTCTTTTTTCATTATGGCAGGAGTAAGAATCACCTGTTACAGCCAGAGGAATCCCCTAAAAATATGAGTTGATGGACAAATGAAAATGCAGATCATTGGTTCTGCATTGCTTGTGACCCTTCAGGTTTATTTCCATTGCCTGTAGATGAGTATAATAAAAAGAACTACTCATGGAACCAATACAAGAGCTTTCATTGCTTTGGAACTCCAGGCTACAGCATTGCCATTCATATACATCCTTTGTAATTCACTGACCAGGGAAAATTATTCAGCAAGAATAATCTGTAGATCTGTCCTGATGGTTTCCCTTTAACAGCTGTGTGAATTTGAATACCTAACACTAAGACAAAGGGTTATTTTAATGTTGTCATTAGCCATTCATTCCACACTGATTTTTCAAGTGGCTGAATTCATTAATCAGAACCTTCAAATAAATGTACAGGAGGCTTTCTTTTTACTTATCACAAATCTAGGTCAAGATTCCTTTCTGAAGAGCATCTTCCCCTTCTATTTCTAAGTACAAAAATGTGTAGATAATCATCCAGAATAATATTTTCAGTTCACAGAGGATTGTACTTGGTTGGCAGGTCAAAAGTTGCAGCCAAACAAGAGAAACCCTTTGGCAAAACAAAGGAAAGTTTGTGAAAGTTATTTTTTGGGACTAAACAATTTATTTCTTTGAACACAGGCCACAGTGGAAAAGTGATATAGTAAATAACACTTTCTCAGCACATTCATTTGCTTCCTATGGGAAGTCAGTTATTTGTAATACCAAGATAGAATTTATGGAATGGTTCCATAGGCTCAGATCTAGGGTAGGAGAGATGCAAGGAAGATAAACACAAATAACTATTACTATAGTATAGGAATAACTATAGTATGTCCAAAAAATGTACAACAAGTGTTTTAGTGCCAAGACATGATGCAACTGTTTGGGTAAAGCTAAATATGAAATGGTATGTTATGGGGGTAGATAACTGGTACAGGAGAACGTTTTTATGCTGTTATTTAGTGAGTACACACCACTCCTCAAGCTAATAATAAAAAAAATTATAGGCTATGTAGTGCATTTTAGCAGGTAGTAGAATCGATTAAAGGTTGTCTTTTTTACATAGCTGTAAAAAAATGTAGAAATGTATGATGTGCAGTTGTCAGAAAACATAGCTAAACTTTTACTATTGATTTAAATATATGTATAAATAGATTTTAAATTGAACTTAAAAAACTAAATACATCATTTTACAGTTTACATTGCTGTATCTTTATTTATCAAATGGTATTAACAATCATGTTCATGCATTGAACAAGCATGCGAACCTCTATGACACTGTAGTATAGAAAAGAAAGCAATTGTCAAGTGTATTGATCAAATTTAGATGTGGGTCTTCACCTCACCTGTTATTTAAAACAAATGGTTACTTACTCTTTACAAAATGAATCTTTTAAAAGGAGACAATAATGGTTAGGGGATCAATTTCCACTTCTTTTTACATTATACATTTGCAAACTGATACATTTTATGTGTTTTTACACTATTTATATATCATTTTAATTTTAAAGTACATAAAAGACAATGTATCATGGGTTTTCTACAGTGAAAGCTCCACATAGAGGCTAGTTCCTGTCAGACTGTGAAGCTCTATACAGGATCTCTGTGAAGAAGGCAGGAGAGGGTCACTGTTCTGATTCACTTGAGTGTGTATTGCTTTCTTTAGACCCCTTTCACACTGGGGCGTTTTTCAGGTGCTTTAGCGCTAAAAATAGCCCCTGTAAAGTGTCTGAAAAATGCTGTATGTGCAGTCCCAGTGTGAAAGCCCCAGTGCTTTCACACTAGGGTGGTGTGCTTGCAGGACGTTCGAAAACATTCTGCAAGCAGCATCTTTGGGGCAATTTGCGAGCTGTGTATACACCGCTAATCCGCCACCCCTGCCCATTGAAATGAATGGGCAGCACTGCCGAAGCCCCTGCAAATCGCTTCAGCAGTGGCGTTAGACTGGCACTTTTAACCATTTTTAACCCCTTCTAGGGGGTTAAAAGCGCCCCGCTCTCACCCGAATAGTGCCGATATAACAGCGGTACAGCAGCGTTTTACCGCTACTGCCCCCACCGCCCCAGTGTGAAAGGGCTCTTAATGAGTCCTGTAACAAGTAAAAAGAAACTTAGAACTTACCCTGCTGCTGACTGGAAATGAAAATACAAAATATTTGTATGCAATATTTAATTTTTAAAGTGGAACTAAACCAACAATTTAAAGCATAGCTAAACCCAATAATTTACCAGTTTAAAAAAAAAACAGTTACATTCCAGATATGCCAGGAATGCTAACTGTCACATTTGCTTTCCCCCAAACTGTCAAACAATCAAATGGCTGGCCTCTTAACTGATCACATGTGCAGTACCATGGCATTTGCAGATCAAACAGAGTCTAAGATAGCAGCTTCCTTGACTGAAAAGGAGAGAAGGGTTTAGCTTTGCTTGACCTGCTTCTCAAAACAGTTATATTTAAGGTGTGTCTTGAATGATGACTGTCACAATTATTTGTGCTCTCAATTGAACTGTCATGCCTTTAAATGGCTGATGGCATAACTGATCACATGTGTAGCACTATGGCAACTGCAGATTAAACAAAGACTTAGATAGCAGCCTCCTTGGCTGTAAAGGATAATAGGGTTTAGTTCCACTTTAACTGACCAAAAAAAATAAGAATCATGTTTTTTTTTATTCCAGACCATAATAGACAACACAAAAAAAAATGAATGCAGACCAACTTTAAAACCTCTTTATGACTCAAAAGGGTTATCAAAAAACCTAATATAAACAAACACAGGTTAAGGCTGGGTTCACACTCATGCTGGATGCGGCTCGCAGCAGGGGTCCGGTGCGACCCTGTTCTCTGTTTCAGGGACGAATCAGGGCTGAATTTTTGCCTGAATTTGGCCCTGAAATGGAGCCAAAGATGCACAGGACTCCTGTGCAAGCCGCTCCGAAGCCACCCCAGAGATATGTGCACCAGCTCCATGGAGAGCAAGTCACAATCTTCTGTCATGTGAATCGGATGCTGGGGAAACCCGCATCCAATTAGCAATAGTGTGAACCCAGTCTAAATCAAGGTTGACCTGAATGTTCCAAAAATGTATAAAAAAGCATATGATGTATGTGCATAATTCTAGACTTTTAAAAAATTATCCACATGCTGTAGCAAAACATTATAAGCATAAATGAGCATAAGCATAAACACCTTTCCAATAAGTAAAAATTTCCTTCAATTACCGTACTTATCGGTGTATAACACGCACAGGTGTATAACACGCACCCCAATTTTAGGAGGGAAGTTTAAGGAAAAAAACGTACATTTAAATAAAGAACTTTGAAGCAAAATTAGGGTCACAGCTCATCAATGCACCCTGCTCAGTGCCCATCTGCAGCCTCTAAATTACCTATCAATGCACCCTGCTCAGTGCCCATCTGCAGCCTCTAAATTACCTATCAATGCACCCTGCTCAGTGCCCATCTGCAGACATTAAATTGACCAACAATGCAGCCTGTTCAGTGCCCATCTGCAGCCTCTAAATTGACCAACAATGCAGCCTGTTCAGGGCCCATCTGAAGCCTCAACTTTCCCATCATTGCAGCCTCATCAGTGTTGGATTATCCCTGCTGTCTCCGAGAGAAGAGGAGGAGCGAGTGCCGCTGAATTACACAGAGCCACGATTTCCTGCGCTCCGTCACTCACAGCCACGCCTCCTTGCCCTGCTCACATGATAGACAAAACAGTGGCCCAATGCGGGGCCAGGAGACGTGGCTGTGAGTGACGGAGCGCCGGGTATACAGGAGATCACGGCTCTATGTACGCTAATTCAGCTGTGCTCGCTCCTCTTCCCTCAGAGACAGCAGAGATCGGTGTATTACACGCACCCACGATTTCCCCCCGAAAAAAGTGCGTGTTATATGCCGATAAATATGGTATATAATTTTCTAGGACCAAGCTAGAGAGTAATGAGCACACAACTGTGTTCTATTTACTGATTCATCATATAGATAAATATAGTTACAACTACAATTCGACCATTATGGTGGAAACAAAAAGTAATAGAGGCCAAATATATCACATACTGCAAGTATATCACAGACAGCAAAGAAAGCTGTAAACAATAGCAAGTCTAGATATGCACTGTCATCCTGAAATCAAAATAGCAGAACTATTTGTAGCAAACACATTTCCTCAGCAGGAGTATCAGGTAAGGAGGTATAATATACACTGTAAATCAGGGGTGCCCAGCTGTACCAGTACCCGCCAGCAGTACCAGTACCCCCCAGCAGTATCAGTCATCAGTACCAGTACCAGCCAGCAGTACCAGTACCCGCCAGCAGTACCAGTCAGCAGTACCCACCAGCAGTAAAAGTACTAGCCAGCAGTACCAGTACCCGCCAGCAGTACTAGCCAGCAGTACCAGTCAACAGTACACACCAGCAGTACCAGTCAGCAGTACCAGTCAACAGTACCCGCCAGCAGTACCAGCCAGCAGTACCAGCAGCTGTCAGCAGTACCCACTGGCAGTACCAGCCAGGTGCAGGAATCCTGAGGAAGAAGTGAAGATTGAGGTCAGTTGAGGAGCAGGTAAACCACTGTGCATCAGTGTGAAAGCAGCCTTAGACCCTTTCACATGATCGGTCTGATTGGGTCCGCCTGTCTGTTTTTCAGGTGGACTCAAATGGACTCTCCATCCACCTCTATAAAGCGGCAGATGTAAACAGACTTGTGTCCGTTTCCACCCGCCTATCTGCAATCCGATCTCCTTAATCACTTCAATACCAGGCACTTAGACACCTTCCTGCCCAGGCCAATTTTCAGCTTTCAGCGCTGTCGCAATTTGAATGACAATTGCGCGGTCATACAACACTGTACCCAAACAATTTTTTTATCATTTTGTTCCCATAAATAGAGCTTTCTTTTGGTGGTATTTGATCAAGTCTGCGGTTTTTATTTTTTGCGCAACAAATAAAAAAAAGAAAATTTTGAAAAAAAACAAGTTTTTCTTTGTTTTTTCTGTTAAAATTTTTTGGAAATAAGTATGTTTTCTTCTTCAATGATGGGCACTGATATGGCTGCACTGATGGGCGCTGATACGGCGGCATTGATGGGCGCCGATGAGGTGGCACCAATGAGGTGGCACTGATGAGGTGGCACTGATGGGCACTGATGATGAGCACTGATAGGCAGCACTGATGGGCACTGATAGGTGGCACTGATGGGCACTTGATAGGTGGCACTGGTATGCGGCACCGATGGGCACTCATAGGTGGCACCGATGGGCACTCATAGGCGGCGTTGATGGGCATTTGTAGGTGCCATTGATGGGTACTTATGGGTGGCACTGATGGGTACTTATTGGTGGCACTGATAGGTGGCACGGATGGGCACTGATGGGCACTAATAGGTGGGCACTGATGGGCACTGACAGGTGGCACCGATGGACACTGATGGGTGGCACTGATGACACTGATTGATGGCACTGATGCCCCTAAGGGTGGCATTGCTGGGCATCAGTGCTATATAATGGTGCCAATCAGTGCCCATTTGTGGGCACTGATTGGCACAGATTGGGCACTGACTGGGCACATTGAGCACATGTGGATGGCCATGGGGTACATACCTGGCCATCCACATGTTGCCCCCTGCCCTGGTGGTCCTAGTGGCGATCTCTGGTGGTCCAGTGTGGTGATCTGAGGGGGGCTGCGCTGATTGTTTAACCCTGTCAGGAGAACGCCGATCAGCTCTCCTCTACTCGCGTCTGTCAGACGCGAGTGAGGAAAAGCCGATCAATGGCTCTTCCTGTTGACATCGTGATCAGCCGTGATTGGACACGGCTGATCACGTGGTAAAGAGCCTCCGCCAGAGGCTCTTTACCAAGATCGGTGTAGCGGTGTGTCAGACTGAGTCAATGAACAGCGATGAGATAAGAATACTGTAATATAAAAGGGACTGAACATTAAAATAAGGTCCAAAAAAGTGTTAAAAGTTAAAAAAGTGAAAAAATTCTAAAGTGAAAACAAATATATATATATAGAAGTCCAATCATGTGGATGGAAATCAACAATAAAAAACCAATGTAGTGAAAAATATAGATTTAAATGGACAATCCATGATAGGATTAGCAATATAAACTTATAAGTGAAAACACAATAGTTCAGTGCAAAGATGTGCACAACAATTTGGTGGGGGCTTAAAAAATGAGGAGGTGATAAACCTTTTGAAAACTTAAAAAAAAAAAAAAAAAAAAAAAAAAAAAAAAATGAGGAGGTGATCCAGTACAGTGCTCCAGAATCATCCACCGCATCCCTATGGAATGGACACTCACCAGAAAAGCTGACTTCCGTTACAGCAGCAAACATGCACTCAGTGTAGATCTGTCATCTGTTGTGGGGCAGGCTGTTCAGCAACTCGCACCATCCAGATGTAGCTGTAGTAAATAAAGCTCAACAGGAGCCAGATGAAGTCTCCATAGTGTAGTATTTATTAGAATTGTAAGTTAACCGCTCCAGATCCACGCTATAGCCGAATGACGGCTACAGCACGGACCTACTTTTCCAGGAGGGCGTCAATAGATGTCCTACCATGCTCGAGTGGCCTGTGCGCCCCTGCAGGGTGCACATGGTGCGCTCTGTGATCAGCGAGTCTATGAGACTCGCTACATCACAGATCGGAGTAAGGGGGTGATCCCGACCCCTTATCACATGATCAGCTGCCAGCCAATGACAGCTGATCATGCGATGTAAACAGAGCCGGTAATCGTCTATTTTTTCTCCTCACGCTGTTAGAAAAAAAGAAAGCCCATCACCGGCGGCAGTCAGAGGGACATCTGTCCTGATCAAGGAGAGCAGCTGCCAGCTCATCTGTGCCCACCTATACCACCTACCAGTGCCCATAGTGCCACCTATCAGTGTCCACAGTGCCACCTATCAATGTCACCAATCAGTGCCTCATCAACAGTGCTGCCCATCAGTGTCACCTACCAGTGCCCATCAGTGTTACCTACCAGTGCCATGTATCAGTGGTACCTATCAGTAACACCTATCAGTGCCCATCAGTGCCACCCATCAGTGCCACCCATCAGGGCCCATCAGTGCCATCTTATCAGTGCCCATCAGTGCCGCCTCATCAGCGCATATCAATGAAGGAGAAAAATTACCTGTTTGCCAAATTTTATAACAAACTATGAAAATTTTTTTTTCCAAAATTGTCCATTTTTTTTGTTTGTTTAGCAAAAATAAAAACCCCAGTGGTGATTAAATACCACCAAAACAAAGCTCTATTTGTGTGAAAAAAAATGATAACAATTCATACTACACTATGGAGACTTCATCTGGCTCCTGTTGAGCTTTATTTACTACAGCTACTGAGTGCGTGTTTGCTGCTGTAATGGCAGCCAGCTTTTCTGGTGAGTGTGCATTCCACAGTGGTGCGGTGGATGATTCTGGAGCACTGTACTGGATCACCTCCTCATTTTTCAAGTCACCACCAGATTTCTGAGCACATCTTTGCACTGAACTACTGTGTTTTCACCTATAAGTTTATATTGCTGATTCTATCATGGGACTGTGCATTTAAATCTATATTTTTCACTATATTGTTTTTTTTTATTGTTGATTTTCCACATGATTTGATTAAAATTATTTATAAGTTTGGTGTATTACTTATCTGTGTCAGCTGCCGTCCCACCACAGCGCAGAGATACATCTTTTTTATTTTGGAGATTTACCAAAGCTGGTACACTCAGAATCTAGTGCAGCTGTGCATGGTAGCCAATCATCTTATAATCTCAGCTTGTTCAATTAACCACTTCATTACCCAGCCATAGTCAAATGATATCCACAGGTGGGATCTCCCATCCTGGGCAGGCATCATGTGACGTCCTCGGCTTCCCGCTGCAGGGTCGGGGATCCGACGTGTCCCTTGGGACACAGCAGTTCCCCGATGAGGGTAATGAGTGGGTGGTGGAGCGTGGGAAACAGTGTGACTGGCTGTATCCAATCACAGCCAGTCACTATGCAGAGCGGCATGCATGCCGTTTGTGCACGTGCCTGGGGCCACGCAGTGCAGCAATCAGGGTTGAGGCTTTTCCCTCGGACAAAGCCCAGTCCGGATCTGGGTAAAGAGCCAATGAAATTGGCTCTTTACCATGTGACCAGCTGTGCCCAATCACAGCCGGTCACAAATGTCAACAAACCCCAGTGTAACAGCTGTTGCTGGGTTCTCCTCTACACACACCGATCCAGTGTGAGGAGGAGATAAGCTAACAGTGAGTTACACATTACAGTTTGTACTACTGTGCCCAGATTGCCGCCCACTGAATAAAGAGTACCTGTCACAGAGTACCTGTCACCAGGAGTATCTGTCACCAGAGTACCTGTCACCAGAGTACCCGCCATCAGAGTACCTGTCATCAGAGTACCTGTCACCAGAGTACCCGCCATCAGAGTACCCGCCATCAGAGTCCCCATCATCAGAGTACCTGACATCAGAGTACCCACCAGCAGAGTACCTGTCATCAGAGTACCTGCCATCCATCCCGTCTGAGTACCTGTCCCGTGATCCCATCAGGAGTACCAGTCTGCAGCCAATTACTACCAAGGTGCAGCCCATTAGTCCCTGACATTCAGCCCATTAGTCCCCGATGTGCAGCCCATCAGTGTCATCCGTCATACAGCCACTATGTCCAGAAAGGTATACACTCTAGAAGAGGCCTATCAGATTCTGAGTCTGACCGATGAGAGCAACGGGGAGTTCTCACCACCCAGTTCTGATTCTGATTCTGGTTTGGAATGTGAGCCCGTCGAAGGCAGCTCATCAGGATCTGAATCAGAGGAGGAAGTAGTCCATCCAAAAAGAAGACAGTCTGAACACCAGGCAGCTACCAGCAGTGCCAACTGTTTTTCCAAAATTGATTTTTTAATTTCTTTTTTCCCTGACAAATTAGTTAAAGGCATCTTGGACCAAACCAATCTTTTTGCTCAACAATTCATTGAAAACAACCCCAGCTCAAGCTATGCGTGCCCTTTTGAATGGAGACCCCTATATTTAATATAATATTTCCTTCGTTTTCAATTTCTGTCCTGAATATTACCCCGGTGCCTCAACCAACCATATCATTGTCTTCCATGTGAACTGACCCTGTCATGTTTGTTGACTATGCCTCTGCCTGCCGTCTGCATTGTTTATCCGCCATGTTTCTGCCTTTCACGTGAACTGACCCTGGACTATTGTCTATGCCTCTGCCTACCGTCTATTTCTGCCTTTTACCTGCATTGACCACGGCCTTTTGACCATGTTTTTGCCTGCCCCTTGGACTGATCTTTCACCCTGTTATGCAGGGGTCTCACATATGTGAGGGGCTCCAGAATAGTGTTCTAAGTTGAGAAAAACAGTTTTTGGTTTTCTGTGTTTCCAGAACAGGGTCTGGTTGTCCGGAGGCTTCAAAGAGATTTGGGTGGGAGAAGCCTCTACCCCTGTCCCCATTCTTTCCTGACCGATGCCCTAAGATTGATGGTCCTGTCTGCTCCCTGGACAAATACTTTGACTGTGCTGACCATATCTCTGCCTGCTGCCTGTACTAACTATGGACAGTATTCCTGCCTGCTGCATGGACGATCCTTTTGCTGCTGTGGACCACATCCCTGCCTGCTACCTGGACCAATGCTTGGGCTGTGCTGACAACATCTCTACCTGTACTGACTATGGACAGTATTCCTGCCTGCTGCCTGTTTTGCTGTCGCTGTCCATGTTCTCGCCTGCTGCCTGGACTGATGCTCTCCTCTGTGGACCACTGCACTACTAAAACCGCAGGTAGTCTTTTCTTTACCCTTTGCTCAGCAGAATGCATTTTGGTTTTTAATTGGTATGTACAGTACAAGCTATGTGTTAGAAATATGACAGGCCTTCAACAATGTGATAGGTTGGCAGGGAATTTATGTGTGTAATTTATTCTCCTAGAACGCCTATGTGTGCTACTTGGATGTTGGGCCTCTGCATGTGGCCAGGCTATGTAAAAGTCTCACACATGTGGTATTGTCATACTCAGGAGGAGTAGAAGAATGTATTTTGAAGTGTCATTTTTGGAATGTACATGCTGTGTGTTGGAAATATCTTATAAATGGACAACTTTGTGTAAAAAAAATGCGTTTTTAATTTTTTTCTGCATTTTTCAAAAACTTCTGGAAAAAAAGACTCATTATGCCTCATAGATTATACATTGGGGTGTAATCTTTCCAAAATGGGGTCATTTTGTGAGCATTTCCATTGTCCTAGTGCTCCAGGGCCTTCAAAAGTGTGATAGGTTATCAGGAAATTATATGTGTAATTTATGCTCCTAGAACGCCTGATGTTGCTACTTGGATGTTGGGCCTCTGTATGTGACCAGGCTATGTAAAAGTCTTACACATGTGGTATCGATAACTCAGGAGGAGTAGCAGAATGTATTTTGGGATATCATGTTTGCTATGTAAATGCTATGTGTTGGAAATATCTTATAAATGGACAACTTTGTATAAAAAAGGTATCTTTTTTTTTTCCACATTTTCCTAAAACTTCTGGAAAAAAAATATGCCTCATAGATTATACATTGGGGTGTTAGCTTTCCAAAATGGGGTCATTTTGTGGGCGTTTCCATTGAACTGGTGCTCCAGGGCCTTGAAAAGTGTGATAGGTTGTCATCAAATGAGATGTGCAATTTATGCTCGTAGAACGCCTGGAGGTGCTACTTGGATGTTGGACCTCTGTATGTGGCCAGGCTGTGTAAAAGTCTCACACATGTGGTATCGCTATACTCAGGAGGAGTAGCAGAATGTATTTTAGGGTGTCATTGCAAGTATGCATGTGCTGTGTGAGAGAAATAACTTGTTATTATGACTATTTTGTTTAAAGAAGAATTGTGGGGAAAAAAATATTTAAAAAACTCACCATGCCTCTTACTAAACACCTTGGAATGTCTGCTTTCCAAAAGGGGGTCATTTGGGGGTATTTGTGCTTTCCTGGCTTCTTAGGGTCTCAAGAAATGAGATAGGCCTTCAGTACATCAGGTGTGATCAATTTTCAACGATTTGCACCATAGTTTGTAGACTCTATAACTTTCAGAGAGACCAAATAATATACACTAATTTGGGTTATTTTTACTAAAGATATGTAGCAGTATACATTTTGGCCCAAATTTATGAAGAAAAATGACTTATTTGCAAAATTTTACAATAGAAACTAAAAAAGTGGGGTTTTTTTTCAAAATTTTCTCCCTTTTTTTGCCTATAGTGCAAAAAATAAAAAACCCACCTGTGATTAAATACCACCAAAAGAAAGCTCTGTTTGTGAGAAAAAAATTATAAAAATTTTGTTTGAGTACAGTGTAGCAGGAATTGTCATTCAAAGTGTGAAAGCTAAACATTGATCTGGGCAGGAGGAGAGTGTAAATGCCCTGTATTGAAGTGGTTAAGCTTTGGCAATAAAATGGTATATATAATATAATTATAGCAGTTACAGGCAAGTATTACAGCTATTTGTATATTCCAGCTTAGTGCTGGTAGTTCAGGCATGAACTGACATATACATGTAGTAAAACCTCATCAGCTACATCATTAAGAGCCACAGGTTTAATACCTATCCCAGCTTTTTTTTTTTAATAAGCGCAGGCATTCAAAAAGCAATAAGCTTGATTATTGCGATGTAGATCAGTCAGGCTTTTTTTGCAGTGCTGTACACATAGATTGACCACAATCACAGAATATACAATAAGTGGATCCTGTCTCCATATACAGCTTCCAGCTACAGTTGCTTTGTAACAAACAACACTGAGCTTCTGCCATCTGCTGGCCATTAAACAGCATTGCAGCTCAGGTTTCTGCAGTGCACACCTGCTCCAATCAGGTAAATATTTAAACTACTAAACATTCAGCCCATGTATGAACAACAATTTTGTTGGTTTCCTTATGCCCTGGATACCCCTTTCTTTTGTCTGCCTTGGAATAATTCTGTGAATTTTTAAACTGCGTTTGTACTCTGTTTGTATGTGCTTATCTTGATCAACAGACACAGAGGAGCCTTGATATAAGCACTGTGGCTTCCATATATATTTGCAAACATGTGCAAATAAAACCTCTGTTTTTAATGTGAATTGTTAGACAGGAAACATTTTTTTTTTTTTTTTTGCAGGCTAGCTGGTAAGTGTGCTGGGAAATTTTTGTCTGTTTGTAATGTGTGTTGCCTTTCCACGAGCACCTTACTGCAAAGTACTTACTGATCTTTAAACAAGCCTAGTGTCCTTTTAAAAACTAGTGCCCATTTAAAAAGTTCATAAACAGAATGCCTTAGGGGAAGGTTGTTTGTAAACAAACACATATACACATTTCACCACATATACACGCCGCTTACCAGAAATCGCAGATCTCAAGTTATAGAGATGACACTAGTTTCAATTAATCCAGACAAGCTCATGAGCCAAGCTGGGGAAGATGTCTGTTCCACCGACTTTCACAATGATAGCTCTATAGCAGGGATATGCAATTAGTGGGCCTCCAGCTGTTGTAGAACTACAAGTCCCATGAGGCATAGCAAGACTCTGACAGCCACAAGCATGACACCCAGAGGCAGAGGCATGATGGGACTTGTAGTTTTGCAACAGCTGGAGGTCCGCTAATTGCATATCCCTGCTCTATAGTGTCAGACATAAGGAAATCAGCTGGCAGTTACTCCCCGTATGTATAGAGAAAAGAAGAAACCTTGTAGTGTAATATGTTAAAAAGGGTATTTATTAAAAAGCACAGATTACACTTACGATTAAGTAGATTAAAATCAGCAATGTATCAATGTTAGCAAACATAAATACACACGAAGGCGGTCAGCAGCAGCCTGCTCGTGCGGAATGACGTCACAAATTCGGCTCCGCCAGACGTGTAACAGGCTTCGACTGGGATAGGAGGCTTTTTTTACATTATGTTATTCAGCATTGCAGCTTAGGTTTCTGCAGTGCACACCTGCTCTAATCAGGTAAATATGTAAACAGAAAAACAAACAGAAACCATGCTAACAGATCTAAACAGCAGCTGACAACACAATTAGGTAAATTGTGTACTAAAATGTGAATCCAAATTGTCGCGCTAAAACATCAAAGGATAACCATAAACTATAAGAATACCAATTCTAATACATAGGAAATAAGAATAATAGTCTGAGAAATGTGAATAATAGTCAGAGAAATGTGAATAATAGTCCAAACTGGTGAAAAACATTGTGAAAAAATTTGGATAACTGGATGCTCCAAGCACTAAAGTGTCCCACCACTATAATACGAAACAGGATTTTTACACTATGTTGGTGTCCCTGGTTCTTTTTGTATGCCATGGCTGAATGTCCTGGTTATTTGGATGAGGTGTTCTGCTGACTATATATGACAACCTGAAGGTGACTCATTCTCCTCAACAGATGATACAATGGGGCATTTTTCAGGCACTTTTGGGCTAAAAATAGCACCTGAAAAATGCCTCCCCTGCAGCCCCAATGTGAAAGCCCAAGTGCTTTCACACTGGGGCGGCGCAATTGCAGGACGTTAGAAAAAGTCCTGCAAGCAGCATCTTTCGGGCGGTGCAGGAGCGGTGTATACACCGCCTCTGCCATTGAAATCAATGGGCACCACTGCCGAAGCGCCTGCAAAGCGATTCGGAAGTGGAACTTTGCGGGCGCTTTAAACCCTTTATTTGGATGCTAGCGGGGGTTAAAAGCGCCACTAAAATTAGCGGCAATTCACCGCAAGTTTGTTGGTTTACTCATGCCCTGGATAAAGGTCTATCGTTAGACCGTCTGGCTTCCTTGGAGTATTTCTGTGAATTTTTGTACTGTGTTTGTACTCTATTTGTATGTGCTTATGTTGATCAACAGCCTGTTATCACTACCATTGTCAGTCAATGTTCTGTTTACCTTTCTGGAATATAAGGGGGGATTTACAAAAGGCAAATAGATTATTTACTATGAAATATATTTTCCCTCACCTTAGAGAATGAGGCAAAGCTTTTGATGAAGCAAAACATTTTTTTTCTTGCATGTGATCAAATATTCTTCACACATTCACTAAAGAAAATTTCCCTTGCAAAGTCAAAATTCCCTTAAAAAGTGAACAACCTCTATGTCTTTAGTAATGCAACTCCATGTCTGCACCTGTTCTGACCATCTGCATGCTACTCAGCTGTTTTCCCTGATGGCACAGTGGGTTCTCTAAACTCTAAAATACTAATAAGCTCCACATTCAACCCAGGGCGGTAACCCTGAAAAGCTGTTCCTATCTAGTTTACTAGTCAAAATAACTTGTCAGTAAGCAGCCAGATTATTATTACACTCTAACATAATATTTTCTGTGAACGCAGCAATTCTTATTTGTTCAGTTATCTTTTCAGGAACATGGCAATGGCATGAGCTCCTAATTATATGCAGTTTTTCATGGTTACTTTTGGAGCAATACATAAAGCAGTTGGTTATTTTCTCCTAATTATGCAACAATGAAAACCAAAATGTAAAATTCAGCTTGGATATTGTTTCATGTTCTACTGCTTTACTGCACTGCATCTTATGCTAGATACATATTTACTACATGTATTCATCCCTTATTAAAAACGAGATAAAAAAACAGCAAATTAATTTAATTGAATTAAAAGCAATTTTATAATTACTGAGCTGAGGATATATCAGATTTAGTCAAACAGGTATTTTGTTTATTATAGCTAAAGAAAAATAAATGTAATGTTAAAAAAGACTGACCTCAAGTGGAAGGCTGCAACATAAAAATATACAACAAATTAATGGTGTTTTGGGGGAAAGACAACATTGCAGATGGCTTTACACAGCTGGTCTTCCACATGACGCGTCTGAAGGTACTGCATATAATGGATCATGACTATATCTAGATTGCTTTTCTTGTTGAGAATATTTTGCAAGCATTGCACTTATTATGCTTGCATTTGTCCTTGCATTTAAGAAAGGGTTTATTTTCTTAAGGCATTCTATTTATAATGGAATTTTAGCGCAAAACTATATAAGAGTTTAAAAGTGTCTGGTAGTTCTCCTGAATACTGTAAATTGGTATACAATCTGTTCTACAAAAATGTCTCAGGAAGAGCATTCAATGTATTACTACAACATACAGGACTATATAAAGGCACACCGACCCAATACATGCTCAAGTAGTAAACAGTCCAAATTTTTTCAGTAAACTATACAGATTGTTTTTTATATAAAAAAAATCTATATTTGTTGTTAGTAATCTACTATATTAACTCTTACAAGAAAATAATACGCTGGTAGGCTTCATGGAAAGGCTATCACATTCTGCAGACTAAATGAAGGTGAGCAACCTTCAAGAGGAAATAATCTGTGGTAACTTCCAAACACTGTAGAAAGTTCAGCTGTTATACCTGCAAAAAGTGGCTACTTTGATGAGTCAGAATTTTAGATACTAAATTATTAAACAAAATGACTCTACACGTTGATTTTTATGTTGGATTATTTATTTGTTCTGTGCTTTAAATTCTCCTAACTGTAAGGTGGAAGATCTGTACCATGTCTAGACTCTGCTGCAGCAATAATTGCATTTATAAAGCCCTGCAAGCTGCCTTTATTTTGCTCAGCAACAGCTGGGGAGCCAGCGTGTATGATGAGGCCACAATGTAGTGCACTCGGAACAAGATTAGAGATTTTTTGGATACATTCTGGTGTCACTTTGACTTTGGATAGAAGTAACGGGTGCATAAAAATTGGTCTTTTGGTGTCGGTGGCGCCTTCCCACCGCAACCCTATAGAGGTACTCTTGATGAAAGCAAGAATTGGCCTTGCTGTAAAAAAAATTGCAATGATATACACCTGTCAAACAGGTGCATAAAAATTACTCGTCGGGTTTCGGGGGTGCCTTCCAACCGATACCCTATAGAGGTGCTCTTGATGAAGGCAAAAAAAATTGCAATGATATGCATGTGGTTGGTGTTTTTGCCATGTTTGATGTGCCTGAGACACAGTTTGCAGATAGCAACAGTGCGATCGGCTGCAGGAGTGCTGAAAAAGGCCCAGACAGCTGAGCTTTGGGGAGTGGGCCGGGATAACAGCTGCAGAATGTGATGGAATAGGGTGGCTGCTCTCTACTCTTTCTTGATGTCGGCCTCCTTGGGGTTGTGCCACCTCACCTTCAGTTTCCTCCTCTGCTCTATCTGGTGCCCAAGTGACATCAGTGACCTCATCATCATCATCATCATCATCTCCATCTCCTCCCTCTTTATCATTACCACTGGGAACAACTTGGCAATACGCTGTGGCTTGGGGAACATGAATGCCAATTTGTCTACCAGTGTTCCTCCCTCTCACTAGGCTCATGTTTCAGTCATTCTCAACCTCAGAACCATCTGAATCCAGTAATGGCTGGGCATCATCATGATGCAAGTGGCTGACGCTGTTGTCAAATAACTCAGCTGACTCCTCAATGGCTGATGTTGGGGCTATGGCAGGAATAGATGTGGACAAGGAGGCAGGTTTATCCACTCTGACAACTGCAGGGGACTGCACACTTGTCTCTGCTTGCATGACAGAGGATGAGGAGGATGAGGAAGGTTTAATAAGCCAGTCCACCACCTCCTCTGCATGCTGTGGCTGGATAGCACGGGTAAACTCACTAAACAGAGGAAATGATGCCCTGCCTGAGGACTGACCACCACATCCACCTTTTCCTGTGGACACATTTGTTGCTGGCCCCCTTACAGTGCCATGGGAATGTCTGCCTCTTCGTGTTTTCCTCCCAGAAATTATTGGGAGGGAGGGGGCGGTGCTTATAAGCAAATGTAAAAAAGAAGTTGAAATCTGTACATAGATGCACTTCAATCAATGTAAAGAGGTGTTTGGTGCACTTTAATTTAAGTACTCACACTACACAGACACACTCCACAGATACACTATAATATACTGAAATATAATGCGCCAATCCTACAGTGACGCACAGAACTATATGGCGTTAAACTGGCAGTAACGCACATAAAAGTAAATGACGTTAAACTGGCAGTAACACACAAAACTATATGGCGTTAAACTGGCAGTAATGCACAAAACTACATGGCGTTAAACTGGCAGTAACTCACACAGAACTATATGGCATTAAACTGGCAGTAGCACACACAGAACCATATGGCATTAATCTGGCATTAAGGCACACAAAACTGTAGGACGTTAAACTGGCAGTAACGCACACAGAACTATATGGCGTTAAACTGGCAGTAATGCACACAAAACTATATGGTGTTAAACTGGCAGTAATACACACAGAAGTAAATGGTGTTAAACTGGCAGTAACACAATCAAATAGACAGTGTTCAACCGTCACTACACTGATGCTATCTGAACTGTCCCTACTCTAGCTATACACTAATGTAAACATTACTGACACAGTCTCACTACTCTACACTAATGTATGTATGAATGACACGGTCTCACTACACTACAGTGAAACTATCTGAGATGTCTCTACTCTAGCTGCACATTATGCAAAGCTGAATGATGGTCCTCCTCACTACATTCACACTATCCTTAGACTGACACTAAACTAATATTCTACACTGACAATTGAAGCAAAATAAATAACAATAGTTCCGCGCTTAGGAAAGAAGGGAAAAAAGAGAACTGCAGCCCCCTTACACAGAATATCACCTGAGTGAAATTCAAATCAACAAATGTCCTAAGAAAGGGGAATTGGCGCTGTTCTGCTATATGTGCATTAAATGTGGTTCCTATAAAAATGCATATATAAAAAACATATATAAAAAAGAATTGTAGGTGAGTGCAACAGATGTGCTCTTGGGAGCTATAATTCAGTGCAAAAAAGCTCCACCAACCAATGCTATACAATAAAGTGCAATGTGCTAAATATATATATATATATATATATATATATATATATATATATATATATATATATATGTACCCAAAAATTAGAATCTGTAAACATTCCAAGTATGATGAAAAAGCATGTGGTATACTTATTAAACAATTAAACCATTTGAGTAAAGTCCCCAACGTAAATACGTGAAAAGTCCAGATCACAAATCAAGTGATGAAAGAATATACTGAAAGGATATTTTTACAAAGTGAAAACAATGTCCCAAAAAATTTGTATGTAGAAAAAATCCTTGAATGTGTCCCTCTGATGGAAAGACTGTAAGCTTAGTGCAGCAAGTGTTCCCCGTCTTCCGCTACACCCTCACTGCCTCAGATGACGTCTTGATGACGAAACACGTAAGGCGTGGCCTCGTGATACGCATATGTCAATCTCTTGTCTGGCTTACGTGGAGTCTTCTGGTTTCAGGCAGGCGGGTGGTGGAACGCACGCTCAACCATGCTGCCCTCCAGGCTTTGAACCGGCTTGTGGAGCGCTGTTAGCTCCTGTTTTTAAAGTTTTTTTGATTAACTTAATAAATCCACTTTTTTCGGATTCACGCTATGAGATATATATCTTTTTTGCTGCATATGGATGTTTAATACTGGGGATATCATAACACCAAAGAAGGATATACCACAGTGGGCTGAGGACCGTTTCCTGGGTTCATTATCGCTGGAGTCTATCTGCATGCCTTTTACCCCTGCAGGGGTTGGGCAGTCCGGTGAGTGAGAGCATGAGTGGGGGTGTAGTGGAAGATGGGGAACACTTGCTGCACTAAGCTTACAGTCTTTCCATCAGAGGGACACATTCAAGGATTTTTTCTGCATACAAGTTTTTTGGGACATTGTTTTCACTTTGTAAAAAAATCCTTTTTAGCACATTGCACTTTATTGTATAGCATTGGTTGGTGGAGCTTTTTTGCACTGAATTATAGCTCACATACAATACTTTTTTATATATGTTTTTTATAAATGCATTTTTATAGGAACCACATTTAATGCACAGATAGCAGAACAGTGCCAATTCCCCTTTCTTAGGACATTAATTGAAGCAAAATAGCACACTAACTAACTAATATCACTGAACAGAGCCTTGTTCTATTTCTTTCCATGCCGAAATCACACTGAAAATGCCTGCGATTGAAAAAATACTTTTATACTGTGGGGAATGAGCCATGATTGGATAAAGTCATGATGACAGTGTCCAATCATGACTCTGACAGTGCTCTGTGCCATGATTGGCTGAAGCTTTCACTGCTTCAGCCAATCAGGGCTTGCAATGCACTGTTCAGCGCCGTAAAACATTGTGGTTGGTTCGGGGAGCCGAACAAACGGTTGAACGACCCATTTGTTCAGCTGTTCGTCAAACATCCGAACAGCAAAGTTCACCCATCCCTATTTATAAGATCACAATAACACAAGCACTGCATTTGTAACATAAACATCATTATTATAATGTATTTATTTTGTATCTAGATTCATCTGTATTTTGGATTTTGTAGTTAAAATCTGGAAGTACCATGATAAATTGAAAAAAATTAATGAAAAATTGTTTTTTAATGAAGTGTGCTATAAAACCCTAGCGCGAGAGTTCTTGATGTAAACTCCACAGGGAGGATAACAAATGTCCTTACAGTAATCATATGCAGTTCCAATACCTATATGAGATGCAAACCACAACCCATTAAGATACATGGATGCATCCGTCACTACAAAAATCTTGATTGTCATAAATGAATGAGGCTCATTTAAATGGAAATGGCTCATAACTCAGTCTGGGGCACTGGCATTTCTAAAGACAATTCACATGATATATTAACACGAGAAAAACTAATGATCCACATTGTAAAAAGCATGAATATTCACAACATTATAGTCACTGCTGAAGGACAAAACAGGAATGTTATGCTTTATATTTCTAGACATATTGCTCCCACAGGAGGGCAGATTCTTGGGATTATTTGCTGAACTGTAAAACACGCATAGAGCTACACATTGTATATTTCAATACAATCAAAATGCATTTTTGACACAACTACACTATGAATTACCACAATATAGCAAATGTAAAAAACTTTATGTAGGTAATCATTAAAATTGCCAGCCAATAATAAAAACAGTAACTTGTCAAAATGAAAAACATTTGATATATTCGAATGCCATATCCTGAATTTTCTCCAGGCAAAAGTTACATTTTTCAGGCAAAAAAATGCACCTCTTTTGGTAGCTATAGCCTAATAGACATGTGCATTCGTTTTCGTCCAAAAGCATTTTCAACCGAATTTCAGGTATTTTCGTTATCGTTTTAACAAACGATAACGAAAGTGCAAAATCCGAAAAACGAAAGATCCGACATAAACAAATGCTTTATTTTTGTTTTCGTTGCTACAACAGTTCGATATAGATAGGAGATTTGACATGATGATGACAATAACAATCTGTGTCCATCAAACCTGTGGTCGAATGTGCCTAACCTTAACTCTATTAGTCCAAGATTATTCTACATAGAGAGAAAAGATTTGACATAGAGAGAAAAGATTTGACGTAGGGGAGAAAAGATGAATAAAAATAATGATGATGAATGTTATTGGCTGATTGTAACCAAAGAGGAGCAGCAGTAAAATGGCTAGAACTAAGTACACACGTACTTTGGCTTATGGTGTCTATTGAAAGTTCTAAGAAGATTCAACGGAGCAGGTAAACTATACGGCATCGTACAGTTTAGCTGCTCCGTCGAATCTTCTTTGAACATTCGACAGACACCATAAGCCTTCAATGAAAGATTCAACCTTAATTTGGATTTTCGGACGAATGCAATTTTTAACGAAAAACGAAATAAATAAAAATGAATTTCGGGAGTAACTAAATAAATTTATTTTTCGGATGAAAACTAAATTCCTAAACAAAATATTTCAGTGTGCACTTGTCTATACCCTAATGCATTTATTGAATTAAGCATGTTCCACATTTCAGCTTGTATAAGAGCAGTGTGAACAGCAAGCTTTTATAAACATTTCAACAATCTTTTGCAAAGTTTTTGGTAAGCTTCAAGCAGTTTTCCTTAAAGCGGAGTTCCACCTTAAAGTGGAACTTCCACTCATCGGATTCCTCCCCCCCTCCGGTGTCACAATTGGCACCTTTCAGGGGGGAGGATGGTGCAGATACCTGTATAATACAGGTATCTGCACCCATTTCCGGGTATAGCTGCCCAGGGCTATCCGCAAACCCCCCGCCCACCCCCGTTGTGTTTCGGGGAAATACACAGTTCCCACAACACAACGGGGACCAGTGTAGATGCGCAGCATGACTCGCGCATGCGCAGTAAGGAACCGGGCAGTGAAGCCGAAACGCTTCACTTCCTGATTCCCTCAGTGAGAATAGCGGCGGCAGCACTTGAGGATCGAGGGACGGTTCGGCCTCAGGTGCCGACATCGCTGGACCCCGGGACAGGTAAGTGTCCTTATTTTAAAAGTCAGCAGCTGCAGTATTTGCAGCTGCTGACATCTAAAAAAAATTTTTTCACGAAACTCCGCTTTAAGCCTTTAAAGCACCCATCAGCTCCTATTTGGAAATGTTAAACACAGGTCTTAACCACTTAAGCCCCGGACCATTTAGCTGGCCAAAGACCAGAGCACTTTTTGTGATTTGGCCCTGCGTCTCTTTAACTGACAATTGCGTGGACGTGCGACGTTGCACCCAAACAAAATTGACGTCCTTTTTTTTCCCAAAAATAGAGCTTTATTTTGGTTGTCTGCGGTTTTTCTTTTTTGTGCTATAAACAAAAAAAGAGCGTCAATTTTGAAAAAAACGCAATATTTTTTACTTTTTGCTATAATAAATATCCCCAAAAAATATATAAAACTTTTTTTTCTCTCAGTTTAGGCAGATAGGTAAAAATTGCACAATCATGGTGAATTGTGTGAGTGATTCTGCGCAACAGTTAATCAATACATAGTGCTACTGCATGAAAACTGCACACCTAAAAAATTAGAAAATTAAAACTCCCAGTAGGGAACCACAATAAGTACAAGTGTGAATCAAAAGTGAATGTCCTTCAATAATAAAAGAAACATAAAACGTGAATCAAAGTGACTACGTGCTGTTCAATCACATAAATCGCATGATAAAAACATAGAAACACGCCACCACCACTACTGGACCAGAACAAGCACAGATCCACTGAAAGCACATAGGCACTTTTATTGTGTCATTTAGGTGAGAGTTCTGGGAGCCCCTAGTGGGTATCCATTGCCACGAACAGTCACCAGATCACCCAGCAACGCATGTTCACCTTATCAGTCACAGTGAATATGTTTCTATGTTTTTATCATGCGATTTATGTGATTGAACAGCACGTAGTCACTTTGATTCACGTTTTATGTTTCTTTTATTATTGAAGGACATTCACTTTTGATTCACACTTGTACTTATTGTGGTTCCCTACTGGGAGTTTTAATTTTCTAATTTTTTTAGGTGTGCAGTTTTCATGCAGTAGCACTATGTATTGATTAACTGTTGCGCAGAATCACTCACACAATTCACCACAATTGCGCAATTTTTAGTTTTATTAATAGTGAGGGGTGTTCACTATATTTGATTTTGCAGCATCAATATTATCTATTATTACATTTATTTCTCACACGGTTTTACTTAGTAGCGCAGAAGTCCATCCTAGGATATTTTTAGGCAGATAGGTATTCTTCTATATATTTTTAGTAAAAAAAATCGCAATAAGCGTATATTGATTGGTTTGCGCAAAAGTTATAGCGTCTACAAAATAGGGGATAGTTGTATGGCTTTTTTATTATTTTTTTTTTACTAGTAATGGTGGCGATCTGTGATTTTTATTGGGACTGCGACATTATGGCGGACACATCGGACAATTTTGACACATTTTTGGGACCATTGGCATTTTTACAGCGATCAATGCTATAAAATTGCACTGATTACTGTAAAAATGTCACTTGCAGTGAAGGGGTTAACCACTAGGGGGCAGTGAAGGGGTTAAGTGTGTCCCAGTACGCGTTTCGACGGAAGGAGAGATGGGACTGTGCAGGGGAGATGATAGATCGTCTGTTCATACTCTGTATGAACAGATGATCTGTCTGTTCTCCCCTCAGAGAACCGGAAACTGTGAGTTTACACACACAGATCCTGGTTCTCGGTATGCCCTGAGCGATCGCGGGAGCCTGGCGGTGATCGCAACCCCCGGGCACTCGCATCAGCTCTGCGGGCAAGCAGGGGGCATGCGCGCACGGCTACGGGGGTGCGCATGGTAATGACGTACCATGACGGTGATTCACGCAGCCGAGCTATGTTGCTGCAGTACAACTGCGGCGGCTGGTTGGCATGCGGTTAATGGGAGTTCATATTGTCACTTTTAACAAGCTGCTAGCAGGCTTTCGACAGCCTTCAAATACTGTTGAAGCCTGCTAGCAACTTATTTAAAGTGCAAATCATCACTCCCATTCAGGGGCGGACTGACCATTGAGCCACTCGGGCACTGTCCGAGGGCCCTGGGCCACTAGGGGGCCCCATCAGGGTTGCCAGCCTCAGTAAAACCAGGGACAGTATGTATAAATCTGTGTTTTTTTTACATCTGTCTGTGTATACTGTGTGATTGTATACTGTGTGTTTGTATACTGTGTGGCCCCATAATCTCTGATTGCCTGGGGGCCCCATAATCTCCTATTGCCCAGGGGGCCCCATGAGTTATCAGTCCGCCCCTGCTCCCATTAGGATCTATATTCAACAGTAAGGCTAGTTTCACACGGGCTTCATCTTATGTAAAAGCAATGTGAACAGCAAGCTTTGTCAAAGTATTTGCAGAGCTTTCAGCAATCTTTGTTAAAACTTTTACATTACTTTTGATGGTATTTGATCACCTCTATGGTTTTTATTTTTTGCACTATAAACAAAAAAAATACAGACAATTTTGAAAAAAATGAATAATAAGAAGGAAATGAGTTTGGCGCTGCTTAATTTTGGGTGGTTCCTTTAAATACACCTCAACTAGTTGTACTGAGGGCAAACTTTATATTGTGCAAATTACCAATAATAAAAAAGGAAAAAAATATATAAGAAAAAATTAAAATAAATTGTACCCAACCCTTTGGTAAATGTGTGGTATTGATTCCTTCAGTATAAATTATAAACACTGTAAACTTTGAACTAGCACCATATTGACTCATTTTTTGTTTTTAGCACATGTCACTTTATTTAAATATATATTGTATCATAGCACAAGTCACTTTCTTCACGGATGTTAATGAAATGTTGCAAGCACAGCACAGTCACTTTATTGCACATTACGTGTTTGCTATGGTGCTTTGTAACTGAGGGGGGGTGCATGTACTGTGAGGGGGAACAATCAATAGGTGGACATCGCGACCACTGGACCTGCTAATTGGCTTACGCTAGGGCCAATCACAGCAGGTTGCCAGTGGCGCATGTGTTCGCCCCAGACTCAGAAGAAAAAATCACATACAGGTACATGGGTTTGTGCTAAAAGGCCGCCCTGCTGCAGTATATGTACGTTGGGCAGTCCTTAAGTGGTTAAGCAAGATGCTAGCAGACTTCAGCAAGCTTTCAAAAAGATTCAAGAAGTGCTAATGCATGCTAACAACTTGTTTAAAGTGCCAATCAGAACTCCCATTTAGATAGAATTTGCCAAAAGCTCTGCAAATGCTTTGTCATAGCTTGCTGTTCACACAGCTTTGGGCAGCACAGTGGTGTAGTGGGTAGCACCCTTGCTTAGCAGTAAAAAGGGTCGCTGGTTTGAATCCCAACCATGACACTACCTGCCTGGAGTTTGCATGTTCTCCCTGTGCCTGCATGGATTTCCTCTGGGGACTCTGGTTTTCTCCCACACTCCAAAGACATGCTGGTAGGTTAATTGGCTTCTGTCCAAAATTGGGAATAGTAAATGAATGTGAGTTGGGGACCTTGGATTGTGGGCCCCTTGAAGGTAGGAACCAATGTGAGTGTGCAATGTATGTGTGGAGCGCTGTGTAAATTGATGGTGCTATATGGGTAAAAATAAAAATAATATATACCGTACTAGAGGAGTATCTTAATGAGACACAATGTACAGGGATAGGAACAATTGTAGACACACACCCATACTCACTCAGGTTGAACTGGATGGACTGGTGTCTTTATTCAACCTTACTATGTAATGTCTCTTATACAAGCTAAAGCCTGAGTAAAACAGGCCTAAATTTCTAATCCCTATTTCCTGATTTAGGTCCAGATGGTGTACATTAGGTGTAGTTATGGCACACTTGGTGTATGTCCAGTTTAGCATATGTGGTGTAGATGCTATTCAGGAACAGGTGATGTAGATTCAGTTCAGGCACAGGTGGTGTGGATCCATTTTAGGCTTGGTTCACACTTGTACCCTGCAAATCCACTGCTGGTTCCCAAATCGCACCTAACTCACACAGCAGTTAACACTGCCATATGTGAACTTCCAGGAGTGTCAATACATTGTTAATGACATCCCTATTTCAGCTCGCATATCGCACTGTAACAGTTCAGACATGAATTGGATTGCGTTACGTAACCCCGCCCCCTTCTGACATCACGGGGAATGCCACAGGGAAGTCCCCGCCAAGTCCCTGTGCGTCAGAGGGGGGCGGGATCACCGGGTGGCCCCGCCCCCCATTATTTAAGAACCGTCAGAAGAGGAGAAGTGTCACACAGCGGGAGCCTCCCTCCATGCCATCATGGATGTGGAGCGGCCCGAGGAGAAGATAAGAAGATGCTGCAGACGAGAACACCGGAGGAAGAACCAGAAGAACCAGAAGAAGAAGAAGATGGAGGAAGAAACCGAAGGAAGATAGAAGATAGAAGATAGAAGAAAGAAGATAGAAGAAAAAAGAAGCATTTAAATAAAGGAATTATCAAAAACTGCCTCTTGTCATTTTTAACATTTTTGACAGTTTTTTTGTGAAATGGTAGGGGTACTTTTGTACCCCCTTACCATTTCACACAGGTGGGAGGGCCAGGATCTGGGGGTCCCCTTGTTAAAGGGGGCTTCCAGACTCCGATAAGCCCCCTGCCCGCAGACCCCCACAACCACCGGGCAAGGGTTGTGGGGATGAGGCCCTTGTCCCCATCAACATGGGGACAAGGTGTTTTAGGGGGCTACCCCAAAGCGCCCTCCCAATGTTGAGGGCATGTGGCCTGGTATGGTTCAGGAGGGGGGTGCTCTCTCGTCCCCCCTCTTTTCCTGCGGCCTGCCAGGTTGCGTGCTTGAATAAGGGTCTGGTATGGATTTTTGGGGCAACCCCACGCCTTTTTCTTTTTAATTTTGGCGCGGGGTTCCCCTTAAAATCCATACCAAACCTGAAGGGTCTGGTATAGATTTTGAGGGGGGCCCACGCCATTTTTTTTTTTAATTTTGGCCGAGGTTCCCCTTAATATCCATACCAGACCTGAAGGGCCTGGTATGGAATTTAGGGGGACCCCCCCACGTCATATTTTTTTTTAAATTTTGGTTCAGGGTTTCCCTGTGGGGAATTCCCATGCCATTTTTATCAATGAACTTTTATGTGTATTGTCGGCAATTCATTAATAGCCGCAAGTAGTTTTAAATTACTTTTTTTCCTTTGAAATGTCATTTTGCTGTCAGACTGTTCTAAACACGGGAAACATGCGCCCCTTTACAGGCATACTATAGACAGCCCCAGGTACGAAATTTAAAGGGATATTACACTTTTATTGTTTCACTTTAAGCATTATTAAAATCATTGCTCCCAAAAAAACTGCCGTTTTTAAAACTTTTTTTTGCATTGATCCATATCCCCTGGGGCAGGACCCAGGTCCCCTTTTTATGACAATAACTTGCATATAAGCCTTTAAAATTAGCACTTTTGATTATTCATGTTCGTGTCCCATAGACTTTAACGGTATTCGCGTGTTCAAACACTTTTGCCTGTTTGCAAGTTCTGGTGCAAACTGAACAGGGGGGTGTGCGGCTCATCTCTAATCAGGAATAGGTTGCATAGGTGAAGTTCAGGCACAGGTGGCGTAGGTTCAAGTAGGGCAGGTGTAGTTAAGGCCCAGGTTGTGTAGGTGCAGTCAGGGAACTGATGGCGTGGGTGCCATTTAGGTATGCTTAAGGGCTATGGAACAATTTATTAGGAGATATTAATTTGAGAATAAGGAGGCTCATCCAATGAATGCAAGCCAGTTTCATAGAATAATACATTTTTACAAACATGCAGTCACCCTTTCCCTTCTGATGCTATAATTTCATATCTCTGTATTTATTCATATTTCTTGTTTTACTCTGCATTTCTACATATTTATTGTTTTATTAAAAAACAATATAAGCAATAGCCAATATGAAATCACAAAAGACCAACATTGTCAAACAAATATTTCTTTTTAAGAGAAAGCAAAAAATGGGACAATGAGTCAATGTGGATATAGTATACTTGGATTTTGCAAAAGTGTTTGACACAGTTGCCCACAGACTGCTAATGCATACATTAAGGTCTACTGTATAGGCTTAGACATTTCCATCTGTAAATAGATAGAAAACTGTCTTAAAGACTGTATTCATATAGTAGTAAATAATTATTCATATTCTGAATGGTGTGTTCAATCATCTTTACTCCACTAGAAGGGCACCACAAGGTGATGAAGGGAGGTCCAAAAAGGACTGGAAGTGAGTTAGGCTTTACCAGCACCTACATGATATATGTATAGCATGTACCAACATATACCCACTCCATATATGTTGGTAAGAGTCACTCACTCAGTCACCCCTTGGAAACAGCATAATAGAGATGTCCTAAGGTCATCCAATTAAAAATTTGATGAAAAAAATCAATTGTGTGTATTGTTTGTTAACGGTGACTAGAAAGCCCTAGGTCTCAATGTGCAATCAAGGGTTAAGCTCACAGTTGATCCAATGCAAGACTTCATGGGCTCCTACCTGCAATCAGTCCCACAGGTGCAATCGCATTTAGGTGCACAAAAAAAAGCTTCATTAACCATGCTTGAGTGAATAAAGACGCGTCACTTTAAACAATATATGATGATTTTTGTGTGCACCTATATGCAATCCCATTTATGAGACTGAATGTGGGTAGGAGATAATAAGATTTCCTATAGGATCACCTGGAAGCATTCCCTTTGGTTACATTGAAGCCTATGATTTCCTAGCCATGATTAATTGATAATAAACACTGAGTGTACTATTCATTTTTACTTGAATTTATTCTTTCCTATAAGTGGATGAATAAACATCATTCAATAGGGAGTTTAAAAAAAATGACCCTAAGGACATCTCTATTATGACATTTCCTAGGGGTGACTGAATGACCCACACATATAGCATGTAGACGCTGGTGGCGGTCTACTCTCTAGTCCCTTGCAGGCCCCTCCTTCATCTCTTATATTATATATAACTGCTTGCAGTGACTGAGGTGTTGATATTAGTTTCCATATTGATGGTAAAAAAATACAGACAAATACAATTTGTACTGTGTCAGATTTGAACAAAAACAAGGATGTCTGTTGTAGCATGACTTTCTAGGAGCAAAACCAGACACTTTTTGATTCTACAAACCAAATTTCTGACAGTAAAAAAAAAAAGAAAATCTGCGTATATATGTCCACACATATTCTTAAAATAAAATGAATGTAATTTCCTTTTTGGAAAAAGAACACTGCTACGCTATTACACGAATTTCAAACACCTTCGGGCCTAGAAGTAAAATTCTCTGCTCAAAGACAATAACATAATAGTTTTTATATTAGTACTTGTATAATCATGTTTTCTTTTGATCTTTCTTGCCACATGACTGCTTTCTTATTTCTTTATTCATGTATATGCAAAAAACATTATAATTAAAATTCAAGTAAAATAAAAAAGAAAAATGGCCAGTTTTATTGACAGGTGTAACAAAATGTATAATGTCTTTACATTATAGTCTATTTTGTAAAATACACATGCACTGTGTTGATCATTTGGCGTCTCATATACTATTAGAGATAAAAAAAAGTCAAAAAGCCTTGAAATTTTTTATTTTTTTACCTATCAATCTACTAATTTTGCCACCTGGTTTATGTTCAGGCACATTGGTGACAAGTCTAATGCCGCGTACACACGGTCAGACTTTTCAGCTACACAAGTCCGACAGCCCGTCCGACAGACTTTCGACGGACTTTCTAACGACCGGACTTGCCTACACACGATCACACCAAAGTCTGACGGATTCGTACGTGATGACGTACACCGGACTAAAATAAGGAAGTTGATAGCCAGTAGCCAATAGCTGCCATGGCGTGAGTTTTTGTCCGTCGGACTAGCATACAGACGAGCAGATTTCTGAGTCCAGGGGAGTTACGACGCAAAGATTTGAAGCATGTTCCAAATCTAAAGTCCGTCAGATTTGCGACTGGAAAAGTCCGCTGAAGGTCCGATGAAGCCCACACACGATTGGATTGTCCGATGGATTTGGTCCGTCGGCGTCCGTCGGAAAAGTACGGTCGAAAAGTCCGACCGTGTGTACGCGGCATAAGTCTGAGAATCACAATGACAACTAAGTCTAAAAAACAGAAACACAATTATGATTTTTTGCATGCAATTTAGAAATTAAAAAACACTAAGAGCAATACTGTGACAGATTACAGTCAAAACTGTCCATAGTCTAAGGTATTTATATGTAGGATTGCGATTTACTTTAGTCCCACTAAGTGGCTTCTGCCTCAGGTCCCCGATGCTGCAATCGTCTGACCCTGCTGCAGCTGGAATTTCTTCCCATCAACTGCCTGTCACCAACAATAACAATCAGGGCCAGGGAAAACTGACCCTGGGCTCATTCTTGGTTCTGATATGTCACATGACACAAGACAAGGGAGGAAGGACAACTTTCAGCTTTTAGCGCTCTCAGAATTTGAGTGACTATTGCGTGGTCATGCAACACTGTACCCAAACAATTTTTTTGCATTTTTTCAGACAGAGAGAGCTTTCTTTTGGTGGTGTTAAATCACCACAGTTTTTTTTTGCTAAACAAACGAAAAAGACCACAAATTTTGAAAAGAATTGTTTTCGTTTCTGTTATAACATTTTGCAGATAAGTAAGTTTTCTTCTTCACTGATTTGCGCTGATGAGGCTGCACTGATGTGCACTAATGAGGCGGCACTGATGAGCTGCACTGTTAGGTAGCACTGACAGGTGGCACTGATTGACACTGATGAGGAGGCACTGATAGATGGCACTAATGGGCACTGATAGGTGGCACTGATGGGACTGCACTGATAATTAGGGCACTGGTGATCAGTGCCCTGATTATCAGTGAAAATAATGTCCTGACAGGCTTGCTTTCCTCCCACAAACACAGCATAGGAGCAAATGAATCCTGATAACTAGAAAGTCTGTTTACATGTGATCTTCTGCGATTGACCCTTTACCCGATCTGTGATCAGCTGTATCACAGCTGATCACAGCGGATCAGCGTGATCCCGCTGATCACAGCAGACACAGCGGTCACAGAGTGATCCCGATGCATGCTCTAAGTGGTGCACAGGGAACGGGATCCTGAAAGGATTTCTATTGACTCCATCACAGAATTGGATGACCATGCTGTAGCCATCTTTCGGCTATGGCATGGTTGGCAAGTGGTTAAGTTGAAGCAGGGAGGGTGAATTGTACCGTAGGGTATAATGACAAAGATCAGTGCTGGGATGGGGAATTTTAGGGGGTAGGATAAAAGTATGGGAAATTGGGGGAGGATTTGTGCCGGGAGGGGGTATTTGGGGGGGATAAGAAGAGTTGTGTTGGGAGATGTTGGGATTTGTGTTTAGGGGTAAGAAGAGGATTTGTATTTTAAGGGAGGATTTGGGGAGAAAAATAAAATTATTTTTTGCTAAGAGAGGGGATTTGGAGGGAGGATAGGAGGATGTGTGCTGGCAGTAGTGATGTGGGAGTGACAATAGAATTGGTGCTAAGAAGAGGGATTTGGGGGCTAAGGGTATTTGTGCTGGGAAGAGGGATTGGGGGCATAGGATTATTTGTACTGGGTGGGGGGGATTTGAGGGGATAAGAGGCTTTGTGCTGGTAGGGGGGATTTGGGTATAAGAGGATCTGTTTCAGGAGGGGGTTAGATGATTTTTTTGGTGGGGGGATTGGAAGGTGGATAAAGGAATATTTTGTGGGATGGGTGATTTGGGGGTGAGAAGCTTTGTCCTGGGAGAGGGAAGGAGATTTGTGCAATTTGTGCAGGGAGTGGCAATTTTAGCAAGGAGAGTATTTGTACTAGGAGGAGGGGATTTTTTTTTGCATTTTTGTTTGGGTTTTTTTTTTTTTTTGGGGGGGGGGGGTGCTGAGAGGGGAAAATGGTTGGCAGCATTGCTTGTGGGGGGAACATTGCACTTTTATGACTCATGCACTTTGTGCATTACATGCTTCTGACTTTTGCACACTCTACAATTCACACTCCTGACCTCTGCACATGCACAATGCACATGCATTACACACTCCTGTCCCCTGCACATGGTACATTACATACACCTGACCCCTTAATTGTGGGCCTAATGTACTCCTAATCTCTGAACTATGTGTATTATGTACTTTAAACCCAGGCCAGTACTAACTGCAGCACTCTTCTGTGTTATGTACTTCATACCCTTCAAGCCCAAACTCCTACACTTTGTGCAGTACACACTCCTAACCACTGCACTTTGTGTTACAGTATGTATTCCTAAACTCGACACTGACTGCAGCACACTGTAAATTATATACTCATGACCCTTTCACTCTTTATGTTACACATCCCTGACCCCTGTGTTGCAGACTCCTGCATTTTATACACTGTATTATGGTTTTAACCATAGTTTTTATTGCCCCCTGACTATTTTGATAAAGTTCTTCTTTGAAGGCTACGTTCACCTTTAAAAAAAAAATGCACATCTTTTTGCAGGTAAAAAAAATGTGCACTTATTATTTTTGTTACTCTTCAGCCTGTAAGGCATTGCACCCACGATCATCGGATTGTAGGTGCAATGCCAGGATCCCGCAGGCTCTCAGTGCACTGTCTGTCCTTTCCTCCGATACAGGCAGGCAGTTATTTAATGGCAGAAAGAATCCATCTACTACGAGAGTGCTCACCAGTGCCTTCCCAGTTAATTGAGAACTACAAGGTGTCAGCCCGCAGAGGCCACCAGTAGATGTAATTCACAGAACTCTGTCAATGAATAACATGGCTGTGTGGGTGAAGCCCCGAAAGGCTGCATTAGTTTTGTTTTTTGACAGCAGGTGTGGGAAGAGGATCCCCCACCCGCTGTCACAGGGAGAGTGGATCTAGGGGAGAGGATACAGGAGCTGGAACTAGAAGGAGCTGGAGCTGGAAGGTAGGGATCTGGGTGTCCCCTTGTTAAAGGGGGCTTTAAAATTCTGATAAGCCCCCTGCCCGCAGACCCCCACAACCACCGGGCAAGGGTTGTGGGGATGAGCCCCTTGTCCCCATCAACATGGAGACAAGATACTTTGGGGGGGCTACTCCAAAGCACCTTTTCCATGTTGAGGGCATGTGACCTGGTACGGTTCAGGAGGGGGGTGCTCTCTCATCCCCCCCTCTTTTCCTGTGGCCTGCAGGCTTCCCCTTAATATCCATACCAGACCTAAAGGGCCTGGTAGGGATTTTGACAGGACCCCACGCAATTTTTTTTTTTTTACATTTTGGTTCAGAGTTCCCCTTAATATTCATACCAGTCTCAAAGGGCCTGGCAATGAACTGGGGGTGACCCATGCCATTTTTTCAATGAGTTTTATCTATATTGCCGAGACTCGGCAATTACATTACATTACAGCCGCGATCAGTTTTCAATTTTTCCTTTATAAATGTCATTTTGCTGTGGTATTGTTCTAAACACGGGAAACCTGCGCCACTTTACAGGCATACTATAGACACCCCCCAGGCACAATATTTAAAGGAATATTTCTGAATAAAGGAATATTATTGTATCACTGCTCCTGAAAAAAACAGCCATTTTCAAAACTTTTCTTTGCATTGATACATATCCCCTGGGACAGACCCTGAGTCCCCAAACACTTTTTATGGCAATAAATTGCATATAAGCCTTTAAAATTAGCACTTTTGGTTTTTCATGTTAATGTCCAATAGACTTTAACGGTGTTCCGCGGCTTTCGAATTTGCCGCGAGCATCGCATAATGTGGCGAACACATGTTCGACTCGAACATCGGGCTCATCCCTACTAACAAAGCAAACAGAATATTTACATGCATTAAAAAGGGGATTAACTCAAGAGATAAAGCAATAATTCTCCCACTCTACAAGACTCTGGAGGATATTAGTTATGAAGAAAAGTTGCGAGCACTGAACTTATTCTCTCTGGAGAAAAGACGCTTGAGAGGGGATATTATTTCAATTTACAAATACCATACTGGTGACCCCACAATAGGGATAAAACTTTTCCGTGGAAGGGAGTTTAATAAGACATGTGGCCACTCATTAAAATTAGAAGAAATGAGGTTTAACCTTAAACTGCGTAGAGGGTTCTTTACTGTTAGAGCGGCAAGGATGTGGAATTCCCTTCCACAGGTGGTGGTCTCAGTGGGGAGCATCAATAGTTTCAAAAAACTTAGATAAGCACCTGAACGACCACAACATACAGGGATATACAATGTAATACTGACATATAATCACACACATAGGTTGGACTTGATGGACTTGTGTCTTTTTTCAACCTCACCCATTATGTAACTACCCAAAAGTTCAGGGGAAGTGGCACAGAGGACTTGGATTTGGTAGCAGTGAGTGAGGGCTAAGTAAACTTTTGGGCACATACAATATATTGGTAAAAATGTCCCCAGGTAATGTTTGACTGCTGGGCATTATCTAGTACATTAAAAAAAAAAACAAAGGTTTAATACTACTTAACCACTTACAGTACGTCCATTTACAAACCGGTATGTCATTGGATGGGAAGGGTGATATCTTGGTCATCACTGCAGCTGCAGCGATGTGAGAGAAATATTTTTTTCAGCTGGAGATTCCCTTTACTGTAAAAGTAATTCTAGCAGTCATACAGCTGCTGGATTATTTTACAGGAGGCGGAAGGGGGTTTCACAACCCTCCTGCCACCGATGCCACCTTTACCAGGTTCTTCCGAGCGTGCCAAATTTCCACAGTGAGCTGTACAATGACAGACAGGCAGGTAAGTAACTTTAATGCAGAAGCGACAAAGCATGTCTCTCTGCATTACAAATCCTGCATGTTCGCCCATGTATTTTTTTTTTTTAGCTTTAATAATGTTAACAATGTAGTAAATGATCAGTGTTTGAATAGTCCACAACCAGTTGTTGATCACAGTAGTTTTCTACCTTTTGTTCTATGCTATTAAATCCTGCTAGGACCAATTCTAAATAATAAAGTCATATGTACTGTACTATAGCTTTTGATACTGGTAAGCACACATTGAAGTTCTATTTTCCAGAGTGTAGCCAATTCACAAACCTGTAAAACATTTTATTGAAAGCCCGTTTATTATTTTTTTCCAAGTTTTAAAAAACAAGGCTTGTGAATTCATTTTAATTAAAATGCCCAATTAAACTACTTTAGCAAGATTTATTAAACATTTTCAGAGCTTATAGCCAGTTCCAATATCCATATATTATGCACAGTTCATGAATTCCTTTAGATGTACTCTTTCTTAATTAATTGTTTTATTAACATTCCTACACATTACTAATTGGTTCAGTGTTTCTTTAACTGAAATTATGACCATGTTTAATTTTCTTGAAAGAAAGGAAAGAGGAAATAATAAGGAGAGGATGAATATAATCACTAGAACTGAATTCTGGCAGCATGCACAATCTGGTAACTGCTGAATACACTTATCTGTAAAATTAAATTATCTATTCTCTCCTAACTAAGCATTAAAATGATTGTTACAATTGCTCATAACTTTCTACAATGAATGTTGACTCCCTGACAGCAACCATTCCCAGTGAACTTATTTGCAGTAAGATGAACACAGTCAGCTTCATAGTCCACTAGCCCAGTGGTTCTCAACCTTAGTCCTCAAGTACCCCCAGCGGGCCATGTTTTGGGAACTTCCCTTAGATAAAATAGCTCTCATCCATACCATGTCATTGATATTGATTTAAAGCAGCTGTGCAAAGTAAAGAAAAACCTGAAACCATGGCCTATTAGGGGTACTTGAGGACAGAGGTTGAGAACCACTCCCATGCCAACCCAAAAGTCCCATGCTGACATGGAAGGATTGAAGTTGTATTCATGGTAAATTCCCATTAAAAAAAATCCTTTAACAGGTCTTTACTGTTTCTTTTATTCTATTTTATTCTATTGCAGAGATGTCTCAACACCCTGTTCTGGTGCCACAATGGGATATAAATTAGTTATCCCAACAAAGATGCAGAAAATTATAAAAGCTCAACTGGAGTTGCTGTCCTTTCCCATTCAAACCCATCAAATCCCATTCAAACCTTAAAAGAAAAGTTTTCCCTAGAGTTGTATCCATTTCAGCACTGTAAACTTGGTTCTCCCCTATTTCCACTGCAAATTTCCTCATGTTTAGTGAGTTCAATTCCATTTTACTGAAAAGGTAGCCAGGAGAAATGTAATGAACTATTATCTGATCCAGGTCACAAGTATTACTGCAAATAAATTCTGAATCACTTCTGAGAGAAATTCTATTTTGCCAAATGACTAAAAATCTATCCTTAAAACCTGAGCCCATCTAATGGATGCTAAATCTATGTAATAATGGGTTGGACATTGATTTCAATACAAAGATATTGTGTAATCTGTATAAATCTGTAGACATGATTTTTATAACTGGGCATTTTACACCGAAGGGGCTAAGCGTTATTTATTGTTTTTTCAACTGTCATTTAGTTAGATGTGGAAAAGATGTGGAAAAGTCAGAGTAAAAAATGGATCAGAATTTTGAATAGAAACTAAACTCGATTAAAAACAGAAATTAAGTAGTACTCCAAGAACAGTGTGTATTTAAGCAGGTCATAACATCCTAATATGAATTGAGAAAAAAATACATATTTTGTACGTCTGAAATTGTCTTCTGTGATTGAAAGTATTAATTGAAAAGGTTAATAGTTGTATGTGAACACTAGAAGTTGTCATTCATCTGGACAGGCACAACAACTGCAAGCATAACACTGTTGCAGATAGATCCCATTGACCCTCAAGCTGCAAGTCACACAAAGACAGTAAAATATTCTGAGTTTTTGGTATAGAAAACTAGCTAGGATATCCTAGGTATGCTAGATAGTTTGACTGCTGTTTATCCATCTGACACATTAACTATAAATGCTGAGCTCTCTGCATAAGAGATTAAAATCCAGGATGAAATACCAGGAACACACATCTTGGTGTGAACATCATAAAAGGACAGCAATACATAAATGAAAAAGGAAACTTGTTTTTGTTTAATATCTAGAAGATTGTTGCAGTGGCCAAATGTCTTTTAAATGTTTATACAGAGTTATGGCTGATACACACAAGCCGAATATCAGCATGGTCAGCAGATACTTGCCGACATTCAGCCAGTGTGTACAAGCTGTCTGTCCAACAATAAAACAGGCATGCTGGAAAACCAGCATCCCATCAGTGCTTGCAGCCATTGGCTGTGAGCACAGATCGGTGTGTTCTGGCGGGCGGGCAAGCAGTACCCCTGTCAGAAGACAAAGGCACATTGTTCTATTAGTTAAGCACATTAGTTAGTATGGCGAACTCTCATCCCACTGGATTAAATGAAGAAAAAAAAAAAAAACTTCTAGTGTTTACCTAGCATTAGACAGATTCAACTATATTTGTTAAAGACATTATGTTAAAATTTGATGTTGTGATTAATATAACAATTTGAATGTCAGTAGCCCTCATGACTTCAAAAAGCCAAGGAAATTAGCCATAAAATAAAGTTTTGAAACATTATTGTGTAATTTATGGTGTCATTTACCGGTCTGCTGCTCAGTGATGTCAGCTCTGGTCATTGAATTTCTAACTTCTCTCTCCTTCTATCGGCCAGAAAATCTAGGACTGAATGTGAATGCTAGGGCTTCAGGGTCAAATTTGAAGACCACCTCTGGAAAAATGTTATCCCCTTCCCTAAGCTGCTCTCAGCCATTCCCCTTTTTTTTGTGCAAAAACCTCTGCCATCATGTCTTCTTCACCACTGCCTTTTCTGGTAGTGGAGACCAGTGATCCAGCTCTACAATGAGAAATGTAGAAGACTCAGACTCTGACCTTACCTCATGGCAATAGATTTTAGTAAGTAAAGGGGGAGAGGGGGTTGTTTATTTGCTTTTCTTCTAAAGCCTTGTACACAAAGGCCGATAGCCCATGTGTTATGTCGGTTTGTCCGACAGAAGCCAGCCGTTCGGCCAGCTTCTGTCAGACGTGCAAGCTAGAAAAACAGCAGGCGATCGACTCCCAATCAGCGCTCTCAGCCAATGGCAGAGAGCGCTGATCGGAGTGTCCTGGGGGGCGGCGCTCCCCTGTCAGAACACCACAACTCAGCAGGGGAGATCGCTACACTAACTTTGCATAGTTAGTACAGCGACTCTGACCGGAGCTGACAGGTTTTTTTTTTTCATTCAACCAGCTGCATTGTCTTTCTACATAGCCTGGAATTCCTAATTAAAATAAATTCACTTAAAGTGTGGGCTAAAAATCAATTTTTTATAGTAAAAAAAAAAAAAAATATATATATATATATATATATATATATATATATATATATATATATATATAGACCAGATATTACAGATTAACATGATGAATATGACTAAAACACAATTTATACCCATGTGCATAAGAGGCAACAACTAACTCAATAAACTATTGGAGCATTTATTTTGTAAAATGTGTTTTGATTACCCTTAGTGTGCCGACCATACGCACATATGCGGTGTGACAGACTCACCCGGGATAGAGGCTTTTAGAGGGGACTGAATGCAAGCCTCTTGCCGACCGATTATGGGCCCTGGCATTTGGGGGAACGGTGCTCTTTGTGAGCTGTATGCCTGGGGACTCTTAAGGTGGTATTACTGTGGATTCGGGTCCTGGTCCCCCAGGACACACACACTCTGGGGACCTTGTGCATGCCATATGGGAAATGGTGACTTGGAGGGTATGTCTTGGATTGCTTAAAATGGGACAGTAATATTTACCCCCAATATCTCCCAGGATATATATGTAAAGACTATTATTGGTTTGTTTGATTCTAAACTCAACATGTTAATTGAGTGAGCTGATCACATTAGCCTCCAGGACTGGCGAACAGTCTACTCCTACTATAGTTGTTGATAACTAGGCTGAGGAGGGGGTGAGAACACTGTTTGTATTGTTAATTGTAATTAGCTCCTGCTATTGTGAAAATGTCCTGTGGTTGTACTTATGATAATGTATAATGTACTGTGTGAAGCTCGGTGACCACAAGTCTGGGCAAAAGGTCATGTTAGAGAATTAGCTCATGTTAATTTGTTAGGTTTTAGTCACCCTGCTGTATATATTTGTGTGAGATCTCAAATAAAGATAGTCCATGTTAGCATCTAAGCAAGTCTTGTCCTGTTTTATGCTTGGGAGCGGTTGGAATATCTGATATCTGTATCCAGACTACAAGAAAGTGGTATACTGACGGAAGCACTCAAGCGGAGTGTGTGATGTTCCGTGACATGCGGCCTCGGCTTTCAGGGGTTATACCTGGATGCTGCATGCATCACCCCAGTACCGTTTTTTACAGCGAATGGTCGGCTCTTTAGGGATGACAAATGATGCGGCTAAAAGCTACACGGTTGTTATCCTGGAGGAGCGGGAGGGGACGTCCCCCCTCCCACCACCTTCTGCCGCTGTTCCCGTTCTGTCCCACTGGGACACCCAATCCACAATCCAGCACTTCCACCCACTAGAGAGAGACAGAATCAAATCCAGAAACAGCTTTGTTCCAGTCTCCTATGTGTATACACGGAAGCGACGCCACAACGTCACTTCCTGTTTACTGGGCTGCCAATGGCGCCAAATTAAAAAAAAATACAATATTTAGAATCACCATTTTTGGTGATCTGAATACTTTGAAGTGCAAATGAGGGATTTAGAAAAAAAAATAAGAAAAAAAAACGGTTTTCAAATCACACATGTGAGGTCTCGCTGCGATCGTCAGAGCGAGAGCAATAATTCTACCACCAGACGCCTATGAAGGTTTTTAGGTACCGTAGTTTGTCGCCATTGCACGAGTGTGCGCAATTTGAAAGCATGACATGTTAGGCATCTCTTTACTTGGCATAACATCATATTTAACATTATACAAAAAAATTGGGCTAACTTTACTGTTTAGGTTTTTTTTTAATTCATAAAAGTGTCTTTTTTCCCAAAAAATTGCGTTTGAAAGACAGCGCAAGTGCAGAGTGACATAAAATATTGCAATGATCACCATTTTATTCTCTAGGGTCTCTGCTAAATATATAAATACACATATGCAATTAAGTTTTACACTAATTTGCATTAAAACATCTGACACAATAAAAATCACAGCAAATGCCGAGGATTTACTAATACTCGAGAAACATTATTATGTTTTCTAAAAATCATACCGTAGCACTTATTTCTTCTACTGAACAATTTGTCACCTAAAATAATTTACAAGTTGGTTTTTGTGTGAAAGCATTTTCAATGGCATTAGTACAGTAATATTTAGAAAGTGGATTTTCTGTCCAATAAACTAAGAAGAAAACTGCTGATTGTGATTTTGGTACATCATTATGCGTAATAGCAGCTAACACAGCGATAATCTGCTAACAGATAATCTGCTTACAAAATGTAACACACCTTACTTCCTGTACAAGTGCAGGCTATATACACACATCATTTGAATGTTATTAGTATTTACCTTTTTATTTTTATGCTTATGTTCTTTTAAAGTAGCTCTAATCCCAGTCACTAAAATCTCATATAAACTTTAACATGTAAATGCAATTTTAAAAAATAGTTTTCTATTTCTTTCAATATGTAGGTTTCATTAAACTTATACCTGGTGATCTTGCCATGATGATCCTTGTTTAGACACGTATCCCCTCCCTTATGATAAAGAAGAGTGCACTATCAACTAAGTTTCATCCAGTTAAGATTTAGATTTATTGTAATACTTTATAAGTTTATATTAAACTCTGAATTGCAGTCCATCTGAACTGTTACCTAAGCATTATTTCATTAAAAAAAATACCTTTACAACCAGTTTAACAACTTGCCTACCAGGCACTTACACCCCCTTCTTGCCCAAGCCATTTTTCAGCTTTCAGCGCTGTCGCACTTTGAATAATAATTGCGCGGACATGCTACACTGTACCCAAACACATTTTTTATCATTTTCTTCACACAAATAGAGCTTTCTTTTGGTGGTATTTAATCACTGCTGGGTTTTTCATTTTTTACAAAAAAAGACCAATAATTTTGAAAAAAAAATGTTTTTTACTTTTTTTCTATCAGTAAATTTTGTAACTAAGTAATTTTTCACCTTCACTGATGTGCGCTGATGAAGCGGCACTGATAGGCTGAACTGATGGGCATTGATGAGGCGGCACTTATGGACACTAATTAGGTGGCACTGATGAGGAGGCACTAATACGCCACACTTATGGGCACTGATAGGTGGCACTGATGGGCACTGATAGGTGGCACTGGTGGTCACTGATAGGTGGCACTGGTGGGCACTGATAGGCGGCACGGATAGACGGTACTGATGGGCATTGATGGGTGGCACTGATGGGTGACACTGATGGGCATTGATTGACAGCAGTGATGGGCATTGATGGGCAGCACTGATAGGTGGCACTGATTGCCAGCACTGACTGGCATCGCTAATGGGCACTGATTGGTGACATTTGTGGGCAGTGGTGGGCACTGATTGCTGCCACTGGTGGGCACTGCTAGCTGGCATTGGTGGGCAAAGGTGGGCACTGATTGGAGACACTTTTTTTTCTTTATTGTAATCAGGGCACTGATGATCAGTGCTCTGATTACATTTCTACATTTCCCGCTGTGAGGAGATGCATCTAACGGCTCTCCTTTCCTCACACTCTGTCAGTGTGAGGCGAGGAGAGTCGATTACCGACACTTCCTTGTTTACATGTGACCGGCTGTGATTGGACACAGCCGATCACATGGTTAAAGAGCCACGGAAGCAGCTCTTTACAGAGATCGGGGTCACGCCATGTCCTAGCAACATGGCGCGGCCGAGATTGCCGTGCTGCGCGCCCCCGAGGGCGCGCAGGTGCGGCCGTTCTGGGACGCCGTCATATGATGGCGTCCCAGAACGAGAGCTGCACTGCTCCGCCGTCATTTGACGGTGGACCGGCAGCAAGCAGTTAAATAACAAACATGTCATACCTACCTGCTCTGTGCAATGGAATTGTATAGAGTGGCCCTGAATCTCCTCTTCTCATGTCCCCTGCCAGTGCTCCTGACTCCTCCTCTATGTCCAGTGCCCAATAGGAAGCTACCTCCCCTGCTTGCGTTCTCGCTTCCAAACTCCACTGCTGCATCTATTGACACAGACAGCAGGACTCGGCCCCGCCCCCTGCTCCCTCATCATTGGCTTTGATTGAGAGCAGTGGCTCCCGATGCAACAAATAAAAAACAAAAAAGTTACGGAAAACAACAAAAATATCAAGTCTTTCAATTGCTTACTCTCAGTAGGGGCACACATGATTATTATGAAACAACTGAGAAATTCTTTACCCTAAACATCTGGCCTTCATATTTCTCCTCTTACTGCTGGCCACACTAGTATGCAGTAAACAGTATGTGGTATGTAGTATGCAGCACGTAGTAAGTATTATGTTCCTGCATTTGATGGGAAAAACGATTACCATAAAAAGTTTCACAATAAGTGAGCATGCTTTGTGCTTGTAAATAGCTTTTATGAATACACATGAATATTTCAGCCTATATATATGATGTACCTTCATGACCACATGGAAAATTTTGAAAAAAGGGGTTTATTTTGCTTTAATACATTTGTCTATGTGCTGTGTCGGTTCAGATAGGGGTTTAAAGGACTGTTATGTGCAAGAGATAAGTCCACTTCAATGTAAACCTTGTATCTTAGTATTTCCTGCTTACTTTGTGAGTAAACAGCACTCTTCTGAGTGGCTGCAACAAAATGATTATTTGAAAGCCATATACATGGAAAGCATTAACATGGACCATTAATTTCATGAGATAATCAGGAAAACAAGCCCATATGACAATGGAAATGTGCCATCAACTTCCATCTGCCTCATAGCTTCCTACTTGGAAGAGCCTTTTTTTACAACTGTCAGTATGTCAAGAGAAAACCTGCATGTCTTTACTGGCTAACTGATGTTTTTCTGCATTTACTGATAGGACCATATAAACATTTTACTAAAAGTCCCTTTTTTAAGCACAAATTGTGATTAAAGACTCCTCTGAATTTATTGTTATATTACAATGAGGCTGCAAATACAGTAATAAATATGCCTGTTTTTCAATTTTTTTTACGTAGTATGTGCTGCAGAAAGGGTTAAAATACCATGTGATGGTGGGATGCTGAAAAGTTGCACAACTGCTCTCACACACAAGCTTCAGGTGTCCAATGATTTGACACATCCTCCATACACTGCTCTAACAGCACTATTCAGCATTACAATAATGTCACACCTCAAACCACACTATTAAACTGCATTGATTGAACTGGAAACAGATATTTGTTGCTATGTTGATAAGCGAGAAGAAAGGGGAAACAACCATAGAAAGAAATTCACTTTGCATTTTTGGAGGCTTGATCACTAATAGATGATAAAATATCAGAACTCTGTGAAAGTACATCTTGCCACTTTACCTCTTCAAAACACTCATTTTATAAATCGCTAAGGTCCCACTTACAGTGACCCACTTACAATTAGTAATAGTGTGAACCTAGCCTTAAACTGCAAGAAAGCAGGACATACTGTATGCAGACACAGGCCCAAGCACAAGCCTCTCAAGCACAAGCTGCAAGGATTAAAGCAGAGGCATCCTATTTTGACAGCTTGTGATTGCCCCTACAAGATATACCTTGCAAAACAGACCTTGGGTCTTTTGAAAATGTCATTTTTTGCCCCAAGTTTTTGGATAATTCAGGAAAGAAACAGAAAATTCTTTTTTTACCCAAACTTGTCAATTAAGATATTTCTAACACACATCATAGACATACTTAGGATTGAACCCCAAAACACATTCTTCTACTCCTTCCAAGTCTGGTGATACCACATGTGTGGAACTTTTTCACAGCCTAGCCACACAAAGGGGCCCCAAATTCTAGTGTCATAAATTATGCATCTCTTTTCTTGACTACATACAGAGGCCCAACATCCAAGTAGCAATGTCATGCGTTCTAGGAGCATAAATTACACATATCATTTCCTGACAACCTATCACATTTTTGGAGGCCCTGTAGGACAGGACAGTGGAAACACCCACAAAGTGACCACATTTTGGAAAGCAAACACCACAAGGTATTTTTTAAGAGGCATGAATAATCTTTTGAAGACTTAACTTTTTTGCCACAAGCTTTTTGGGAAATGCAGAAAGAAAAAGAAAATTAATTTTTTACACAAAGTAGTCAATTTAATAAGACATTTCTCACACACAGCATGGGCATATTTAGAATTACACCTTGAAACACCTACTGCTATGGCAATTCCAAATGTATGGTACTTTTTCACTGTCTGGACGTTGTATCTTGTGTAACACACAAATCAACCAGTTATATCAAAACCAATGTATTGTGATGGTAACTTCTGTATGAATGATCAGGGAATATAGCTTATTATAGCATCACCTATAGCTGTCCCAGTTCCTATAAACCAAGCAAGCCTAGCCTAGGGTATATGGCTGCTCCTAGGAACGCCAAGTTTACTGGTCAGGAAGTACATGAGGCTAAAGAAAGGAAGAACAAAAGAGTTTATGTGGTTCCAAGACTGCAATTGTCTGCAGGAGATGGCTGGGACTGGTGCCTCTCAGGAACATAGGCAGTCAGACATGCAGATGGGTCAGTTTAGGTGAAGTCGGAGGCATGGTCAGCAAACAGGCAAAGGATCAGTCCAGGCAGAAATGTGGTCTTTAATTAGGCAAGGGCTAGTGCAGGCAAAAACCATGGCCATCAACTGTGACTGGCTGCACTATTAGGGTTTGTTGGGAGAGTAGTAAAACCTCATGGTTTAGCTGCGGTCTTACCGCCTCTCCTCCACTACCTTTTTTAGCTGCAACGGCAGCGGTCAGTGGTGTACACATGCAACGGCTGCGATGTTTTGCTTCTCAGCTGTGGAAGAAATTATACCCCCTGTATGCCTGCTGATTGTGCCCTATTCAGGTGAATGAGGTTGTTTGTGCAGGGTCCAAGGGATTAAAGCAGGTAGTGAGGAGGTGGTACAATGCATGCTCACTGCTTGTTCCATGCTCACTGAAGAGCCATTTGAACATGGATGGCTCTTGAGAGAGAATTGTCTGGTGTGGTTGTGATCAGGGACACTGTAAGTGGTGTGGTGTTGATTCTGGAAAATATGATTGTTATGGCGATGATCAGGGACCAGGGACTGGCATGGCGGTGATCAGGGACACTATAACTGGTGTGGGTGTGATTTGGGACAATATGACTGGTGTAACGATGATCAGAGACATTGTAACTGGTGTGGCAGTGATCAGGGACAATATGATTTGTGTAGTGGGGATGCTCATTTGCAGTTCTCTTTTTCACTGAACACACATGCTCATGGATGCCTCTTGTTGAAACCTATTACCCATGCAATTATACACTTATTTCACTCAGTCAATACTTACCTTGGACATAATGAGACCAGTAGGGATACACATTTTCCATCCATGAGATGCTTTCCCTCCAATTTGCCCTGTGTTGGGTTCCTTCTGGCTCTGCCTCCTCAGCTCCCTGGCGAGACACCTGCTGCCGCTGTTTGGAGGCTGCATACCAGTTGGTTTGGCTATGTGTAGTGGTACAATTCATACATATCTACCCCTGAAGAGCGAGCTGGAACTTGCAAAACATGTCGGGTACACCTGATGTTTGTATGCTATGTGATTGTTCATACAAAAATGTACCATTATTACTATTAATATTTTTATTCTACCCATTTATATGTACTCTGTATGATATTAATACATGTATTACTTTTACTGAATAAATATATACTGTATTTACTGTTGTTACTTTTATTGGCCTAGCGGTGCCCACCTCATTTAAAATTCCAGGGTGAGATTTTTTCTTTTTGTTGCATATTTTAGGGATGGAGGTGTGTCACTGGTGACACCAGACCTTTCTCTTTTTTCTATCATGATTGGGGACACTGGGTGGTGACAGTATGTGCAAAAAATGTGGGGGGGGAATCAGGGATTTTTTTATGCACTTTGATTGCTTATTACAGTGATGATCACGGTAAATAGGAACTGGTAAGATCGTCTAAAGGTTTTATTCAATGTATTCAATCATAAATCTTGACTTAGATTTTGGCAAATAGAATGAATGCTTTTTTACCACACATAATTAATTGATACAAGGTATGGCTCATTGCTAAACATTAAGCAAGTGATAACATGTCAAAACATATTCATCTTACTCACATATTAACTAACTTCCAGACTTCTTGGATTTTTGTTATTTTTAGGTTTACAAGGTATATTTCACTCAATTTAATGGGATTATATTATACACATTTTGGCTAAGTGAGGTTTTGGCCATTTCTTTTTAATAGATTACAGCCTATTCCCACCCCACAGTGATATATTTGGGGTTTTCAATCCAAAAGCTTTCTGATTAAGTGGGGTGCCCAACAAGCTTGGACCTTATCCCCCTTACTCTTTAATGTTTGCAATACTAAAGGAGTAGAAATAGTGGGAATAGAGAATTTGGTTAGTTTGTCGATGATCTTATGCTTACTATAACCCTTCTTATGCCCCGTACACACGGTCGGACTTTGTTCGGACATTTCGACAACAAAATCCTATGATTTTTTCTGACGGATGTTGGCTCAAACTTATCTTGCATACACACGGTCACACAAAGTTGTCGGAAAATACGATCATTCTAAACGCGGTGACGTAAAATACGTACGTCGGGACTATAAACGGGGCAGTGGCCAATAGCTTTCATCCCTTTATTTATTCTGAGCATGCGTGGCACTTTGTCCGTCGGATTTGTGTACACACGATCGGAATTTCCGACAACGGATTTTGTTGTCGGAAAATTTTATATCCTGCTCTCAAATTTTGTGGGTCGGAAAATCTGATGGAAAATGTGTGATGGAGCCTACACACGGTCGGAATTTCCGACAACAAGGTCCTATCTCACATTTTCTGTCGGAGAATCCGACCGCGTGTACGGGGCATAACACACCTTTTTTGGGGGCTTAGCCCCAATTTTTCCCCTAACCTGGAATTCTACTTACAAATGTAATCTTGGTGTCAAGATAAAGCCATCATGTGAGACGCTTCATATGACTAATTCCCTTCCCGCTCGTTAATTTTTTTTGCAGGCCTATTTGTTCTTTTATGATTTGGCAGCATTCCTGCAGTGAAAATTACTATTTCCAAGGTATTGTAATATTTAATAACCCATTCATTTTCTCCCTCAGTCCTTGCAGAGGAGTATTAATTCCATCATGTGGCACCCCAGTATCTGTATCCACACTCTACAGGCATAAAAAGGAAGAAGGGGTAGGCCTACCTAATATGTTACAAGATTACCATGTATCCCAACTCTTGTCCCCCATTACCATCAATCAGATGGTAGATGTCCCTCTTTGGACTTACCTATAAATCTCTTGTTGTCACCCAAACACCCTCTTGGTGCTCACCAGATATCTCACTCAGTACAGGGCTTGGGATGTAAGCACACTTATGAAACACAATTTTATAATAATATGGGATTCAGGTGATTTGTTGTCACCATATTTACCACTTTTTCCTCTGCTTATGCCCTGTGCACACGACCGGTTTTGCCGTCTGAATAAACTCTGAAGGTTTTTCCGACGGAGTTCCAACGGAATCCCGCACAAGCTGTCTTGCATACACATGGTCACACCAAGTTCTGACCATCCAGAATGCGGTGACGTACAACACGTACAACGGGACTATAAAACGGAAGTTCAATAGCCATTAGCCAATAGCTTCCGTCTCGTACTTGCTTCAGAGCATGCGTCATTTTTGGTGCGTCGGAACAGCATACAGACAAGTGGTTTTTCAGATAGTAATTTGTTCCGTCGGAAAAATATAGAACATGTTCTCTATCTAAGTCCGTCTAAATTTTTGACGGAAAAAGTCCGATGGGGCATACACACAGTCGGAATATAAGATGAAAAGCTTGCATCGGACTCTTTCTGTCAGAAATTCTGCTCGTGTTTACAATTACTTTGTTTGCTGACCATTCAAACATGAAAGCTTTCACGTTATGGCCATCAAAGGACTATCACAGAGTGCATCACTTTTTGACTTCCTTTTCTACTCTCTCCTGCTCATACATACAAGAATGTAAGTAGCCTTCCCAAGTGGAGCTATACAGATATATACAAATACAACATTGGATATTCACATTGAAAGAGTCACTGTTCACTCAATGTTACTAATACTGAAGTAGCCTATACAGGTGTGATGAGATGTTATATGGTGTCTTCCTATATATCTCATCTGAATCCCAATTTCTCAGTTAAATGCATTTGTGGTTGCTCTACTACATGGGGTATACTGCATATTTGATAGACCTGCCCATTTGTGATGTAATTTTGGAGGAATATGCTCTATCTACCACACTTACTGTTTTTACATGGTAATTTCTCAAAATCCCTAGCAGTCCCTTCTACACAGTAACATAGACCTGAGCAGCTGCTTTAGAAGCAGAAGCAGCAACAATATGGTGCTTACTCAGGGTTGAATTACAGGAGAAAGAGCATGTATAAGCAACACTTCACATAAATAGGAACTAAACCCATCAAGTTACCGTTTTTTTTTAAATAGTTTCATTCAAGGCACATTCTGAATGATAACTGTCACAGTTGCTTTTTTCTCTCAACCGAACTGTCAAGCCACCAAATGGCTGGTGTCATAACTGATCACATGTGCTGCACCATGGCAACTGCAGATCAAACAGAGGCCAAGATGGAAGCTTCATTGGCTGCAAAGTTCCACTTTGATTGATGACATAAGCACTTAGGTCCTCCAGCCTTAACACCTACCATAGTAAAAAACAAAGGTGGCAGGATTTTTTTTTTAAAGTTCACAACTGTGAGGTGGCTTCCTTTACTCCAGTCCAACTGGCCTTATTTAAAAATTGAGTTTACAGAGGCAGATTCACACCAGAGGCTATGCCACAGCTCTGGGTCCAAATAGGGGTCTGCAGCTAACTAACTCTGTGCACTACAAAAGCAGAGCCCAGTGCCAGAAGGTCTCACGCCAGGCTAGCCCCACAATCTTCCAATCCAGATATGGCTTTCAAAGCTGTTACTTAGGATATTATTATTATAATAAATTTATATAGTGTCGGCAGTTTACGCAGCTCTTTACAACATGAGGGTAGACAGTACAATTACAATACGATTTAATACAGTAGGAATCAGATATGCCAATCCAGATAACTACTCCATATAAGAACGAGCTCAAGCAGCGAGTGTGAAAGTGTCAGAAACCATGAATCAGAATGAGACAGAAGTACAGTTAAATCACACTTGTCTAATAATAATAAAGAAAGGTAAACAGAGTAAACGTAGTCAAAACATGGCAAGAGTTCAGGAACCGAAACGGATAGTCAGACAAGCCAAAACGTCAGGGAGCCATAGAACAGCATAGCAGAACAGCAAGCAGGATCTGGAGCCAGAAAAAATGTCAGCCAAGCAAGTCTTTAACAGGAACACAAGAGAGCGTCTCTAGAGATGTGACCAAGGTGAAGGCAGAGATCATCTGGACTGGACGGCTTAAGTAGACAGGACTGACGAGCAGGATATCATCAACAGGCGAGTCACTGTGGAGAGATAGGAGCTTCCAATTAGTCGACAGCTGAGCTGCCAGCTCAGAGAAGGAAGGACTGAGCCCAGCCCTGACAGAAATCTTGATTAAAGTCAGAAAAAAATAAAAATATCTACTGTGTACTGTGTACCAAGTACCTTGGTTGAAGACTATTATCAACAAACCTAAAGAAGAAGCTTCAAACCTCCTAACAAAAAAACAGAGGCATGGAGGTTAGAGGCTGAGTTATATGGGGGCTTGTTTCAACAGTTTTTGCTTGCCAGAATCCCAACCTCCTGTAGAAGCAGTATAACCCAACTGTCTAAGATTTCCTAAATGCCTGTGTCCCTCAAAGTATAATAAAGAAAATATCTTTAAAGGAAATCTGTGCTGAGAGAAATATAAAGGCTGTAATTACTAACCTTCTTCTAAAAATTTGAGTTTTCTGGCTGGCTGAAACAATACTTTCAAAGTAACTAGCTCAGAACAAATATACAAATTAGAAAGTCAATGCCATCTAAACTACTGATCTGCGTGTCTGTTTCAGGTCAGTAACACAGTTTAGAAACCATTGGGTGCTAACATGAGAGCCAAGCAAGTAGCAATTTCAATAGGTAGGTAGAAGTACAGATTTCCTTTAACAGCTTGCAAAAAAAAATTAGCTTGATAGAAATTTTTAATGCAGGTGCTCACCATACGTTATTAATGAGCTTCCCTCACTTAAGCTTCACTAATAGTTTTACAATGTAGTTTAAAAGGTTTAAGCTGGAGACATTTTGTGAGTTAATTATGCTTCCATGAACTGATTAACATTAGTACCTGAAATGCTGATTCCATTATACCACTTCTGTGCTGAAGTATTTCTAGCTTGATATTTATGTGTGCAGCACAGAGAAGAAACACAGACAAGGTATCACTGAAAATTTTGCAGTCATCACACACTTAGGAGGACAGTGACCCAATCCATTAGCAAGAAACACATTTACATGCATTCAGGCATTTTTGTGAGCTCTCGTTGCAGAGATGTGTATTGAAGCTACTGTATTTGTACATACTATTGTAAATCTAAGCTGTTTTCTAGCTTCTGAAGAAATGACAATGGTATATATCACACAGCATAATAAAGATTGTACTCTTCAGAGTTCTGCAATAACAGAAAACTATTATAATCTTGCTTTCTAATGTAATCAATCAGCTGGCACAATGCAGACCTCATGTGGGGGTTTTATTTACTCCTCTCTGTGTATTTAACATGCAGAACCAAATGATACATTAAAGTATAACTAAAGGCAAAACTTTTTGTTTTGTTTTGGATAGACTGCAGTAGGATTAGAACGCTTGTCATTTTTTAATGCTGTGCCCCTGTTAGGGAGATTCACTCTCTCTATTTGTCCTGTTTACTATTATCATTAAAAGTGAAAGTAAAAGAAAATCCCAGATTTTGGGCTGTCCCCAGAGAAGTAATAGAGGGGAAATCTTCCAATGGGAACCCTAGTTCTGGTAAGCTGGGAGTCCCCAAAGAATTCCCTTAATTTGCAGCGATTTCCTCCCACTTCCTGTTTGGCTATGGGACAGGGACTGAAGGGAAATCTCCTCAATGGGACACAGATGGCAAAAAAATTCTGGCAAGAGTTATAGCCCTCTTTTTCTCTATCCAAAATGAAAAAAAAAATTGCCCATAGTTCTACTTTACTTCCCCCAAATCCTGTAAGAAATGTTATTCACAATAAGTTATTTTATATTAATGTTCTCAATATTCAAGTGCCTATACAAATGAAGACAGGGGTACCATATACCTCTGTACATAATTTACATATGTATTTGACCCTTTACTAACAGAGCCATATTTTGATTTAATGGTAGGTTATTCGGCAAATAATTGCTTCAAGCCAATTTTTTTGACATAGAAAAAAATCAGGTAAGTCTGCTGTCTTAGGGGGAAAAATGTCCTTTTTATATTGGGATCATTTGGGCCTATTCACACCTTTGCCTTCCCCGCTGATGTCTTTTTTATTGATATCAATAGAGGTGGATCAAAACACAACAGCATGCATAAATATGCTTTGCATTATTGACGCACATGGGAGTGCACTTTGTAATGAATGTCAAAACTTATCATAACCCACATTAGCACACGTTTATGCACTGATGTGCACCATGACATGTGCTAATGTATGTTTTAACACATGCACTGATGTGTTTTGATAAATTTTATTTGATTCAATGGAAATCTCATCAAGCAAATTTGAAAACATGGAAATCTAACTAAAAATGACCCTACAATTGGTGTGAGAATCAGGGTGACCGCACCAAGCTCCAGCGCAGATCTCTTGGGTTTGTAAGTTAATGAACAATGGATAAAAATATGCTCACTTAAGCTTGTGATTAATACATGTGGAGAGAAATAAAAGATCTATGTATGAAATAATGTGACATGATTTATAAGCATTTGTATCTCTAGATCCTATCAGTTCCAACTCATATATAAAGGTTAGGTAATTAAGCACGAAGTAGAATAATCACAGTACTTTGCTTGGATTACCTCTGCCCATTTGAGAGCATAATCAATATTGAATCAGAAACAAAAAAAACAAGAAAATTATGAGATACATTTTGCCCCCAGAATTTCTCTTTGATCTTATCATCCACCTTCATACAGTTAAACTATAAGCAGACAGACATATGTATGTATTAAATACACATAAACAACTGGCCTATCTGCCAAAGGATTTTAATTCAGTTCAGTCATGTTTGTGATTAATACACCTGTACATAGCAGCACAGCCAGGAGACTGGCACATTGCTCTATATTTGGGACACAATGTTGTCACCTTCCCACCCTCTATTCAGCTAATTGTAAAGCAAAGTAGCTGTAATATTGATAACACATGTACCAGATGGCTCTTAATGCTGCTACTACCTTTCCCATTCAGCGTATGGGGTGAAAGAGGTTGATTTCAATGTGGATTTATGTACTAATGCCAGTTGTATATAAAAACACAATAGAAAAAAAATGAATAATGTTTTTTTTTCTGTGTCAAGAGTTCAGCTCTATTGTCTCTGCATTAACAATAAAATGATGGATGCTTATACCTTTAGATTAATGTTGTTAAGGAATGCTGAGGTATAAATGAACCACTTGCTGCCCTGCATCAGCATATAAACATTTTGGGCAGCAAGTGGTTCTAGCAGAATCATGGCTGCAGCTGGTACCATTTTTTTAAAAGCTGGTTATCAGCTTAACTGTAAAAATCCCAGGACTGTTGTAAGTGGTCGGGGATGGCTGCCCACAGAAGAGATGGAGCAATGTCTGTTCCCCAATCTCCTCTGACAAATGAAGCTAGAAGCAATTAAGATTTCATCACTTCCAGTTTCAGATCTGTGTTTGATATCTGTCACTGGTCAAAACTATAACAAGGGGCTCGTTCATCTATTGGGATGTTAAATAAAATAAATAATTAAAACAATTAAACAAATAAAATCAATCCCCTCCCCCAGTGCTCACACACAAATACAAATGCACAAATAGGTGCAGTGTGCATATGTACAGTAAATGGTGATCGCTGTGAATTCTAGAGTTCATGTTTAACTGATAACCTGTAAATGTTTTTTTTAAGTTGTCACTTATAGTTATATAGTTACATTGTTAGTCTGGTTGAAAAAAAAAGAGCCACTTTTTTTTTACAACCCTATATACAGTACACAACTCTATACCCACAGTTGGTCCAATTTGTACCAGCAGGGGAAAAAAAATCCTTCCTGATCCCCCAAGTGGCAATTGGATATTTCCTGGATCAACTTTACCTGTAAATGTTAGTATCCAGTTATATTATGTATATTTAGGAAAGAATCCAGGTCTGAGCTGGACAAAATTGGCTCTTGAGGGAGCCTATTCCACATTTTCAAAACTCTTACTGCGAAGAAGCCTTTCTGTATTTGGAGATTAAATCTCTTTTCTTCCAGATGTAAAGAGTACCCCCTTGTTCTCCGTGATGACCTTAAAGTGAATAATTCAGCATCAGGTTCACTATATGGACCCCTTATGTATTTATACATGTTGATCATACCCCTTAATTTCCTCTTCTCAAGAGAGAATAAATTCAGTTTCTTTAATCTTTCCTCATAGATGAATTCTTTCATGCCTCTTATCCATTTTGTTGCTCTTCTCTTCACTTTGTCCAGTTCCCCAATATCCTTTTTGTGAATTGGTGCCCAGAACTAAAATGCATATTCCAGATGAAGTCTTATTAATGATTTGTACAAGGTTAAAATGATATCTCTCTCTCTGGAGTCTATACCTCTCTTAATACAAGAAAGGATTTTGCTTGCTTTGAAAACCGAAACCGCTGCTTGGCATTGCATGCCATTATTAAGGTTATGATCTACCAAAACCCCCAGATCCTTCTCCACCCTTGATTCCCCCAATTGTGCTTCCAATAGTATGTATGATGCATGAATATTCTTAGCCCCCAAGTGCATAACTTTACATTTATCAGCATTAAAACTATTTTTCCAAATAGTTGCTCAATTGAACCGTGCATTGAGATCAGCTTGTAAGTTGGAAACATCCTGTAAGGACGTTATTCCACTGCATAGTTTGGTGTCATCTGCAAAAACGGAAATGTTACTTTTAATCCCAGATCCTATATAATTTATAAATATATTAAAAAGTAAGGGTCGCAACACTGAGCCTTGGAGTTACACCACTAATAACCCTAGACCATTCAGAGTATTAATCATTAACCACTACTCTCTGAATGCAGTCTTTTATCCAGTTTTCTATCCATTTACAAACTGATTTTTCCAGTCTTGTAGACCTAACCTTACACATTAGCCGTGTGTGGGGAACTGTGTTAAATGCTTTTGCAAAATCCAAGTATACTATGTTCACAGCCACTCTTTTGTCTAAGGTTTTATTTACCCCCTCATAAAAAGAAATCAGATTTGTCTGACAACTTCTGTCTTTCATGAATCCATGCTTTCTGTTGCTTAAAACTGTTTTGTCCAGCAAGAAGTAATTTATGTGGTCTTCTCACCAGTATCTCCCCAACTATAGAAGTTAAACTAACAAGTGTATAGTAACTTGGTAAAGACTTTGATCCCTTTCTAAATTACAGTTTTAGTTACCGTAGTTTGTTGTGTCAGAGGCGTGCACAATTTTAATTACTGACATGTTTGGTATCTATTTACTCAGCACATCATATTTTATCATTTATATTGTGTTTGTGTACACTAAAATTCACATTGTGTATTTTTTTCCTGAAAATGTGTGTTTGATAAACGGCTGCGTAAATATTAAGTGACATAAAAAAAATTGCAACAGCCACAACTTTATTCACTAGGGCATCTACATTCAGAAAATATATAAAGGTTGGGGTTTCTAAGTTATTTTCTAACAACAACTGAACATTTTAACATGTATGTGAAAAATTTAAAAATTACCCTGGAAGGTAAACAGTTAAAGGGATTCTCACTGTACCTTCTAAAAGTTACTGTTTTGCTGGTATGAAAACTGTAAAAAAGTGTAAAAATTGTAAATACAGTCTATGTAGAAAGAGAGGGTCCACTCGTCGAAAAAACAACTCTTAGTTCTTTTTGTACCACCTTTTTTAATTTACAATAATTTGCACTGTGTTCATATTTTACAGTATGTATTTATAAAACATTATTCTATTTCATCTTACTTTCTCAGTTCAAAGGTAGAAAAGCATTGGCTTACACCTCAAGACTGGAGAAAAATAATAATTGGATTAGTCACTATGGCAGTGCTTCCACTTTGAGTGAGGGTCCATCACATGTGGGACAACAGTATCTGAAATTTAGGACTATGAAAGAAAGAACTGTATCTTTTCCTTCGTCATATGCCAGTGACAGTCTTAATATTTAAGAATCTGAAGTAGATTTTGAAAAATTGAAAAAACAAGACATGTGGATGAACTTTCAATGTGTTAAGAAGGACAACCTTAAACCAATGCTCCCACCCTATATTCTCTGGTTCCTTGGCCTATCATAATTCTGTAAAAAAAGGTTGAGAGACAGGCATACATATGAGATAGACCTCAGCTCTAGTGATATGTGTGGAGGGCTGACTTTAGCTAGATTTGGAGGTGATTGATGACAACAGGGTTAAATATTTTAGGGTAGTTTATTTCAGATCTACTTGGTGTACACCTTAATCATGTACTTTATTTAGTTAAACAGCTGTAAGAGATGTGACCTTTTGGCAGAAGATAAAAGCAGAAAATGCCTCCCTGTGTGTTTGCCTATTCTACATTCCTCTGAGCGATTAATTAAAATTACAGTAATTAATTCTTGGTATTTTAAAATGCCATTGCAGTGCAGTTCTGTAACTGCTCATAGTCATAAAAAATGTCGCAGTCAAGGAAATGACATGTATTACTTGGATAATAGCGAGGCAGTACTGAAGGTGTACACCCAAGAAGAAAAGTAATAATGCTGTTTAAGGCTGTCATGTCTTCAGAGATGTTGTATCAAATGAAAATGCAATGTGTTATTTTTTTTTAGTCAAGCACACAACCATTTTCTTTGCTTACTCCTCAGTAAATAGTAACAGTTATGCATACCAATCAAGCAATCATTCAAACTATGAAACCATTTTCTTAATTCATTTACTAATTAAACAATTTTTTCATCCTAATATGCACTATATTTGGATGTAGTAAGTTATTAAAAAAGATCATAATGCAATCTGTGTGTTCCTCAGTATAAAGAATAATTATGTAGTCACAGACACCCCCACTGCTATCGAAATACAGTTTCCCAACTTACTTGTTTTGTGTGGCTGTTTAGCTGCTGTAGCTAGACAATATACAGAAGAGAAGTAACTGTTTGTTTTTCTCAATAACAGCGCTCACCACAAGTGATCTTGCTACACCGCAGAGTTTAAAGAGGACACGTCGTGCAATATGTTTACTAGCTTGAACTTCTGCCATGATGTGAAACACTTGACTGATTTATATGAATTATGGTTTTGTAGAGGTTGACATGCTGTGAAAAGAATAAGAAGATCTTGTTTTCTCTTCACTTTACTGTCAAATCTATCTTCAAATTGTCATCAATCAACCCTGGTGTAATACCAAATTAAGGTCAAGGGACATGTGGCTGAAAATTAAGTGGACTTGTTAGATATCCAAATAGGGTTGTCACTCCATCCCTTTAAATTTTAACACATATAAATTACACAGGCTTTGTGGCTGATTAAAGTGATAATGAGCTTACCTTTTAACTGCATCCATTTAGCCACAATGTCTGTGTAATTTATATGTGCTCATTTCTAAAACACACATACATTTTTAAAGCCTGCCTCTATGTTTAATGTCCCTTTAAATAGTTCATTTGGCCTAAGCTGGCCCAAACTAACTATTTACTGCACTAATAGCTGCACTTGCTGGGCACTCTGTATTAACTGTATATAGCCTTAACAACATACAGTGTATAGTGCTGTGTTCTGGCCGGGACTGGGACTTCCCCTCATTGGCTGAGGTGGAGAGTCAGGCAGATGACATCATGAACTCTTCCTTAGCTAATCAGAGGAAGCTTTGTATTCATTGAATACAAAGCTTCTCTTAAATGGCTGAGTAGTGCTCTGCCCATCCATTTTGTCCTGGGACTGGGATGGGAAGTCCCACTGCCAGAACACAGCTCTGTGTATTGTTTATAGTTGAGGCTACATACAGTTAATGCACTGCACCCAGCAGGCACACCTGCAAGTGCAGAAAATAGTTTGTTTGGACCAACTTGGGCCAAACAAATTATTGAAAGGGACATTAAACATGTAATTAGGCTTTAAGCCAACCAAAAATACAAAATAAAGACCTTAATGACTTTAGTAAATGAATAGCACAATCCTAATGTTGTTGTTTATCACTGGGAAGAGAGATAGGATATTTTAAGACAAGGAGGCCTAAAGTTTGGGCTTCACTGGTTCCCTTGTCCGGTGTGCTAACACGTATTGTGTCACACATTACTGTGTATTGCTTTAAGGTAGCCCATTTATTTTGAATGGCTGCTAATGAAAAAGAAGAGACAAAACACATACAATCAGTATTTTTCTAACGCAGTGCACCACATTGCACTGTATTGCATTACCATGTGTTGTAGTGAGCTGTAACACATATGTGTTGAAGCTGTGTTGCCTTAGTTCATTGGGTTGCCATTCAAAATGCAAACACAACAAAAAAAAGTGTGGAATTTGGTAACTTAAGTATTTTTTGAATTACTAACGTGGATTTAGATCAGGAGTTTTGATTTCACTCTGACTTTTCTGTTCTGCTTTTGGTCATTGTCTCAGAAAGTCATTAAGCCAGAGACAGCCAGACAACTAGCAACTTAACAGCTAAATCAGCTTTGGCAGCCTACGTATTTTTCTTAGTGGAGTGCAGATAGAGTGCGGATAGAGTGCAGGAGAATAAGAGCACTGCTGTCCAGGACTCCTTCAGAGATAACTTCTATCATTTACTGTCCCAGTGACAACAGTTCCACCAGAAAATATGCAATGGGGAAACAGACAGCATTTATATGTATGTTTGCATTTTTGTTGGAGATTTTCCCTAACTTCCTTTCAAATTAAACTTTTAATGCTGGCACAGGGATCCTGGGAAAACAGAAAAACCCTAACAAGGGTTCTGAACCTTCCCCACTATATAAAAAAAAAAACTGACACTTTAATACCATATGATATCACACACTAAAGTCTCTGTTTTTTTTAGTTAAAAATAACAAACATGTTATACTTACCTTCCCTGTGTAATGGTTTTGCCCAGAGCAGCCCAGATCCTCCACTTCTCAGGTCCCTCTTCTGTACTCCTAGCCCCTCACTCCTGTTGAGTGCCCCCTTAGCGAGTGGAGTTGCAGCTCTCTGTGCCCATTCAGACAAGGAGCTGTGGCCCAGCTCTGCCCCCTTTCTCTCCTCATTGGCTGACTGACTTTATTTGATAGCAGCGGGAGCCAATGGTGCCACGCTGCTGTCTCAGCCAATGAGGAGGGGAGTCCCGGGCAGCCAAGACACTGCTGCAACATCGCTGGATCTAGATGGACCTCGGGTAAGTATTAGGGGGGCTTCTGCACACAGAAGGCTTTTTATTTTATTGCATAGAATGCATTAAGATAAAAAATCTTCTGCTTTACAACCACTTTAGGTAAACTTTTTTATATTCACAACAGGGCTGGAGGCATTTCATTCATTATACTCTACACAAGCAATTTATAAAAGTCTATTTTAACACCAAACACAATTTACTAATCATTCACTTGCACTTCCTGTAGCAGGTCTTTTGTCCTCCCACCATTTATCAACAGGCATCCCGTGACCCACATCATTTAGTAAATTGCCTATGATTTTAGGCCTAAACACATGAACACAGCATGTTGAACTGTGAGTTCAATAAATATACTGTTGATTTGTATACAGATTGAGAAGGGAGCCATTTCAAAGACCTGCAGCAACAGGGAAAAAATAGGTTGTAGCCCTTGGTAAAACCAAGAATCATTTTATTTGTAATAAAGGTAACATTTGTTAAGTGCTAACAAGGAGGAACACAAGAGAATAACTACTAATAGGGAAAGTACAAAACTCAGCTCCAACTTTACTTCGTTTTAGCAAATAAAGTTACAATTATTCCCAATTCTGTGTTAGATGCATTTCACAATAAATCTAGGTTCACAAGAAATGTAAGTTAGGATGGATTATGAAATAAATCAGAATAAATCATTGTTAGGGAAAGCCTCATGGCAATGATCTCAAGCACAAAAAGAAACTTTAAGGAGGACTGCTTAAATGAATTAGAATGTAAACTAAAGCAGATTTTACTGGAATGACAAATCTAGCCTGGCTGATCTCTCTACTACATAAATTCTGATTTAAGTATTTGAAATAAATGAGCCATTGTATACAAACAGAATGCTTGCAAATACCCTTGTATAATATGTTATTTAAGAAGCTTTCACTAGTCTAATGAAAGGAAACGCAGCTCTAACCTTTGAATAGGGGCACATTTATATTTGACTCTCAGCTGTGAGGTATTCAGGCTGACACCGCCAGACATCTAGAAGCTTTGGTAATGGACACATACAGGAAAAGTGATTAGCATGAACTATTGCAACAGTAACAAGTTACATCCGGAATACAGGTATAACTTGTTATATGAACATATCCTTTAAAGAGATGTTATCAACATTCATATTCCTTTCCCATGGTTTTCCTTTCAGTGAGGTATCGTATGTGTTTTGGATTTGGGAAGGAAATTATAGACTATATTCTGTCTGAACAAGGAAATTTGAAATGTTAATATTTTTTGTCCACCGTTGAAATCTATTTTTTATTTTAGTGGGTGACTTTTGGTTCTTTTAGACCCCCCTTAATGAGTTCCTTTAGTGGTTATTACAGTATATACTGTATATATATATATATATATATATATATATATATATATATATAAAAGCTCACCAAGCCTTTGCTTTCAAAACAGCCTAATTCTTTATGGCATTAATTTATTAAAAACTCCTTTGAGAAATTTGATCATGTTGACTTGATTGCATGACACACTATCTGTAGATTTGTCAGCTGCATACTCATGCTGCAAACCTGAGATCAAATTGAGATTAATCAAATTAGGCTACAGTTTTCCAGTGTTCATCTGTCCAGTTTTGCTTACCTTGTGCCCACTTCAGCCTCAACCTTCTGTTCTTGGAGTGAAAATTGGTGTGAAAATCAATGTGGTCACCTGCTGTCATATCCCATCCACCTCAAGTTTTGATATGTTGTGCATTCAAATTTAGAGGTTTCTTTGCTCCAAGAATAGGGTATAGGGTCAACAGAGGTATGTAAAAAAAAAGATTCTTGAGAACTATTTCCTTAAAAAAAATTTTTTGTCCGAAGGGTGTTGGCTGAAACTTGTCTTGTATACACATGGTCACACAAATGTTAGCCTACAATTATGAACGTAGTGACATACTAGACATACTACATGTTTTTTCAGCTCCTTCTGCTAATTTTGTGTTAGTAGAAGTTTGGTGAGTGTTGATTTGAGCTTTTCTTTTCGTGTTTATCATTTAGAGCTTTTCAGTTCATTTCTGAATGGCCGTTCGTCAACCAGACATGTTGCGGAATCGGAGGAGATAACGTGTTATTATTATTATTATTATTGGCCTTGGAGCTATTGCTCGCTTGAATAATGATTTGAATTGGTATATGTTCTATATTTTTGAAACCATAGAATATATTGGCAGATAGCATGTCTATTTTTTTTTTTTTTAATGCACAATTAAACAATTGTGTAGAATAATACTTGGCTATGTGTTTTACTTCAAATGACAGTTTGGGACTAGGCAGTTAAATTTTAAAAAATACAATGTCAAATTGACAAGGAACACCAACATAGTTGTATCTTTGATCTTATAAACTACGGGATAATGGTGTTGTGGTAACTTGCACGAATAAAAAAAAAATAATAATAATATTATTCTTGATATCACTAGAAAAAAAAAGCCTTTGAAAATGTGTTTGCAATAACTCCATCAGTATCACCAGCAAAGCAGCTTCATTATTATCCCATTTAAGAAGAAGAGAATTGTGCGCTGCATTTATTTCATAATTTGCCACGTCACGAATGTTAATTTTCCATTACGAATGCTAGTTTTACAAGACCGACCGCTTCTGCTTCCAAGCATGCGTGTTTGTACTTTGGACTTTTGCCCGACAGACTTGTGTATACACGATCGGAAAATCTGGCAACACACATTTGTTGGCGGAAAATTTGAAGACATGCTAGCCAACATTTGTTAGCGGAAAGTCAGACAACAAATGCTTACTTACAGAAATGCCGAAACTGCCTTGCACCAACAATCATGGTCAAGATCACTGAGATCACAATTTTTTCTATTCTATTGTCTGATGCAATCATTATCTGAATACCATTAACCACTTCAGCCCTAGAAGATTTGGCTGCTCAATGACCAGGCAATTTTTTGCGATACTGCACTGCGTCACTCTAACTGACAATTGTGCGGTCGTGCAACTCTGTACCCAAACAAAATTGACGTCCTTTTTTCCCCACAAATAGAGCTTTCTTTTGGTGGTATTTTATCACCTCTGCGGTTTTTAATTTTTGTGCTATAAACAAAAGAAGAGCAACAATTTTGAAAAAAACACAATATCTTTTATTTTTTGCTATAATAAATATCCCACATTTTTTTTCAAAAAACAAATTTTTTCCTCAGTTTAGGCCGATATATATTCTTCTACATATTTTTGGTAAAAAAATTGGCAATAATTGTATATTGATTGTTTTGCGCAAAAAATATAACGTTTACAAAATAGGAGATAAATTATGGCATTGTTATTATTATTTTTTACTAGTAATGGCTGGAGATCTGTGATTTTTATCAGGACTGCGATATTGCAGCGGACAAATTGGACACTTTTGACATGTTTTTGGGACCTTTGACAATTATACATGGATCAGTGCAAAAAAATGCACATTACTGTATAAATGTCACTGGCAGGGAAGGGGTTAACACTAGAGGGCAATCAAGGGGTTAAATGTGTTCCCTCACTGTGTTCTAACTGTAGGGGGATGGGATTGTCTAGGAGGAGAGAGAGATCATGTTCATACCCTTGATCCAGGTTCTCGCTTTGTCACGAGCGGTCGCGAGTGCCTGGCGGTCATCGTTATTGTCTGTAAACCCAAATATCAAATTACATATGCAAAAATATTATATCTTGTTTTTTTATGTATTGCTGTTCTGTGAAATACCTGTTGATCCTGACAGTTTAAGTACTTGGGGACAAGGTACAACAGGCACACTGCTGTATCCTGTTCTGCTTGTAAGATGTCATTTGTATGAAATCTTTGAAAACCGACCACACAAAGCAGGAGAACACAACGTGGTCAGTTCTCTAGCTGTGTTGATGATGAGACTTTTCCTGACACCCCCCACAGCCATTCACTGGAAAACTCAGCATAATGTTGCTTCTCCTCCCCCCCCCCCCCGCTCCGCTTATGCAGCTAAGAACAGAGGGAACAGAGGGAATGTGATAACTAATAAAAAAGGGAAAAAAGGTATTTTTTTTTTATCTATATACAAATGTTTTGAGTTTCATTCCTATTTTAAACTCAATGGGTTCTTTTACAATCACTTTAATTAAGGCTGATTAGAGTAAACTCAGGGTTTATAATGGGTTAAACAGAGAAACATTTTATTAAAAAAGAAAAAAAATAACTTGTCGGGTTGCTTTAACTGACGTCATCTGCAGATTGAAGTTCCTCCCTTTGATCTGCAAATGAATGAACAAAATGATACCAAAGTAATATTATGTCACTTTGTATCTTTCTATGTTCAGGTCTGGAGCAGAGCTGTTTATAAACACTAATTCAATTGCTATTTGAACTCTGCAGCTACTGACACCTTCTCTGAGCAAACAGTAATTCTGGCTTTGTATACTGAGGGGGTCCCAGCAGCAGGGCAGAGATCCTGGACATGGTGCCCTGTGTGCAATGATTAATTTCTGGGGGTGTTTCTAGTATGTCTAAAGTCTGAAACTGGTTAAACAAGCTGGTTAGTGGGCTCCAACACTACTAGAAGCTTGTTGGAAGTCCACTAAAGCCTGATAGCATCTTTTTTTAAAGTGACTATTAGCACTTCCATTAACCACTTCTCCCCAGTACGATGTCTTATGATGTTGCAGGCTTTGAGTGGTGGAATCTGAATTATGCCTGCAGTTACAGGCATCATTCAGATATCTTCTTTTAGAGCCGGGAATTCCCTTCACCCTAAGAACAATCATAGCAGATGTTCAGTCGCTTGATTGTTCTTACATGCGGCGGGAGGGGTACGATCCGTGAGTCAGAGAAGGAATTGACCGGCTCAGAAGGTTACCATATAGATTTCTGGTGGGCCAGATGGTCTCAAAAGTCCCTATGATCTTTCGAAGGCCAGGCGCGATGTTATGATGTCACACCCGGCCTCTGCACTTGAAAAAATGCAGCCGCCTTGGCTGGGAAGCCAGGATCGTTTTTTTTTTTTTATATCAGATTTCCCAGCCTAGAGGCAAGATCTGGGGCCTATAAGACCACTGTAAAAAATGACTATGGTCCCAAAATAGTGTCAAAAGTGTCTGATGTGTCCACCCTAATGTCGCAGTCACAATAAAAATTGCAGATCACCGCCATTACTAATAAAAAAAAATAATAATAAAAATGCCATTAAACTATTCCCTATTTTGTAGACACTATAACTTTTGTGCAAACCAATCACTATACGCTTATTGCAATTTATAGCAAAAAGTAAAAAATATTGTGTTTTTTTCTAAATTGACGCTCTTTTTTTGTTTATAGCACAAAAAATAAAAACCGCAGAGGTGATCAAATACCACCAAAAGAAAGCTCTATTTGTGGGAGAAAAAGGACGTCAATTTTGTTTGGGTGCCATGCCGCATGACCATGAAATTGTCAGTTAAAGCAACGCAGTCCTGAATCGCAAAAAGTGCTCTGCTCTGGTCAGGAAGGGGGTAAAATCCGGGGCTGAAGCGATCACCTATGGGGATTTGTAAGTACCGAAGTTTGGCGCCACTCCACGAGTGTGCACAATTGTAAAGCATGACATGTTAGTTATCTATTTACTCAGCGTAACATCATCTTTCACATTATGCAAAAAAATTGGGTTAACTTTACTGTTTTTATTTTTAATGCTTGAAACAGTTTTTTTCCCCAAAAAACGTATTTGAAAAATTGCTGCACAAATACCGTGCAAGATAAAAAGTTGCAACAATCACCATTTTATTCCCTAGGGTCTCTGATAAAAAAACATATATAATGTTTTGGGGTTCTGAGTAATTTTCTAGCAAAAAAATTATGATTTTTACATGTAAGAGCGAAGTGTCAGAATTGACCCAGCAAGTGGTTAAGATATGTGTATAACATTTCCAAATAGGAGCTGAAGAGCATTTTAAAGAAAAGAGTCACTGTTTTAAGCTTGCTGAAAGTTTTACAGAAGCTTTGCAGAAGCTTGCTGACTGTTTCAATAAAACACTTCTTATATACAATCTGAAGTCTGTGTGAAACAGGCCTAAGAAGTGGCACCAAACCTTGAACACTGGATTCTAATTTTTTGGATTTGAAGTGGTAGCATATGTAAGAGTGTACTTTTTTGCATGACAAGTCTTCATCTTTATTAATTTTGATTTTGAGAATTAATACACTATGTCCATTTTATGTGTAAGTTGTTCATGTACTGTATATCACTGTTATCTGTAGGCACTGATTTTGAATAAAGATCTAATATTTATCTGTTCGAATATAAAGAAAAAGGCAAAATATTCCATGGGGCATAATTAGTTTTTCATATGACTGTATATGGGTTTTGTACACATTTTCTTGTGTTGTTTGGTAAGAAAAACAGTACAATTTTATTAAATATTTTTATTTTCTTTAGCCGGTAAATGTGAAATATTGTATATGAATATTTTGCATTTTCAGACTGATCAAAACTGATAGAGCCCATAGTACCCATTTCATGTGAATTTTTTTTTTTTTTTTACAGAGCTCAATAGCTCAAGGTGAAATGTAAACACACAAATTACTGAATCAGATGGTTTCCCCTGAGGTTTCTGTAGGGAGCTTGTGCTGTGTTCTCTCCTTAGAAAATACACAGAATTCTCTCTGGCAGTAATTTGTTAAATTTTTAGTTGTAACAACCAGACTTAAAGCAGATTGAATTCTGCAAGCCAAAAAAGGTTATCATTATGACATTTAAACTTCACAGTTTTATCATATAGCTGATTATAGCTATGCTTTAGCTCTTGAATATAGTCTTCATGATCAATAGACAATTACACACATTAATGACTAGAAATTATTTTACAGTATTTACTGAAAAAATATCAACTACTGTAGATACTTTGTCATGAATGTTACATGTACAGTACATTTCTACCATAGGCTATGCTCTATCTGTTTCATAAGGGAACTAGAATATGGTACAGAGTTCTGATTAAGCATATTAGCAACAAATATTCTGGTTTTACACCTCCTCCTACATATACACTGGCTGCAATCCCAGGGACTTCACCTAAATAACATCAAGACAGTTACAGCTCATGACTGCACTCTTTTTATAGAACAGTTAAAATAGATGTTTTTCTTAGTCTAAATAGCTGTGTATACTGAATACATCAAAAAGAAAAAAAAGTACACAAGCATATATTTAGTTAGGAGATATTGAGCTCAAACTCCCCTTTTGCTTCAGTGTTATTCATGTGTAATAAATGTAACCCATGTACAATATGTTGTATACTTGATATAAAAAGTATATATATATATATATATATATATATATATATATATATACATATATATATATATATACATATATATATATATATATATATATATATATATATATATATATATATATATATATATATATATATATATATATATATATATATATATATATATACATATACATATATATATACATAAAACAGTATATATATATATATATATATATATATATATATATATATATATATACACAGTATCTCACAAAAGTGAGTATACCCCTCACATTTTGTAAATATTTTATTATATCTTTCAATGTGACAACACTGAAGAAAAGACACTTTTCTACAATGTAAAGTAGTGAGTGTACAGCTTGTATAACAGTGTAAATTTGCTGTCCCCTCAATATAACTCAACACAGACACAGCCATTAATGTCTAAACCACAGGCAGCAAAAGTGAGTACACCCCTAAGTGAAAATTTCCTCCCCAGTGTCATGTGACTCATTAGTGTTACAATGTCTCAGGTGTGAATGGGGAGCAGGTGTGTTAAATTTGGTATTATCGCTCTCACTCTCTCATACTGGTCACTGGAGTTCAACATGGCACCTCATGGCAAAGAACTGTTTGAGGATCTAAAAAAAAGAATTGTTGCTCTACATAAAGATGGCCTAGGCTATAAGAAGATTGCCAAGACCCTGAAACTGAGCTGCAGCACAGTGGCCAAGACCATACAGCGGTTTAACAAGGCAGGTCCCACTCAGAACAGACCTTGCCATTGTCGACCAAAGAAGTTCAGCGCACGTGCTCAGCGTCATATCCAGAGGTTGTCTTTGGGAAATAGATGTATGACTGCTGCCAGCATTGCTGCAAAGGTTGAAGGTGGTCAGCCTGTCAGTGCTCAGACCATACGCTGCACACTGCATCAAATTGGTCAGCATGTCTGTTGTCCCAGAAGGAAGCCTCTTCTAAAGATGATGCACAAGAGCCTACAAACAGTTTGCTGAAGACAAGCAGACTAAGGACATGGATTGCTGGAACCATGCCCTGTGGCCTGATGAGACCAAGATAAACTTATTTGATTCAGATGGTGTCAAGTGTGTGTGGCGGCAGATGAGGAGTACAAAGACAAGTGTATCTTGCCTACAGTCGAGCATGATGGTGGGAGTGTCATGGTCTGGGGCTGCATGAGTTCTGCCGGCACTGGGGAGCTACAGTTCATTGAGGAAACCATGAATGTCAAAATGTACTGTGACATACTAAAGCAGAGCATGATCCCTCCCTTCAGAGACTGGGCTGCAGGGCAGTATTCCAACATGATAACGACCCCAAACACACCTCCAAGACAACCACTGCCTTGCTAAAGAAGCTGAGGGTAAAGGTGATGGACTGGCCAAGCATGTCTCCAGACCTAAACCCTATTGAGCATCTGTGGGACATCCTCAAATGGAAGGTGGAGGAGCGCAAAGTCTCTAACATCCACCAGCTCCATGATGCCATCATGGAGGAGTGGAAGAGCACTCCAGTGGTAACCTGTGAAGCTCTGGTGAATTCCATGCCCAAGAAGGTTAAGGCAGTGGTGGAAAATCATGGTGGCCACACAAAATATTGACACTTTGGGTCCAATTTGGACATTTTCCCTTAGGGGTGTACTCTTTTTTGTTGCCAGCGTTTTGGACATTAATGTCTGTGTGTTGAGTTATTTTTAGGGGAAAACAAAGTTACACCATTATACAAGCTGTACACTCACTACTTTACATTGTAGGAAAGTATAATTTCTTCAGTGTTGTCACTTGAAAAGATATAACAACATATTTACAACAATGTGAGATACTATATATATATATATATATATATATATATATATATATATATATATATATATATATATATATATATATATATATATATATATATGCAGTGTATATATATATATATATATATATATATATATATACAGTGTATATATATATATATATATATATATATATATATATATATATATATATTCGGCTTTCCCAAGTGTTCTTTATCTTAAGTATTCAAAAATTACAATCCAGAGGTCTATTTACAAATATAGTTGTTAAAACCCATGCCATAGTCCACTGCGCAGACTAAGAGAGACTCCCTCATAATCAAACTACCTCCATAAATAAAAATTAAAACATGTCCCTAATGGTACAGATGATAAGAATCTATTCATTATCAATTAATATATTTATTATAATTTTATTATTGTTATTTATTATAATTTAGAAATCAAATTTATTAAAATGGATTAAAGTCAATGAAGGATAGTAGTGAAGAATGATTCCAGTGGCCACTGTGGCCACTGTGGTCTCTCTGATTTCATGGGCAATGAAGTGCCCATAGACTAGTTTTGTCCACTAGGTGGCGTGGACTTCTTCAGGCCACCCTGAAGAAGTCCACACCCCCTAGTGGACAAAACTAGTCGGTGAATTGCTTCAGCACACCCCAGTTTACACCAGAACCTAGTGACTACCAGCAGCAGACTGCTATTGATGGCACCAGCACTTCCCCATAAAAGCAGAGAGACCACAGTGGCTACAGTGGCCACTGGAATCTTTCTCCACTACTATCCGGATTTCCCAGTAGACAAGCCCCTAGGACTCAAAGTCCAGTACTGAGCAACCGAGGTTCCCAACAGTGTGCTCGAGGTGTATAGACTACCATCACTCCCCTGTGAGTCTTTAGCCCCATCCACTGGTAGGAACACTTGCCAAGAGCTTCCGAGGCTAGGACGAGCCCTGCATCCACTGACCTACAGAGAGCAAGGAGGAAAACACTGTCAGCAGCCCCACGACAGGAGAATCTCCAGATAAGCCACAGCTACCTGGCATTCAGCAATTCTTAACTGTGAATAACATTGTTAACTATATTGGGACCAGAAGCTGACTGAAAACACGGGAGGTGAGTGTATTTTCACATTGCACCCCCTTTTGCTTCCACCCACTATCTCCTAACTTTTGGAGGGTCAGCTGGTCTGGCATCTCTGACACCTGAAGCACAGAGTTTGGCTCTCCATCTTCCCACTGACCGTTGCCTCTGCCTCCTCCTCCAGCATGTCTAGCTGTCCTCTACACACTGGTGAGTGGGTCTCACATTCAACTGAAGCGCAGCAGGGACATTGGCGTCTCCCCTGCTGTGAATGTTTTCCCCCACACTTGGATGCTGTCAGCCCACCGTTGCTCTGAGGACCTCCAGTGACACCGTAAGCCATTTATTTTCCCTTTTATCTCTCTCCACTTCTTGCATTGACAACAGGATTTGTTCATATGTATATTATTGAATAAACTAGTCATGTTTACGTTCCACTGCCTGTCATGAGACTGCCTTCTCTGTCAGCCCATTGAGCACTGGATCATTTTGTTGTACACAGGTTCTCTTTTCATATGGGACACGTGGTCACGATATAGAGATAATAATATTCTTGATAGATAATTCAACATCAAACTGTCACGCAAAATTAAGATTTATGAGATAGTGATTTAAAACAGCTTGATTATGTTAAATTGTCTCAGTAAATGTTGTCTTTTGGAGTAGTTTTTAACAATCTTCACTATTTACATGGTCAACAACCATGTACAGTACATATAACAGTATAACCATTGTATTAGGTGATATAAAAGGAATGCAGTTTGTAATTTTTTGCAAATGTGATACGGTATGCAAATAAGCATATACAAGTCATGGTTTAATCTTGTAACTATTGTTGACTATTGTTGACTAAAAATAGCCTCAATAAATGACACCAGCAAGAAATAAGTGTCTAACAAACTGTTACACAGCCTCATTAAAAATTGCATTTTCAGATTATGTGTCACAGAAAAATAGAAAAGAGAAAATTCTAAAAGTGAAATCTCAGTTATTCCAACACTGGGGAACTGCTTATTAACAGATATAGAATATACCACTGGTTTAAAATAAGTAGTGCTAGATGAAAATAATGAAAAATGAAGATTGGCAAGAAATAGACACAATATTTTCCCTCAGAACATCTGTGTACATGTTTATTACTTGGCATCTGTGTGCTGTTCCCTCAGTCATGTCATGGCTTCATGGTCAAAACCATCAAAGGAATTTTAGTTAGAAATCTTTTAGATGTGAAGATAAATTAGGTAGGGGACCCTTACTAATCTTTATCCCTGTGGGTTATAATGCAGGCTAAAAGGTGTATCTATTTTAAATTATGATCTTGGTCATCATTTGACTATAAAATGTTGGCTAAAAAGACCCAGTCACTATCTTTTCAGGTAAAAGCAGAGAAAAATCTAGTATTTTTAATATTTACTTGCAGTGTTTATACTTTTTATCTATAACTTTTTATATTCTCTTGTAATTGGCCTCTTACAGTACTCACAGGATCCCTGCAGAGCCTTCCAGGATTACTCACAAAATTCCTGCTGAAATTTACTAGGACCTCCACCCAGATAGCAAGCAATTGTGCTGTAAGTTTGAAAATGACTTGCTATGCTATTGGTAGACTTTCTAGGGTTCACAAGTTTGTTGCACAATTGCAGTAAGTCATCATTGCATGACTTCAGATCAACTTTCTTTGCAAACATTCAAGTCTACATCAAGTTCTGGTTCAATTATATTGTGCTATAGTCATTCAATAAATTTTCATACTGCAGGTTCACAAAGCTCTTGCCTGTTGACTCACCACTGCAAATTTACTCTTGCTAGAGGCTTTCCAAGCAAATTTGCTACAAATTGGAAATGTATCAACTAGAACTTGGACTTCAAGTGCTCTGCAAGTGTCATGTAATGACACTTGACTTGACGTCTGACCATAAGGGTATTTAAACTTCGACCTTTGAAGTTGCTGCTGTTGTGACCTATTGTCCTGACCTGAGAGCTAAATACTATAATAATTAACCACCAGTTGTCTGTTGCTGATCCAGCTTGACCTGACAACTCTTCTGTCTGCTGCCTGCCTCGACCCCTGTCTGGGCCTGACTTCTCTCCTTCTTGTAGCTGTCAAAACCCCTGCCCCATCTACTGTCTTGTCAATGTTATCATGAACAGTCTCTGCAATGTAGCCCTACTGTCCCGGCAACCTCTTGGTGGGTCAAACCTGAGGGCCCTTACTTGGTACCAGCTTGCAACAAAAAAAACTGGTTATCACTATTGTTTCCAGCCTATCTCCACCATCAGGAGCTCTGGTGATGACCAACTGGTAATTAGACTCTATGCTATGGGTGAGCCAATGTCACCTGCCAGGGTCACATGCATTTACACATTGTAGTAAAAATGACTGGTCAGCTCTCAGTGTCACAGCTTTGAGTCTGCTAGGGGTGTTAATATTGCATGCAAGAGGCTGGCACCCTGCAGCAGTCTCATGGCTTTTGGATGTCTACACAGGGAAGGTCTTTATAGGTAAATAACACACACAAATATGTTAAAAGCACATAAAATCTTATGGAAAGATTGTTGCTAAAATGAATGGGCTAGCGATAGAATCCCTTTAAGGTCCAAAAGGCAACTATTACTTTAACACAGCTTCTTTGGAATTGTTTGGTTGGCTAAAGGTGAGGGATTGATTATCAGTCAAGTGGGTGATAAAGAAAAGGGACTTCCTTTGCAATTACAGACAAAATGTTTTATCAGGTCATGTGTATTCCATAGCCACCTACATCTCCGAGGAAAGAACACCTTATTTTTCACCTTAACCTTAATTGTGGCTCACAAGATCAAGACGTAATAAAGCTGCCTCTGGCTGTTATTATCCCTTTATTATCCCTTTAGATTAATCACCAGTTTACTGGGTTCACAGTGTTGACCCAGCTAAAAGAGGGTTTGTTAATCAAAGGCAGTCCTTTTGACAGCATATCCATATTCCTCATACATGCTAACAACAGTTTACTTTTCATAAAGTTAGCCCTAAAAAAATATATTTTTTATTTTGAGTTATAAAACATATTTTCTTTCAAAGAACTGCTTTCTTTTTTATCTTTTAAACATTTTTTTATTCATGTGCATATTATCTTTTGTTGCTTTAGAACAACTTACAAACTCCAACAGTTTGACCTAGTGGTTCTCACTAATCCTTATTCCCCAATTTGGTTACAATAACACTACTGCCAACATGACACTCTCTGCCTTGGGAACAAACATGCAATTGCTTCTTCAGCAAGATAAAAACACAGCCAGAGAGATGATGAAAATGAGAAATTGTGATAGAGACAACGATGTGCTACACAGCAAAAGCTGTTAGAAACTCATTAGGACAGATGGTGTCTATAAAAAGAAGAAAATGCCATGGAGACTTAAAGAAGAGTAATTGGATGAAATTATCAAAAACCTCATGTAGAATCTGCCAGATATAAGGTGTCTGATGAATTTGGGAAGAAGACAGAGGCAAGTTACAGATGAATTGCAAAATATTTTCCATCACAGTGAATAGAAGAAGTGAAAATAATGTTTAGATTGTTTGCAAAATTTAAGATGCATTATTCACTTAATATCCAGGTGTGTGGGTTGTGGAGTTTCATCATCCACAGTCTTTCCATTTGATTCTGTAACTGTGTCTCAAATATAGAATGAAATCTAACTTGTAAATAGTTCACATCTCAAGTATTGCTATACAGTATGTTGGGCAAATGACATGTATTACATAATGTAAAAACAGTGTTTTTACATTTCTTATAGAAATAGATATCTTTACTGATCTGTTGTGAGAAAACATGAGTTTGCTTTTTTATGAGAGAATCTTAAGTTTCAGTAATATTCCCATATGCACAACTATGGTAATAACTAAAAGCAAGAGGTCACAACGCTATGTTGACTAACGTAACTCCTAGAAATACCAAAGTTACTCTCCATTTAAATTGATTTACAAAGTTACTATCCATACAAATTGATTTACACCATGTCTGTTGCATTTAGCTTGGGTTGACACACACTAAATTTACAGTACATACTGTAATATAACTGGATACTAACATTTATAGGTAAAGTAGATCCAGGGAATATTCTATTGCCTCTTGGGGGATCAGAAATAATATTTTTCCCCTGCTGGAGCAAATGGGATCATGCTTTGCTAGGGTTTTTCACATTCCTCTGGATCAACTGTGGGTATAGGATTGTGTAATTAGGATTGTATATATATATTTACCTTTTATTGGTTAAACTAGATGGTCTTTTTTTCAACCAGACTAACTATGTAACTATGTATGTAACCTTCACAGCATTTTTTTTCACAGCAGTGGCCAGCAGTTTTTTTATGGGCAATGAATTTATTTATTTTTGTATTTTTTCCCAGCAAGGGCCAAAATACATTATTTTCTTTCCTTAATGTGCACATCAGTACACATTTCAGTGTACTGATCTGCATTTAAATACAGCATGATCTATTTTCACCTAATACACACCAATGCAAGCCATTAGTGGGTATTGAGCCCATTTGAAATAATGTATTTTGGCTTGGTATTGCATTAGGCCTGTAGTAGGAGACCCAGCCTAACACACATAGTATGGACTGGATGTAAACAGTTCAGATATCTAGAATATTACCAGATTCTATTTTGAAGCAGAAGCATGTTTTCAGAATGTTTGTTGTTCATTTTAAGGGTTCAATTACATCACATGTATTGTGCTGCATTGCTCAGTGCCAGTTCATGCATAACAAGCAGTAAGCTATTGCTTTCAATATGCTCAGTTCACACCAATGCATTGCGTGGTAAGTGCTGGCTGAAAATGAAACATGCTACATTTAAACACAACACAATGCGCTTCAATGCATTACAACATACATTATAATACCAAAAGTATTGGCCTTTACACACACGTGAAATTTAATGACATCCCAGTCTTTGTCCGTAAAGTTCAATATTGAGTTGGCCCACCCATTGCAGCTATAACAGCTTCAACTCTTCTGGGAAGGCTGTCCACAAGGTTTAGGAGTGTGTCTATGGGATGTTTGACCATTCTACAAGAAACAAATTTGTGAATTTAGACACTGATTTTGAAAGAGAAGGCCTGGCTCACAGTCTCCACTGTAATGCATCCCGAAGGTGTTATGTGGGGTTGAAGTCAGGACTCTGTACAGGCCAGTCAAATTCTTTCATCCCAAACATGCTCATTCATGTCTTTGTGGACCTTGCTTTGTGCACTGATGCACAGTCATGTTGGAACAGGAAGGGGCCATCCCCAAAATGTTCCTACAAAGTTAGGAGCATGAAATTATCCAGAATGTCTTGGCATGCTGACGCCTTAAGAGTTCCCTTCACTGGACCAACCACAACCCCTGAAAAACAACCCCACACAATAATCCCCCCTCCACTAAATAATTTGGACCAGTGCATAAAGCATGGTCCATAAATGAATGGATGAGAGAGTTTGGGGTGGAGGAACTTGATTGGCCTGCAGAAAGTCCTGACCTCAACCTGATAGAACACCTTTGGGATGAATTAGTGTGGAGACTGCGAGCCAGGCTCACTCATCCACATCAGTGCCTAACCTCACAAATGCGTTTCTGGAAGAATGGTCAAACATTCCCAATGACACACTCCTAAACCTTGTAGACAGCCTTGAAGAGTTGAAGCTGTTATAGCTGCAAAGTTTGGACCAACTCAGTATTTAACCTTACGGACTAAGGCTGGGTTGCATTTAAAGTTCATGTGGGTGTAAAGGCAGGCGTCCCAATACTTTTGGTAATATAATGCATCAGAGTTCACTGCAATGCACATTATGAAGGAAACATAATGTGTTTTGTCTCCTGCTTTGAACAAAAAAACAACACATTAAATCAATGCATTACAATAATGCACACCAATGTAACGCAATGCATTTTCAAAATGTTAATGCTGAAAAGGGCCTTACACTCACATCCCTGACCTGGTAGATTTAGGGGTCTGTGGGAGGGGATTCATCAGAATCTGGGGCCCCCAGATCTCCAACCCCCCTCCTGCATGAATGAGTACAGGGTACAAATTACCCCTTGTTTTTCATTCAAAAATAATGTAAATGTTAAATAAAAATGCAGACACCAGAAAAAATGTACTTATTAAAAAACAAATAAATAAATAAAAATAAAATAAGCAATGTCCCCTGATGTAAATCCAACATCAATCACATCATCTAGTAATGTATCTCTAGTGAAAATCACAATACATGACACCAAACGACACAACAATGCTTCCCTGTTACTTTCATCACTAAATGGCAGTTCTTTGGCACTGTCATTATCATCTTTGATCAATGACCTCACCTAGGATCCCTTTACTGCTTTGTTTACAAACATAACTAGTCCGATGGGGGATTTAGCATCAAGTAAGTAAGTAATACAATATAGTAATGTGTAAATTAATGAGCAGGTTTAAGGCATTCCTAAGCGTGGTATTGAGAGTTTTGTTTTTTTTTATTGTTGCACTTTAGGGCTCATGAAGATGGATTATTAGTCCCATCGTCTATGCAGAGTTGCTGGCAGTTACATTTGCATCCACCTACAGGTAGCCCAAGGAATTTAATTTTCATGCAGCAGCTGTACGGACACAATCACAGGTCAAAGTTTGACTTACGAGCAGGGGTAGGTGCACAAATCCTAGTGCAGATGCTGTGTGTTTGGAACTGTGCACCCGCTCCTGCCTTCGTGTCAGATTTTGAAATGTGATTGTGTCCGAGCAGCCGCTGCATGTGCATCCAGTTCTGCCTGCACACAGCTCCAATAGGGGATGCACACTTATCTGCCAATGACTCTGTATGGAGGATGGAACTAAGTGGAAATAACGGAGGGACCTTGGGGGATTATCATTAGGGGGATTATCATTACCTACAATAAATTAAAATAATTGGTGACCCTACAACTAGTTTTAAGAAGGATTTGTATTTAATCATTGATGAAGTAGTGGAAGTTAGAGTTGTGATACAAAAATTGGCTAATAAACTAATTTCTGATTTTCCAGTAATCCATAGATTCCATCATCTCCCAAAGGTTCACAAGGGGAATTTCCTGTACCCAACAAACCTATTGTCACCAGTATTGACTCCCTACATGAACCTTTGAGGGATTTAAGAGATAATCTGCTTCAGCCTTCAGTAAAAAAAATGCCTATTTATCTGCAGGAAACAAAACATGCAATCCAATTATTAGATAATAAAGCTTGGGACACTAATGCCCTGTACACACGATAGGATTTTCCGATGGAGAATGTGTGATAGGACCTTGTTGTCGGAAATTCCAACCGCGTGTAGGCTCCATCACACATTTTCCATAGGAATTTCTGGCACACAAAGTTTGAGAGCTTGCTATAAAATTTTCTGACACCAAATCCGTTGTCAGAAATTCCAATTGTGTGTACACAAATCCGATGCACAAAGTGCCATGCATGCTCATTATAAATTAAGAAACGAAAGCTATTGGCTACTGCCCCGTTTATAGTCCCGACGTACGTGTTTTACGTCACCACGTTTAGAACGATCGGATTTTCTGACAACTTTGTGTGATCGTGTGTATGCAAGACAAGTTTGAGCCAACATACGTCAGAAAAAATCCATGGATTTTGTTGTCGGAATGTCCGATCAATGTCCGACCTTGTGTACAGTGCATTAGGCTCGATTCAAACTAATGAGTTTTTTGATGCTTTTTGCATTTTGCAGAAATGCAGGGAATTTTTTAACATGGGTTCCTATGGAACATGTTCACATCAATGCATTCTTGTGCCTCTGCATTTTTGGAAATGGTCGGGGACTTTTTTCCCACAAAATACAGCGTTTTGCATGTAATAGACTTCAATGGCCTTGCATCAAAAATGCAAGTACTGTGTTTTTATTGCAATTTTGCAGTGATTTGTGGGGTTTCTTTTACATTCACTGCATATAGCTGGTTGCTGAGGAGTGGGCCAAAAAGCCGGCTGCCAGGCCCTTAACGACCAATAAGTCATCGGCTGTCAGCGGGCTTCCCCACTGACAGCTGAATGTAAAAAAAAAAAATTGCTAGCTTAAAAATTCCCGAAAAAATGGCGTGGAGTCCCCCCCAAAGACTATACCAGGCCCTTATCTGAGCATGCAGCCCGGTAGATCAGGAAAGAGAGGGGACGAACGAGCACGCCACCTTCTGAACCATACCAGGCTGCATGCCCTCAACATGGGGGGTTTGCCAATGATTGGGGGGTCTGCGGGTGGAGGGCGTGGAGGGAGGGTGGAGGGCTTATTGGAATCTGGAAGCCCTCTTTAACAAGGGGACCACCAGATCCTGCCCCCCATGTGAATGGGTAAGGGTACATTTTACCCCTACCCATTCAGCAAAAAAGCAATGAAATGTGAAAAAAAACAAGACAAGTCCTTTATTAAAAAAATAGCTACTAGCTGTCTTCTCCCACTGCCATCTTCTCCTGGTGCCATCTTCACCTAAAGTTGTCTTTTGCCCCGCCACCGCTGTCTTCTTCCTCGCCACCGATTACCCGCTAAAAACAAAAGAGACCGCTCTTGTCCTGAGGCTATCTTCCTCTTTTGGGATGTCCCCCAGCTGTCTGGCATCTCTTATATAGCCATGGGGCGTGGTGATCCAATGACATCACCGGAGAGCCCTCCCCTCACAAGGGATGGGCTCTCCAGGTGACATCATCAGATGGCCATACCCAATGGCTATATAAGAGATGTCAGACAGCAGGGGATGTCACAAGGGAGGAAGACAGCCTCAGGACAAGAGCAGACTTTTTTGTTTTTAGCAGGTAACCGGCTGTGAGGAAGAAGACAGCAGCAGCGAGGAAGAAGACAGCGGTGCGGGAGAAGTCTACTCTGGGAGAAGACTGCAGCGGGGGAAGACAGCTCAGAGCTATTTATATTAATAAAGGACTTGTCAAAAACTGTCTCTTGTTATTTTTTTACATTTCACTGCTTTTTTGGTGAATGGGTAGGGGTACCATGTACCCGATACCCATTCACATAGGAGGGGGACCGGGATCTGAGGGTTCCCTTGTTAAAGGGGGCTACCAGATTCTGATAACCCCCCTGACTGTAGACCCCGACAACCACTGGCTAGGAGTGTCAGGAAGAGGCCCTTGTCCCCCTGCCCCAAAGCACCCACCCCCCATGTTGAGGGCATGCTGCCTGGTATGGTTCAGGAAGGGGGGCGCTCGCTCGTCCCCTCCCTTTCCTGACCTACCGGGCTGCATGCTCAGATAAGGGTCTGGTATGGAATTGGGGGTAAATTTTTTTTTAAAATTTTGGTGTGGGGTGCCCCCTCCAAGTTCATACCAGATCAACGGGTCTGGTATGGTCTTATAGGGGGGACATGCGTTTTTTTGTGCCATCAATTTATTTATTTTTACATTCAGCTGTTAGCGGGGGAGCCCGCTGACAGCTGACGACTCATTGGTTGTTAACCTCCCAGACAGTATTCCCGAGTGTGGTTCGGGGTGGATTTTCAGTACCAAAAGCGGTAACCCCGAGCTACACTCGGGATCACATCACAGGATCCAGGAAGAGGTTACTTACCTTGTCCCCCAGATTCCTGCAATGATTCCCCGCTCTGTGTGCGAACCGTCCTCCGCCAGGTCTATTACAGTGCCGAGCTCCGTTCTCTGCGAGCGTTGCGATGCACAGGGATGGAGAATGGCGCCAAATTCAAAAAGTAAAAAACACAATACATATACAGTACACTGTAATCTTACAGATTACATTACTGTATCAAATTATTTCACATCCCTTTTGTCCCTAGTGGTTTCTCCAGTGCCCTGCATGAAGTTTTATTTTATAAATACTGTTCTTTCTGCCTGAAAACTGGAGATTGTCCATAGCAACCTAAAAGTGTCCCTTTACATCAAAAGTGGTTTTAGACCAGCTAGAAAACAGCGATAATAAATTAGAATCACTTGCAGAATTGAGCGATAGTGATTTGTGGGGAAATTCGTCATCAAACACTGAAAGTAATGACAGTAACAATTCTGCAACTGAGCAAATTTCAGTGTTTTTGATTTGATTATATTATTGAATATTTATTATTATTATTTGTTATAATTATTTATATTTATTTATTATATTATAATTTATGATTTTGTTTTATAAACTCTATCATACCCGGGATGTCTACTAGGACTCTTGTTTGGACAGATTTAAGTGAGTTATTCCTAAAAATTACAGGCCTACAATATAAAACACCAAATTTCCATGCAAAATAATTGTACCGCTTTCAGCATCAAAAATCGGACATAATCATACCCCCAGGGAGGTTAAGGATGCGGTGGCTGGCTTCTCGACCCACTCCTTAGCAACCAGCTATATACAGTAAATGTAAAAAAATACCACAAAAATCGCAAAATCCAATTTGCAGTAAAATCAGTGTAAAAACGCAGAAAGCACAGCAAAAAGTACTGCAGAAACGCTCAAAAATAAAATGCATAGATGTGAATTGAGCCTTACAGTAAATGGCAAACAACTGATCTGAAACACCAATTGGATTTTTATATTGAATATTTCACTAATTTGAAACACTCTATCATGGAGGAAATAAGTTATTTGCCAAGCAATATTTTCTATTTGCTGGAAGCTTTTATCTCCAAAGATGTAGCGCTTCAATGGGTGCTACATTTGCACCCACTTATGTCATATATGGGTTGGTTGGAGGATCACCATTTCTTAACTACTTTAGGGATCAGATTAAGTATGTTTTCATTAAATTGATTATTTGATTTTCATTGTGTAACAGAATTTATCCATGAATTTTTTTTTAGAATATCTCAATGATAGTAATTATAATCTTAGTTTTAGGGCCAATGAGAATACCACCGATATAAACTATTTTGACTTGGGATTGACTTGGGAGGCAATGGAATTATTTAGATACATGGTTTTATAAGTCACCCTCCAGAAACCATCTCTTATAGCATGACAACTACCACCCATCTCATGTCATTAAGGAAATACCCAAAGGGCAGTTTACTACAGTAAGGCGCACTCGATCTGCAATATATGGCTTTGACAGGGAAGCTGTGGCAATGGGAGAGAGGTTTCTGGAGTGGTTTTATGTCTTTATCATCAGTAGGATTAATTGGGATCCAGAAATACTGTATGAGAACACTTGTTTTAACCACTTTATGACCAGGCATTCTTCTGAGACTTTTTGTTTACAAAAATCAGTATTTTTTGCTAGAAAATTACTTAGAACCCACAAACATTATATATATTTTTAGCAGAGACCCTAGAAAATAAAATGGCAGTGATTGCAATTTTTTTATGTCACATGTTATTTTTTTAAAATACACTTTAATGAATTAAAATGCAAAAAAAACTGTAAATAACCCCATTTTTTGTAAACTATAAAAGATAATGTTACGCCGAGTAAATAAATACCTAACATGTCATGCTTTAAATTTGTGCACACTCATGGAATGGCAACTAAATATGATAAATCTCCATAGGCAATGCTATAAAGATTTTTACAGGTTACAGAGGAGGTCTATCTCTAGAATTATTACTCTTGCTATTTTGTTTGCAGCGATACCTCACAGGTGTGGTGCGAACACCATTTACAGTATTATTTATTTTATTATTTTTTATTTTTACACTTTCCCTTTAGTTGTTTTTTTATCACTTTTTTATCACTTTTGTTCCTATCACAAGAAATGTAAACATCCCTTGTGATTGAAATGACAGGAATGACAGGTCCTCTTTATGGAGACATCTAGGGTATAATATATAAGACCCCAGATCTCTCCTCTACCCTTGAAATTAAAACAAAATGACATCTGCCCTAGACCAGAAGTGATGTTATGACGTCACTCCGGCCCTTCTAGATCATAGGGATTGAGGAGAGACAATGGGGTTGATTTACTAAAGGCAAATAGACTGTTCACTTTGCAAAGTACAGTCGCATTCTGCAAGAGCAGTTGCTCCAGAGCTTAGTAAATGAGGGGAAGCTCTGGTGGCATTTATCATCCAATCATGTGCAAACAAAAAAGGTGTTTTTATTATTTTCTTTGCACATGATTGGGTATTCTTTGCAAAGTAAAGCTTTACCTCATTTACTAAGCTCTGGAGCAAATGCACTTGCAGAGTGCACAGTTTATTTGCCTTTACTAAATCAACCCCAATATGATTTCTCTTCAATTTTGCATCCTGCCGCGCGAACCACTGGAACATTTCTCAGGCTCGCTGGTAAGAACAGTAACCCCGGGAAATACCACCTAGGTATTCAGGGTCCCCCTGCCTGCTGCTTCTAAAAGCAATCAAGCGGGTAATCTGATGCATGGATTGCTTTTATCTGAAAGAGAATCGCCGGCTGAAAAAAAATATTGGGGTTATAGCTGATAGCTGGGATACGGTGCACTATTGTTTCCTTTTTCCTTCTACCTTCCCCTTCCCATCTTGATTTTTCTCATACCCCTCCTCCCCTCCCTCTGCCCACCCCTTCCTTTTATCTGCATCCAAGTGTGGAGCAAATATATATGCTCCCTGTTATCATTTTTATTCTGTAGGTGCATTAAGCTTAATTACAGTATTGCAATTGGTTTTAAAAGTCATGCAGCCATTTGCAACGATTGCTCCTGTGAAACCAATGCCACTTCCTATTGAATAGAAGATCCCATCTTATAAAGACCTCCCTAGATACAACTGGAAACAGTTTTAACATCTTCACCTCTTGCTATGCTGTGTGATGAAAATGTCATTAATGTTTAAAATGAGTCATCTTAATTTCAACTGCTTTCACTCAATATAGCTTTTAACAGGATTAATCCCCTATCTTAATCCATAGTGCAACATATGCTGGGAAAACTTCCAGATATAAGTAGTAATGTCATTAATGTTTAAAATTAGTCATCTTAATTTCAACTGCTTTTACTCAATATAGCTTTTAACAGGATTAGTTCACATATATATACGATCACATGGTACTGGCAGTGGGTCGGTACAGTGATCAGTCATTGGCTGTGTACTGGTAGACCCAGCCAGTGAAAGATCGTGCCAGAGCACAGCTGCATTCCGCATTATAATAGGCGTGTGGGAACTGGTTAATAATGTCCAGAAAATGATTGCAGACAGTGAAAATTAAATTATGTTCCTTCACATTGGTGGTCAGTAGAGAAGATCATCCTTACACTGATGTTCAATGGAAAAGTGCCAAGTAATCAGTGAAATGTCCCCTTACTTTGATGGTACGTGAAATACCATGCCTGCTTTCATTGGTGGTCAGTGAAGATGGACTGCCTTCGGACTGGTAGCCAGTGAGAGAAGGACACCCTTTTTTGGTGTTCATTGGAAGAAGGGCCTCCTTACGCTGGTCATTAGTGGAAATAATGCTACTTACATCATAGAGTCAGTGGAAAGAAAGTACCTTACATTGGTGGTCCGTAGTAAGAATGCAGAATGTAGGGTACGGTAGCTAAAAAGTTAATTGGTGTCAGTAGTGGTTACCCACAAGGTTGGTGCACCCTCCTTCTCTTTCTATATGTTACCCATCTAACAGTCATTGCTCAAGGAAACATTTTTTTAGTTTTTATAGTTTTGATTATCTGGGAAGATTCTCCTCTACATCTTGTCCTGAAGTCACTAAATGAAGTGAGAGAAAATCCCCTCAGATAAATATCACCACTTGACATGCTATTCTGAACTACAAAAAAAAATATGGCTTTAAATAAGGTTTATTTATATGTCTCATAACATTAAAAATGAATTTGTTGCATTTTTACATTTTTCATAACACATAGCACACCTATAACTCAGTTACATGTATTTTCTGATAATATTATTATATTATCTTCTAGGGAGGATGTGTGATAAGAGGTACAACATCAGGGTAAGGAACATAGTGATAATAATTGCCATAAGAGTTCAAAATGTGTTCAGAAAGGAAAGTAGTTATTGGTTTTAGTTTCATTATAGAGAGACATTACCACAACATATGGTACCAGAGAATGCTGTCTCTTATCCCATCAGCAAAGTGAAAAATAAATTGCTAAACAAGACATGAAAACCCCCTACTTCACAGCTGATATAAAGCTATAAAAAATCTGAGTGGCTTTTAATGAAGGCCTGCAAATGTTGACCTTTCTCTCACTCCTTCAAGGACTGGCTGATTTACAGTTACAGACAAAAGTAAAATCCTTGTCTACCTTATGCACATCAATATCCACATCTTAATCCCCTTTCAAAGGCCAGTGCTTGAAAATATGTCCAATAATTGTCTTGTATTGTATTTTCACATTTATTCCAGCTCTTTACCTTTCATGTTCAAAATTACATTGAGCTAGCCCAATGGCTATGGAAAAGAAATAGGCAGGCTTGATTCTGAGTATATACTTAACACAAAACTCTACAGAATGTGCAGAATATTTATGGGATATACACTTTGCCACACTATCAAGACTAGTCAAATAATATTTGGCTATTCATTTTTTCACTGATGATCTAATCAGGAGAATTTCTCATTTTGACCAGCCTGAATATTTGTCCAGCCTGATGAGAAGCATGACACGGGAAGAAGACACCCGATCTGCTGTCACAACAAGGATCAGGGGAGGGCTTGGCGGTGATAGCTGCAGCACTAATATGTTACATGTTACACCCTGAACAGGTAACAGGTTAGGAAAGGTGAACTTTTAAGACAGGCTCAACCATTAGGAATTATGTTGGAGCTAAACTGTCTCCTTCTGCTATAAAGGCAGCATTTGGTTGACCATCTTATTACTACCTATTTTATTTATTCCTTTTGGGTTACACTCATTTTGGGCAAAAATCAAGGGCCACAGCTAGATTTAGGACTAGCATAATTAATAACTCTCAAACTAGAGTTAGGTCACTAGGGGTTATGTCAAGCAAAACTTTTTGGGCAGATCAAACAAATACACTTAGTAATTTTATTTATTTTATTTTTTATTTTTAACCACTTGCAGACTACCCGCTATTGATTGAGGGCAGCAGAATGGCACTCCTGCGCAAATTGCTGTAGCTGTACGTCGGGCGCTTTAAGAAGTATAGGGGGCCGCAATGTCCACCGGGCACCTGCGATCACTCCTGACAGAGCGAGGATGGGGATTTGTGTGTGTAAACACACAAATCCCTGTCCTGTCAGGGGAGAGGAGACAGATCGTGTGTTCCTATTATATAGGAACAATGATTTGGTCTCCTCCCCAAGTCAGTCCCATCCCCCCACAGTTGGAACACTCAGTGAGGGAACACATTTAACCCCTTGATCGCCCCCCAGTGTTAACCCCTTTCCTGCCAGTGACATTTATACAGTAATCAGTGCATTTTTATAGCACTGATCACTGTATAACTGTCAATGTTCCCAAAAATGTGTCAAAAGTGTCTGATCTGTCCACCGCAATGTCGCAGTCCCAATCGCAGATCGCAGCCATTACTAGTAAAAATAAATAAATAAATAAAAATGCCATAAATCTATCCCCTATTTTGTAGACGCTATAACTTTTCCGCAAACCAATCAATATACATCTATTACAATTTTTTTTTACCAAAAATATATAGAAGAATATATATCGGCCTAAACTGATGAAGAAATTTGTTTTTTTTTAATTGGGATTTTTATTATAGCAAAAAGTAAAAAAAAAGTGTTTTTTCAAAATTGTCGCTCTTCTTTTGTTTATAGCGCAAAAAATAAAAATTGCAGAGGTGATCAAATACCACCAAAAGAAAGCTCTATTTGTGGGAAAAAAAGGACATAAATTTTGTTTAGGTACAACGTCACATGACCACGCAATTGTCAGTTAAAGTGACGCAGTGCCGTATCGCAAAAATTGGCCTGGTCTGAAGGGGGTAAATCCTTCCGGGGCTTAAGTGGTTAATGTTCCAAAATTGTGGAAGAACAATTTTACCAGGAAAAGCTCTATGAATGTTCTGAAAACATGCTAACATATACTGTATGTGGTTATTATATGATTTTGGTGCTAATAGATTTTAACAAAGAAAGTTTTCAGCACTGAGGATCTTAATGCACTAAAGGCAAGTCTGCAAGCAAATGGTTACATTTACCAAAGGGTGAATTTTTGTCACTATGTTAGGGTCACTGGGAAGGTTAGCTTGAGGTAGGTTGTAGGGTAGGACAGTGTACTCTGGGCCAGGAGCTCTGTGCTAGAAGGCTGCACTGAACTGCTTGTGCTTATGTATGCTCCTTAGGGGTGTAAAATTGCAATGTGATCAAATCACAAAAAATAGGCAGCCTGTTGTAACACTTATGACGTGATTAAAGGGTTTTGTTATGTAACTATTATATCAAATCATCATGAGCCTCACAGAGAGACAGATATTGGATGGATTGCTGCTATTTCTGCATTTGAAAATATTGACAAATACTTATTTTATGTCACTGTGAGCTTTCACCTAGACTCCCACTCAAGAAGCATCGTGAAATGACTGACAAGCAGAAGAATTCAGGTCATCAGTCACAGCTGAATTGAATTTTGCTAAACAGAAAGAAATACAAAATGCTAAGCCATAACCAGTGAGTTAGAAGTAATAATGGGCCAACCCAGGTAAATATTGCTGCTGCATTTAACTTGCTGCATAATTGGCAGGTCAAATTTCCACAACATGGCTTTGCCCGCAGCATGATTTTATATCTGAATTTATTTTTTGTTGTACTTCTAATACTCAGTCATGCACAGTAGGTTAACTGCAATCAAACAGTGCACTGTGCTGCACTTACTTTTTCTGTAAACAGGAGTCTTGGACTTCTGGCACGTGAGTTTTCAAAGTATGCTTTTCCTAACCTTACATCTGAATTTCTAAATAAACAGAAAACTACATGACCTGACAAATCTGTGCTCTAAATCCCTTTGCCAGTTTGGGTGATAGCATGGCCAGGTCTGTTGCCTTGGTAACTGCCCCACCCTCAGCCTGATCATTGGACAATAAACATTCATTATGCTAGTTATTTATGACTGTATGCTAGTTCTGTATATAAAATTAACATTTGTGTTGAAAAAAAACCCTATAGGTTTGTCATGGATGTAATTTATTCATTTTCCTTTCAAAAACATTACCCATATGCCATAGCACCTCTTGGCACTTGTCCTGTACTGCAATGGTGTACCATGGGGTACAGTCTGCACAGGATACCAGGGGTGCCTTAGTGTAGCCACTGGTGATATGCACAGTGTTTTCCAGGTATTGGAAACTCTGTGTTCCAGCACCCAGAACTCTGTCTTAGGTGACGCATGGGGCAGACAGCTCTGCGATGCCAAGCATTATATTGGATACCTCCTATCTCCATCATCAGTGGTGCTGCAGTCTCCCTCTTATACCTGGAAGAGTTTTCTGGGTATCAGAGAGAGAGGAGTTCTGGCTTAACATAGTGCTCTGTAACTGTGTGGAGACTGCAATGATTCAATATTGATGGAGCACTTTGGGGCGCACTGTTACCATGTGAAAAGAGAGCAGAATGGGACTGCAGAGAAGGTAAGTAGCAGTTTATTTTTACAGACTGTCCCGCTAGACCACCAGGGTATATAGGGAACACTTACACCACTTGACCACTAGAGAATTTTATTTTGGGTGATACAAGGACCCTGAAAGAGAGGCTATAGGAGGCCCCACATTATCTGATGGTGGCTGTGGTTATAGCCAGCCACTGACCACCAATTCTGAAGGAGGTTTGTTATGTATTAAAGCCTGTCACAGGCAACCAATGCTGGTAAGAGGGTTTATTTTTTGCCTTGTATACTGTACATTGAATCCTTATCCCTACATACCAGCCCTGTACTAAGTTTGACCCGTCTGTTCACTATAAATTTGTATTATCTTAAGCAAATATATATCTAGACATATTACAACACTTATCTTTTACCAAAAAAATCAAATCTATACTCTATGGTATCTATACAATAAATGGCATCAATACACTACTTTTTTAGCTGTAGTGCAAAATGATAGCTTATATCAATTTTTGAGCCATTTTTCGGTCCTCCCAAACTGTACATAACTTCTGGAACAAGCAGTAGAAAGAAAAGAAAACCTACCAGTCCTGAAATCAAGATGCTTTATTATTTAAATATCAGTTTTAGCTAGGAAGTTAGCACTTAGTTATGCGCTATCCCACTCCGAACCACTGGTCGTTGTCACCAACCCTGACAGTGACTGATTTATACAGACACTGTATAGCTTGGTTTTGTTATTAAAGTAGAACTTAGTATTTAGTCAATATGGATTAGTTTGCTCACCTGCCCCCTCCAGCATAGTCCCTGTTTTTTTCTTATGTCCAGTGTTCCTGGTTCTTTCTGAGTTGAATGACAATCAGTGTAATTTAATGTATCCTACAGCCTGGGCACACAATATTCCTGGACTCCATGGCACTTGCATATCATTACATGATTACTGCTGATTCCAGGAGAAAGCAATGCTCTCCCCTTCCCCCGCCACTGCAGTGGAAGCATAGGAAGGATAGGTGACATCTCTGCACCAGCCAGAAGACTGCAGATAAAAAGTTTTTTTCCCCCCAAAAAAAATAAAAATCTGATTTAAATGGTAAATGTTTTTACTAGACTTGTGCACAACGGGAAATTTTGTTTAGTTTTGGTTCGTTGTCATTCGTAAAATGCATAATTTCGTTCTGTTATATTTGTTATGTTACATTAATTTGTTTTTGGATAATTTGTTATTATTCGTAGAATGTCGATATTCGTTATACTGAAACTCAAATCATGTCAAATTCATTAGTTATATCTGTTATAATTTCTTTCGTATTAGTTGAAATTCGATATTTATGTATGTATATATATTCGTGATAATGATTCGTAGTTTGCAAAGTCGTTTGTTTAGTGAATCTATTAACACACACAATGACAATATCTCTTCTTCTCTGCTCAAATACAATACAACACCCTTCTCACTCAGTTCTCAGGAATGCACTTTGCCAGTAATCCAACCTCCAGCACAAAATTAATCAGCTGATTGGACTGTAAGATTTACTTTGAGGTGACCTTTTGTTTCATTAGATCTTTAACGAATTACGGAATCATGTTGAATTAATTCGTTATTTTCGCTATAATTTCTTTCGTATTAGTTGAAATTAATTATTTTTTTATTCCGATATTCGGATGCATCCCAATGTCTGAAAGATGCAAAATTCAGCCGAATTTCGATTTGTTACGAAACGAATTGCACGTGTCTAGTTTTTACTACTTTTAAGAAAATAATGTTATCCACCCAAATATCTTAATGTGATTCTGCTGGTGAGGATACAAAGCAAGGCAGTGTTGTAAAAACAGGCACTAGTCTTTCAAATAATACGTTTCATTGCAAACAGATTTGATTTAAAGAGAATCTGTCATAAAGCGGATATAAAGCAGACATCTCAAAATCCTGTTAGATACACAGCACGGAGTGTTAACCCACTGCCTATAAACTAACATGCAATCCATCAGCCAGATTGTGTCACCTTCCATCAGAGGTTTCTTGAGTAAAATTTCTGGTCAACATTGTATTTCAACACATCTTATGTGATATAGATGACTGGGATTTATTTTGATCACATGCTGTATTTAAATAACAAAGAGAACAGTAACTGTCTAAATACATGTGTGCACAACGGATGAAAAACCCATAAAATAAACTGTGTAGGTGCTCTGTAATGTGCACTAAACTACATATCTTGGGTATCGAATGAAGAAACGCACAATCCCCAAAGAGTTCCATATTATAATATAGAACTTTTTATTGTAAAGGGCCCAACCCTCTACACCTCAAAGTAATGTTTGTGAACCATCTGAAATCTTCCTGACCAGATTTGTTCCTGTGACAGCATATTCTTAAAATGGGCAGGATGCCAGTACATCTTGGGTTGGCCCCCTGGACCCTGACATTTTCTTGTTATAGGCATAATATTATCAGGGCACGTTGCTTTCCTGTATGTCATTTTGTTTTGAAACAATGTAAAAGATTTTTAAAAGAAATAGTTTTTGGAGGTATAGATAACCTGGCACCTTTGTTTTGTCTGTAATAAAATGCCTGTAAAAATGATGGAGTTTTTTTGCATTTTCCGAAGTTTTTTTGAACTTCCAAAAATAGGTAAATGATCTCTATATGATTTGATGGCATACAATTAGGAAAATGAATGCTTAACTGAAAATATTAACCTTCTCAACCAATAACTCCAGTTTGTGACAAATAAAAGAATGTGCTTGTGCATAGAATCAAGTATTCGGCTACACAGCTAAACAAGCATACAGCTACACAATAAAGGAATTAATATTATTAACACTATTAAATTACCCTAACAGTATTGTAGAATTCTCTTTAATTGGCACAGTGAAAATTGCAGGACACCAGGTAGGCAAACCACAGCAGATCAGAGAATGTGCATATATACATTTTTATGAAGACGACTCAATGTAATTCAAAATGATTTCCCATGGTAATTAATGAATGGCATTCCAATACAAATAGAATTCAAAGCAGTTTATCACATACAGTACATATTTGTTGTTACAGCAGATACCAAACCAGAGTCTAGCCTTTTGTACTGGAGGCTGATGACAAACACTGTACTTTACATTCAGTTTTTATATTTCAATTTAAAGGTCCCAATGAGCACATCCATTAGTCAGATCTGGATCTTTATATATTTTTTATGTGGACTTTTTTCTTTCAAGGTAATGAAATAAATGTCAATGTTACATTAAAACTACATTAAAATACATCACTCAGAACTAAGAATGTTTTCATGCAAAACAGGCATTTCCAAAGTAACTGATGTTTGCAAATTTACTTTTTAGTTCTATTTCTGAAATGCATACAACTGTTCATTTTCTAAATGAACTCTTCCCTTTCTTGCTAATTTACTTTACTAAGCTTAATTGAACTTGCTTCACCTTGACCAACATATTTTCCTGGTGATTCTCCACTCATTCAGAAATGTTGTTCTATGCTAGATTTTTTAAAATTCATGCAGGAAACCAGAACTTCCAAAATAAAGAGGTGGATTTACTAAAGGCAAATAGACTGTGCAGTTGCACTAATTTCCCCCAGAACTTAGTGATTGTGGTGAAGCATTACTTTGCAAAGAATACCCAAGAAAAAAAAACAGTTTTGCTTGAACATGTTTGAATGATGGAAATCAGCAGAGCTTTATCACATTCACTAAGCTCTGGAGAAAAGTACACTTGCAGAATACAATTGCACTTCTAAGTTGCACAATCTATTTAGCTTTAGGAAATCCTAAAGAGAGAATATGATCAAATGCATAAGGGCATAAGTGTTTGTCAATCCTTTTTCAGCCAAGGCATTCTTTAACTACTTGCCGACCGCCGCATGTACATATACTTCGACAGAATGACACGGACAGGCAAATGGGTGTACAGGTACGTCGCTTTAAATTTGCCGCCGAGTGGTCATGTGCGCTCTGCCGTCGGCACACGCGCGACCCTGCCGCAAGCTTCGTGAGTGTGATCGCGGGTCCCGAGGACTTGATGTCCACGGGGATACCCGCGATCATCTCACAGAGAGGAAGAATGGGGAAATACTGATTTAAACAAGCATTTCCCTGTTCTGCCTAGTGACAGGACACTGATCACAGCTCCTTGTAATCGGGAGCGGTGATCAGTGTCGTGTCACACATAGCCCCTCCCCTCCACAGTTAGAAGACATCACTAGGACACACTTAACCCCTGCAGAGCCCCCTCCTGGTTAACCCCTTCACTGCCAGTCACATTTACACAGTAATCAATGCATTTTTAATCGCACTGATCGCTGTATAAATGTGAATGGTCCCAAAATAGCACCAAAAGTGTCCGATCTGTCCACCATAATGTCGCAGTCACGATAAAAATCGCTAATCGCTGCCATTACAAGTAAAAAAAAATATATATTAATAAAAATGCCATACAACTATCCCCTATTTTATAGACGCTATAACTTTTGCGCAAACCAATCAATAAATGCTTAATGCAATTTTTTTGCCAAAAAATGTAGAAGAATACGTATCGGCCTAAACTGAGGGAAAAAAATGTTTTTTTATATATTTTTGGGGGATATTTATCATAGCAAAAAGTAAAACATATTGCTTTTTTTTTTTCAAAATTATCGCTCTTTTTTTGTTTATAGCGCAAAAAAAACCCGCAGAGGTGATCAAATACCACCAAAAGAAAGCTCTAATTCTGTGGAAAAAAAGACATCAATTTTGTTTGGGAGCCACATTGCACGACTGCTCAGCCAGCCAAATGGTCCGGGGCTTAAGTGGTTAAAATTCTGCACAAGTAAAAAACTAAACCAATAGTTTTACATATTGCAGCAACATCTACACACAAAAGACACCCAACAGTAGAGGTGGTTTATTCTTCCAAAGCAAATACACTTTTGCACACTGGTAATGACTGACAGTGTGTTTATTTACTGTTTAATTTTTTTGTGTATGAGTAGCGGTACTGTGTACCCCTTACTTATTTACATCGGGGGTGGTATCTGTGGGGCCCCTTATTGTTAAAGAAGGCTTCCAGATTCTGATAAGTCCCCTGTCCACATACAGTACGCCATCAAACATATGGCCAGATGTTGAGGGCATGTAGCCTAGTATGGTTCAGGAAGCCAGGCTGCCTGCTCAGATATTGGGTTTAGTATGGATTCTAGGGGCACCCCACATTTCCCACAGGGAATCCCGGCTGCTTTGTTTACAAACAGAAGTAAGTGGTTAAAGCTGTCATTTATTGGCAATTTAAATTACATTTTTTTACTTTGCTAATGTGATTAGAGCTTAAATATATTGTGTTGATACACCACTTCACTGGCAGGTTAAGGACATCCCTTAGACATGTTATTTAATGGAATTCAAACCAATATCTCAAACCAAACTCAGGTACGTTTGCCGTATTCCTACTCTTTGCTGCACCAAAAGACATTCTCACACTCATACAGTAATGTCTTTTTATATTAATGTGTAAGCTCTAGCCCTATCTTGCTCTTTCTTAGAGTTGTGCTGCTACTTTGTGTGTGAACATTTCAGCTGTCTCCCTGCATGGTGTCTGGCTGCTTCTCTGGGATCAAAGCTGTTTATTGACAGCTTTATCACAAAACTCAAGTGCAGGCTAGGGATGACACTGCAGGAAATATCAGATTACATGTTTCTATTTTCTCTCAACGCTAATCAGCCAATGACAATACTTAAGCTGGCTACAGACAGGAAAAGAACATCTCCAGATCCAACCATTTTTGGCTGGGTCATGTAACTGCAGATACGATGAAAGGGGACAGCTCAGCCTTACCAAATTAAAGATGGAAAGGTTAACTGAATAGGTTTGAAAACATTGTCCAATCATTGGTACTCCTTCTGAGATAATCTTTGCCAAATCTGATTGCTTGCTTGTTCCCCTCTTCCTTTTCCCCAAAAAAGATGTGTAACTGTCCAGCACGGGTGCGAATTTTTGTGTTGCCAACAATAGAAGGCTTTACCCGAGGTGCTCAGATCATGCCTGCATATATGAGTACCATTTAAATATGGAATCAAAAGTCATAAAAAATATTTTTCAGAATAACTTGGCATTCCTATTTCTGTAAAAAAAAAGTTAGGAAATACATTTCTATTCAGCATTTAGCAGGGAACTCACTGCCATAGAATAGTGTCAGCTGTTATGTCATTAGATACTAAAACTCTGAACTGAGTGAACAAAGTTCCAGAGTTGCCATCTAGATAAAGGAAGGCTCATAGACGTGGTGTATCTGGATTTTGCAAAAGCATTTGACACAGTTCCCCATAAACGTTTACTGTATAAAATAAGGTCCGTTGGCATGGACCATAGGGTGAGTGCATGGATTGAAAATTGGCTTCAAGGGTGAGTTCAGATGGTGGTGAAAAATGGGGAGTACTCAGAATGGTCAGGGGTGGGTAGTGGGGTCCCCCAGGGTTCTGTGCTGGGACCAATCCTATTTAATTTGTTCATAAACGACCTGGACGATGTGGTAAACAGTTCAATCTCTGTATTTGCGGACAATACTAAGTTAAGCAGGACAATAACTTCTCCGCAGGATGTGGAAACATTGCAAAAAGATCCTGAACAAATTAATGGAGTGGGCAACTACATGGTAAATGAGGTTTAATGTAGAAAAATCTAAAATAATGCATTTGGGTGGCAAAAATATGGATGCAATCTATACACTGGGAGGAGAACCTCTGGGGGAATCTAGGATAGAAAAGGACCTGGAGTACCTAGTAGATGATAGACTTAGCAATGGCATGCAATGGCAAGCTGCTGCTAACAACATACTATTGGCATGCATTAAAAAGAGGATCAACTTCAGAGATAAAACAATAATTCTCCCATTCTACAAGAGTCTGGTCTGGCCGCACCTAGAGTATGCTATCCAGTTCTGGGCACCAGTCCTCAGGAAGGATGTACTGGAAATTGAGCGAGTACAAAGAAGGGCAACAAAGCTAATAAAGGGTCTGGAGGATGTTAGTTATGTGGAAAGGTTGTGTCAGGGAGCCGCCGGCGCCAGATCTGGGCGTTTGCATGCGCCTATGCGCCGGCACGCTCCTGTGCGAGCTCCACAGCAGAATCCTACTGTTTCCAGGCAGCAGCGTGGCGCTCAGGCGCGCGCGGGTGCGCGGCGCTTGTACACGCGCGCGGGTGCATGGGCGCGCGCACAGGTGCGAGTGCGTTTGCGTTAGTGCTGTTTTGGCGCCAAAGAGCTCTTAAAAGTTCCCCTGTGCCTCTGGCACATTGCTGCTTCGTCCCAGCTCTGTGATCTCTGTAACCTGCATCTGATTGATTGATTGATTCCTGATTGACCCGGCTTGTCTGACCATCCGTCCCGCTCCTATCCGACCCGGCCTGCCTGACTATTCTACTGCTCCTGCCTGATACTGTTGCCGATCTCTGCCTGCCTACCTACTCTGCCTCTGCCTGCCGTTATTGCCAGTCTCACCTACCTGCTGACCCGGACTGTCTGACCTTGCTTGTGCCTGCTGTTTGTTCCTTGCTGTTGCACCTTCAGCTTCAGCTCCAGTGATCTCTGCATCCCCAGTGTTCCAGCCTGCTGCCTCCAGTCTCCACCAGATCTGCAGTCAAGCCATCCCGGTGGAATCTCTTCTTCATCTCAGCATCAGAGACTTACTTCAACAGGCACTCCTACCCCACTGTGCTCAGGAGACCACTGTCCCCACTCCAGTGGCTGCTGAACCAGCGTTGTATGAGAGGTCTTCTCCTACAAGTCAGGCTCTACTACCAGGTACCTAACAGGTTGTGAGCACTGAACTTATTCTCTCTGGAGAAGAGATGCTTGAGAGGGGATATGATTTCAATTTACAAATACCCCACAATAGGGATAAAACTTTTTTTGCGGAAGGAAGTTTAACAAGACACGAGGCCACTCATTAAAATTAGAAGAAAAGAGGTTTAACCTTAACCACTTCAATACAGGGCATTTATACACCCTTCCTTCCAAGACCAATTTTTGGCTTTCAGGGCTCTCTCACTTTGAATGACAATTACTCAGTCACTGTACCAAAACAACATTTTTATCATTTTTTTCTCACAAACAGGGCTTTCTTTGGTGGTATTTAATCGCTGCAGGTTTTTTTTATTATTTGCAATATAAGCAAAAAAATAAAGAAAACACTTTTTTTTAGTTTCTATTGTAAAATTTGGCAAATAAGTCATTTTTCTTCATAAATTTGGGCCAAAATTTATACTGCTACATATCTTTAGTAAAAATAACCCAAATTTTTGTATATTATTTGGTCTCTGTGACAGTTATAGAGTCTACAAGCTATGGTGCAAATCATTGAAAATTGATCACACCTGATGTACTGAAGGCCTATCTCATTTCTTGAAACCCAAACAAGCCAGGGAAGTACAAATACCCCCAATTGACCTCTTTATGGAAAGTAGACATTCCAAGGTATTTAGTAAGAGGCATGGTGAGTTTTTTGAAGATGTCATTTTTTCCCACAATTCTTGGGAAAATTAAGAATTTTTTTTTTACACAAAATTTTCATAATAACAATACGTTATTTCTCTCACAGAGCATATGCATACTTGCAATGACAACCCAAAACACATTCTTCTACTCCTCCTGAGTATAGCAATACCATATGTGTGAGACTTGTACACAGCCTGGTCACATACAGAGGCCCAACATCCAAGTAGCACTTCCAGGCGTTCTACGAGCATAAATTGCACATCTCATTTGATGACAACCTATCACACTTTTGAAGGCCCTGGAGCACCAGGTTAATAGAAACACCCACAAAATGACCCCATTTTGGAAAGCTAACACCCCAACGTATAATCTATGAGGCATAATGAGTCTTTTGAACGGTTAATTTTTTTCCAGAAGTTTTTGGAAAATGTGGAAAAAAATGAAAACGCATATTTTTTTTTATTCTAAAAAGAAATTTGCGCTAGGTGTGCAAACAATTTACTAAGTGAAATATATCAACCTGTGAAGGAATATCCTGCAGCTAAGCACTATAACCTTGATAAAGGGCACTAATAAATAGATATAACAAAAAGTGCAGTGCTGGATATATGCAAAAACCCAAATGCCCCTGATGATGTCATTTCTGACGAAACGGCCGTAGGGTAGACACGCTCGTACCGACGGCGCATGCGCGGAGTTTCGTTATCAATGCTGAGTTTGTTCCTTGCAAGGAAAAGTTTTTTTATGGATGCCAGTGAGGCGATTTTAAATAAAGTAAAGTCAAAACGCTCTACACCATTGGAGTTTTCTTTCTTTCCTCTTGATACCTTTATATCGGTGGGAGTGATCTTTCCTGACTGGACTGCTGTCTGGAGGCTTATGGTGACCGTCGGCTGACATACATCTACCATCCCAGATAAAGATTCGGCTGCTGTGGAGACAACACCCCAAGCTGGTGCTATTATGCCTCTGATCAGAGGCTGTCTGGTAAGCCTTTAATCTATACCAGGTGACGGGCGTTCATCACAGTGACAGTCACGGATTCATATAACAAAGTCACTTCTAATTAATTTTTTCTTTTCTTATTTCATGCATTTTGAACATTATTAATATATGTGGATGTGGTAGTATTGACCACGCACATACTGCTACAGTGGAGCACTTATTTGTTTTTATGCCTTGTTCTATTTATTTTTCACCACTTATGGATCACATATAATAGTTATCTATTTTCATCTATTTTCATCAATATCACTAATCTTGGGTTTTTGCATATATCCAGCGCTGCACTTTTTGTTATATCTATCTGCATATTTTTTTTACACAAAGATATAAGATATAAGACATAAGATATTTCCAACACACAACATGTACATAGCAAAAATGACACCCCAAAATACATTCTGCTACTCCTCCTGAGTATGGCAATACCACATGTGTGAGACTTTTACATAGCCTGGCCACATACGGAGGCTCAACATTCAAGTAGCACTGTCAGGCGTTCTAGGAGCATAAATTACACATATAATTTCCTGACAACCTATCACACTTTTGAAGGCCCTGGAGCACCAGGACATAGGAAATGTCCACAAAATGACCCTATTTTGGAAAGCTAACACCCCAATGTATAATCTATGAGGTATAATGAGACTTTTGAACGGTTCATTTTTTTACAGAGGTTTTTGGAAAATGTGGAAAAAAAAGTAAAACACATTTGTTTTACACAAAGTTGTCCATTTATAAGATATTTCCAATACACAGCATGTACATAGCAAAAATGATACCCCAAAATACATTCTGCTACTCCTCCTGAGTATGGGGATACCACATGTGTGAGACTTTTAAATAGCCTGGCCACATACAGAGGCCCAACATCCAAGTAGCACCTCTAGGCGTTCTAGGAGCATAAATTACACACATACCTGCCACCCTATCGCATTGTTGAAGGCCCTTCATATTTATAACACATATTATGTACTGTACATACCAATTACAAACCAAAATGCATTCTGCTGAGCAAAGAGTAAAGAAAAGATTACCTGCGGTTTTAGTAGTGCAGTGGTCCACAGAGAAGAGCATTGGTCCAGGCAGCAGGCAGGAACTTGGACAGCGACAGTAAAACAGGCAGCAGGCAGGAATACTGTCCATAGTCAGTACAGGTAGAGATGTTGACAGAACAGCCAAAGCATTGGTCTAGATAGCAGGCAGGGATGTGGTCAGCAGCAAAAGGATCGCCCATGCAGCGGGCAGGAATACTGTCCATAGTTAGTACAGGCAGTAGGAAGAGATATGGTCAGTACAGCCAAAGTATTGGTCCAGGCAACAGGCACATGGTCCATAAAGTCCTGGGTCAGTGCAGGCAGAGATATTGTCAGCACAGCCAAAGTATTTGTCCAGGGAGCAGGCAGGACCATCAAGCTTAGGGAACTGGTCAGGAAAGAATGGGGACGGGGTAGAGGCTTCTCCCACCCAAATCTCCTTGAAGCCCCTGGACAAGCAGACCCTGGTCTTGGAACACAGAAAACCAGAAACTGTTTTTCTCAACTCATAACACTATTCTGGAGCCCCTCACATATGTGAGACCCCTGTGTAGCAGGGTGAAAGATCAGTCCAAGAGGCAGGCAAAAACATGGTCAACAGGCCAAGGTCAGTGCAGGTAAAAGGCAGAAATAGACGGTAGGCAGAGGCTTAGTCGATAGTCCGTGGTCAGTTCACGTGAAAGGCAGAAACATAGTGGATAAACAATGCAGACGGCAGGCAGAGGCATAGTCGATAAACAGGCCAGGGTCAGTTCACATGGAAGGCAATGATATGGTTGGTTGAGGCACCAGGGAAATATTCAGGACATAAATTGAAAACGGGGAAATGGCAGTCTATTAGAAATATAGGCTAATAGTTTACAAGAGTGTGATAGTGTCTGAATCATTCTCTGATGCAAAGGCGGGACATTGGGGACAATGGAAACTGGTGTGTTTACTAACTCCTCTTTTGGTACACCCCGACATTTTTTTGGCGTCTTCTTCCAGCTCCTGATGGTGGAATATGGTCAGAAAAATGGTGCTCATGTAGTCTGCTGACACAATTGGAGCGAATGCTTTCTGGGGGGATCCTTGTTGATAGATCAGGGCAGTGACAATGTCTTCAATATAATTTAGCCATGTGTTTGGTGTTTCCGTTGATTTTTGATAGATGATGAAAGAATTATACATGGCCAAATGAAAAAAGTAAAGTGAGATTTTTTTATACCAGAAGAGGGATTTTCGTGTTGATAGATAGGGCTGCAACATTTGATCATTTAAATCCACCCCCCATGAATTTATTGTACTTGTGGATACAGGAAGGCTTTTGAATGGAACGCATCTTCTCCAAAGTTCCACCGAGGTGTCATCATGGATGGTGGACATGATGTACACATCTTTCCTAGCCTTTTGTAGCCTTGTGGTGAATAGACTCTGTGGGAAGCCCTTTCTGTTTTTCCTTGTTGTACCTCAGGCCAAAGTATTCTTCAGGTATAGGTGGCAAACTAGTATAATAACTGTCCATATAAATGTGATACCCCTTTTTCAAGAGTGGGAATGCCAACTCCCAGACAATTTTTCTGCTTATTTCCATGTACAGTGAAACTTAGGGGGCTAGAGCTGGGAGTCTTTGCCTTCGTACGCGCAGAAGGAGTGCACATATCCAGTGTAGCTTTCACAGAACTTGTTGAGCTTTAACCTGTACCTTGCCCTATTACTGGGGATATACTGCTTGATTCCCAGCCGTGCCTGTGAAATGGTTCAGGGATTCATCCACAGAGATGTTCTTATCAGGGATATAAAGTTCAGCAAACCTTTTGGAGTAAAAAATCAATTAGGGGGCGAATGTTATATAATTTATCAAAGTCTGGGTGATTCTGGGGGGGCACTGTGAGTTATCACTGAAATGCAGGAAGCACATTATAATATCATGTCAGGACCTGGACACAACAGATGAAAAAATTGGCATGTGGTCGATAGGGTTGGTAGACCAATATGCATGCACTTTATTTTTTTTCTATGCCCCATGTTGAGCGTTAGGCCTAAAAACAATTTAAGCTTTTCCACTGTTAGGGGACTCCATTCAAAAGGGCGGGTATAGCTTGAGCTGGGGTTATTTTCAATTAATTGTTGGTCAAAAAGATTGGTTTGGTCCATGATGCCTTGAACTAATTCATCAGGGAAAAATAAATGTAAAAAATCTATTTCAGAAAACCCTTCAGTTTTGACTTGCACACCTGGCTGTGCCGTGAAAGGGGGGATTGTGGCTGACCCTGTGCTAGAAGGCAGCCACAATGGGTTTGCCAAGGTATCAGGAAGCTGGGTTTGGGCCCTAATTCTTTGGCGTGAAATTCCCGCACTTGTACTGGGCCTTTGCTCTTGGGGTCTAGCAGCGCTTGTACTGGGCCTCTCCTCCTGGGGTCTAGCATTGTTGGAATTTTCCTATTGTCCATTGGGGTGTCTGGCACTGCTGGTAGCTGCCTGGTGTTCAGACCGTCTTTTTTTTGGACAGACTACTTTGTCCTCTGATTCAGATGCTGATGTGCTGCCTTCAACTGGCTCATATTCAGAACCAGAATCAAAATCAGAACTGTAGCTGGGCAGTGAGAGCTCCCCGCTGCTCTCATCTGTCAGACTCAGTATTCGATATGCCTCTTCTGGAGTGTATACCTTTCTGGACATAGTGGCTGTATGATGGGTGACACTGATGGGCTGCATGTCAGGGACTAATGGGCTGAACCTCAGGAACTAATGGGCTGAACATCAGGGACTAATGGGCTGAACATGAGGGACTAATGTGCTGCAACTTGGTAGCAATTGGCTGCAGACAGGTACTCTGATGGGCTCACGGGACAGGTACCCCTGATGTGATCACGGGACAGGTACTCCTGATATTTTGACAGGTACTCAGATGGGATGACAGGTACTCAGATAGGATGATAGGTACTCCGACGGGGTGACAGGTACTCTGATAGGATGACAGGTACTCTGATGGGATGACAGGTACTCTGACAGGATGAATGGATGGCAGGTACTCTGACGGGATGGATTGATGACATGTATTCTGATGGGATGGATGGATGACAGATACTCTGAGGGATTGGATGGATGACAGGTACTCTGATGAGCTCAGACAGGTACTGATGACAGACACTCTGATGAGCTCAGACAGGAACTGATGACAGATACTCTGATGAGCTCAGACAGGTACTGATGACCGGTACTCAGATGAGCGCAGACAGGTACTGATGACAGGTAATCAGATGAGTGCAGACAGGTACTGATGACAGGTACTCTTATGAGCTCAGACAGGTACTGATGACAGCTACACTGTTGAGCTCAGACAGGTACTGATGACAGGTCCTCTTTATTCAGGGGGGGCAATCTGGGCACAGTAATATGTAACTCACTGTTAACGCGATCTCCTCCTCACACCGGATCTGTGTATGAGGAGCAGAACCCAGTAACCGTTACAACAACCGTTACACTCGGCTTTGTTGACATTTGTGACCAGCTGTGATTGGGCACAGCCGGTCACGTGGTAAAGAGCCCATTTCATTGGCTCTTTACTCTGATCAGGGATGGGCTATGTCTGAGGG